>JARHVA010004248.1:7500-660000 GCA_037957365.1 Torreya grandis
AGTCAGTAACAACACTGCCAGTACACCAAGTACACAACCATACTCCAAGTAGATCTCCCTACTCTTGCAACAACCTGCAAATCACTAGACCTTACTTACCATGTAGATGTCTCTACAACCTGAAGAACCCTTGTCCTCGCCTCACCAAGTCCTTATGATTATTCAACTAGTACCCCAGTGGATCTTCTACTAGAACTTGCACAACTTGCAACTCTCCCTGATCATACACACTCAGCACCCCTTTGGAACTAGGAGGAACTACTCTCTACAAGCACAATGACTATCTAGCACACTTTACAATACAGCCCATGAGTCTATTATATAGATCTCATGCATACAATAATTAGACATTCTTAATTACAATAATTAGAAACACAGCTCCAAGACTAAAATAAGTCTTTACATGCAAACTGACTGTCTAAAAATAGACCAGTTCTTGACCCACATGTAAACGCATGCACACACAGGTTGCCGATGTCAGCTGACTCATAACCGATGTCAGTTACTTCTACACTATAATATGACTGACATCATTTGATCAGACTGACGTTGGTTTCCTTGCAAGTTGTTTTGTAACTCAGCAACCTCTACAAATCCTCCTGTTCACATCTTGGTGAATCTTTTAGCTCCACAACAAAACAATCTCCCACTTGGAGATAAATAGCTGCACCTGTACCTATACACTATCTAATTTGTTTTTTGTCTTGTATCCCTCTTCAAGCTCAATCCTAAAGACCAACCACCACACAACCTGTGGTGCACCTCATGTCATCCAAGTAACTGCCACATCCGAACCTACAAGCCCATGTAGTGAAATCACTGAACCTGCATAGCATGAATCCCTACTGCTGGTCCCTCTCAAATACCTGAGAACCCACTGAAACACTTTTCAGTGCTTCTTCCCTGAATTGGCTCTGAACTCTCTGACAACTCCCACTGCTTGGGAAAACTCAGGTCTACACCAGACCTCATGTGATTTCAAACATTATTCTAAGCTTAGCTTGAACTGTCTAGCCCTTGGTGTGCTTACCAATTTTGCATCCTGCATATTGAACCTCACCAACACCTTCTTCACATCAGCTCCCTCTTGAGACAAAATCAACCTATGATCTTCCATGTCTCTTATGCCAAAGAATTTCATTGCTCCCAAATTCTTCATGACATACCTCTAAACTAACTTTACCTTTAGCTCAAAAACTTCCTGCATGTGTGACCCTGCAATAAGCAACCACACCACATACAATAACAAGATAATGTTGCAACCATTATCCAACCTAGTAAAGAAAACACAATGGTTACATTGACCTTGACCAAAGCCATTCTTTGTCATACATCTGTCAAACCTGTACCACTATCTTGTAGCCTGCTCAAGACCATATACCCCGGCCTTCTGTCTCACATGTCCATCCACTCTCTTCTCTAACCTAGGAATCCATTCATCTGTCAGTTCTTTTATCTTAGCTGGCAACTCTACCAAAACTCCCACTTGGTTCTCTTCCAAAGAATTCATGCCATGCTCCCATTGTTTCCTGGATTCTACCTGCATTGCCTCTTCACATCTTCTTGGTTCTTGACCATCAATGAGCAACAAGTAGTATAAAGAAGGTGAACAATGAATATGAGGTTCAATTACCCTTTCAATCCTCCACATGGACATTTGAGACTCCTTGACAGCTTGTTATCTGCCCAACATCAGTTCTAGTGATCGATCTTGGCCATCTCCCAGTCTGCACCAAACTGACGTCGGTTCCCTGCAACTGACCCTAACTGCTGATGTCAATTCCTCCTGATCGACGTTGGTCTCCACCTACCCAACACCACTAAATCTGTTGATTTGCACATAACTAACATTGATATCTATCTATTCGATGTTAGTTTCTCTTGACTGATGTCAATAACTGTGTTCTCCTGTGAGTGATGACTTTTTACCTGCGAGCTCACCTTTGATCAAAACCCTATCCAAATTAACATAGCCCTGCTTAGAATAATTTAATCCCCTCAGATGATCTTTGTTTGTCATCTCCTCCATGAACACCAAGGCTTTCCAGTTCTTAAGTTTGTCAAAGATATCTGTCTTCCACTTAAGAACATTCATTCCCTTTTTACATATGTGACCAAGCCTACAAAGCCACATCTCTACAACAGATAAAGGATACCTACTTTCTTACCACTATCTAATTCAAGTGCATCCACTGTGAGAGTTACTGTGCATCTCTCATCACCCAACTTTCCTAAATAAATTAGACTCATCTCCAAGACTGGTACTTGCATGACCTCCTCCAACACTCATGTGTTTCCCATCTACAATTTCATCTTCACTTCCCCTTCATCAATAATTTGACAAGGCTCACCAGCCCCTAAATAAATCTCTCCAAAGTCTCCTTGGACATATCCATGAAAAGATGCTCTATTTTGGGCTACATGGAAAGAGGCAACAAAATCTATAATCCAAGATTCTACTTTATCTAGAGCATCCTGTGCAACAACACCTACAACATCTACTTATTCTTTTCTTCTGTTAGGAGGCCCCTTATCCAATGGTAGCATAATTGATTACTTATATATGAGTAATTGAACACGGAAATTATACCAGAATGATTAAGAAACTAGAAACATGAGACAGCAAAGAATTTGAGAGACAATACACACAATTGTATTAGATAATACTAGAAGAAAATACAAATAAGGAAGATGCCACTTCTCCCTCCACCTCAAAGGCTTGCCACACCTCAAGACCTTATTCCCTCTCTCTCTTGCTCAACACAAAACCAACTCTAAAACCTGAGTTACAATCCCTCCTTGAATGCTATAGCTGATCTCCTTGACCTTACACCTGTAGATCTCCTTGACCTTGCTTGCTTCAATGCTCTTACTTGATCAATATAACAATTACAATACATGCCTCATGGTTCTTTAAATAGAATCCCATGGTTACAAAAATAGACATCTAACTACTAAAATTAGACACACAGCTCGCGACTTAAAATAGTCCCTTAGCATGCAAACACTCGGTTTAACTAACTGACTATTCGTAAACAGCAGTTCTGGACCGCACAGGCAACCGACGCCGGTCCCTGCTTGTCTGGTGCTACTGACATCAGCCGACTTCCTGCCATCGCTGGTCTCCTTCTCCACTACATCTGACTGACATTGGTCATACTGCCGACACCGGTGGCTCTGGTTCTTCAGCATCCTTTCTTCATGTGTGTGCAAATAGTTGAAGCTTTTAGCTCCACACCCTAACAATCTCCCACTTGGAAATAAATAGCTACAACCTGTACCTGTACCTGTACACCATCTATTTTGTTCCTTAGGCCTTGTATCCCTCTTCAAAGTCACCCTTGAAGACCAACCACCACGCAAACTTGTGATGCTATACCTGTCACCTATGCCACAAGAACTTTGCTGCTCCCAAATTCTTCATGACATACTTCTAAACCAACTCTACCCTTAGCTCAGAAAACTCCCTGTATATGCAACCCTGCAAAAAGTAACACAATACAGTAACAAGATAATGTAGCTAATATTATCCAACCTGGTAAAGATAAAATACAATGGTCAAACCTCCATTGCCCTGCAGCTAACTCAAGACCATATACCATAGCCTTCTATCTCAGATGTCCATCTACTCTCTTCTCTAAAATGGGAATCCATCCCTCTATATCTAGCTGACAACATCACCAACAAATACCTGTTTGGCTCTAATCCAAGGACTCACACTCCTCATCCATGTCAAGCTCCCACTATTTCTGGATTCTACCTGCATTGCTTCCTCCATCTTCCTAGTTCATGACTATCAGTAAGCAATATAAAGAAGGTGAACAATGAATATGAGGTTCACATACCTTTTCTGACCTCTGTATGGGTGTTTGAGACTCATAGATCCACCCAACATCTGTTTTAGTGACCGATCTCGGCCAACTCCCAGTCTGCTCCCGACCGATGTCGGTTCCCTGCACTGATCCTGACTGCCGACATCATTACCCTTGGCCAACGCCGGTGTCCCCCCCTGCCAACGTCGATCCTGATGACCGACGTCAGATTTCTCCTGCCTGACCTACCGACCCTGCTGGTCTGCACAAGACTAAAGTCGTTGTCTGACTGACCGACGTCGGTTCCAAGTAACTGACATTGGTGCCTGTGTGTTCCCGTGAGTGATGAATTCTTCATCTGCGAGCTCTTCTTGGATCAAATCTCTATCCATGCTACCCTGCTTAGATTTATTTACTTCCTGTAACTGTTCTATGGCCTTCATCTCCTCCAAAAACACTAAGACATCTCTGTTCTTGTCAAAAGCCTCAAATTTCCTTTTCCTGCAATGAATTCTATCCATGCCTTCTGAATTTGAACACATACCTTTTGAGTCAAGAACTTCCATTCCCTTCTTATTCATGTGACCCTACCTATTAGACCACATCTTTGAATCTGCACCAGAAGTGGAATTCGTAGTACAAGTAGATAGATAAAGAGAACCTACTTTCTTACCTCTTGTTAAAACAAGTGCTCCCTTGGTAACCTTCCAAGAATCCGCTGTGAGGGTTATTGTGCATCCCTCATCACCCAACCTTCCTACAGAAATCAAACTCTGCTTCAAAATTGGAACATGCATGACCTCCTTCAACACCCATGTGTTGTCAATTTGCAATCTCAGCTGTACTTTCCCTTTGCCAACTATCTGACAAGGCGTACCATCCCCTAAATAAAGAACTCCAAAATCTCCCTATTCATACTCATGAAACAAATCTCTGTTTAGGGATGCATGAAAAGATGAACCAGAATCTAATATCCATGATCCTACGTGACTATCCAAAGAAAGTATGAGAGCATCCTGTACCACAATGTTTGCATCCTTTGCTTCTTCAATACCTGCATGTTGATTCTCTTTATCTCTCAACCAACACTCCTTCTTTGTATGTCCTTTCTTTCCACAAAACCAGTAGGTAATACCTTTAGACTCGGATCTCCTTCCCGACCTTGATTTCCCTTGCTCAATCTTCTCCTTTTTCCTTCCTCTACTTTCCGCACTTAGAGCGTTCCCTGATGATTCACCTATGCTTCTCCTGCGTATTTCTTCATTCAAAATCACACTCACAACATCATCAACCTTTAAGATTTTAGAAGCAGATGCGGAGTTACTTACTGCCATAACCATACCGTCCCAACTTTCAGGCAAAGAACATAAAATCAAGAGAGCCTTTACCTCATCATCAAAAACAATGTTGACTGAAGCTAATTGGTTTACCAAACCATGGAAATCACTGAGATGAGTATGTACCGAACCTCCTTCCTGCATTTGTAAAGTAAATAGCTGCTTCATAAGGTATACCTTATTAGAAGCCGAGGGCTTTTTGTATAAATTTGCCAAGGACTTTATCAACTCTTCCATTGTTTTGCACTGTGATAAGCTGGAAATCACAGAAGCTCCAAGACTCAACCTTATGGAACCGAGAGCCTTCCAATCAAGAACGCTCCATTCTTCATCCTTCATATCTATGGGCTTGCATGCAACCCCACCCAACAGTAAGTACAGATCCTTCTGATACAGATAGTCCTCAATCTGCATCCTCCAGTGTTGATAATTCTTGCCATTAAATTTCTCCATTCGTAGCTTGCTTTCTTCTACCATTGTTGAACTCCCACTCAATCAGAAAACCCTATGAATGACCTGTAATAAAAAACAATAACCTACTTCCTGCAAACTGTAGCTCTGATACCAACTGTTAGGAGGCCCCTTATCCAATGGTAGCACAATTGATTACTTATATATGAGCAATTGAACACGAAAATTATACCAAAATGATTAAGAAACTAGAAACATGAGACATCAAAGAATTTGAGAGATAATACACACAATTGTATTAGATAATACTAGAAGAAAATACAAATAAGGAAGATGCCACTTCTCCCTCCACCTCAAAGGCTTGCCACACCTCAAGACCTTCTTCCCTCTCTCTCTTGCTCAACACAAAACCAACTCTAAAACCTGAGTTACAATCCCTCCTTGAATGCTATAGCTGATCTCCTTGACCTTACACCTGTAGATCTCCTTGACCTTGCTTGCTTCAATGCTCTTACTTGATCAATATAACAATTACAATACATGCCTCATGGTTCTTTAAATAAAATCCCATGGTTACAAAAATAGACATCTAACTACTAAAATTAGACACACAGCTCATGACTTAAAATAGTCCTTTAACTAACTGACTGTTCGTAAACAACAGTTCTAGACCGCACAGGCGACCGACGCCAGTCCTTACTTGTCTGGTGCTGCTGACGTCGGCCGACTCCCTGCCATCGCCAGTTTCCTTCTCCACTGCATCTAACCGACATCGGTCATACTGCTGACGCCGGTGGCTCTAGTTCTTCAGCATCCTTTCTTCATGTGTGTGCAAATGGTTGAAGCTTTTAGCTCCACACCCTAACATCTTCACACTGATCTTCTACCAACCAGCAACCTTTCTTTATCTGCTCTTTCTTTCCATCAATCTATAATTGACCATTCGTGCTATTCATTTTCTCCATTCATAGCTTACTTTCTTCTACCATTGCTATACTCCCACTCAATCAGAAACCCTTGTGAGTGACCTATAATCAAAAAAACACTTAACACGCTCTGACCACCTGTTAGTGTACTTAACCACGCTCTAATACCACTTGTCAAGATTGGTACCAACCTGGTCCACCTGCTCTGATACCAACTTGTCAGGATCTACTACTCCATAAGAGCACACATGATTACCTTTGTATAAGAAACTAAACACGGAATTTAACCAAAATGACAAGTAACTAGAAATATGAAACAACACAGAATATGAGAGACAATACCCAATTGCATTAATACACATTTAGAAGAAAATACAATAAATAAATCACCACACTTCTAGGGTTCACCAGTAATTCTCCTCCAATAGTTCACTCTCTCAATTATGGTCACAACAATCAACTCAAACATAGAGTTTTTGTTCACCTCCACCAGTCAGTAACAATGCTGCCAGTACACCAAGTACACAATCATACTCCAAGTAGATCTCCCTACTCTTGAAACAACCTGCAAATCACCAAACCTTACTTACCATGTAGATGTCTCTACAACCTAAAAAACCCTTGTCTTTGCCTCACCAAGTCCTTATGATTCTTCAACTAGTACCCTGGTGGAACTTCTACCAGAACTTGCACAACCTGCAACTCACCCTGATCATACACACTCAGCACCCCTTTGGAACTAGGATGAGCTACTCTTGCTCTCTCTACAAGCACAATGGCTATCTATCACACTTTGCAATATAGCCCATGAGTCTATTATATAGATCTCATGCATACAATAATTAGACATTCTTAATTACAATAATTAGAAATGCAGCTCCAAGACTAAAATGAGTCTTTACATGCAAATTGACTATCCAAAAATAGATTAGTTCTCGACCCGCATGCAAACACATGCACACACATGTTGCCAACATCAGCTCCTTCCTGAATGATGTTGGTCGACTCATAACTGACGTTAGTTGCTTCTGCACTATAATATGATCAATGTTGGTTGCCTTGCAACTTGTTATGCAACTCAGCAACCTCCGCAACGCCTCTTGTTCGCATCCTGGTGAAGCTTTTAGCTCCACAACATAACACCCTAATCATTCCCTCCTCATTCATCCCTATCCCTCATTATCCTTAATCATTCCCTCATTGGACATCATGATACATACTATCCCTCATTATCCTTAATCATTCCCTCATCATCCTTAGTCACTCCCTCATCTAGTAGAGTGTGTTCCAATCCATTAGTCAATAGAATTTTTTTTAGACTAAATAGTATCCTTTTTTAGATGATTTTTTATTCATTTTTTGGTTCTATTTGTTATAATTGGAGTGTACTAGGGTGATTATCCTCATTTATGTCTATTAGATTAAATAGGACCATGATGGACTACTATAGGGAGATTGTTGAATTATTTCCATGGTGCAAATAAAATAAAATACTCTTTATAATTGTATGGTGTAGATTCATTTTGAATCATGAGGGATGATGAAAAGTGATGAAAGATTAAAAATTACCTCATTTTTCTTGCTTAGTATAGTCCAGTTTAGAAAATGAGTTATAAAAAGGAAACTATATATCCTCCTCAATTCAAAAAAATGATGTTGGTATGCTCTTTGAATGTGGGGATGTATGTGTGGCTTAAAAAATGAGATAATATGATGAAAACTATATTTATAATCAATTCTAAATTAATATGATGTTGATAATAAAAAGTGGGTTACATTATGAACCCAAGTTACATTATGATCCCACATTGCAATATGAGCTTGAGCTGCATTATAAGCCCGAGTTTCATTTCCAACCCAAGTTACATTTCAAGCCTGATTTGTATTTGGAGCTTGAGTTTCATTATGATCCTAAGTTTCATTTCTGGTTCAAGTTGCGTTGGGATCTAAATTTAAATTGAGAACACGAGTTATATTACTAATAATTCATATTTAAAAATTAGCATGATTATCATGGAATACTTATGAGAATTGTGACATGTATTTTAAATTATAATTACTACAGGGGGAGGATTTTTTTAAATTCCTATGTGGGAAAACAATTTATAACAAAGGAAACTTTTTAATTCCCCCTTGATCTGAAATTAATTTTGGAATGCTTTGTATACTCAATTTTAAAAATAAATATTAAATGTATGAAGGAAACTATGTTTACTCTTTAATGAAAGATTGAATGTTATCTTGAAATGTGTTTTTGATTCATATTTACATATCAAATTTTATTGGTTTGGATCTTTTATTACTCTATAAAGAGTGGCAAGTTATGTTTAGGTCTTTCAAGTCAGTCTGATCTTTGTCCTCTGGCCACTATAAGGGATACCAATACCCCATTATCAACTCACCCACCTAGTAATATAATTTATGACATGTTTTTTAGAATTTATTAATTATTCTTAGATTTTACCTTAGAACAAAGATAATGATGAGTATGAAGTGTAGTGGGAGAAAATCTATGAAAAACATAAACCCTCTACCCATGATAACTAAAAACTTTTCCTTGTATGATATTGTAGACATCTAAATTTTCAAGTTTGGACTCATTTATCATAATAATATGTTTACTATAATTTGGAGTCTCACATATACTAATTTTACTATAGGCAAACCATATATTGTGAATACTAATATTGAAAAAAATAAGTTATAAAAAACCTTACTATATTTCTTGCCGTAAACCCTAAACCTTGATCCAAAAAATTATAAAAAACCCTAATCATAAAATCCTAAAATCCTACAACCTAGTCACTAAAATATAAAAATCAAACCCCATAAATCTCAATCCCCTAAACCATAAATCATAAGTTCAATAATGATAAAATTATTTTGACATAATATTTGAGCCTTATGTGATTGAGTAAAATTTGGGATGGTGAGGGTCAATGAGTGAGTGATTAGGGATGAGGAGTGATGAGGATTAGGGATGATGAGTGATGATCAAAGAGTGATTAGAGATGATGATGGAAGATGAGGGTTGATGAAGGAGTGATTAAGGATGATGATAGATAATGAAGGTCAATGAATTAGTGATTAAGGATGATTAGGGATCATGCCAAAATAATTCCCTTCATTTAGAAATAATTTGGTATGTCCAAAACCTAAAATATAAAACCTAAGACCCAAAATAACAAACACAAAAACCAATTTTGGATTGATTAGGGAGAAGGAAGGATAAAGAGGGAGTGATTATGGATGATGAAAAATGATGATGAAGTGACTAGGGAAAATAAAGGCCAATGAGGGAATGATTAGGGATGATGAATAATGATGAGAGCTAATGAGGGAGTGATTATGGATAATGAGGTATAATGAGGGTTGATGAGGGTGTGTCTAGGTATGATGAGGGATGATGAGGGCTGATGAGGGAGTGATTAAGGATGATGAAGGATGATGTATATTGATTAATGAGTGATTAAGGATGATGAGTGATAATTAGGGATAATGAGGAAGTGATTAGGGATGATTAAGAATGATGAAAGTATGATTAAGGGCAATGATATTTGATAAGGGAGTGATTAAGGATGGTTAGGAATGATTAAGGATGATGAGGGAGTGACTAGGGATGATGAGGGTATATAAGGTAGTGATTTGAGATGATAAGGGATAGTGAGGGATGATGAGCATTGATGAGGGAGTGATAAGGGATAATGAGGGATAATGGGAGAGTGACTAAGGATGATAAAGGGAAATGAGGTCTAATGAGGGAGTGACAAAGGATGATAATGGATGATTAGTGTTGATGAGGGAGTGATTAGGGATGATAAGGGATTCTCTTAGCATAAACTATGGCCTTTTAATCCCAGGATTCATTTTGATGTGTTGTATGTTAATATAAACAATATTAAACCCCACTAGATTGATCTCTCTATCAAACTTGACCCCCATTTTCCATGCCATAGTTTGATCTCTATGTTAATTATATTGATTTTTAAGGATCCTCTACTTAAATCCTCCATCAACAGATCCACAAGCTCCCTACTTCAAAAGGAAATAAGTTTACTTGTAGACCTGATCACATCATCTAGCTTGGATGCATCGAATCCAATTCAACCATTGCATATAAATCCCATGGATTTTATGCCAAACCCACTTTTTTATATATATTTAGGTAATTGTGGTATTAGGTTTTGAGAGTGGTATTTAGTTTTTTTAAGGTTATAAGCTTTTATAATCTTGGTTATGATTCATGGTTTTTTAGTTTTGTTTATTAAAATTGGTTTTCAGTTTAGGTATTTTAATTTTTTGGGTTATCCATTTAATTATTCAGTATATTTTAGAGTTTTAGTGTTTAGTTTGTATTATTTAATTTTAATTTTTTGAGTTTAATGTTAAGTTTTGGTTTTAGAGTTTAGGTATTTAAGTTATTTTATGTAATACAATTATATATATATATATATATAAGTTAAGCTATACAATTTTTTATTTTTGTTCTATTTTAGACTTTTTTTTAGTTGTTATTTTAGTAGTGTTTTGTATTCAATGAGTTAGTTCAATCATTATATATATATATATATATATATATATATATATATATATATATATATATATATAAGTTAAGCTATACAATTTTTTATTTTTGTTGTATTTTAGACTTTTTTTAAGTTGTTATTTTAGTAGTGTTTTGTATTCAACAAGTTAGTTCAATCATTTAATTAGATTCATTTTCAAAGTTGTATTAGTTTTTTAATAGCATAGGTCTATAATGAGTTGTCAGTTTTGTGTCTTATTTGTGTGTATGTTGTCATTTAGAGTCATGTCCACTTTAAATCATAAGTTTCAAATAATACTATGATCAAGGAATTTCTCAAATAAAACAAGATATTATATGTAATAATCTCATATTCGATGTAACAAATACATTATTGAGTGAACCTAACATCTATAAATTAAAATTATGGGGGGAATATAGAGTTTTCTAGTTCATACAGTTACTCTCTTCATGTTATCATCAAGGCCAATATTAGGATTTAGTATTCACATGTGGGTTTAGTGATCCACATTATATTATTAATTTTTTAATATGTTTATGAAAATAATATGTGGATTTAATAATGTAAGTGATTTATTTGAACAAATCACGTAGAGTTTTTAGAATATAGGATAGGCTTGTGAGTGATAGTAGGAGAGAATTTGTAGGAGAAATAAGTGTGATAGATTTGTGGGGATAAGAGATAAGACTTGAATCATATTTTATATGATCAAGGATTTTTAAAAATAGATCTCACTTGTTTAAATAAAATTAAACAATTATGGTTGACCAAAATACTATTAAGAGTAATATTGAACTGGTTTTCAACAGCCCATAGAACAATAGTTTCATACTACTAAATGGTGGGTTTTTAGAACATTTCATCAATTTCATAACATTTTCTAGTGGTTTTATTCTTAGTTGTTTTCTATGATTCTATCACTATTATTAACTTTCTATTTTGGTTCTATGATTTTCTTAGTTTGTTGACATTCTATTTTTTTATCATTTTTTTTGCTTTTGCACTATTCTCTTTTCTACTTTCTAGTCTTTTTTAGAATGGTGTTTTCGTATCATTTTTTAAAAAAATTATTGAAAATTTTATTGTTTTCATGTGTAGATGATAGTTTCATGTTGCTAAATAGTGCATTTTTCTATGCATTTCTACTTATTATTTCCTAACATTTTCTTGTTGTTTCTAGTTTTTCTTACTTTTCCATATTTCTAATAGTCATTGTTTGTTATTTTTACTATTTATATGTTCTATTTTTTTTAGATTTTATAAATATAATTTTTTTTTAACAAAATAGTGAATTATTTATATAGAACAATACTTTTGTATCACATTTTAGTGGTTTTGTTCCATATTTTGGTGGTTTTGTAAACAATGATTTTTCTATGATTTTTATGGGGTTTCACTATTTTTTGACTTGTTTCATTTTATATTAAAATTTTATAATTCAGATTTAATATAATTAGTACCACTAATTGGAGTTTCTATAATTGGGTTCATTTTGTTGTCAACATTTTGAGCCACCACTTAGGCTCATCATCATGATAAATATGAACATTTATGGTTTTTTGGTTATTTATTCTATTCAAATATATCAAATATATAAGGAATCATATTTTTATTAATGATGAGCCTAATTATTGGCTCAAAACATTAATATAAAATTGAACCCAATCGTAGAAACTTCAATCAGTGATGTTAATTATTGTACATTTACGTTATTTTTTTTCTGTGTAATAATGTTTTGTTGTAGAGAATTGATTTTTGTACTTTATATAATCTTTTAGATTTCATTTTGTCCAACTTGAAATTTTCTTGGATTTCCTAAACCCTTTCACACAAAATAATAATAGGTTTTATGTAAGATCGCTTGCCAAAGAATAAAAAAGCTAAACCAAAAATATTTATTTTTGCTAACCTTGTTTTTATTTCAATTTTTATTCATTTAATCAAGTATTAATTAATTCAATTTTATTTATTTTTAATTTTGTTTTTTTATTAAAATATTTATTGATGGTCTTTCTTTACATCACATTGGTGACAATTCTTAGATATAAAAAATGTGTTTAATCTTTTTAAAAAATTTCTAGGTGCTCTATTGACCATAAATTTCACCACCATGTAGTTGGATAAACCTTATGTATTGGTGGGTTATATAAATTGAGTATCAATTATTTCAATTTCCTAATAAATTATATTTTAATCACATAATGATGTGAGGAGGTTTCATCCTATAATACTCAATGTTTCAATAGTGACCTTTAAATCTAATTTTTTGATGCCACTCCACTAAAATATTATGATTATAATGGGCACATAGGGACTATACCTTTTTGTGTAAGTATGCTAATCAAATTCTTTGATAATATTAAGCCTTAACATACTAGGTATATAGAAGACATCCCTTATTTGAACTCGTATAAACCTTAAGCCTTAAGATGATCATTCAACCATTTGAATTTTAATGCACTAACATATGGTTATCTCCAAGAAATAAATCTCAACTTACCCTAAAAATTAGGTTTAGTGGGCTATGGGTATGGTTATACCTCCATAGTTATTATTCTAAAACATTAGGCCAAAACTTCTCAATGGATGAGCTATTATATATGAGAGCCAAAAAGTCATTGAAGTCCCTTCCCTAAATTTTATCCTTTTATGTGAATTACATGTTTATTTCTATTTAAATTAGAATTTTATTTTATATCCTTATTTTTTAATATCTTTGTGAATTCTATGTAATTGAAGTCTTTTGTATTTGAAAACCAAATTTTTAATCTTCCAAACAAAGTCTTAAATCTAACTCAAAATATTTTACAAGTATTTCTATTTTTTATTTTTTATTTTTACACCTTTTTGGAGTTACATATAAACATTAAACAATATATCCCATCACAAGGCAACAAAACTTGTTAAATAATCCTCAGTTTAGAGAATAAACATTTGGAAATGACGCATTCCGATTTAGAAACCAAGAACATTATATTGACATCAATGAAAATGATAAAAAAAGAGGGGCCCATTCAAGATGAGTATAAAAATGATATTAATTTTCATAAATAACAACCATACCAAGCTATTTATTACATCCTAGAAAATAAGAATGATTTTTTGTTACATATCTTTTGTCTAGGAGCCAAGGTTTCACTTGATTTTGATCCCAAAGACATGTTTCTACTAATTTCTAAGAAAAGTTCAACATCTATTATATAATATAAAGGAACATCTAATGATTATATATGCAATAACAAGGCCATCATAGGGTCCTCCAATACCAATCCTAAAAAAGGTTTCTCAAACTTATATGGATAAGGGAAAGGCAATTCTGGATAAAACATCCCAACAAAGTAATGTATTTATCATTAAATATCATGTCAAAAGGTTAGAAAAGTAGTTACCTAATATTAAATATAACATTTCAAACAATCCTTCAAATAAAAATTCAACCAATCCAAACATAAATTGAATTCATCTTATCGACAATGTTAATAACCCATGATCAACTCACATCAATAAAAATCTAAATCTAAATTTGAATTCAAAATCTCATCTAAATCCAAATATCAATCAAAATATAAATCTAAATTTGAATTTTAATCCAAACATAAATAAAAATAAAAATAAAAAATTTAATTTAATTTCAAATCCCAATATAAATCCAAATTTCAATCAAAATCAATTAACAAATTAAAATCCAAATCAAAACATCAATCAAAATTAAAAATCAAATCTAAATACAAATCTAGGTTCAAATCCAAATCAGTTTTCTAATCCAAATTAATTTACAAATCAATATCAATTTTTAAATCCAAATCATTTTTCAAATTTAGATATGAATCAAAATTAATTTTCAAATTTAAACCAAAGTTCAAATATAAACCCAAACCATTCATCACTACTCAAGGATAAGGCATTTGTTCAAGAATGACAAAGTATGAAGGACCAAATACAAGGTTTACAAGGAAATATTTATTTCCAAAGATTTTTTTTTTTTATAAAAAATTTGAATAAATTTATCCACATCCCTTTGACATTAATATGATGATGGTAAATTTTCCTACACATTTTGAACACCTAAAGTTTTAAAAATACAAAGGAAAAGGAGTACCTAGAGAAAAACATAAAGAGTTTCATATGGTATTTTTAGATGTTACTTATATAAATAATTATCTATTGAGGCTTTTTCCATGTCATTTAGGAGGTAAATCATTATAATTGTTCTTGAACCTATCCAAAGGATCCATCACAACCTTTTTTGACCTTTCTAAGAAATTTGTGTGATACTTTTCATATAATGTTGAATGGGAATTGAATATGTTATATATGCAACACTAAGCAACACAATGGGGAGATATTCACCTCTTTATTATAGAGATAGAGTGCCTTAGCAAGTCAGTTCTTATCACATTTTTAAAATCAAATTATAGCTATGTTATTAAGAATCTTTATAAGCTCTTTTTTTACCAAGTTAGTTTTTGTTAATTAAAACATAAAAGAAATGGAACATGATTGAACCTAAGACCTCATCAACATAAAAATATTGGATAATAATGCATAAGATTAAAATAAAAATAATTAAAACATCCATTATAAATGTATTTTAATAGGGTTTAAATCAGTTGAAATTTTAAGTGATCTTTGTCAATGCCAATTGTGTTGATACATCACCATTAAAGCTATGGACTAGCTGAATTTGGTGATGAATTTAAAAAGGTAATGCACAAAGGGATTGAATAAATGATTAACACTTAATTGTATATGTTAATCATTATTACAATGTAACTAGTTATATTTAAATAAATTAATATTAATGAGGACCCTTCATCTTGACTCTAAGATGAACAACTATAAATGAGTCCTCAATAGTGCACATATATCAACACATGGATCACTAATTGGATCCCTTCATCTTGATGAAGATGAAGGTGGAGTATGGTCCTTGAAAATATTAAATAAGCATTAATATAATCCATTCATCTTGTTTTCAATATGAATGGTGGAGAATTTTCCTCATAAAATCTTTGTGAGAGTTATTATGGGCTCTTCATCTTGTTTCCAAGATGAAGGGTTGAGAATCATTCCCAAGAAAGCACATGTATAATCAATGTGGGGCCTTAATCTTGTTTTAAATATGAAATATTGATAATACTCCTTAAAATATATCAAAATATTCATTGTGGGTCCTTACATCTTGTCGCCAATATGAATGATGTAGAATAATTTTGTATATTAATTTATTTAATAAATTGCTTGGCTCATAAAATAATATTCCATAGGATCTCAAGATTATTTATTCAGTGAAGATGCCTCTTGGAAGGAAAATGAGGAATTAACAATTTAAAATAAATTATAATTATATTTTTATAGACCTATAATTATAATAATTATTAATTTAATTAATATAATGTGGGGAATTTGATTAAAAGAATGATTTATAGAAGGGGAATTGATTTATTAATTGATTAGTGAAGGAAAATTAGTGAATTGATCATATTATAATAATTAATCAAAGAAAATGATTAAAATTATAATTGAATAGATCTAATACATTGAATTATCCCACCTAGAGATGCTCCAAGGTGAATTCAAACTCATATGTTAGATGAATAGATGAATTCAAACTAGTTTGTGTGTAATTGCAAGAAGTTCCATTTTTAATTTTGATAGAGGAGAAAAAATGGAGTACCTAAATTTTCCCATATTTTATAAGGTGTTTCTATATATATATAGTAATTTCTTCTCAAATAATGAGAATTTGAAAAAGGTGGATGGAAAATTAGATGATGAAATAATGGATGTTGTAATTTCATCATTCCCAAGTGACATATGCTAGAGATTGAATGAAAATATAAGGATATGATTTTAATTAAATTATTTATTGATTATTACTCTATAGAGGGAATGAAAATATGAAGGACATTTATGGGCTCTCAAAAAATAGGGGAAGAATCTAGAATGGAAGAGAAGATTAACCTGTGGACAAGATTATGCCACTTGAGCTAACACTTGCATGCTTTGATTTATGATGATGTTGAATAAATCTAACCAAATTAGGGAATAATTGAGAATAATACATTACAAAAATAATATACAAACTTTAAATTACCCCAAATAGGATGAAATTTTTTAGCATGGAATGATAATTTGCCCCAAATAGGGTGGAATTGATTTGATGAATTGATAGATTGATCATGATGTTTGTTAGTTGTATGATTAGATTAGATAGACTAAGATGTGTGATTGTAGAATTAACATGGATATACATTTTTGAGACATAATTTTTTAGTTTTTCAAATTATATTATACATCATGATATAAAACACTATGATGACCTAGTCGTAGTATGCATAATGATTGACCCCCTATCAAATAGATAATTGACAACAATACACCAATGATAAAAACCATGAAGACATTTATGTTGTATGTCAATGGATGGAATAAAGTAAAAGTGCATGAAAAGGACACCATGATGATGAAATTTTTGGCATAATGGACTGAGTCAAGGAAATAATAAAAAATCAAACAATCAAGAAAACAAGAAAATAAAACACAATAGAAAGAAATCTTATCTTTGATCAAATCAAAATACACATGTTAAGGATTAGGAATATTGATGGTTGGAATGGATGCCCCAAAGCAAGGATACATGAATGGGAAGAAGTGAGAATTGAACCTCCCAAATAATTTTCATGATTAAACTTACTCTAAATAGGGTGGAAGTGATGAGCTTGAATCAGAGTGATTTGATTTGTCTTTATCCCCAAAAAGGTAGATTTGGGAAGGACACAATGCAATGGAAGTTGATTTGATTTGATTAAGAGTGATCAAGGATATTGGACTAGAGCTAATATAAGATAAATGTTTTTATATTTTGTGGTTGTACATCCTTTTTGGAGATTTTGGCCTTTTTTTATTTTTAGGATGTTTTAATGTTATGAATGTTCAAGATTTTAGAAAATTTAGAATGTGTTTTTGAGTTTTTGGCATCTTAACTCAATGGAGAACTACAATATGTGTAATGATTTGAATTAAAAAATTGTGAGAGCATAAAATTAACTCATAACATGATGAGATCATAGAATGGGAATGTTTATAAGTGTTTGGATCAATATACCCACAAGGGATCACTAGTAAAGGAAAAACATCTTCTAGCACCAGGATGGGATGTAATAACAAATGGTAGAATTTGAATGATCAAATTGGATAAAAATAGATGATAAATGTATGAGGAATGTCCAAGTGCCATGTTATGTGGGAATTAAATTTATAGTCATAAAAGTGTCACTAAGAGGATATGGTAAGATATTTTCCAAAATAGGTCTCAGAACAACTTTCCATTTATTATTAAGACCAAGATGAGAAGGAAAAGTTGGACCATGGTAGGATAAAAATAAATATGGTTTGGGATAATTTAAAATGGTCAATATGATGATAATTTAATTTATTTTAATGTAGAAAAGGATGCCCCCAAGTTTAAAGGTACTTGTAGACAAAAAATTATTTACACATGACATCATAAACCTAGTTTTCATCATAGTACTTACCCAAGGCACTACAAACATAGTTTTCACCATTGGATGAATTATTTATCAATCTCTTTTATTTTATTTTAAATTTTTTGACATCTCAACTCAATGGAGGATTGTGAGATGCATAATGTTAAATTCTTGATCTCTAACCCATACCAATTTTGAATAACTTCTCTATTATAATTATGTTACTAAATTAGGTTGTATTGATGTTGTTGTGATCTTCATCGGCCATTGATTTAGTTTCCCCCAAACCTCTAAACATGGTAACTTCATAGCCTATATAAAAGAGAGTTCTTATAATAAGGGTAAAGAAGGTTAGGTATGGGATAAATGGTCTAATTAGATAATGACAAATAGGTCCTGAATGAATAATAAAATCATAATGGAATGTATAATGGTTGGGGGATAAATGAAAATTAGACTTTTAGTCACACATTGTGTTATTGATTCTAGATTTAACTTGATTTTGGTTGTGGTGGGGTTGATATGGATTTTAATATTATCTTCATTAATTGATGTAGAACCATTTTGCTCATTTATTGGTGCCTGAAAGAGGTTTTCACCAACAAAGTCTTCTTGATTGTTTTGATTTAGATTATTTAATAGTGCCATGAATAAGGTTTCACTAAGGGACATTGATAATTAATTTTGATTGTCCCTTAGTTTCTTAATAAAGGTTTCACTAAATGATTCTATTTTTTTTTTATACTTACCATCTATCACCTCAAACAAGATTTCACTAGAAGATGTTGAGTTTAGACTTTGATTATCCCCTAGCACCATAAACAAGGTTTCACTAGGAGATTATTTTTTTTCCTGAATGTTGTCTTGGATCCCCAAATATTCTATTCCCAATCGACATTTGTGGGAGGTGGAATATCAATATAATTGCTAGGATGATTAATGGTAAGACATGTATAATGTCAATGGAATGGGAAAAGATAACACATTCCTCATAGAGGCTACTAGGAGAACTTGTGTCAATGTCAAAGGAAACATCTTTAAAAATCATGGAAGAATCACAAATATATTCAATTTGATCTATAAGTGTGTAGATGATATCATATATCTACTAAGGTATGTTGATTTTGAATGTGATTCAGATTGAAGTAGATTTGATAGAAGTGTATAGCCAATGTTATAAGTTCCACTAATATATTTTGATGTTGAAGCTAATTCTAACTCAAGAGGATTTAAACTGGATGTTGAGAATAACATTGATTCTAATTTTGATGTTGAATCTGATAGTGGTTCTATAATGGAATTCAATTATGTCAATGGTTCTAAAATAAAACTTGATTCTAATGTAGATGTTGATCCTGATTGTGATGTTGACTCTAAATTTGGTTTTGATAAGAAATTTGATCTTATTTTAGATTATCCACAAAGAGGGTCCATTGAATTGCATTTTCAACAAGTACCTTTTTCATTGTACACTTAGAAATGAAGGCTTTAGGATGAAGATTTTTTTTGAAATGAGGGACTTTAGAGGATGGGAGAAAAATAGATAATGGATCAATAATGGGTTCTTAGAAGATGAGTTCATCAAAGATAGGTGGGCAGTCATAGAGAGGTTATTCAAATCAAGGATCATCAACAATAGAAGGATGGTCAAAAGATGAATAATTAAATATGGGTGATTTAATGAGAATGTCAAAAATGGATGATTTATCTTACTCTTGACTTAAAAGTGAATGAGTATGATTGTGATTAAGAATGATATTATCATATCCCTAGTGAGTGATTCTCAAAATGGATTGTTCTTGGATTTTTAGTGAAAAGGGGTCCTAAGGCTGAATTAAGAAGATATGCAATTTATGATAAGTTTTATCTAATCCAAAATAATGAGTCTATTGAATCTTGACTTATAGATGGGCTAGGGATTAATGCTTGACAAGATTATTTTGACTCAATTAAGATATATCCATAGTCAATAAATCCTTGGACATAAATCTTGAACCTAATATATAGGGTAAGTGAATGGCCTTGAATCTTATGTTACTCACAATATTCTTATTTTTGGTACCACTTAGGTTTGGGATAATTTTCACCAAAAGGCCTAGTATGTGGATATGTAATCATGTTTATTATAAATAATTGGTAAATGATGTCTTTAAAGGATACATTATATGGATTTTATATTCGACTTGAATGTTGTAATTTAGAAGTAAAAGGGGTGTGGGATAAAGGCATCAAAATGGGTTCCCTTTTGCTAGCATGACCATATCATTCATAATCTCTATTATACTCTAACATAGATTCCATTCAAATAATTAAAAAATAAATATAATATTTATTGAAGGATATTTCCAAGAAAGGATACATGCAAGGGAAATGACTAAGATTAAAATTGGCTCCAAGTAGGGCATAATTAATTAGATGTGTTTTTACCTCAAATTGGACATTGATGTTGGTTTGGATTCAAATGAGTGAAAAAATGTATGCCATGAATTTGTTTTTCCCAATACACAAGTGGAGGAGTTTAAATGGGAAGATAAGGATATGATTTTGAAAATGATAAGAGAAAATGTTTTAGACTTAAACATATTTGATTTGAACAAAGGAAAATGGTATAATGAGAATAGTTTCATAATCACACAAATAATATAACAGTATAATTTTAGATAAAATATGTGTGATTTGAGATAAATTTGGACACCAGTTGTATAAGAGAACAATTTTGACCTAAAATGTGGTCAAAGTAACAGTACAATTTCACATAAACAATTGATGGAATGTATGCATTTAAACAAATTTAAATTTAGAAAGGAAATTTTTTTTACCAAGAACATGGACAAAGTAATGACTCTTTGTGTAAGTGTATATAAATTATGACAAAGTTTTGACACTACAATCATTTAACAAAACACTAAATTTAAAGGCCATTTTTAGTAACTAACACAGGATTACTCCACATTCATTGAGTCTTTTGATATACTTGCCTTGAGAGAGGATAAACTTTAAGATTATTTAAAGAAATTATTATAGGTATTGGTGGTGTTTTACTCCCACCCTTATCTAAAAATGTTTTTATGTAAAATATATCTTCAGGTTTGGTTGCTTTTGCAACCCTATGCCAATGAATGTTTTGTGGCTGAAATGTCTTAAGCTAAAGTTTTTATCAAATTTTTAGATGGACCTAATATACATTTCAGTATGTGGGAGGTTTATAATAGTTCATAATTTTGATGTGATATTTTTTTGATCATTTTACAAAGGGTTTGGTCCCTTCATGACCACTTTAGATGTAAGGGTCTTAGTAAAATGCTACAGATGTAATTAGGCTCTAAGGAACCACTAGCAAAGATATCACTAGCATAAATCTAATTTATATACCTCATCAAATAATAGGGCTGGTATAATGATAGTTAATGATGTCTTAGCCACCACACCCTAATGACTCATGATAAGACAATGAAACCCAAAATATATATCAAAAATAAAAAGGAAGGTATTATCATTTTGATTTGTTCAACTCCCAATAAGGGCCAATGAAGAGCATAATTGACAAATCTTCAAGATAAAAACAAATAATTACCTCCATGTTTCTAAGTCACCCTACCAAATGGGAGAGAATTCATGTGAAGGAATCAGATAATCACATAATATAATATGTGAACATATAATACAAAGAAAGATGAACATAAATGAATATATTTAATGGTAACAAATCAAAAGATGAATTAATTTTTAAAACAATAAAATTCAAAAATGAATTCATTTTAAAAATAATAAGTAAAATGTGAACAAGTGTTGATGCCTAAATATGTATCATAGGTACTCAGAGTGTTTAAAGAACACTTCTCATTTTAGAATTCAAAGAATTCAAAGCATGAGTTATATTTTGTGATAATCCTATTATCTAATGGCAAAACAATGTAAAAACAAGTGGACTATTTCACAATATTTATAATGTTTGGTGGTTGGGAGCCACCTTGGCCTATATCTTTACAAAGAATGAAGCAATATTAACTAATATTAGTGAATTATGATCAAATTCTAATCTAAAGACTAATCTATGTGAATATTTACAATATAATTTAAACTAAAGTGATCTAGTTAAAAAAATAAGTAAAAAGATAGGGTAAGGTAGAGAAGAAAGATGTGACTTATCTTGATCTTAGACATCATGACAAATGTGAAATGTTCCTAGGTATGCACTTAAAACCAATATATGAAGTAACACAACTTAAGCTCAAACAATAAAATATATTAGTTGAATTTCTAAGGAAGATAAGAAAAAATGTAAATAATCACTAAGATTACTTTAAAGATTTACTCTTTTAAGTAGATAGATGATGCACATCTATAAATGCAGAGGAAATAAAACAAAATAAACTAAGGAACCTTAAATTAACTTAGCATTAGCACAAATTAATAATTATGCATTCAAATGTACACACCAAGGATCCACAAGAAAACATCAAATCTAAAATTTAGAATAGATAATTGAGAGAGAAGCCATATAATAATTCACACAAACAAAATGAGATAGTCCTTTCAAAATTATTTGCTTATATTATTTGCTCAAAGTTTACACTTAGTTTTTTTAGCTGAAAAACTCCCTCATTTTTTTACAATAGACAATACTTATTTTATATAATACAAGGAATTATGTCAGTCAGTCATATCCATTTACAAGTATACAAGTGTAAAGACAACTATCTTTTTAATAGAAGTTCCAAAATACACTAAACTTTCCAAAATGGACTGACCTATAGGCAATGCGATCTTAAAACTTACACATGCCTTTATAAATAATATTCTATTTTCAAAATTTTACAAATCTCTACAAAAATAATATTCCTAACTACTTAGTGAGCCCTATGTTGAAGAAGTCCCTTATATTTGTTAGAGAACCTTCAATCTGGAATATTGTTCATTGATAAGCTATAGGTCCATGACTGGTCTTATGAAGAGTTCGCTCTCTTAGATTTATAGGTCCTTGAGACTCTTATCACCCTTATCCATATCTCATTTGATGCCCCTGGCATCTCCCATTTTCTCCTCAAATGATAGGAGAAGGCCCATGATTCCTTGTTATCATCTCTTATCTTGTGTTTTCCTTGGCTCATCACTTCTTGCATAAATTGAGTAGTTCTGAGCTTGAAATCCTCATCTATAATAAGGCCCAAATAACTAAGTGAGGTAGTCTCCTTGATCAAAGATATCTAATATGTGAAACATCTTATTCTCTTCTTATTTGAAGTCCTCAATAATGTCCTTCATTATTTTGGACTAGTTATCCATGGTATCAATCTTATCAACCAATATGGCCATGGCCATATTCAAATGTACCTTATTGATAGTTCTAAAATTTGGGACTAGATTCTTGGACAAGGCCTTAATCAAGTCTTTCACCTAAATACTTACAGCTTGCCATTAGACAACTTGGCCTATTACTTTAGATATTTGCTTCTCTATTTCCCTTTATCTAGTCTTGACTACCTTTAAAGAGCTAAATATGTTAGCCATGGAGTCATCAAACTTTTTGAATCTATCCTCATGAATAGATAAGATAACAGACTCTTTCAAATTATTATTTTCTTACAATGTATCCTTAATATTTGTTTGAAATTGATCACTCTGAGCCTATGCCACTTCAAGGATCTTCTCCTCAAACATATTATCTTGTCTTAGTTTCTACCTTACCATTGGATTTAGACCAACTAAAGGTTAAACCTTCTAAAAGGTGAATTGCTCACCATCAACCATGACTTTCTTCTCAATTAATCTCTCCATGTTGGTTGTATTTGGGTTAAACCTAACTCCTAATGATTATGATATCACTTGAGGAGTAAGGATCTCAACTTGTGTTCCACTTAAAGTTCTAGGAACATCCATCTGAGTCCCACTTGACTCTTCAAGGGTAACCATGCATATTTCTTTTTCTTATTGTTATAAGGCCACAATCTAGGGCTTGATTTCATCATGAACATGGATGTTAAAATCCTTTGTAACAACCTAATGATGGTGCATGGTTAGGAACTTTTAAAAATTTCCATTTATGAAGTATTCTAGAATTAAGGGGCCATAAATTGGATTATCCTCATTAAATAAGTTTATTTCACTCTAAGGGTGATTGAAAGTCAACTTTGGCCTTTTGCCTCCTATTTAAACCAAAGCTAGTTTAGCTTTCCTTTTGGGTTGGGTTGCAACCAAGACCAAGTCCAGAGCCACTTCCTTTCTCTTTTGTTCCTATTCTTCCTCCTCATTTTGGGACTAAGATTATTTTATTTTTACTTCTTGGTCATCTTATTCATAAGCACTAGCTATTGCTTTTAAGGCATCCTCTATTGTCTCCCTAGGATCCAATGCAAATATGTCCATTTCTTCAACTTGTGACTTTGGTTCTTCATGTAGTGTTGAATATGATGCTAATTTAGAAGGTCTCCTCTCCTCAGGTTTCTTTTCATCTGGCCCTTGTGATATTTGTGCTTTGAGCTATTGTGTCTCTACCTAAGGCTATATGGGAGGAGGTCTAAAAGATGGCCCTGGTAATAGATGATACTACTTAGGCCCCATTTTACCTAAATCCTCCCTTGGATTTTGCTCTCTTAGTAGCCTAGATTCAATCTTGATGTTATGCTTATTTAATCTTGTTAAGACTTCTATGAATGAAGAAGCTTAGATATATATTATATCATGGACACTGGGGTGATGTTCATAAGTCATGCTAATTTTGTTAGCATTCAAATGTTTTTCAACCCTTTCATGGGGGTCCCATTATCTCATTTAATCAATCTATAAATTTAAGGAGGACTTGTGCTTGAAGATAGGATCTAATTGGTCCCAATTATGAAGCATAGTCTTACTAATAGTCAAGGGAAAGGGATGGAGTATTCCTTTCCTTTTGATTTTACATAAACTATTTATGCCATAGAATAATTGGTATGCCACTTATTATTCTACCAATTTGGTGGGAACATGAACCAATAACCTAAGGGGTTGACTCCGAGTTCCCTCTATCTAGATTATAGTACAATATATATAGCCAAATGTAGCCAAATGTCCCCAATGAGTTCAACATACTTTTTTATCAAAGGGTTGACCCTCATCATAGGGATTCCTATAATAGATTAAACTATGATTGGATAAACACAATCTTAGATGAGTTGAATATGGTCCTTGTATTTTAAAATATTCAATTTGGAGTGATATTGGAAGATCATTTGTCTTCCATCAGGTGACCATTATTTTATATTAGGGATTTTGGTAGTGGATAACAATGCATCCAAAAGATAAGACATGATATAAATATGAGTGCTAGTTTTCTTCTTTATAGTAGAGAATTGTTGTTTCAAGAAAATATTGATCATTTCTACAATAGTAATGAGTCCTTTATTAACCATGCTATACACAAAATGGACCCTATTTTTGTTGACATAGGTGGTGGAGGGGTTTCTAGACAATTCGTCTAGTAATGCCATAATCATCTTAATACTATCCCTAAATTGGGTGATTGGGATCCTTACATTGAGGTTAGAGATTAATTGGGATCCCAAATATAACCATGGGGTAAGCATGATTTTCAAGTCATTATTATTGGACCATTATCTAATTATGGGTAAATTCACCTAAGATTTGGGTAACTTGTAGTAACAATCAAAGGCAATTAGGGAGATAAAAGTAATTTTATTAAAACTACACTCATGTACTATCATGTCTTGATCAATTTTACCATCATTAAAAATAGGATCAATAACATTGATGCAATGTAGTACCTATGGCTCTGCTACCACACAGTGCAGACTTGTCATTTGGATGGCGACCAGGTCATAATATTTCCATCTGATTGATGTAATATTTTCATCCTCTCTTGTAATGGTTGATAGCTCTTCAATGGTCTAAAAGATCTTGGACTAGTTTTTATCTCTTGTGTTCAAGGATACAACATCAAATTTGGTATCCTTGAAGACTCTCCCCTTTAAGTTTGTAGTCAACTAGAGCTTTTTATCTTCCCTATGTTGTTTTTTGGATCCCATAACTTTGAGTTCTTTCAAATTATTCACTAGTGTTCTATAATTCACTTCTATCTCAATTCACACTTGCTTAGGTGATAATTTGGCTCTCTTAGGCTCTAATATGATTAATTTGAGATTGAATTAGGGTTTTTGTACACTCTACAATTTTTGTACAGGCCTTTTTTGGGCCTTTAATGGTGATGTATTTTTCACTTGAGTAATTTTGTTCCTTAGATTTGATTTGGACCTAAAAATTTATACCTTTGCTTTTTAGAGCCCACAAAATCTCTAGTTTTATCACTTTCTACCCATATGGTGTTGTCGTGACATCTACATGACACTTTTTGTGGTAGATTATTCATTAATGTTCAAAAACTGATCATTTCCATTTGAAAAATCTACTTTGTCTTACTCTATTGGATCATTTTGCATAGATCAATGTGAATCATTTATCTCATTCCCAAGAGTTACATATTATTGGCCACTATTTATATTAGGCTCTGAGGTTATGCCACTTGGCAATCCCATGATCCTCCCAAGCTCTACATCTTGTCAGCTTTCTTAGCGTGCTTCCAGCATGTGGTGATTTTTTACTTGTTTGAATCTCAATTGAAATTTTGACCTTGTATACTCTTCATTAGATCAATCCCATATAAGTGAGCACAAGCCATAGATCCTCCATAGATGTATAATATTTAAGTTAAGATCAAGACATGAATAACTTAGGTTATAAAATTTAGATTATGGTTTTATTTCATGTTATTAAACATGAAATAAACTTTAGGCTAAAATATTTGAGCTAAGATTAGCACATAGTGAAAGGGGACTCTAAATAATAAAAGGGACTTAATGTAAGTTTTTTAACCTAACATTTTATCATATTAATAAACATAAACAAACTTTAAGGTAAAAGTTATAGGCTAAGTCTTACAATAATAGAACCTTGTATTAGTTAGATCAAGCAAATAAAATAGACCAAAAGATCATGGGATATATATGGATTGAGCATAATATTTTAGATTAAGGTTTAGTCAAATGTTTAAAAAACATGACTAAATCTTATAACAATATTTAAGCTAAGTTTATGGTGTTTATAATTATTTCCATGAAATTTTAATTAGTTTATGATATGTCAAATTTTAATGAAATATCAATTTTATTATTGAGGTGCAAAACCATAAGCATGCTTATATTCCAAATGAGACTCCATTGATCTTGTAATATGAAGACATGTTCATTTATCTAAAGTGAAATTAGTTCTTGAGCTTAAATTTTGATGGTCTCACAAACATCAATGACGGTCTTATGGATGTCAAATGATGATCATGAGAACATCAAAATTAAACTTGTAAAATAAAAAAAATAGGCTAAAATTTGATGGTCTCATAGATGTCAATGACAATCTCATAGATGTTAAATGACAATCACGATAACATCAAACTTAAGCACACACAATTAACTATAGGGATTAAAATTTGATGTTCTTATGAATATCAATAAAATCCTCATAGATGTCAAATTATGGGCATGAAAACATCAAATTTAAGCCCATGAAACATAGTATGTCCCTTTGAAACTTTGATTCAATATGCATCATTAAATTGATCTCACTCAAGTAAACGCGGGTCATCAATTATGATCCAAGTAGTTAGATGTCATTGGCTTGATGATCTTGCTCTATTAGATCATCAACATCTACTTAAACATGGACTGTTGATCATGATACATGGATTTGAATGGCATTATTTCCATGGATTAAAGCTATTGGGCTCATATTATTCCATTCAATATTAAAAAAATGATTGATATTGAGGAAATAGAAGTGGAATTTGTTGAAGAACATTTGAAATTTTTGAAATATGAATGAGAGGTGTCTAAGAGATTAAAATACCCATCTTAGTCCAAATGGTAATATTTTATTGGCATTTTTTATTTTCTTTTTATGTTGTTGTTGGTCTGTTGTCAACTTCCATCCTTTTACAAGCTTTGGACTTTGTTCTTCATGCTTATTTTTTGTGGTTGTTATATGGGTTAATTTATATATATAGTTTATATCTATTGTAAAAGGTTTTGGGTCCTTTTAAAAACTTACCTTTGAGAAGATCCCTTTGTAAATCCATCACCAAAATATAAATACAAAAATAAATTACATAATCAAGTAATGGAGATTCATAGCTACTCTAATACCATGAATAATTATATAAACATTGTAGAAGAGAATAAATTAGAATAAATGTATAACCCAAGATTGAAATAAAATAAATAACATGTATTGAAATATAAGACAAAATATATGATGAGGTGTACTTAGACACTAAAATAATCCATTAAATATTACATTTTTTAATTTCCAAATAATGTGTGAGTGGGAGTATTTATACCTCATTAAGTTACGTTAGTATGAATCCTAATAATTATTATGGTGAATCATTATTGGTCCATTAAATTCATACATTGATAATTTTATAATGTGAAGAATGGTCTTTTGGCCCATTATGATGTATAATAAAAATACACTATTTCATCCATGACCAAAGTGAATGATTACACATTTTAAGAGTTTAATCCTATAAATGATTTTCATTGATAGAATCCAGATGCTATTTATATTTTTAATTATTTCATGTAATAATTATTGTACACATAATATATATTTATATAAGTAAAATTTCTCTTTATGATTTTTACACTTTCTTTTCAAATAATATTAACAATCTTCTTAAACTATTTGAACCAAAGTAGTGTGTGTTATTTTATATTTTTTATTATTACATTTCATTTTTTTTGTGTTATTATATATTTATAAATAAAATAAGTGAGTGGTTATATGAAAATAAATTGAGAAATAAAATCCAATCAAGATTAAAAATGATTTTTTTAAAAATTGATTATGTTTTCACTTTTTGGATTATTGATGAAAATTGTATTGACAATAAAAAGATCTCTTTTTTTGTTTTATTATTTTCATAGAAACATTTGACATTATGCCTAAGGAGAATGTTTTAAATTGTATTGTGTAGTCATATAAAATGAAAAAATTAGATGACTTAGGCATGGATAATGACACCCAATCCATAGGTCCTCCTTCTTGCTTACACGACCCTTCTAGGCTATTCTTTCACTAATTTTTGGTCATCTATAGCCTTCTAGACTTAGCTCTTTCAAACCTAAGTATAAATTTTAGGCCCAAATATATCCCCCAAGGCTCATCCCCTTAGGAAAATATCACCCAAATTAGATTGGAGTACTTGAACCCAAGATGTCATGTTTTTAGCACTGTTATCTAAGTGCATATTTACCTCTAATGGTCAGATTTTATTGAATCCTTATCTTTTTCCCTGTTGACCTGATATAAGTTCATTTAACCCAAAATCATTAATTACCCTATATAATTCCATTTAAAGTCCATTTAGAAGGGTTGGAACTCATTTATAGGAAAGAGGCAAGAATACAAGCAAGTACACTCAAGTAATCTTCCCTATTCTCTATATACAACCTTCTAAGAGCATTTTGAGCCTATTCAAGCACTCATACCAATCTCTATTCTCACACACACACACACACACACACACACACACACACACACACACACACACACACACACACACACACACACACACACACACACACACACACAATTGCACTAAACACTTCAATAGGAGAACTACATTAAGTTTATCCCTCTTTAGAGTATTGGTGTGTAGGGAATGTGCCCACACACAGGGTGTGAAGTGCATCCAGCATTTCCTTTACACACTAACCCCTTCTCTCTCTTTCCTAAGTTTCCATTAAATTTTAATCACAAATATCATCCTAAGGGGTTTCAATACTAAATCAAACACATAATAAGCTTTGTAGGATTTTAGGCCTCAAAAAATCATAGACAGGGTAACATAGTCCTGTCAAACAGAACCCAAAAAACTTTTAACCTCAGGACAATAACACTAGAAAATAGGGTGTCCAATTTAGATGTTCCTATACAACATATAAATGAAGTTTAGAAACCTATTCCAAAATATTTTCTAGTCTTGATCCTCTAGTATCAGGCCCTATCTCAATCCAGATCAACCATAATAAGCTAAGTTTTATTTTCTCTCACTTCTTGCTATATTTAGAAAAGCAATTTTTTTTATCTATTTACACAAATAAGTAGGTTAATTAAAGCATATTATTAACTAATTTTCATTGCTTAGACCCATTTATTATATAGGAATTAAACACCCAATTTATTAAAACAATAAAACATTTGGTGAACCCAACTTACTTTAAATTTTTACACAAAAAACCCTAGAAACCCTAGGGATAATTATTTTTGATTTTTTGCCATAATTTCATGATTTTTATTTAATTTAAAAACCATAAATCTACCAATTCATCACGAAAATATCATATATTTTTTTCAAACCCTTGTTTGCACATACTAGGTCCTTTTTTCATACAAACACTTTTTAAAAATTAGGAAAAAATATATTACTAATTTTATAATTTTTTTAATCATTTTTTCTAAATTTTTCAAGTAAAATTCTACAAATTTCTCTAAATTTTTCAAATTAATACATTAATTTTGAAAAAAAATTATTCAAAACCCTAGTTGCATCAACTAAACTCCTAGTTATTTCCTAGTACTTTTCACATCAATTTCTAAAAAAAATAATTACATATCAAACTCAAAAAATCTATTTAAAATTCAAAATTCATAGTATTTTACATAAATAATTTTTAATAATCCTTAGTTGCATATACTAGTACATATTTTACTCTTGTGGTATCACCTTAAATCTCTCACTAAATTTTCAAAAATGATGTTCTTTTATTTACAAACTTTTCTTACAAATAATCAAAAAACCGTAATAGGTCCTATCATGTACATGAATGATGAAGTTTATCATATGTTAGTACAAATTTTTATTTTTTGCATTTCATGTTTATTTTTCATTACATAGGATGATGTTAAAAAATTTATCCTTAACTATGTTAATCCATTTCCTGCATCACCTCCCTTGGAGTCCCTTCCATGTACTGAGTCATGTTGCATGGTCCATTTCACCCTTCCCTAAGTAACTACCCATTACTAGAGAGCCTAGTTGACACCCTTTATCCCTCCACCTCCTTGAACCATCAATTATCTTTGTTGTCCTCCCATAGCTACTACTACTCCTATATGTATTGTAGATACAATGGGTAGAGCTATTACTCGACGTGTCACTATGCCTCCTCTACCTACCTAGGAGCCCCATCACCTTGCTATTTTAACCCATTCTAGGACCAACCCACCCATATAGGTAGATTTTTATAAGGAATATGACATTATTGATTAGTTGTAGAACACTCCTACTAAAATTTCCATGTTAGAACTACTTCAAAAAGATAATGTATTCAAGGACATTATTTATCAGGCACTCACTTAGACTTATATGCCTATTGATTTAAAACCTTCTTATTTTACATTAGTGGTAAAAATTTTAAAAACTATAGAAGACACAATTTATTTTGATAGTAAGTACATGCCTTCTCAGATAGTTATTGATCAAAATTTTCCACTATTCATACTAGTACAAGTCAAAACCAATATAGTCAAGAGAGTTCTTTTTTATAGTGGTTTTGGAATAAATTTATGTAATATCACATTCTTATAGGCCATGGGTGTAGATTTGGCATCAATGAAAAAAATATATAATAACATCTGAGGGTTCAATGATATACCATGACAAACATTAGGTACTATTACTTTAGATATCATGGTGGGCCCAAAAACCCTCCTAACATGGTTCTAGGTCATGTCAGGTCCACTTCACTATAATATTTTTCTTAGATGACCCTAGATACATACTATGGGTGTTATCCCTTCCACTTTACATTGATGTATTAAGTTTATTCATGAGGGATATCTAAACACATGTCTAGCAGACAACCAACCATTAAAATATTGTCAAGTTACAAAGTCATCTTCGATTATTTCATCAGATGGGACACCATATCTCATAGTATCTTGATCAAACACACACACACACACACACACACACACACACACACACACACACACACACGAGGTGGGTGAGATTAGCACTTCCCACACTACACTATAATTACACTATTAGCACCAAATCTTTTGATAGTCATAGTAGCTTCAACCATTCTAGCTACTTCATTGGTCATAGTTCTAACACCCATTACATATCCACCATCATTGCCAATAGTACCAGTAGTTATAGTTGATTCCATAATTACTACATTAATTATATATATTTTGGCAACAACACCTTCTTCTACTACTACAACTAAGGGGACTCTTATAACATAGTTAGCCCTTGCGGTAAATTCAAAGTTACCATATCTACATGATGTTAATACATATTTTCAGGCTTCTTCAGATGATGATATAACAACCACACTCATAGATGACTATTTATCTAGAATGATATTTATACTAGTTAGCTTAAGAGAGTACCAAGATGACTTTAGTACTCTCATCCCACATCCTACATCACTTCTAGAATCTCACACTACACTCTCAGGATATGCTCCACACTCATGGCCATAGACAAATCATGTGGCACATATAATTCACATGATTACCTCCATAGATATAAAGTTAGTTATTTATATTCAAGTAGGAAACACATAACATCAGCTACATTTTATGTTATAGATATTACTTGATCATGGATTAATCATATTACCTATAGTATGACACAGATCTATCAGCAAATTGTCACATCAGGATGGTCACCCATTTTTTACTTTCATAAGATTACAGGGCATGATAAAAACTCATATATAGATCTATCATAGAGAATGGATAAACTACATGATCAAGGCACTAGTTAGATTATAGCACCACTAGCTCCACCACTTCTACTAAAGTCATCTACTAGTAGGACTAAATGTCCCAGAGTAGAATAACATCTCCCCTAGCAGATCAACCTTTAGTTTGCCTTTAGCAGGATGACACCATAAAAATAACATCTACAACATATGGTGATACTTATGATGTTGATCTTGACCCTTTCCTCCATTTTCATCCCTAGCATGCTCTATCTTTGGATCCCTTCCCCCACCAACCTAGTCTTTTATATTATCATGTACATAATACTTTACCTTCATGCTTGTATATAGTTTCTTCTCAGGATGGATTTTACATAATATCTTCTACACTTACTATACATAGCTTATATAAAAATACAAAAAAAAATATAGAAATACAAAATACAAAATACAAAAACAATACAAAAATTCAAAATACAAAAACATTCAAAACATATCAAAAATACCAAAAACACTTTGATTATATGCATCATCCATGGTTTACATTATTACTATCATGCTAGGACTTACATTTGTTATTTCATGCTATTGTATATCTATTTTATACATTACCATGCTTCACTTGATCTTCTTTGAGTGTGTGTAATGGCATCTAGCTCTTTGACTACTTCATTCTACCCATTGAGGGGGCACTCCTACTTCTACAATCAAGACACACATTGATATACATACCCACTAGGGGAATCTTCTACATGCCTACACAATCTAGTTTATGTCATTCCTATACTACACACTCTGAGTTATCATGCTAATGTACATTACTTTATAGCTTACACATAATATTATATTGATATATCACTAGTATTTAACACTTGTATATCTCTTAGCATATACCTTGTCTTTTACTACACATGTTTTTCATACTTTCACATTTTATTTAATTATTTGGATGTTCTTATATCTTTATATCTATTACGTGCTTTCATTACTTGCTTAGCATAGCTTGTGTGATTACATTTTCTAGTTCATGTTTGTCTCCTACTTATGCTGTAGCACATTTGTCAATGTCCCTTACTTCTATTTATGTGTGTGCCTTAGGACATTTGATAATGTCCTTTACTTTTCCTCTTTTATGTGCCTACGGCCCTTGTGCCATCTTTTCTTGTTTCACTTGTATGTATATGTGGCATTTGAACATGCCTTCCATGCTTGTTTTCTAGTTTGAGTGGCATGTGCCCATGTCCCTTATTTGTGTGACCCCTTAGCCATCCTTATATGCTTCTTGCTTCTTTCTTATTTTCTTGATTGATTATTTTATTTTTGATGTGTAATTCCATGATCTATATCATGAATTTCCCTTACTTTCTCGGATGTCATGATGGACATCATGCTCTATCCCTCCTTGATAACTAACAACTAACATCTAACATTGTCAGTTCCAATTCAGTACATTAAATATACTTTTACATTGTTATATCTATCTAGGCATACCCCTGTTGATCTAAAAAACTCTCAATATAAACATTTCTATATCTAGAGATATCTTGTTAAATATCATTGTTATATCATGTATCTATGCAACTTAACACACTTGTAGGACTCTTTTCTTCTAAGGGAAATCATTGAAGGTTAAATCATTCCTACCCTTAGAAGAGGGGGAAACAAATAGGGGTTTTTTCATAGATACCAAAGATCCTAATAGTCAAAATATTAGCATTCAGACCACTTAGTATAGAATCTAGAGGTCAAACCGGTCAAAACATAATACAAAAATAGTGACATTTCTAGATCAATAACTAATTTTCACACTAGACAACAACACCAAAAATGGACATTAGCATGAAACATAGGGGTGTCCATATTTTGGCACTCCTATTTAGTGTCACTCATATTTAGGAAAAAAAACTCTCAATTTTTATATAAATAGGCAAAAAATTTAGTTAAGGGATAATTTTTTCACTTCTAGATCAGTCAAATTCAATAGTTTTAATATAGTTTTCTTAGATATAAGGGATTATCATGTGTGGTATGATGGTTCTCACTTTTAGTTTAGATTAGGTAGTTGGTATAAATTCCAAATTAGAATTCATGTTCTAGACATTAGTGATTGGGGGCAATGTGCATAGCACATTGATCTTTTTTTGTTTCTAAGTTTAATTTATTTCAAGAATTCTTAGTAGTTACATGCCTTACTCCATCTATAGGTGGTTGGAATTACTTTTAATTTAAATTTTCATAAAATTTTAAATTTTTGAGTACCTGAGTTCCTAAGTTGTATTTCATATAATCTTAGTACATCAATTTTAGGGTGACTTTCACACAAGCCTAATCTCTATCTTTCAAAATAGCAAAGAGTGGCCTAGTTTCTAGCATGCATTCAGGCTATCCATGCCACATTTTCAGATTTATAGCACATCCATGGGATTCATGAGCCATTTCATATGACATCTATTCTATGCTAATATCACTTCATAACTTCACTTCATGGGGAAATGATGGAGCCAAAGGGCCAATCTTTGTATTCTTAAGCCACATATTTAGAGGGATTAGACACATAGTCTAGACATCGATTAACACATACATGATTCATTAAATTTACTTAGTTTGTGATGATAGATTCAAAGGGATAGCCTTTGCATTCTTGAGCCACCTTCTAGGGAATTTAGCCCTTAACTCCATTCATGATATTACTATTAATTAAACACATACCCAACATCATCTGGCACATGTCAGCATCGCAATAGGTTTTATATTGGTTCACATACCTAATGAGGTGTATTCATTCCTTTCTCTTCCTTTTACTCAGCTTTTATATATTTTTATTTTAGATATAACATATCTAGTAAGAACTGATCTACTTTTATGTTTTCACTGTAGATTCACACTTCATAGCATGCTACACAACTCCATGAGCTTCTCCCTTATAGGTAAGTTTAGGTATGCTTTTTATTTTACTTTATCCTAATATTTCACTTTGCTGCATCACTAGAATAAAGGTAGGGCAAATCTAGTCATATAAAATGCAAAATTGGATGACTTAGGCATGGTTAATGACACCCAATCCATATGTCTTCCTTCTTTCTCATGCAACCCTTCTAAGTTATTCTTTCATTGATTCTTGGTCATCTATAACCTTCTAGACTTAGCTCTTTCAAAACTAGGCAACCTTTTTAGGCCCAAATATATCCCCCTAGGTCTCATCCCCTTAGGATAATAGTGCCTAAATTGGATGGGATCATTAGAAACTAGGGTGTCATGTTTTTGGTGATATTGTCCAAGTGCATTTTTACCTCTAATAATCATATTTTCTTGAATCCTTATCTTTTTCCCTATCATCCTAATACAAGATCATTTAACCCATGATGATTAATTACCCCATAAAAGGCCATTTAAAGTCCATTTAGAAGGGTTAGAAATCATTTACAAGAAAGAGGCAAGAATACAAGCAAGTACACTCAAGCACTCTTCCTATTCTCTACATATAGCCTTCCAAGGGCATTTCAAGCCTATTCAAGCACTCATACCAGTCCTTAGTCATCCAAAGTACATCCAATTTCACATCTAGTTATATACATCACACATAATTACACCAAATACTTTAATGGGAGAACTACATTAGCTTGATCCCTCTTCAAAGTATTGGTATGTAGGCAATGTGCCCACACATGGGGTGTGAAGTGCATCTAGTGTATCCTTTACACACTAACCTCTTCTCTCTCTTTCCTAAGTTTTCATTCAAGTTCAAGCATAAAGAGCATCATAAGGGTTTTTAAGACTAAATTAGACACACAATGTGATCCATAGGCTTCTAGGCCTCAAAAATTCATAGATAGGGTAACACAGGCTTACTAAATAGAACCCAAAAAGATTTCATCCTCAGGACAACAATGGCAAAATAGGACTATAGTGCTGGACAACAAGGTGTCCACTTTTGGTGCTCCTATCCAACCTAGAAATGAAGTTCAAGAACTTGTTCTAGCCTATTTTCTAGTCCCACTCCTCTAGTATCAGGCCATGTCTCAGTTTAGATCAACTAGAATAAGCTAAGTTCTATTTTCTCTCACTTCCTACTATATTTAGAAAAGGTAAAGATACTATCCATTTACACAAATAAGTAGGCTAATTAAATCATATTATTCACTGATTTACATTGGTTAAAGCCATTTGTTATTTAGGAATTAAACACCTAATTTCCTAAAATAATAAAACATATGGTATACTTAAGAATACTATTTTAACAAACATTTGAAATGTTTTATATTCTCACTTTTAAGTATTATTTATGAAAATTATTATGGTAATAAATAAGATCTATTTGGTTGTTTTATTGATTTAGAAAAAATTAAAATTCTCCTTAAGTATAATATTTTAAAATATATGTTGTACTTAAAAAGACCCTTTTAATTTGGAATTTTAGTATTTAAAATATATAAGTGAATCATTACCAAAATTAAAAAATGTTAGGGTTGTTTCCTTTTGTATTGTATTCTCTTTGGAATTTAAGTCAATCATTAAAAAGATACTTGGAGGAGGTTGGGTGAATAACTAAACACCTTTATAATTATACACTTATACTACTATTATATATTATATTATACCACATGTCCATAATTGATCAAATAATTATAGAATATAATAAAATCATAGAGAATCAACTAATTTTTTGGTGGCTTCAAAAGACACCTAAATAATAATATAATATAATGAATGAAAAACTTGATTGAATAGATATAAGCCATACCTTTATATATGCCTATTAACATATGGAAAAAATTCAGGTTAATATATAGTAAGGAACTAATCTCAATACATTATAATTACACTTATAAGGCACACACTCCACTATGTAAGGTACATATTATAATTTACACATATTATTATGGATTCAAAATTCCTATGAAATCCAAAAAATTATGACTCAAAGGAGCTTATAAATATGGGTTTCACATTCTCATTCTCCCCCACCCCCTCAAAATAAAACATACACATGCACACATTAGAGGGTCAAAATAAGGTGGTTTTAAATTTCATTCATTTTAGAAAAAGAACAAATATTATGGCATACTTTCTTAATGAATATTTTTTGATAACCAAGTAATTATTGAAATTTGGTAAACTAATATTAAATACTAAAAATGGTGAATAAATATAGTAGATCCCATATGGAATTAAACTCCTCATCAACACTAAAAAAATGAATAACTCAAGCAGCTCCCATAGTGCAAAAATATCCTCATTAACCAAAAAAAGCTATGAATTCAATCATTTATTGTGCACCATAATTATAAGAGAGGATCATCAATAAATATTACTAAAATAATATCTCAAAGTGATATAAATGATGATATTCCAAAACAAAGTGTTACAATCTCTTGACTCTCCTCCCCCTAAAAGAAAATTCTTCCCAAATACATAGGAATGTAAAGTGGATAATCTGTGTAAGCAATGACCATGATAAATTGGTAAAACCTATTATAAATAGGTCTAGTACTCCAAGATATCAATATATGCATAAGATCCAAAAAAATTAGTCTTTGAGTGCCAACAATATGAATAAATATAGTAAATAATAATAATCACAAAATTTAGGTCTAATTGTAAATCAAAAAATAATAAATTTTTATAAGTTCCATGCAGATTGCATATTAACCTCAATAATTACCAAAGTATAAATAAAAACATTAAAGACCATCAAAATATGTATTGAAATCCAAGTCTCACAATCCTAAAAAAAATATATCATGATCCTACTCTCACATTAATCATAAAATACTAAAGTGAGTCCATTCTTAATAAAGGTCCTCTAGTGAAAGGGTGAAGGGAGTCTCTAAATGAAACACAAAATCTAATATATATTTTTAATAAAATATTAAAAGTGAATATAAAATAAACATAATATATAATGATGAATTTATTCTTTATAATTAATATTATTATAACTATATATTTATCTAAATCTCTTAAAAATATGAAGATAATATAACATATAAGGATGAAGGTAGTCACTGTAGGACACATGACGTCCAACCATATTTTGAATCAAAAATTAGAAAACAAGACAAAGTAAAAATAGTAAGGAATGGTCCATTAATATGTGATCCATGTGATGCTCAATATTTTTTAAGTTAGACAAAATTAAAACTATCTAAACTAGACAGATCTACTAAGATATAGTTTTAGACTTGTAGAATTTGTAATGAAATATGAAAAAATATGTAGAATTACTAGTAACAATTTAGATGTAAATAAATAATTATTATTATTATACTTATATTTAATGGAAATATTAGGGTAAAATAAGTATTTAAAATTCACAACTAGACTAGAAAAGATGGTCCTATAATCAGAAGGGATAAATGTCCTTATTGATTTCTCTAGACTGTGTATCACCAAAAAGGCCAGGAATGTAGGTGCTCATGATTATAGAAGGATAAAAATCATAACTAATTTACATAGTCTATAAGTTGTGACATAGAGATAAAATTATTTTTTAATTATAGATACCAAAATCATGCTAACATAATCTTGTGTGTGATTCATCTCTCTATTGATAGACACGACTGATTAGGAAAAGGGAAAAATAAATGCAATTTTCTATCATAAATAAATTAAAATGGTTGTAAAACATGATAGCTATAATAAAAAATCTTCTTCTTCTCAAGAGATGGTTTTCCTTGTAGTTGTAGACACTTTTAATTATGTGATATGATGGCATATATTATGACATTATGTCATTTTTTATACATAGAGCTCACTTGATAAGTGTCAATTGGCATATAATAATGTGGTAATGAGTGCCCATATGGTTCTTGATTGATTTATTAAGATATATTAAATGTGATATGTTATAAGGTGTTATGTAATTATCTAAGGGTACTACATGTATGTGCACATAGAATGAGATTCCATAGAGGATGTGTAGGCATGCGTGATCATGCATCTTGGTTTTGTAGAATCACACAAGAGTAAAAAAATACCTATGTGTTTCATATATAATTAGATTGCATGAAACACTAGAGCATATGCTAATTTTAATGGGGTGCACAATATTTTATTATTACTCTATGCACAATTGGGGTGAGCCAAAAAAGCTGATCAATATATAAGGAGATGGTGCCAAGGTTGGAATGATGAAAAATAATTTGGTGAGGATCAACATGTTAGTACGTCCTTGTGGTCATGCACTAACTTGGGGTGTGCCAAATGAATGAAGAATTAAATAAGGAAGGCTTATTTATATTTTTTCAATTCAATGTAAGCCAATATGAATGGTCCAAGGAATTAGAAGTAGTGAAGTGGTTTTGATTTTAATTGGAACACATAGATGTTTCATTGAGATTGGCTAATGGTACCCAATGATTTCATATAAGGTACAAGATTTAAAAACTAAAAAAAATCCAAGTCCACTAGAGACGTTCACAATAATGCAAAGACTATGTAGGTGTGAAAAATAGTGTACATGTATATAGATAACACATAGACCATTCATAATTTATTAAATGGCCATGTAATTTGTTATTGTTAGTTTTGAGATTTTAGGGATGGTGTTAAACCAATTATTTGAATTATAAAGTAAAGTTTCATGTTGATGTTGAATCCAATCCTTGAGAAGCAATGTAGGATTAATGATATTTGAAAGTAGATATACATATGCCTCTATATTCCCTAATGTTGAGAATTAAAAGAGATACCAATGACCATGTAGGTTCTTGAGAGTGTTTCTTTGATTTTAATAGATAAGTGTAGAAAATTACTATAGATTTATATAAATGCTAAAGGATGTATGTGATATCCTTATACTCTAATGATTAAAATAAGATTGTATGTACTCATGATATCTTCTTGAGTGATGTATGAAGAATATATATATGTGAGATATAATTATAGATGAATCATATCCATGTCAGATGGATGTTACATGATTAATAATAGAGAAAAATAATTTTTTTGATATTGATGTTGTAGTGGTGTTGATACAATTGATATATATATATATATATATATATATATATATATATATATATATATACATCATTATTTTTATGTGCATATCAAGACTCATTGATATAGTAGTGAAGTTTAGAAACTTCATGTGCTCTAGCTCTGAGAATAACTATGAATTTTCTTATATAAGCATATGACATATTTCTATAAATTTTGTTGGATTGCTAACAACATATAACTATAAAGGGACTGGTACATAACATCATGTGAAAATAAGGTGTGACTTGTAGGTATTAGTGTATTTTTATATGTGTAACACAAAGTGTCATTATCAAATGTGTTACGGATGTGGCATGCATTGTGTTTATAAGGCTACTATGATGAAGAAGTGACATTTTGCAAACTGTAAAGGTAAATCCACCAATAATATAATAAAAAAATAATTGTATTCCTTTACATAGTAATGTTTGAAAACCAAGAAGTGAAATGAGAATAGTCACTTATTCCACAAAGACCATAAGTATGAACATCCTAACATCATGTATCTATATGACTAGGGAAATATAAATGATTGCATGCAACTAGAGTATGTTGTATGATTCTTTATCAAGAAAATCTCCAAAAATTTCATGGTTGAGATATAATACCAATGATCCACATTGTTCCTAAGAGGTTATACACTTCACAAAAATTCAATTATATATTCTATATGGATATACTAAAACAAAGTTGTAGAGCTGTAGAACATGAAATAAAATATAATACACAATGTAGAATAGAAAATACACATTTATGTGCATAGAGATTAGTATAATATTACTGCTTATATTTGATAGAAATAATAAGGAAAAATTAAATGTATGTAAAATACACAATATGAATATGAAATTTTGTTCTTGTGATCAAAATGGATAAACATATTTTTTAATTTGTCTAGATTGTGCATGAATAGAAATGTTAAAAATGTAGTTTCCTAAGATCAAAGAGGAATAACCATCCAAAATTATTTACCTAGACTAAGAGGTGTGATGCAAATATGTAGATGTGTTTGAATGTTATATAATAATGACATGTTAATAGACTCCTATCTAATTTATATAAGGTTAAAATTTGTTGATGGACATGCTTGATTAGGAAAATGAGTCAATGTGTATGTAATCAGAAATGCATCATGTTTATAAATCAATCCTAAATCGGATAAGATAGATCATATGATACAATTTCTATTGGGGACAAATTGGATAATCAAGAACATGACCAATATGGGGATCCATTCAACCTAATTAGGTTATCTATTATCATAAGACATAATTATAGGGAGGGTTCCAAATCCTTCAATTAAGCACAATCACACATAACCCTAAGGGATTCCTATGTTTTCATATATGTCACTAAACTAATTACAAGTAAAGTAAAATCTAATCTAGTGCTCACCAAAGCTTGTGGCATAAAATGGGGGTTAGAAAAAATAAAATTAAACATGCATAATAGACATATAATCATGTCAATGTATACAAAATCCTAATGTATGGAAGAAAATAAAAAATGCATATATATCTAATCTTACAAAGAAGGAAAAAGTTAGGAATACTTACCTTAAAATATGAACCTACCAAGCCTCAATATCTCCCTTGGCCAAGGTGCTTTGTAAGAGGTTATTATGGTATGTAAGGATGATAAGAACAAATCATCTCTAAGGTACACAACCTATCAATACATCCAAAAGACTTCTCCACAAGACAAGATCTATATCTCTAAAGAAAGTATGAGACCTTAATCTTGCTCCTCAATTATAATGGTGGATAAACAAATGTGCAATAGATCTTACTTCTTCTTCTCTTCTCTAAATAATGGTAAAATGAACTTGTATATATAGGTGGATTTAACTCTAAGACCTTATAAAAATTTTGACTGACAAGGTCAACCCAGTCAACCTAGTATAATTTTGGACAAGAATTCACTAAGTCAAGAGCTAGGTCAGCCAAGAGTCGACTTAGATCTTAAGTGAATTTTACCCAAAACTGTAAAGGGTCGACCTAGTTGACCTATTAATAGTCAAAAAGGGGCTAAGGTTAGGAAAAATGGGGGGAAAAGGTAGGAAATGATTGAGGAGTTTGTAATAGATAAGAAAAAGCTTAGGGATAAAATTTTTAGGAGACAAGTGTGTAGATAACAAGTGGCAAAATGTACAACAATCTTGTGAAGCACTAATGGTCTTCCCACCCCTTTCTCACCCCTTTCTCAGTACATCCCTTAAGGCATGAAATCAGAGAGATTGAGACTAGATAAGTTTATACAAGATAAAAAGTGTTAATAATTGATAAAATTTTGAAAATATTATGTGTATACATATGCCCCACTCAAATCTGATCACATGTCATGTGAGTGCAATATAGGATGGTGCTTCAAGAATATAACATGATAACACATAATGTTGATGCTAAGTAAAATGTAGTAAGGAGTAAATAGGATAAATGAAAGGATATAATTGGAAAATATATACCTTTAACTACATTAGTGTTGTAGATAATGAAGTATATGGTAAGATAAGTGAAGGTGTTATATGTGAAGAACATTATATGAACCTATAGAAATTAGTGCAAAAAAGAATGAAAAATTGAAATGTTTAGAATATAGGCATATAGTAGTGGAAAATATTCTTTATTATGCCATAATTCTAGAATAATTTATGGTTCAGAAAAAGAGTTAGTAGAGACAAATATACAAGGTTATATTATATTAATGAGTTTTTGGATATATGAGAGGTTCCCTATGTATCAGGTAGCTAGGTTACCCCATATGGCCGATGATCAGTTGCCTCAAGTATAAAGGTGGTGGCAGGATCAAGTATCATGGGTTGTGCCCCATGTGCTATCACTATAAATAATTGAGTAGATATTGTGTGTTAGCCTTATAGACACATCACTATAGTATGGCTAAGTTGGGAGACGATAACACTAATATTGGCATAAACATAGATTACAGGCCATTATACCTAGTGGATAGAGCCATATGTAATGGTACATATACCAAGATAGATAGGACTCCCTCACCCAATGGTGTAGCTAGTGGTGCCCACTTTTTGGGATAAGCAGAGAGACAAGGGGGAAAGGAGGATTAGGGCCACTAATTTCTAGGTTGTTGATCAGACTATGGTGTGAGAGACCATGGATTGATCAAGAATGATAGACATTAGAGAGAGGAGATAGATGTAGATGCATGAGTGCCAAAGGTACCACCACCAGTACCATAATAGGAGTATCAATGAATACCTTGGTCACATTGGTGATGGATTCACAAATAATAGGAGAGAGAAGATAGGATGGTCATCCCAAATGACCTATTAGGTGGGCTAGGATAGATTTGGGTGATAGAGGTACCACTCAGGTGTAGCTTGAGATGGGCATGAGTGGTGACCCTATATGATTTGATTTTGGGTGGTAACATATAGAGGAGTTACTTGAAGGATGTGATGATGGGGAAAATTAGCTTTGTGGTTACACAAATGGTAAGATGGTAGTAGGCAACAAACATATAGGTAATAATAGATGGTTTTGAATTTTGCTTAAGTTATTTGAGATAGATTATATATAGATAAATATATTTTGAGATATATCAGTGATCTAATATCTATTTGGTTTTATTTTTTTAGATGTTGTAGAGGAGGAGACTAGATGGGGATCCTAAGTGATGGGAGAAATCCATGATAACTTCAACAAGGCATTGGCAGCATATGACTTGATGACATTGGAGAATCCTGAGATAGTATCTACCCTAGGGAGATATTCTATACTATTATAAAAGGTAGAGAGATGAGTATGGGTATGTAGGGAGGATCCACAACCTCTAATAGGGGTAAGATTGGGAGAGGTGTAGGCATGATAGGCCTTGGCTCAGGAGAGCATCATGCATATTGCTACCATGACCTAGTTGGCATAAGTACATGCATAACTAGCATAGGTACATTCCCAAGTGACCAACTTATAGGGATAGGTGATAGGTTTGAGATCTTATATAGTCTCTTTATAATGTACTATTTAGAGGGGATAATCTTAGGCATCTACAAGTAGTGTGGTTAGGCCATAATATATACATGATATACCCTAGCCTTAGAGAGGGGATAATGTATATTGTTGTATTTTGTATTAAAACACATGATGTATATATGGATATATTATTTTTATAGCTGGATGTTGATCATATGTGTTTGTATTATGGTTGTGGTTGTATATGATTGCATATATTTATTTCTAGCATATGTATTTAGTTTTTTTTGTATATGTTATAATAAATATATGAGTTTTGGTTTATTTTCTAGCATTATGTAGGACACATGCATGGTTAAAAAGAAATAGATAAAAAATACTTGGTAAATTATAATAAATAAAAAAGTGTACTACACTATTTCATGTTGGGAAATGTGTAATAACAATAAAATGGCTAAGTATAAAGAACCAAAGGTTGGTAAACAAGATGGAAAAAAGTTTGTTTTAAAACCAAGAGAAAAATTGGCACCAAATTAAAACAAGTAAGATCATACTAAATCACATTGGGAAGTATGTAAATAATGTAATAAAGTGGAAAATCTATAAAAGATTGAATGGTATAAAACAAATCAATTAAGTCAATAAATCACAATAAATCATGTTGGGAAGTATAATATAAAAAAAAAATGGTCTTAAATTTATCACACTAATTCAAGCTAGGAAATATGAAAAATTCAAGAAATGGTTGGATTCTTATATGTAATTAGAAAATAAGAAGATAAAATTGAAAGAGTAATGAAGTAAGAATAAAACATACTAAATCAAGATGGGAAGCATGCCAATAATGTGTAACTTCATAATCAATCATATCTTATCTCATATTTTACACTTAATTTTGTTGTAACATGGATTATTGGAAAATTTTGTGAGGAAGGCTAGGTCCTATCCATGGCCTTACACTACAACTCACAAAGGGAACACTAATGAGGTAGAATAATGGGAAATCTATTAACAAGGGATGTTGGTAATAGGGAGGTGAAATTGTGCTAATTTGTGATAAAGGCCAAGTCCCATCCATGGTCTTACAATGAAACTCACAAATGAAATCCTTAGGGGAGTGATCAGTGAACAAAATAATATTTCTCAAGAGGAAATATGAGGAATGTAGGGCATGAAAAAAGGAATGTAAAAATCAAAACATAGGTGTCCTATGAGGATACCTTAGGAGATAGGAGGCATACTAAGGACATGAGAAGACACTAAGTGACTAGTGACCATAAATGTACAAAGGAAACCTCTTTTCTATAGACACTAAGTTGTGTAATTAAATAAGCATGCAACTAAGATCAAATAAAGAAGGTATATTGGTAAAAGAAAAGTAAAATGGACCTACCTTCCCATGATGTGTTCCCCATTCCTCATGGCCCCTTATAGAGATGTTGGTCTACTCCAAAGATTGGGTACTTGTGTGAGAAAGTAGGTAGCACTAGAATATTTTTTTATTCTCCTTTTCTAATCTATTGGCCTATCACACCCCAATGGACCTCATCTCTATCGTGACACCAAATATGAATTTTGAGCTTCAACTAGAAGAAGGAAATTTTCTTTGAATCATGTCTTTTAGTGTGATTTGAATTTTAATAATTTTAAATATTTTTGCCTTTTGTATCATTACCTTTTGTTAAATGATTTGGCTTTTGAATGTTTTTAAGGATTTTCAAAGATTCCTTCTCCATATAGACTTGGAATGACCAATAATGAGAGATAGAGTGATACACATGAATTAGCTATAGGCTTGGGATAAAATAAGTTAAGTGACTAAAGATAAGATTAACTAGAACACTTAGGATTAATAATGAATTAGCATGTTATCTCAAGTCTCAACCATGTATATGCTTAGTTTACAAAAAAGAAATGATGGGAATAAAAGAGATCCAAAGTGGATCGGTGAAGGAGACTATAATTAGATTAATTTTTTGATAATTGATCACATGGTAAATAAGGAATGACTAAAGGGAATAAGGTTTATATAACCAAGTCACAATGATCATTATTTATGCATATAGAGATAAGAAAGAAAACAATCATGAAAAGATAACAAGGGAGTTTTTAAGAAAGAAACTCAAAAAGATAAAGAAATAAATGATAAATAAGACATCCATAAGCAAACATAAATGACATTATGAGAAATATAAAGTGTGAAATTAAAGTCACCATGTAAGATAAATAAGAATTTGACATAATTTTAAATGATATAACAAATAGATAAAGATAAGATTAGAGCACACATCCAATCCAAATGAAAATGTAAGAACACCATGCATGTGTTCATAAGTACTAATATATTTGACCACATACATTATCTAGAACATTTGATAAGTCTCTATGAAGTTGGATGTGAACTATAACTAATGTCTCATCTATCTTAAATGAAAACTAGGAAAATATTTCACATCTAATATCCTCAATATAAAAGGTAGGAATGCTTGAAGGATCATATTGAGGAGGGATATCTGGTAAGGAATGCTCAGAATAATACATGTGAGTGGAATCTATAGGAGATGAAGGGATCATTGATGGGGAAGGATCCATGGGTGAGGGAATCATAGGTAGAGAAGGATCCACAAGTGAGGGAAGGTACATGGGTGAAAGATTCATGGGTGAAGGAAAAATAGGTGAATAAGGGAACATATAAGGATATGGAACTAGAGGAGGTGGAAACATGGGAGAAGAAGGGGGAGCCTTCTTGTGGGAATTAACTATGGGAGGAATGGTAGAAGGTGTAAGAATAGTTAAGATATGATCTTTAAGGTGTTACTGAAGGATGTGGTAATGATTGATCTGATGGGTACCACATTTGTGTCAAAGACAATACACCTCTCCATACTTAGGAATATACTTAGGTACTACCTTTGGGGGGGTAGAGCCTTGTATGAGGATTGAGGGGTAGAAGGACACAAAGTGTTAATATATTATTACAACTTACAAAAATGCATAAATGAATGATTATCTATGTCATGGAAGCAATAAATATGCCTATGAGTAGTATTGATAGAGGTTATCATAGGAAGAGGTGTAAAAAAAGTGGAAGGAGTTTTTGAAGGCTCATTGGCCCATTTGATGAGCTACAGAGTCATTTGTGGTAAAGGAATCAAACCATCACCAAGAAAAGGTGGTGGCAGGGAAGAGACTGGACTAGGCTTAATGGAAGGAAGAATGAGATCATAAATAGGGATAGAATCAGCTAAATTAGGAGTAAGAATGGGATTAGAAGTGGGATATAATGAATAATGGGTATGGTCTATAGAATACCAAAGGATATTTTCATGAATCTCAAGGATAAGCAAGATATAGGGGTCATGGTACCTAGCAAAATGATAAGTGTAGTCATAACATGATCCATAATCATACTCCTATGAGGTTATTCAAAAATTAGAAGTGTTCACACCATATATACCTTACGATAAAGAGGAAAATTTCTAAAATTAGGAACTATATATGATGGAATATGGGAAGATACACTAAAAGACTGAAGCAAAGAGGAATGATAATGGATAATATTAGCATCATAGGCCTAAAAAAGACTGCCTAAGAATGGATTGTCTAAGGTATAACCATCATCATAATAAGGTGTATGAAGATTAATAATGTAGGTAGAGATGACATTGTCATTTTATGAGGTGTGATGAATGGAATGTTGAGTCTTAGTTAAGACAATGGGGATGTCATCACAAGGTGGTTTTTGAAAATGAGGTTGCAAAGAAGTAAGAAGTTGAGAGATGAGATGAGGTGAGAGATCAGAAGTTTTAATCTTGAGATTGATCTTGTCAAGCTCATCATCATCAAAATATAAAAGGTCAAGGGGAATATTTCCAATGAGTTTGGGATGACCATTGTAACCTCAAGTGGAATTGATGGGAAAGTTAAATCATTGAGACTCATGAAATAGAACACTGGGCAAAGGTTCAAGAGTAGGAATATTAAAGACACCATGGTATTGAAATTGTTATAATTTAAAAGGGTTAGTATCACCTTGAATCCTATAAATTTCTCCATTTTGAGGTAATTTAATGTATTAGAAGATGGTAAAATCAACTACTCACATACGGTGAATTCATGGCCAACCAAGTAGAATGTTGTAAGATAGAGGAAATTTAAATATCATCACCTTCACATAAATGGTGATAGGTGGGATGGTAATGAGAAACCACACACAAAATAAAGGAGGTATCTTATTTCAATCATATCCTTGACATGTGCTACATCTGGATTTGAGATTGCATTCAGATTATCCAAAGGTTTTGATTAAATTGAGAGAGGCAACATAAGTGATGGAACCCTCATTATTCAAGGCATGATTGACTTGGATATCTCCAATTTAGACACTAATAAATAGATTAATATCATCTTAATGAAGTAAAAACTCATCAAAAATCATAGAAGTGATGGGAAAATTTAGGGAAAGATAAGTGTCCATTGTTTCATCAACATGGATGGATATCTCTTCGCATTGTTACAATATGTTATCTTTAGATCCAGATATGGTTACTTCATATCCTACTAAGGGAGGATGGGGGATGTTCATTTTGAACAAAATCTACATGATATGGTTTTGATGATGTGGATAGGTCCTCATAATCTCAATAAATGGAATTTGGGATGGGAGATGAGTGAGTTCCATGATTGGATCCGACTCGTCATAACCCATATGAAGATTGTTAGAAATAGGTGAATAGTGTTGGAGGAGGTCCTTATAAGGAGGATCCAAAGTACATTGGATGTTATTTATAAGAGGTGAAAGGTTTAGAACAAGGTTATAAATTATGTTGAAAAGCTAAAGTAATTGGTGTAGGTTGGTTGTGAGAATCATTAGAAAAAGTGTTGATAGAAGCTTGAGTATCATTAAATAAGATGGATGAATGGTAGAAATTGAATGGGAAGTGTTATCCAAGGGAATATTTGGAATTGGTTCATAAAAATTTATAAGGTCATCTTTCCCCAACTCACTTAAGTGATTTGGAGAAGAATCTTGGATAATATGAAATGTACGAGACAATAGAGGGGTGTAGATGGGTTGAGAATAAATGAAAACAACCACCATTCTCATATTAGCCATATTAACCACATTATCTTCTATAGTTGGGTCAATAAGACTATATAAATTATTGGTGGAAGGAGTTGGATTATCTTGGTTATCTTGGTGATTTAGAAGAGGGTCTTTATATATAGCCAAATGACCATTATCTTTATTCAAATCTTGAGATTTAGTATTAGTTTCATGGGATTTGAAAGCAATGTCATATGCTTAATATCATTTTTAAATGATAGAATCATGGTCAAAATTAGGACCAAGAAGAAAATACATAGCCAAATTATGAAGCTACCTACAGGTCTCATGAGAATGACCCCAACTAGTGTGAAACTAGCAAAACTTATTATGATCATACCAAGATATCATAGGATGAGTGGGATCAAGTTTTCATGGGAGAGGCCTAGGTAAAAGTTTAATTAATTTAGCTGAGGATAAAGATTTGTGAACATTGATGTTATTAGGTGAAGATAAATGAGGATTGGTGAATTTTTGAGAAGGGGGAGTTGGTTTCAAAGATTGGTTAAGAATAACAACTTGAATAGAGTGAATGGTATCATAAGAGTCTACTACACCATCATTGGTAGCATGAATTTTATTGTTCTTAAGTAAGATATGAGTACCTATATAAGGTTTGGGTTCTCAAATTGATGCATAAGGAAATATTGAAATTTTGCTTGGTTAACAGCCTCCTCCAAAGTACATGGAGAGAGAGTCTAGAACTGATATTGTAGCTTGGGAAAAAGAGCATTGGTAAAGAGATAAAAAAGGTTATCATCGGCCATGTTATGTTCACATTTGTTGGATAATGTTTTTCACCTTTTAATAAAGGCTTGAGTATTTTTGTTTTTAAGCCACTTATAATTGATAAAATGGGCCGAGGTATTCTCAAGATCACTAGTTTGGAACTCTTAGATTAGAGCATTTACCAAATCTTCCAAACTAGTAATATAATGAGTTTTAAGTTGGTTGTACTAATCTAAAGCATCACCTATGAGGGTTTTGACGAATATCTTTGTAGTGAAAAAGGTATTTAATTTGACCCAATATTTATATAGATTTCCAAATGTTTTTATATCAAGAATAGGGTTAGTTGACCCATTATAAGAAATGGTAGGGGTGATACCTCTTAAATTGATATTAGCATTTTGAGATGCAAGAGGTTCATTTTAAAGATTGTTTATTGTCTTATTAAAAAGAAGAGGTTGAGGGAAATATTACCATGGGAATTCCAAAGAGGATGTGGGGGACATTTTGATTATGCATGCCCCATGGCATCTATTGAGGGTGGGTTTGAAGATGGATAAGGTGCTTTTTCATTCACAACATTTGATTTGTATTATGAGATTGAAAAGTATTCATTTGATTAAGGGTTTGTAATAAGAGTTTATGAATTTGAGTCACATTGTTGGCATTATTTACAACATTAGAACTGGAAGTAGTAAATTACGTACCACTATTGGTGTTGGTAAGAACTTAAGAAGAATTTTTAGAATGTGAGGCACTAGTGGAAAAATTTGCTTGTGTAGAAAAATATGGACTAGTGAAGGGATGATAAGAGGAAAAACTAGAAGCATGATTACCATGGGTAGAATATGATGCACTAGTGGAAGAGTTAAGGAGAGTGGGTCTTGGGAGAGGCCCAATAGATGTGGAACCTACCATGTTAGTGGAGATACTAGGCATGGAGGTAGATGAAGTTAAAGAAGTCATGGTATGATAAGGGGTCAAAATAGAGGGAAGATGCTAAGAATAAAAGAAACTAGTATCCCTAAATCCATGTGAGAATGTGAGAGAAGGAAAATGAGGCTCTTCAACTTGACCACTAATCATGAGATGGTAAATGGGATAAGGATGCTTTCCTTGATGTTGAGGAAACTCAGAGATAATGAATATCATTTCAAGTGTATATTCTAATTTGGGTTGATCTTCAAGTGAGAAGAGAGGATTATGAAGAAAAGAAGAATTAGGATGGGTCCCATACTTTATTGTGTAAGTGGATATATGAACATTACTATCATATAGGAGAGGAGCCATAAGATGCTTATGGGAGACCCTATGAGGGTTGGTCAAACTCATCAAATCCATTGATTTCAAAGTAGTGTTGTCTTTAAATGGGAAGTTCATAATGAAGGAGAAGGACTAAATAAGGAAAAAGTGATGTGAAAATAAGGAAATATGAAGTGACAAGAAACTATATAAAGTTGAATAGGTTGACCTAGTATAGAAATCAAAGTCTAAAAACTATACAAAGTCAACAGGGTCAACCTAATACTAGAAATAAGAGATGAAAAAGTGTACAAAGTCAGCAAGGTTGACCTAGTATTGGAAACAAGAGTTAAAAAAGTGTACAAAGTTGATAGGATCAACCTAGTACTAGAAATAGGGGATGAAAAAGTGTACAGAGTTGATAGGGTTGACCTAGTACTATAGTTAAGGAAAATAGATAGCCTATTAGAGACTATGTTGAGTAAAATGATTATGTACTAAAATAGGAAAAAAAATTGCAATGTATTTTGAAAGCAATAAATGAAATGAAACACATAATCAATTATGTCAATGATGTTGATCCAATTGAGGCACATAGCACAAAATATTGCACCAACATTGGTCAATGCAAGTTTTTGTAATACAACATACAATTGAACAAAGAGTAAGCAGTCAACTTTGATAATTATATGATAACTAAGTGGTCATCCTGAATATTGTTAGATTATTAGAATATGATTCTATGTCATAAGGAGTTGGATATAATAAAATAATTAGAAAGCAATCTATGGATGGTTTTAGGATGTTTAGGCTGAAAGGTATCTATATTGGTAATGGTATTGGCCTGGTATTGGGTCCTACCCCCTCACTTCACACACTATAGTGATAAGGGTGTCAGGGGTTTAGCTAATATATACCATTAACCATGTTTTTATATTTGACTAGAAAACTAAGTTAGTGTTGTATTTTTGTTTTAATGATCCAAATGTTTTTTTAAGTTCTGTTGTTCAGGTAGTTTTTACTTGCTAGTTGGTTTCTCAACCAACTTATCTTTTTGTAAAGCTTTTTAATGCTTCTTTGTATAAAAATAAATGATTACATTTTCTTGAATATTTTTTTATATCATTCCTTGATTCCTAGATATCAATGGTATTAAATCCTGGTTGAAATAAGCTTGTAGATGATGGATATTCAAGTGTGGAGGTTTGTGTGACACTTATGCAGACAAAAATCATCATTCTTGCTACCCATACATAGAATGTTCTTAGTGAAAAGGAATGAAAGATTAGAGAGTTGTTTTTCCATTCATGGATTATAAGTGTCTCTGCAAAGTAGAATGATGGATAAAACTATGACATTTAAAATAAGGCATGAGCAGTAGAAGATAGTGTAACATAACTAAAAATTGCAGCCATTTTTAATCTACACAAAATAATTATTTTATTATGGATTTTAAAAAAGACTTGAAAACTAGGAAAGAGGGGTTTAGATGAAGGGTGAATTTATTTTTTGTTGTATCACATGCCATGCAGACACACACATGCCACTCTTTTGATAATATGATGACTACAGTGATGAAAAAAGAATTGCATGAAGATTAAAGTCTTGAAAAAACCTAATTTTTCACTCTTCCACATGGGCATGGGTCCCATGAAGGAAGGTGTAGTATATTTTTACATACAAGAAGACAACAATGAATTAATTTCACTTTTGCTTTTACATGTGTTTAGTTTTCTATGAAAATTAGAAAAAATCTATTTATTTAGACTATTGTTCCACCATGTTTTCAATTTGCATAAAGAAATTTTGGCAAAGGAAATTTTGTGTTATTTATTTTTATAAGAGGTGGTCAAGGGTTAAAAACCCATAGATGTATTTTTTGATCAATTTTTTTTTTGATCTTATTTTATATAAATGGAGTTATAAGGATAAAAATAAGCAATGAAATGTTGTAATGAAGAAATAAGGGTGTAACAGAAGTTAAAAGGTGCAATATTATTTTTAATCAAAATTTATTTCAAAGGTAAAGACAAAACCTTGATAGCATTCCTTATTTTCTTTATTTTGTACCCTGCCTAAAATTGTGAGTTTAATTTCTAAAAATGGACATTTAACTCCTAAAAACTATAAGGAATGGTCAATGAACATGGAAAATACACTAATATTCAATGACTTGTGGGAAGTAGTTGAAAAATAACCAACATTACCCATTGATCCCAAAAATCTTGTAAAATTTCAAAAACATGACAAGCATGCCCTTACTGTATTGAAATCAGCTTGTAGTGCACAAGTCATAATTCACATAGAGGTGATCGAATTTGAAGCTTAGAAAACATGGAAATATCTAAAATATTTATATGATAAACAACCTACTTACAAGAAAATTGATCTTCTTATGTATTTTTTCAACAACTAAACTAACAAATGATGAATATCTTTTAGAATATGGTCACAAATTAAGAATTTGAAACAAGAATATGGTAGTACTAGTGGGAAAATTGATGACGAAGTTCTCATTTCTATTATTTTAAATGGCCTTATATTTAGCTATAGGAACTTTCTAGAAATGTTACATCTTAGTGATAAGCTTAAAAAATCTAATTTTGATTCCATTTGTGAGTTGCTCACTCAACATGAGTGATAATTTGCAAAGAAGAAAGAAAAACCTATTAAGGAGGCCCCCTATACCAAAACAAGTAAGTTGTTATATGAAATCATTATTTGAAGCACTTTCAAATATAGAATCACTCTCTATAACATATTTTTAGACATAAGCATCATTCTATACATAGGGATCATTCTAGTTCTCTAAATTATAAACATTACTTGATTCATAGAAGCATAAGCATCGACATAAACATTCACATGGACATAAGCACAAACATAGGCATTCTTCTTCATGTGGATATTCTTACTCAAGTTCCAGTGGATATGAGAGAATATGCTATAATTATGGTGGAATAGGACACCTCCTTATAAAGTGCCCCTCTAAAATGAGGTCCTTTTGACATTGATAGAAGGTAGAAGTAAACATTATTGGTCACTCAAGTCACTCTAGTCACTCTTCTAGTTCCTCTTATGGCTATTCTTCTACAAATTTTTTTGATGGACAGGATGACTATGAAGTTACTTACTCTACAGTTTATGACTATAAATTTTAAGATGGTAACACACCCATCTTGTATAAATTGCTAGACTTAAGATTGGGATCTGAAGTGGTAACATTTTTTGGCTTGTGTACTTTGCTTTCATAGATCTAGTGTTGATATGATCTTTGATTTGGAGCATTTCAATTGTTTGTACTTGGTCTATTTGTTTCACAGCTTCTCACTTCTTTCATGATAGGGGAGAAGATATTACACATTAGTTTTTTGATCAATCATCTATGGTTGTTGTATGAGTCAACATTGAGTTAATAGCATTGTTAGTGTTAAGCAAAGGCTTGTGGGAGATGTTGGTGATTATTGGGCATCAATTTGAGATGTGACATAAATAATATTGGGGGAATAACTTATTGGATAGATTTTATGTGAGGATCGATGTATTTGAACAGATCATGATCATGTTATACTTTAGTGTAGGGATGATCATGGTGTTGATTAGTTTGGGATGCATAGTGTACTATTTGTAGTTGTAGTAGAGTCTACTTGGATGATTCATAGTTCATTAGTTCAGTCTTTTCTATACCCATTTGGATCAAGGAAGAGTTTTTTGGAATTTTTTTAATGATCCAAATGTTTTTTCAAGTTTTATTATTTGGGTAGTTTTTACCCATTAGTTGGTTTCTCAACCAACTTATTGAGAGGTCTTTCTTGAAAAAATTAATATATAATTACAAATACATGAAATAAACTTATGAAAAATAAACAATATATTGAATGAAACAAACATAACTAAATTAAAATAACATAATTTTAGAATCACTAGCCTCTTTTAGGGGGAAACCTCTTTTGAGCAAGGTCAATTCAATATAATTTGTGGATAAATTCATTGGGCCTTAACACCAACTTAAATACTAATTCTATTCTAACAACTATTTCATCTCATGCATGTGGGATAATACAAATGTGCTCCAGGGATGAATTACAAAGCATATGAATCCAAGGAAACTACTATTCTAATTATGAAAATATAAGAGTAGCACATGGGTTCTTAACATCTCCTTCCTCTTGAAAAAAGTTTTATCCTCAAAGATTCAATTTTGAAAATCATTGCTAAATCTGGAATAATGGTTCCCATGTAGCATCTTTGGGTTACATTCCTTACCACTAAATTAAAACTTCTATGATGGTACAAGAGTGAGTTGGTGGGTGCATCGAGCTAAGATTACTTTTGGTTTAATAAGGAGGGAGCCTTTATTATCAAGTTCTGGTAAGACTATTTGTGCCTGAATGTTGGTGTCAAGAACTTTCTTCAGACATGAGACATGAAATACTGGGTGAATGTGGGAGGAAACTGGAAGATCCAACTTAAAATTAATAGACAAAATATATTAAAGAACCTTATATATCCCATAAAACTTAGGGGAAAGCTTATGATACCCCCTTTTTTTAGGGATGATTGTTTGTATGGTGGCAGGTGAAGAAAAACCATATCACATGGTTAAAAGGTGCATTAAAAGTAGTTTTGATCAGCCTATTACTTCATGTGATTTTATACTAAATGAATATTGTCCTATAATATGTGGAGAATGTGATCTTGATGGTAGAGAGTAGTGTCGACTACTTGAACTAGTGAACTACCAGTTGTATACAAGAGAAGTGGTGGGGGCATTTGACCATAAATTACTTAATATGGTGTCATTTTAGTAGAGGTGTGGCAGGATGTATTGTACCACCATTATATAAGAGGTAACCATTTGACCCACTAATGTGTGAAAAAATAATGAAGATAGGTTTCCAAACATTTATTGATGATTTCAATCTGGCCATCAATCTGTGAATGATATCTCAAACTCATTTATAATTGTGTACTTGGACACTTAAAATTTTATTTCCAAAAATGGTTGGTGAAGGTAGAATCATGATCTAAGACAATAGAAGTAGGAACATCATGGAGATAGATTATGTGATCAATAAATTTCTAAGTAATGGTTGAAGTAGTGTAAGGATGGGCCAAAGTACAAAAATGAGCATATTTTTAGAGGTAATCCACTACAACAAAAATCACTAATTTATCAGTAGATTTTGAGAGGCCTTCAATGAAATCCATGGAAATCTAAATCTAAATACAAGTGGGAATGAGAAGTGGTTGGAGTAGATCAGGTGGAGCAACTATTTCACCTTTAATACATTAGCATATATCACATTCAAAAACAAATGTTTTGATATCCTTATTGAGTCTATGCATGAATAAATTATGAAAAACTCTCTCATACATTTTTAGAAACCCTGAATGACGAACAAAAGGGAGAGCATGCATCTCCTATAAAACTAGTTGTTTAAATTTGGAGTCTATCAATAACAAAATGTGACCTTTATATTGTAATGTGTGCCCATCCTAAGTATAATGAGATTTAGAAAATAGATCAGTAGATAGTTGAAGAATAAGTTGTTAGGTTGGGATATCATTATGCCACTCATTTTGAAAATCATGGAGTTAGGTGGAAATGGGAAGAGAGACTGCATAAAGGTACATTGGATCTTTGAACTGGTGAGAGAGAGCATCAACCACCAAATTTTCCTTACCATTTTTGTAGGTAATTTCATAATCATATCCCATGAGTTTAGAAACCCATTTTTATTGCTCTAGAGAAGATACCCATTATTTTGGAAAATATTTGAGGCTTTGATGGTTAGTTTTAATGTAAAAGTGTCAAACAATCAAATAGGGACACCATTTGTGAACTACATGAAGAAAAACCATAATCTCTTTTTCATATGTGGAACATACCAAGTTACATCTAGTTAGGTCCTTACTAGTAAAATCAATGGGAAGACCTTTTTTCATAAGTACATCACCAAGACCTATTCCACATGCATCACACTCAAGCATAAATGGCTTGGAGAAATTGGGCATGGACAAGACTAGCATTGTGCACATGGAATGTTTAAGGTGGTTAAATGTTTGGGAAGATGTAACCATGCAAATGCATCTTTGTTTAGCATATATGTCAATATAACTATAATTATGTGATAATCCTTGACAAATTTTTGGTAGTATCTTGTCAGACTAAGAAATCCATGTAAGATTTTGAGGGTCTTTGGTTGGGGCTAATTTGTCATAGCTATAATTTTGGTGGGGTTGACATGAACACCATCAGATGTGATAATATGTCCAAAATATTCCACTTCTATTTTCCCAAAGGAACACTTTGAATGTTTGACACATAGGTGGTTAGCAACAAGGACTCCTAAGGTGATATCAAGGTGGTGGAAGTGATCCTCCCATGTAGTACTATAGATAAGAATGTCATTAAAGAAAACCAAGATAAACTTTAGTAAAAGGAGTGGAATACTTAGTTCATCAAACTTTGGAAGGTGGAGGGGGCATTAGTAAGCCCAAATGGCATGACAAGGAAATCATAGTGGCCATCATGTGTATGAAAGGTTGTCTTAAGAATGTCAACATCATGAAGATGACTTTGGTGATACCCTAAGTGCAAGTCTAATTTGGATAAAAAATATGCACCATGAAGTTCATCAAGGAGTTCATTGATGACAGATATGGGAAACTTATCCTTGATGCTTAGTTTGTTTAGATCCTAATAATTAATGTCAAGATGCTAAGAACCATCCTTCTTATGAACAAGAAATATTGGTGAATAATATGGACTAGTGCTGGGTGGAATGACCCTAGCCTATAGGAGATCATGGATGATCTTTTTGATCTTAGTCTTTTGATGAAATGGGTATTGATAAGGCTTAATGTTGGGAGGTGCACTTCCAAGAAGTAGTGGGATATGATGGTCTTGAGGCTAGTGAGGTGGTAATCCAGTAGCTTCTTCAAAAACTAAGTCATTTTTGACCAAAAGCTTGTGTAAGTTGAAAGGTGGGTGAGAGTTTGGTGGTGAAGTACTATGAAGAGAAAGAGTTGGGTAATGTTATTGTAGGATCCCCATTTGAGAAGTTTCTCCATGTGATGAGAGTTAAAAATGTTGGTGGAGCCTAGAAGAAGGCTTTGTAGGGTGTATTTTTGTCCATTCTCTGAGAACTATATCTAAAGATATGAAAAGTCCTAAAGGATGTGTCCAAGGGTTCATAACCACTAGGTGTTGAGAATAAAATCACATCCACCTAAAGATAAAGAAAACATGTCAGCTCAAAGGTGATAGTTGCCCACTAAAATATGAACATTATGACACTTGCCCTTGTAAGGCAATGTGCCTCCATTAACAATCATGACCTCAAAACTAGAACATGGATGGATAAAAAAATCTAATTGATTATTGACCCAAGGGTCAATGAAATTGTGAGTGCGACCAGATTCAATAAGGATGGTGAGGAGTTGCTTATTAAAAAAGACTTGGATATGCATCATTTGGGGGGTAGTGACTCCCATCAAAGCATGCATGGAGATTTCTTGATGGAAATCTGAATGCATAGAATCACCAGCTTCTTGTGAAATCTCTTTGGTAGTATCCTCATAATCCTTAGTATCTAGTGGAGAATAAACATCTAGTAGGTATAATTTTTGCATGATGCATTTATTCCCTATAATCCATTTAAAATCATAATTGTAAAAAAGCCATTTTTTCATGATGTACACACATTTTAGCTCTTGTGAGATGTTTAATGGGGGATGTCATGGCATTGGGTTATTAGAAAGAGGTCTTGGAGGGTACCTAATTAGAAGTGCAATGTTGGGCAGTGATTTTATCTTCAGTGAACTTTGCAAGACCCAAGGCTACCATCATGGTCTTAGGTTGGAACATCTTAACCTCCGAGTAGATGGGCTCTTTGAGGCCACTAATAAAATAACTCTTGAAAATTCATCTAATAACCCTTCAGTGTGATTATCCAAATTCTTAAATTTAATTTGATAATCATGAATGATTCATATCTAATGAAGTTTGGTAAGGGCTCTCGTAAAATCCTAAAATGCAGAGGGACTAAACCTACCCAAAAGTAGGGATATAAAATTTGTCCATTTAGGTTCATCATTAGATTTGAGACACCAATGGTAGCATTAGAATGCCTCTAGTACTAAGTGGAAGGAAGAAATTGTAACTTTGTTGAGATGATAAGTATTATGAAGGTTAAAGTATTGCTTAGCATGATAAATCCAACCTATCAGGTTTGTACCATTGAACTATGGAAATTCTAGTTTGGTCCCACGTGGTGGGTGGGTGGACAAAAAATTATTCTTTGAAGAGTAATCCATCTTTTATAATTTGTTGATCAAAAGGCCATTATATTCATTCAATCCACACACCATATTAGCTAAGTCAGTGACTCGAATTATCAAAGCTACAAGTTCTTCCTCCATGATATTGGTGCCTACACGTGTGACTACCATAAACTATGATGTTTTTTTGCAATGGATGGGAAATATAAATTTAAGACATGTTTATTAAGGGAATTTATTAATTTGGATGAAATCAGGATGGGTAAAGGTACTTTTACTAATTTTTTGCATAGGAGTATGATTAAAAAATATGAGGGTGATTTCAGAAGGGAAAATGGAAAATCTAAAAAAACTATCAAAGAAGGATGAAGAAGTAGGAATAGGAGGTGAACACTATGTAAAAATATTTGAGGCAAACGAACAAAAACTAAAAAAGTTATGATAGAACTCAAAAATGAAAAAAAAGAGATTTATAGGAATTTGGAGTCGAATCAAGATATGGGTCCTTAAGGAAGAAAATGTGGATAATTTAATTATAGGTGTCTTGGTAAATTTTGAGAAGTAACAAGGCTATAGATAGAAAGATATTTCAAAAAAACAAAAAAATTCCAACACATTTCTAGTTATTTTCTGCTCTATTGAGGTTTCTGATTTTTTATTTCAAGGATGATATGTTGCAAAAGTATGGGCTCAGTATGCTCATGTATTTAAACAAGGGATATTTTTGGGGTGTTTATCTATGCATTCATCATCTTTAGTGTATCTTTCCTCGAGTGTTTTGTAAATTTTTGATGCCTAACACTTCACGTCAAATAGGAAATATTCAAACAATCCTTGGCATACTAGTTCATCTAATTGAAGATTCTTGATGTTATGGAGGGAAGATTTTAGAGCATAGTAAAATCTAGTTCAATTCATATAATTTATTACTTTAGGTAGTGAAAGTGGAATAAGCTTTGATCAACAACTTTTGACTATCTTGACTAGGTGTTCTCTTGCCAAGATACAACACATGTGAGTTTTCTGCTCTATCTGGTAAAAATGGACCCCAAGTGTGAATGGTTGCCTAAAAGTTTTGTTGAAATATCTCTAGCCACTAATTCCATCTGAGTGAGTACCGCTCTCTAAAAAAAATTTGGCCATGGATTTACCTCTTAACAATAGCTCTTGGTTTTCCTCATAGGTGTGAACTAGTCAATCAGGAAGGGGTCATTATCCATTTCACTGGCAAGTCCTCTCAATGGGCCAACTAATTTAGGGTTCCTATGGTACTCCTCAAAATTATTTTTAGGGCTTCCACCTATCACTTCCCATAGTTATGTGGATAGGTTTTACCCTGATCTGAAATAAAAGATAAAATTTGGAGCAGAACATAATCACAATACGATAAAGTAGAAAATCACAATCTTTGATGATGACCTATTACCAAAATGAAATTTTAGATCTAGAATATTATATAAAAGGGCTAGGAATGGATTTTCTACCACTTTCTAATCACCAAGGTCTAATTACAATAAGGTGAGAATATACAATGGGTAGTAGAAAAAGAAATCTCCCTAGAAAGCACTCTGATACTAGATGAGAGGATCTTTCCTAAACAAATTAGCATATAATTATAAATACATGAAATAAAATTATGAAAAATCAATAATACATTGAATGAAATAAATATAACTCAATTAAAATAGCACAATTATAGAATCATTGGCCTCTTAAATGGGGCAACCTCCTTTGAGCAAGCTCAATTCAATACATTTCATGGATGCCTTCATTGGGCCTTAACACTAACTTAAATACTAATTCTATTCTAACAAATATTTCATCTCTTGCATGTGGTATAATACAAATTTTCTCTATGGATGACTTACAAAGCATATGCATCCAAGGCAACTACTATGCAAATAATGCAAATATAAGAGTAAAACATAGGTTCATAACACTTATCTTTTTGTAAAGATTTTTAAAGCTTATTTATATAAAAATAAATGATTGAATTTTATTGAATATTTATTTTTAACATTCCTTTATTCTTGAATATCAGTCAGCTTCCCCCTTGGTGATGAAATCTAATTAGGTAGGCCTTAGGTAGACAATTGTTAAAATTCATTTAAGATGGTGTGATTTGGTAGTGTGTGCATTAAAGAGAAAAATATTTCAACTAAATAGTATATTAAAAACCACTTATTAGACTATGTGATCTATTTTAATCATACAAGTAATACTAAATGAAAGTATGAGTTAATTACTAGCATATGTGTGAATTCTAACTTTGAAACATAATATAGTGTCATTTCAGATGACAGTGTATGAAGAGATTATAGAATAGATTTGATAGTGTCTCTATTATAATACTCATTCAAGGGTCCAAAAAATAACCACATCAATAGTGTTGACCTAATTTTCTATATAGAATATAGAATAAGAACTATGTCAATAGGGTTGACCTAGTTGACTATACAAGGGTAGTTTTAACGACTATAAACTATGAAAAACAAAATTGTAATGACTAAAAAACATGATAAAGAAGGAAATAAAGGAACCTTGGTGGGTTAGAAGATGTAGAGTAAAATGAGATTACTGATGAAGTACCCTAATTTATACTTGCAAATTCTACCAACCAGGTTGACCTAATTCTGCATTTCCCTATTTGCTAAAAACTTGTAAAGTATATTTCATAGATAGGGTCAACCTAGTATGTTTTTTTGAAGTCTATAAATGTATTTTGGAGATAGGTTTGACCTAGTAGCCTATACCTGATGAAATACCTACACAAATAGAATAGAGTCATATTGATATGACTGTGTGTTAAACCTATGTACATAAGTTAGAACTATACTAACACTATCGACCCAGTATCATAAATATAGAAAATAAAATGATAAAATAATGAAAAACATGAGATAAAACCTACAAGGGTTAGATTCAAATTGGGTTCCCTAGAATGTATGCAATAATAAATTCATCATATCTATAAATCAATCCTAACTCAGAGAAGATAGATCATACCATACACTTCTGATTGGGGACACATTAGATTATTGGGAACATAAATAGTATGGGGATCCACTAGACCTGATTAGGGGATCACTTATCAAAATACACAATTCTAGGGAGGGTTACAAAGACTCTAGTCAAGAACAATCACACAATAACCCTAAATGAGTCTTATGTTTTTGTATATCTCACTAAACTAATAATAAGTGAAGTAAAATATAATATTGTGCTCACCAAATCTTGTGACACAAAGTGTGGGTTAGAAATAATAAAATCAAACATGCATAAGAGACATATACTCACATCAATTTATATAGAATCCTAATTCATGTAAGAGAAGTATAAATGCATATCTATCTACTCTTACAAATGAGGAACAAAGTTAGAAATACTTACCTTTGAAGATGAACCCTCCAAGCTCAATATCTCCCTTGGCCAAGGTGATTCACAAGAGGTTGTTGTGGTATGTAAGGATGACAAGGACAAATCAGCTCTAGGATACACAACCTATCAATGCATCTAAAATAATTCTACACAAGATAAGATATGTACCTCCAAATAAAGTATGAAACCCTAAGCTTACTCCTCAAATATAATGGTGGATGAAAAAATGTGTAATAGCTCGTACTTATTTTTTTCTTCTCTAAATAATGGTAAAATGAACTTGAATAATAGCTATATTTAACCCTAAGCCCTTTTAAAAGTTTCAATTGACAAGGTTGACCTAGTCCACTTAGCACACTTTTGGACAAGAATTCAGTAGGTCACGAGCTAGGTCAGCCAAGAGCCAACCTAGACCCTAAGTGAATTTCACCCAAAACTATACAGGGTCAACCCAGTGAACCTAGTACAATAAATATTCAAAAAGGGGATAAGGTTATAAAAAGAGGGACAAAAGTTATTAAACGATTGAGGAGTGTACAATAGAGAAAAAGAAGCTTAGGGATAAGGTTTTCAGGAGAAAAGTGTGTAGATAACAAGTGGAAAAAATGGATAATAATCCTATGAAACACCAATGGTATTCCCACCCCTTTCTTAGTGCACCCCTTAAGGCATGTACTCAGAGAAATTGAGACTTGTTAGGTTCCTATAAGATAAAGAGCATCAATAATTGATAAAAGTTTTAAAATATTATGTGTATTACATTCAAATAATACATAAGAGCATACATGACATGAGCACATCATATTTATGGGAAACCCTCTTGGAGGATAAAAATCATTAAACCCTAAAATATGAAATAAAATCCTATAAAATATGATCAAACATTTAGAATAATAATAAATGATCAAGGATCACTCACCCCTTAATTTAGTCAAACACCCACTTGACCTTTAACTAGTTCTAATTAGAAAGGAGGCTAAACCCCCATAAGCAACCAAGCACACAATAAACTAGTTTAATCAATCATATTGAATACCTATTTATACTCTTTAATTGATGATGATCACATCTATCTACACTCTTCACCTTCAATCTCTCTCAAGATGCTTCTAGGGCTAACTTTCTCAAACTACCTCTTCTAGGCTCATTAGGTCCAATGACCTATGTGTTTTCCTACATCAACTTAATCAAAAAATCATGACTAATCATCTTCACTCTTTTCAAGTCCTCAATAACTAGTACCTTTTATTTCAAAGTTTCTCTCCTTCATTTGAATCTTCACTCGCATAACTGTTCACCTCTTCTCATCCAAGTCTAGAAACCATCACCTTTGATTTCACTCTATATAGAGTCTTCATGAATATTATCTTCTTTGTTAGCCGCAACACTTTCCTTAACCCTTAATAATTATATCATGATAAAACATATCTCAAATCCATTCTCATAGGTCAGCCATTACCTCATTATCCCCAAATCACCATTAGGTCTTGGTGAGACCCAAAATAATTAGGCCTTCATACTCACATGCTACATGTGAGACTACTTGGGCCACCTTAATTATTTACCAATGATTAGAACACATCAAACCTATATCTAATATCCCATTTATAACTCTTTGATAGGTCCATGACACTTATAATACTAACTTAACACTTGACCCTACCAATTAGGTTTCTTTGCTCTTTAGGTCTTCATACACAAAAAAAACATTCTCAGTTTTTTGAATTAAACACTCAATTCTTTCACATATCCATATGATTATATCACATGGTTGAAACCTTCAATAACTTTTAAATACTTTCATATGATTTATATATTCCAACATAGGCTCTAAGCACTCAAATCATCTCTCTCAGAATGACCATTTAGACTGATCATATACAGTCAAAATATAATAAAGCTATTTTGACTCTCCACAATTGATCAAGGGTAAAATATGACATATAATACCTTATCATAAATATTTTATACTTCCTTAAAATCTTCATATTCATTTTTTCCCTTAAATCTTCTTAGAACACCTTCAATTTACCTCTATAATATGGTCACTCAAACTGCCAGTGCATTAAAATAACATAGTCAACATATAAGCCTTTGTTCATATTGAAGATGAATTGGTCAAACCTAAAAAATCCACAAAGATATTCTTCATGGTGTCTAAAACACTCTCTAATAATTAGTTCATCTTGAAACATCAAAATACTATAAAAAATAACTCAATTATCTTTCTTGGGTCACTTGTAGACCATGGTCAGACACATAGTCAACTTTAGAGCTCAATAAATTTTACTTTACCAACATTTAAACATTATAACCAATGTATCTTAGATGTGACTTGGAGTATTTTAAAACTTTTATTTTTAGTGCATCAAGAAATTTGTCTTAGATCAAAAGATATAGCTCAAAACTACAAATAGGTTTTCCCTCATTAATTTGAATATTCAAACTCCAAAAGTCACTATGTTAATGTTAAACATCAAACACTTTGAATTCATCCCATGCTCCCTAGAAACTTTGAACAAATATGCATCATCGATCTCCTCAAGAGTATCCTGGTCTTTACCTTGCAATGCTCATCATTGATCTTCAATTTGATTTCTCACGATTATGCCACTTGGTAACTTTGTGTGCCTTATGCACACATGTACCATTCAGTTAATGCACTTGCACCACTTGTTATATGTACATGAAATGTTGACTTATTGACTTATCACATGCCATTGGATCATAAATACATGATCACATGTCTAGCATTGATCTCTTTTTGATAGGTCTCATGTTTTTCATAGATCTTCATCATACAGTTAAATGATCACCATTAGATCTGTATAGTCTATTTGACCCTAGACATCAATGTAGTTAAACTTGATGATATTTAATCCTTCATAGTCTACAACAGAAAATATGAAGATTTATATCTCAAGCTAGAAAACACTTCAAGATTCCAAAACTTTAGGGTACCTTATTGGCACTATAGACAACATCTCCATGAAAATTTTGGACCTCTATTAACTTTCTAAGTACCTATAATAAATTCATAAACTTGTTGGATCACTCAAATCTTCATGATGTGTAGTGATGGTCTAGCTTCTCTTAATCTAGAATATTCATGTTTTTCAATCCAAAAGATCAAATGACACATGAAAACTTCACCAAGACATCTATGGATGCCTCAAAACTTATTTTTATCCTTATAGACCTATATATGTGCCATATCTTCTCCAATATATAATACATAACTACTTTATCATTCATGCACTAGTATCTCATGCTTTATTTGACATGAATGACAACCTAAAATCAATGACCATGCTCAATAATCTCCCTCTTTGTCATTGATGGAAAAACACCCTTAGAATGACTTCATACTCATTTGAATTCCTTCATTTTAATCTTTCTCCCCCTTTGACATTAATGACAAAGGGTCTTTTCCTTAATCATTAAAAAAATCATTACTTAACAACATGTATGCATTTAAATACTATTAAAGATGATAAGGATACTTACATACTTTCAATCATATGAAATAATTTATCCCTCTTTTACATGCACCAATTTGAACTTAGACTTCTCTAAACCTTTGACCTATCTATCTATAGAACTCACAAGCTCCCTTTTATCATGCATGAATATTTAATACCTTGTCAAAACATATGACTTGGTTTGATCAAGTCATCATATCAATCTTCTTGAATTCACAACTGTAATAGACTTCTTCATATCTCTACCATGACTAGAACACATCACACATGTTCCCCCTCACATCGTGCACATATTCTTCAAGCCACTCAATATAACTAAGTTAGCTCCCCTTTTCCAAACACATCTTCAAAATATATTCTTATCTTACAACATCAATCAAAGCACAAATGGCATTCATCATGCTTCCTTTTGCTTATCAAGTGTCTCCTTGAAGCCTAGATAGAGACACCTTGACCCACAATATCCTAGAACAATGTGAAACAAGATTTTCCAACAACTCTTCATATTCATTATCCTCCTTGGTCATCTAATATTTATAGTTATTCTTATTCTTCTTAGGCTTAAAATAAGCAAAAATATCATCCACTATAATATTATCCTTTTTTATGAATGAATTGATAATACATGTAGAGAACAAATATTCATGACATATATTTTTATTTGAAGAAAGAAATTCATAACTAGGAATTGAAAACTGATGTTATTTACATGAAACATGCTCAATAATAGTAGGATGTTCATTTAAATTCATACCTACCTCAGAACTAGTCTCAACTGGCACCTTGTTCTTCTCTTTGAGCTCAACTTGAACTAAATTTTGATTCTCTTTTTTCTATTTGGATAGATGACACATTATCTTGGCATTCTTGAACCTCATTTATATCTAAATAATCTTTTGATTTAGTAGGCATTCCACCTTGATCTTTTAGCTCAACTAAATTAGTTTTCTTGGTCTTCACTTCCTTAGGATTCTATACCAAAGATTGACCTTTCTTGAGAACACTAGGATGTCCATGCACCTTCTTATGACTTGAGAGCCTGATTACATAATATATTTCAATATGACTAACCTGATGACAACTAAAATGAATAACATTATTCATACCTTTGGCTTGATGATTATTATGATCTTCCTTCTTATCTTCTATCTCAACAAATATACTATCTGGTCTCTTAGGTTCATTATGCTCAAGCTTAACTATCTTAGGTCTCTATACCTAGGTTAGTATTTTCCCATGCATTCTAGGGTAGAATCTATCAATATGTCCCATGTCATGAAAATTATATTAGACTACATTATCCATGTCTCTAGTTGACAAATTGCTCTTCCTTTTATAGTTTCTTTTCTTATGACCAAACTTGTGACAAGAATAACAAAGATTATTAAAATATATTTCATACCTCATGGAACTTAGCTGCCTGATGGATCTTTTCTTATTGATCTTGGAGTTTTCATCTTTCTTATCTTGATTTCACCTCTCTTTCTCTTTCTCGATCTTTTTTACCTTGACAACAAATTACTCATTCTCATCCTTTAATGAATCTATCTTGGTCTTTAATTAAATGATATCATCTTCTTTAGATCTCATACTTGAACTCACAACCTCTAACTAAAATTTGAGAATTTGTATAGACTCCTTATCCCTCTTAGCCTCTTTAGTCATGTCATCCTTTAATCTTCATGTTTACTTTTCAATAATCTTTATAGAATCAATATTGGACTTCAACTCATCCTACTCACCTTGATTTGAAATCAACTTGGAATTTATCTCTTTTAAATAATTTTGGATATTTTTGATGGTCTCTTTATCCTCCTTAGGCATTTTGGCCATGTCATGTTTAAACATACATGATTTCTCTTCCATAGACTTGATTAGTTCTTGATTCTCGTTTTCCTCTCTCATGGATTTTCTTGACAAACTACCCTCAAGATATCTAATTTGTGTTTCAATATCTTTGATCATATTTATCATTGTATAATTCCTCTTATTTTTCTCCTTCAATTCACCAAGTACACTCATGATCTTAGCTTCTAGATCAACTTATTCTTGATATCATAACAAACTTATTCAACAAACATGATGATGTTTTATTTATCAACTTTTGATTTTAAGCTTGCCTTCAAGGATTCTAGATCCTTATTGATCTTGATTCACTCATCCCTAATAGCCTTAAAGTTTGAGGCCATGATCTTATTCTAAGCTTCTTCTTGATCATACTCTCTCATCTTACCATTGTACTTATCAAATAGTGCCTTGAGCTGATTTCACTTTTCTTCACTTGATTTTACACATGCATAAGTAACCTCTAATTGTGCCTTCAACTCTTGATTCTCTTTATTCAATTGATTAGACATATTATACTTTGGATCACTCAAGTTGTTAAAATTGCTATGAAGGTCCTTCTCAGATGCCAATTATTAAAAGTATAATCACTAAGTGAAGGGGGGTAAATCAGTGATGCAAGATAATCTAATTCAATTCTCAACTCTTAACTTATGAAGCATACATCAACTTGATTAAGGAACACAAACATGAAAGTACATACATTCAAAGCATACATCACGTAAACACATCATATATGTGGGAAACCCTCTTAGGGGATAATACCCACTAAAACCTACAAGATAGACTACAAACATATAAAAAAGATCAAAAATTTAGACTGGTACCAACTGATCAAGGATCACCCACCCCTTAATTTAGTCAAGCACCCACTTGACCTTTAGTTATCTCCAACTAGCAAGGAGGCTATAACCCCCTAAGAAACAAATCACCCACTCATCTACATAAATATATCATCTTGAACACCTATTTATACTCTTTAAGTGATGATGATTATATCTGTTTACACTCTTCACCTCCAATCTCTCTCAAGATGCCTCTAGGGCTAACTTATTCAAACTATCTTTTCTAGGCTCATTAGGTCCAATGACTTGTGTGTTCTCCTACATCAACTTAATTAAAGAATAATGAATGATCATATTCACTCTCTATTGGTCTTAAATGACCAATCAATTCTCTTTCAAAGGTTTTCTCCTTTGCTTGAATCATTGCTCACATAATTTCTCAACTTTTTTTGCTCAAGTCTAGAAACTATCACCTTTACTTTCACTCAATATAGAGTCTTCATGAATATTATCTTTTTGGTTAGCCATAAGAATTTAATTAACATTTAAGAATTATATCATGCTAAAACATATTTAAAATCCATTCTCATATTTTTTCCATTACCTCATTATCCCCAAACCACCATTAGGTCTTGGTGAGACCCAAAATAATTAGGCTTTCATACTCACACACTACATGTGAGACTACTTGGACCACCTTCATCCTTTATAAATACTTTTAAAACATAAAACCTATATTTAATATCACCTTTATAACTCTCTCATAGGTTTATTCCACTTTTAACACCAACTTAACACACAAACCTACCAATTATGTCTCCTTGCTCTTTAGGTCTTCATATATAGAAAACATACTCTCAAACTTATAAATAAAAAAATCAAGTTTTTCATATATACATATGATTAAATCACATGTATGAATCCTTTAGGACCTATGTAACACCTCCATGTGATTTAGATATTCCAACATAGGCTCTAAGCACTCAAATCAACTCTCTCAAAATGACCACTTAGACTGGACATATACAGTCAAGCTAATTTGACTCTCCAAAACTGATCAAGGGAAAAATATGATATATAATACCTTATCATAAATATTTTATACTTAATTGACATATTCATATTCATTTTCTTCCTTAAATCTACTCAGAACACCTTCAATTTACCTCTACAAGATGGTCACTCAGACTGCTAGTGCATTCAACAAACACAATCAAATTATAAGCCTTTATTCATACTAAATATGGATTTATCAAACCTAAAAAATACATAAAAATAGTATTCATGGTGTGTAAAACACTATCTAATATTTATTTCATCTTAAAACATCAAAATACTATCAAGAATAACTCAATTATCCTTCTCAGGTCACTTAGAGACTATGGTCAAACACACAATCAAATTTGGATCTCAATAAATTTTATTATACAAAAAATCAAACCTTATAACCAATGTCTCTAGATGTGCATTGTATTCCTTTATAAATTTTATTTTTACTTCATTAAAAAAATCATTCTGGATCAAAATATATAGCTCAAAACCTACAAACAGGTTTTCCCTCATTAATTTGAATATTCAAATTCCAATGGTCACTATGTTAATGTTAAACATCAGACACTTTGACTTCATCTCATGATCCCTAGTAAATTTGAACAAATATTCACCAACAATCTCCTTGTGAGTCTCTTGGTATTTTCCTTGTAATTCTCACCATTGATATTCAATCTGAGCTCTCATAATTGTGCCACTTGGTAGCTCTGTATGCCTTCTACACACCCTATACCATTCAGTTAATACACTTGTGCCACTTGGTAGATCTACATGTAATGTTGACTTATTTACTTATTTCAAACCATTGGATCATAATTACATGATCATGCATTCACCTTTGATCTCTTTCTAATAGGTTCATTCATCTTAATCATACGATTAAACACTCACTATTAGATCTATCTAGACTATTTGACCTTGGATATCAATGCAATTAAACTTGATGGTCTCTAGTCCATTACAATCTACAAGAGAAAATTCGAATATATATATCTTGATCTAGAAACACTTCAAGACTCTAAATCTTTAAGGTACCTTCTTGGCACTATAGATAACATCTCCATCAACACCTTTGACCACTGTTGAATTTTTGAGTACTTGTAATAAATGAACAAACTTGTTGGATCACTCATATCTTCATGATGTGTAGTGGCAGTCTAGATTCTCTTAATATAGAATATTCATGTTTCTCATTCTAAAATATCAAATGATAGACCAAAACATTACCAATACATCTATGGATGCCTCACAACTTCTTCTTTATCCTTACAAACCTACACATGTGCCATATCTTCTCCAAGCTATCAGATAAAACTACTTTATCATTCATGCACTAGTATCTCATGATCTCTTTAACATCAATGGAAACCTAACATCAATTACCTTTATCAACAACATCATTTACATCATATCAATATTTTGGTTAGTATACATAATTGTGGACCAACATGAACCTTCATCGACAATAATCAAATTGGGCCCCAAGTTCCTCTTAGCACCAATATGGGGGGTATGATGTGTAACCAAGACACCAAGGAGGGTATTATATATAATAAAAACAATATTATAGATACCAATATAATAGATGAGGATATATAGGGGGATATATGGGTAGATATTATGTAAGATATCAAGGCAATCATAAAAAAGATAATCAACAAGCACAACCACCTCTATAGTGTTATCTATGTGGTGTATATAACTATTATGCAAGGAATTTTCCTACCATATATAGAGACATGTTTACTAAGTATATTATATATTATAAGGACAACATAAAACAAAATATTGTTTAGTATTCGATAAACAAAGGAAGGAAAATATAGTGTGCACTATAAATATGATCAATGCACATCTAAACAAAAATGCATATGTGTAAGTAGTCACTTGGAAATAAAGAATTGAACAAGGATTACAAAATTTATAAATGCATAAATATTAGTGTATTATAAAATTTCATTGATACAAATATATTAATCTTGATACAAAAATTAATCAGATGTATCAAGTTGCATAGGTCTTGCAAGAGGTCCAACAAAAACTAGTTTATGAGGGAAATAACACAACCATTTATGCCCAAATGTATGGATAAATTATCAGGATCATGATATAGGAGGGTGTTATGACTAATCTGATAGACATGTTGAATTTACTTAGTGCATCTCCTAGGACATCACTAATCTCCTACATAATCTTTTGGAGTGCATATAATAAGGTCAAAAATCTACTAATAAGGTAGTCTAGTATGTTAGAACCAAAAACCCTTAGGATGTTGATTCTCGAATGGATATTGATTTGGATAAGTATGATATTCTAAATTTAGTATTTAATTTTGGTATCATAGTTAAAATGATCCCTTGATCAACTTAGGAAGCCATTGGTTGACCAACCTTAAGCTACAGACTAGTTACTCTCAGACTAGTATATTATGGTTGGGTTGAGCCTATCAAAAGGTTAGAGGATGTTGAAATTAAAGTTTACAAACTCATATTGCAAGGATATTTTCAATTAATTGACATGAATACAATAAAAACTCATTATCCTACCTTAATCATTAAGAAATGAGGTTAACATGGCCAAATGACCATCAATACTATGTGTAATCAGCTATAAGCACATTAAGGGGATAAAATATTGGTCACACCCCTAAATAAGTCTAATCAAAATCCATACATTATCCTAAATATTTAGAGTCCCCTTATGCATATTGGGATAATATTTAGTTTAAAGTTAGTATAGATGAGAGACAAAATGCTTTGTAACTTGTAGAGTATCAAGCTAGTAAACTACACACTATACAACAAGAAAAGTTACCAGTATATAAACCTATTATAACAAAGTCTCTAGATAGGTAGGTTCATATATAAGAATGTGTTTCTCTATCATTTCACTCTTTAATGAAGTCTAAAGTCAAATTTATATATAATACAAGTGAAATAATAATGGATTACGTAGATCCTAATCTTAAGGGTATTCTACTATGGGAATTAGAATCATCTATAAGTGGTGACTTAGACACTCACATTTTTAACTAAGCTCATTGGTACCATGAGTTATGAATTATGCACTTGGTGTTCACTATAAAATGCTAGATACTTCAATACTTTATGATAAATGATATCAATTTATTTATATTGAGGCTCGAACACTATGTACCAGAGGTGGAACAATGAGGCAGTGCACTTAGCTATGCAATGCAAGGAACTATTGTGACTTGGTGGGAAGTCCAAAAAAATATAAAAAATCATTAGGAATAAGTATTTAAATTCTTACATACAAGGTTTCAACTATTATATACTATCAAATCAAAATGGCCTTTCTTCTAAGAAGGTCAATGCCTTGAGTTTCACATTCATCAATGTGTGGATATATAGATCACATAAGGAAAAGAGATGAGATATTGAGTGAACATATTTAGCCACACCTTAGCACTCTTACCAATTGTCTAGTATATGCACCAAGATCATAGAAGAGAAACCAAACATTGGTCACAAGTTTAGTAATATTTCATTCATACTTTTGTGTTCGAAGATGATAATCCATTGGTGCATAATTCCTTATATGAAATCAAAATATTTATCTATCATAAATGAGTAGAATATTTAGAAACTATAGGTTGATCATCATAATAATAGGAGGATACACATAATTTGAGTTTGGAATTGTACAACTATAATGCTAGGCAAGAAGAACAACCTCTTATCAAGCCATGTAATAGAATACAATATGACCTAACTGAGTTTGATGATAGTGATGGGTATCTAGATCTAGAAGGTTTCTTCGGGTTATAATGGGAAACTAAATAAAAACTAGTTCAAAGCATAGATCAATTGGAAGAAGAAAGATTGTGCAACATAAATATTTCACAATAAGAAAAAAATCACAATTTTCAAGATGTTCTACCTAGTGCATCAAGCAAGATATGTCAAGAGCCCCTAAAAAAGATTGTTGGGAGCATTAGAACAGAATTAGTTCTTAAGCTTGAGATGGTTGGAGACTATTGGGAATAAGAGTAAATTTTAGAGATCTTAAAATTGCTAAGGGACTACCAAGATGTTTTCCCAACCAAATTCTTAGAGGTCAATTTAGGATAAATTCATATATAATTTAAGGAGTGTGCTTGACCCATTAAGAAGTAGCCATATAGATTAAATCATAACATGAAAATAAAGGTAAAATATAAGTTGGATTTAATGCAAGAAGATGGAATCATATACATGGTAGAAAATGTAGATTGGGTAAGTCCCATAATGGTGCAACTAAATAAAATAGGAGAAATATGGGTTTATGGGGATTATTACACACTCAATGATGCCTGCATAAATGATCCTTTCCCAATACCATTCAAAGATAAAGTCTTTGAGTATTCACAAGACACAAAGTGTACTCTTTACAGATGGATTTAGTGGGTACCACTAGATTCCAATCATAATTGAAGATCAAGACAAAATTATTTTTGTAATTGAATGGGGGTCATTTGCATATAAGTTCATGCCTTTTGGATTAAAGAAAACACCTGTAGTCTTTTCTAGAGATATAATAATTGAATTAAAATATTTCATTCATGATTTTATATAAGTTTATTTAAATGATTATTCTATTTTATCTCTATTTAAATAACATATGTCAAAGTTGACTCATGCTATAATGATCTTGAGCATTGCACATTACTCTAAATTTAAATAAATGCTTGTTTTTCACACCTTTTAGTGTTCTATTGGGCCATGTAATATGTATAGATGGAATTTTGGTTAACATAGATAATATTTATAAAATCATAGGTATGTCACCACCTACTAACTTTACTGAAGTGAAAACATCTTTGTCATATGTGATATTAAAGGAAATTTATCAAAAGGTACACAACTATATCTACGCCCATGGATAAACTACTGTGAAAAGCTAAAAAATTCAAATAGATAGTAGAATGTCAAGTAAAATTTATTAAACTAAAACAAAGGCTTTTAATAATACCAATTTTAATCTTTCATGTTTGGAAGAAGCCATTTTGCATGCATGTAGATGCTTCTGGTACTATTGTATAAGTTATCTTAGCACAACCAAGTGAAGGTGGACAAGATTATCCTATATATTTTGTCAGTAGGAATATATATTTAGATAAGTTATGAAAGAATAATAAATAAGAGGGTGGTGAATCAGTTTTAAAAAACATTCTTACAATTACACTTAAGCAATAATGAACCATTCAAACAAACATATATATCTAACAATCATAAGAAACTATCCACATAAGTATGAAACATAAGAACACATCATATATGTGGGAAACCCTCAATGGGAATAAAACCCATTGATATATATAGATTTACTACAATCCTATAAGATAAAAAAACAAATTTAGTGAATCACCAACTCCACATGGAGCACCAACCCTAATTAGCTAAGCATTCTCTTGGTTAGGCTTTATTAAAAACTAGCTTATAAGGAAGCACCAACCCCCTAGATGACTTAGAACCAAATAAAACAAATGATTGTTTTTACCATCTTTAGAAAAGTATGTTTCTTAACCAATATATGATGATTACCTCTTCATCTATTCATACTCTTATCCCTCTCAAACTACCTGATAGGCCTCTTCGCTTAACTAGGTCTCTTCAAGACTGATTAGGTCATATGACCTTGATTTTCATACATATAACTCCTATTATATATTAATGAAAACTTATATACACCCATATAATTATATAAAATACCTCATTCTACTCAATAATGTGTTATTTCATTCGATCCTTAATTCAATTTTCTAACAAGCTAATTAGGCCTAAAAGGTCTTATTTTGATACAAGACTCTTGATCATACAAATATTATTCAAACACACACACTTTCCCACATATATTGGCCACATAATATGCCTTAGGACATGTTAAAATAAAGAATAAATCATCACATTAGGTCAGCCATTACTCAAATAGACTAAATCCTTCTTTAGGTGTCATGGAAACCTAATTCCTTTAGGACATGTTACCTTATGACCCATTGTAACAATATACACCTTTATACATGGCACAAATTTTCCATAAAATAGTCAAATATTCCTTATCCAACATCCTCTAATCACCATGACACCTTATAGGTCCAACCACCACTTGAAACACTTCATTAACATTGTTCACATTAGGCCTTTGAACACATAGAAAAGTTTGTCTTGAAAAAATGAAGATAACACATCATTTAACCATACAAACATGAAAATAAATAAATTATATAAAATATACATGACCTAAAATTTATCACCATATGCATTATACACTTCCACTCAGGTCATAAAGCCTCAAAAACACTTCTATAACTCACTTATACCTAACATGAACTTCTAAAACTTCTACTATGAACTTCTAAAACTTCTAAAACTTCTAACACTTTTACTATAATCACTAACCTCCAAAACATCTACCTAACATGATCATTTCTCACAAGACATGAAAAAAATATCTATTTACTTGGTTTCATCATTCTAACATGAAAACACATTCCTAATTATCTTCTCATTGTTGCTTGGGTTTTTTACTATTTACACTATTAGGCCTGTTAGCGACTAGCTAGCTTGGATGATTGGTTTATCATAATTGAGGAATAATTTTTTTTATAAATATTCATGGACATAAAACATGAGTTTCTACCTTCTTCCTCCATCCATTTTCTTACTATGTCTAATGCAACTTTTAAATTTTATAAAAACTTCTTCAGCAATAAGCCTGTAACTCAACATTTTCTCTCTACTCTCTCTAACCAATACCACATGGAGGTACCTAAGAGATTCTACTACAATATCCAATATCATGCCTGATCATACCAATCCATTATGGGAACTTTTGATCAACATATTCAACATCAGGTCCTTATTAGGGTTCTAAGAGGTCTTAAACCTATTTCCATTCTTAATGATCATTCATAAAACATAGCCACTAAATAAAAAAACCAATGTCTATAATTTTGATCTATAACCCTTTGTCATAGGCCATGGACTTATTAGGTTCCCATGAAAAGGTTTGATGAGTTAATGATCATAACAAAATCCTTATCAAGTTGAGAACCCTTTACTCTAAGAACTTAAGAGACCTCCAAACAACTTTTCATGCCTTGTCCTTCAAACTATGACCTCAAACTACATGAAAAAACTTGAAACAACATACTATTGAGGTCAAAATACCCTCATTTCTCAAAAATGGGGACTTTTGTGTCAAGTTATGCAAATTTGTACCTAAAAATTGAAAATTCACTTAATCAGAGTGTCACTAGCATGTTTGCACATCATTTATATTTTAAGATCATCCAAACCTAATTTGGTTAGCATATTTGTGCATGATTTTGGTTTAATATTTTCTAAGTTTGTGAATAGTGGATATTCTTATTTTAGGTTACAAGTCTAATGAGTTCTACTTGGAATAAATGATGCTTGAGTTTCATGATTTTAATGTTAACTTGATCTTTTACTAGCCTTTGGTCTATTCAAAATCAAATTGAATTTCTAAGCCCTTAGTCTAAGTTTACTCTAAGTACATATTTTTAATTCAAATTGGTATGATATTTTATTTAAGTTATGCAAGAACACTTTAAGTATGTTATGGACTTATTTTACTTTGTTTATCTCAGAGCTTAGTCATACTTTTTCTTTCAGGGATTTTGGTTCATCAATTCTTTTAGACTTTGCATTTTTTTCACTTCAAACTTTTTGAAACTACCATTCATCTTTTTTGAATTTCCCTTCATAACTTTTTTTCCACTAAAATTTGGTCTTTATGGGCAATGTGTCAAACATTTTGTCTAGGATAACTTCCCCAAAAGAATTCCCTTCACTAATTTCCATGAAATAATGACCCTTCAGCTTCTTTGAAATGATCCTTTAGATTTTTGAAATTTCCTTGTAGACCTTTTACACTTACCCTTTAGGATTTTTGTCAAAGGGTAAACTGACCCTAGAGAGATAATTACTTTGGACATTTTATGTGATAAAAGGCTCAAAATAGTTCCTCTGATGATATACATGCTATGAACATTTTATCCAATTGGAAGATTTAATCTATGATTTTAGCCTAAGTTTTATATCATTCCCATGACCTAAATTTAATATTTCCTATTATTTTTATGGAACCAATCATGCTTGACTACTCAAATAACAATCTAAGATGTGCATTTAATTAAGCCTAGTTGATCCAATTATGCAAGATCACCAAGTGGCACACATAAGAAATAAGATGAACCAAGAAATGACAAGTAGAAAACTTAGAAAATAGTTCTAAAGATGTATTTAAATTTGATGGTCACGTGCCTATTAATGACACTCATGTAGACATCAATTGACATTCACAAAGACATAAAATTTAAGATAGTAAATATTTCTAAAGATGTGTTTAAAATTGAAGGTCACATGCCCATCAATGATGTTCACATGGATGTCAACTTATGATCATGTATATGTCAAATTTAAGATAGAAAATATTTCCAAAGATGTGTTTAAAATTTATGGTCAACGCTCGTCAAAGACATTCATGTAGATGTCAAATCATGATCACAAGGACATCAATTTTAAGATAAAAAATAGTTCTAAAAATGAGTTTGAAATTGATAGTCACGTGCTTATCATAGACATTCATGTAGACATCAAATTATTGACACATGGACATCAATTTTAATATAGATACTTGGATCTACATTATCTAAAGATCTATAGACTATTTTGATTTGTGTAAATAGATCAGATGGTGCAAGATCAAAACTTGTTTTTCAAAGGCAATGGTCATATTTTGTATAGTGATGAGTAGGATGCCATGGAGATGCCAAATTAGAGCCATATAGGCATAATGTGCCAAATTAGAGACCTTATGGACCTAGTAATGCAAAGGTAATTTGATCTAGGGCCCATTAGTGAGTAGTCTAATAAGCCATGGGAGGAGTGTTTCTTAAGTGAAGATGGATTTCTATTTTGACCTTAGATGCTGAGAACTAAGAACCAAAGGAAATATAGGCTATATGATATTAGGGTGATGGACCTAGTCCTAATAAAAAGAGAAGAGGATTACTGAAGGCCAAGAGAATCAAAGAACCATGAATATCTCACAACATCACAGGGGTCCCAAAGGTTAAGAGACTTAGGAATATCCTTCTTATAGATAAATGTTGTCCATTCTGAAAGTGAAATATTTTATAAAGGCATGTGATTTTTGTAAAACACACTACCTATAGATCATTCCATTATGAAAGTCTAGTGTATTTATAGAACATTTGTGGAAAGGAAAATTGTCCCTACACTAGTACTTTTCTAGTTGGATACGACTAACTAGCATACTTCCTTGCATTATATAAAAGGAGTATTGTCATTTGTAAAAAGAGAGCAAAATTTTGAGCCAAAAAACTTGTGTAAAATTTTGAGCAATTAATGCAAGTGAAGAATTCTTAAAATATTGTCCATATTCATTTGTGTCATTTATTATTATGGTTTCTCTCTCACTTTTTTGTTCCTATTTCTAGATTTAAATGGTTCTTATGAAGTCTAGGTGTGCACATTTTAATTACAAATTTGTTAACTTGTGTCAATTCCAGGTTAACTAAAAGTCCTTAGGTTCATTTTATTTCTTTTACTCTTCTTACATTTGGGCTAATGTTGTTTTCTTGCAAGGGTAAATATTTAAAGTGAACTTAATTCTTATTTGTAATTTTCTCATTCCTTAGATGTTTGATTGATGTGTGATAAGATTTGAGCTCATGCTACTTCATGTTATACATTAGTTAAGTGCATGCTTGGATGATATTTGAACTTTAACATGATGTTTGGGATAAAGATTAGTAACATCTCTTTTCTACCCTACCTTTTCTTTTGCTCCTTTTTAAACCATTTCACTCTAGATTAATTATAATTATAAATATCCATCTTCGATTAGTTCTCAGATTGGTTATTGATCACAATTCATTATTCTTAGCATATATATTTCATATTTTTGTATAGATTTGACTTTATCCATGGTGGCTCCCAACCACCAACTATTATAAATATTGTGAAATAGTCCACTTACTTTGCCTCTTTTTCATCACTATATAACATGATTATCACAACTTGTAATTCATGCACTAGATTCCTTGAATTCTAAAATGATACTTTTTCTTGAACACTCTAGGCAATTGTGATACATATTTAGGCATCAATAAGGGGAGCTTCCTTGGTGCTAGAAGGAGGGCCTGTTAGATCTTTATAGATTTAAAGTATATTTACTCATTCTTGTGAATTATGTTCAAAGATTGGTGTAACCTTTGTGAAATTGTGTCAATATTTGATCAATTAAATAAATATCATTGATATTTGTAGTCTTTGACCCATATTTATGCTTCCTTTAGACAAATATTTATGTTATTTAAAGGCATATGCTTAATTATGGTAAAGATGGCTTTAGCTTTGTCAATTAAATAGATTTGAGGTTAGTAATAGTTATTCTAATAAAATGATGATATATCCTTTGATAATTTGAGTTTATTTGAGCTTGAACATGTAAATATCCATCATATTCACATATTTTGATACATATTTGAGCTAACTTAGTTAAATATTGTTGTCCTTTATCATTGTTTATATAAATATTTGTAAAGTTTGCTTAATGTACAAGTCATATCATTGTCTCTAGCAAAGATAAGACTTGCACATCATATTTAAAACAAGATTCAAAGCTCAAAAGATGGAATTATGAAGAATATGAATAGGGTCACATTCAGAGATTGGAAAACCTCTGCTTTCATTAGAATTTCATAGGAGAACTAGGTAGGAGAAAGGTAAGCGCATACATTTGAAGTCTTCAACAACTTCACTAATCTAGAGAGATCTTATGTTCAATCTCTATCAAGGTATGTCCTAGCTAGGTGGTTCTTTGATCAATGTGGCAAGTGTGCTATATGACCTTCCTTGTGATCCTAAAAAGTATTTGCCAACATTTAGTCCTAGTGTAATTATAACTACTAAGGAACACATTAAGAGTTTCAAATTTGCATCAAGATTGTTGAATATGATTCATGAAGATGTAGCATGTAGACTATTTCCTTTCATTTTTAAATTTTCTACATGTGATTTTTTAAAAAACCTCCTTGAAATTACATTACTAGTTGGGTTGAATTTAATAATGTTTTCATTGACCAATTTGGTAAAATCATTAGTCCTTATATCTTGTACTATCAATTCACCACAATGAAAATGGATGCAAATGAGACCATAAGAGATTTCAATGCTAGGTTCCAAAAAAAATTAGTAGGACCATAGCTCCTTATAGACCTGATGAGGATTTAGCCTTGAAAATCTATAAGGATGCCTTGGATCCTATGAATTTTATGTTTATAAAAAGAGCTATCAAAACCATGAATACATTAGCTTTAGTTTATACCAAGGCCATGATCATTAATGATTAGATACAACCCCAAGGATAATTGGCATACTCCATTCTTAATGCCAATAAAAATTTACCCATTCTAAATGTTATTCCCAATGTTAACCAAAATGTGCCTACCATAAACCAACTTCTAGTCTTAAACCAACTATCACTAAGACATGTTCATCCTACTCAAAACCTGAGATTCCAAAATAATGCTACTAATTCATCTCATCCATAGGATCATAAAGCTATGATGCCTAAAACTAATGCTAATATTAAAGTTCATAATTGTAGGCCCTAAAGAATGAGAGTGATTATATCCTCAAGATGGTTTAAAAGCTTAACACTGACTTCCTTCTATTTAAAAATCAAGTAAGCATTACTATAGAAATCTCTAGTAGTAATATATCATTTCAAAGGTTCAATAGGCCCACTAATATATTTTAGAATGATAGCTGCCATAACAACAAGAACAATGAGCCATCTACAAGTAAGAATATGCCTAATATAAATATTAATGATGTTGATTTACCTGACTATTTTAGAATTCATTGAACTTCTAAGCATGGGGAAATAGATTGTGTTGAATTTTATAATACTTTTGAAGTGTTCCAAGAATAATTAGATACTTTTGAGGCTATCTCTAATAAGGATTGTGATGTAGGTACATCTATTTCCTCAAGATCATCTATATCTACTGATTCAACTCTCACAGTGGAGACATTTGAGTTCCCTTTCCAAGAGGACAATGAGGCTGAAGACATTCCTAAAGAGATTCATGCTTTTCAATATTTTTTGAATAAGACTTATCCTATGATAAATAGGGAGTAAAATAAACCATTGACCAATTCAAATCCTCCAAATAACTTTGATACTCCTAATACTACCTCAAATAATAATCAAAATCCTCCTAAGGGAATTAATTCTAAACCTAGTACTAATGCATCTAATTATTCCAATAGGACTAGGTATAACATAGTGGAGGACATAAAAAAATTAAGACAAAAATTACCTTGCATGAGTTGACAAGATTATTAAACAGAGGAATCTATTATTGGAATCTTTGTGAAAAAACCTGGTAAGCCTAAAAAATTTATACATGCTAATGTTGTAATACATAAAATTAAGGCAAATGTTTTTGTTTTCCTACTTACAATCAGGATATTTGATAGGAATCTACATGATTGTTTGTTATATTTTGGTGCATCTATAAATATTATTCCTAATGGAATATGTGAACAATTAGATACATCAAGATTCAAAGTGATTGGTGATTTTTTGAATGTTCACATATACATTGTCTCAGAGCCAAGGATCCAATAATTCATTGATATCCAGGTGTTAGACATCATTGATGCTTATGAGATGCTATTGAGTAGAGACTGAACTAGGAGCTTGAATGGTTATATGTCAACAAATTGTTCACATATGTGGTTACCATGGAAGAGAGTCCCCAACCAAATCAGGATAGAAAAGGAGCCTAAAATGAAGCATATTATTATTTATTACAATGAAATCAATGAGAAGGTCAACATAATTAACTCAGATCTTGGTGTTTACACTTTTGACACCACAAAGGTATGTAACTCTAAATCTCTTCATGATTTGCATGGATTATGGAAACTTTATTTTGATAGTGGTATAGGAAAATTAGGTTATGGAGTAGGAATGGTGTTAACTAATCCCATTAAGAAGGAATACAATTCATCTTACAAACTCTAGTTCTCATTTACCAATAATTTGGCTAAGTATGAAGCACTTATTCTTGGATTATAATTGGAAATCAAGCATGAGGCCAAGGAACTATTAGTTTTTAGTGATTCTAAACTATTGGTGAATCAGGTCAAGAGTAAATATCACTACAAGTTGTCCTACCTAAATAAGTATAAATTTATATTATAGAACTTAATTGAATGTTTTGACACTTTTAACATTGTGTCAATCCCTAGGGAAAAAAATAGGGTTGCTGATGAACTCACTTTAGCTGCAACCAACCTTATGCCCAATCAAAGTTCCAAGTTATAAAACCTTAAAATTGAATTAATACCATGCCCTTTAGTTTTAGGTAATGTAAACCACTTTTAGGTATTTAGTGATGATCAGTAGATCATAGACTTCATGACTAATTTAGGAGTGTTTTAAGGTCACATTATTGATGAATCCAGTCTCTTTGATGATAAAAAAATTAAACACAAACTTGATGACAATGTCATTCAGTTTAATGACAATAGGATCCCTAAATGAATGATAGCCTTAGAAAGGCTCTTTGATTTTGATAGACTCATTGAGGCTACCAATATTCCCAAAGTAAATGGGAAGGATTATAATGCAATTGATCTTGATTTACAAGGTCAACCTTAGTTGGTTAATATTGGTATAGGCTATATAAACATTGAGTCCAAAAGAGCCAAAGAAATGATGACCAAATATAAATATATCATATCATGGTCCTATGATGACCTAAATATATTTGATCTAAAGTTCATAACTCACACCATACCTTTAAAATAAAACTGCAAACCTTTCAGACAAAAGTAGAGGACTATCAACCCAATCTTAGAACCACTAATATACAGAGAGGTCAAGAAGCTCTTAGATGCCAAGACTTTATTTACCATTAGGAATTCCATTTATCTTGATAATTTAGTCCCAATTAGGAATAAACATGTTGAAATTAGAATGTGCATTGATTCTATCAATCTAAATAGAGCATCTGAGAAATATAATTACCCCTTACCTTCTCTTGACCAAGTAATACAAATTATTTTTGGTTCTACCATGATGTCCTTTCTTGATGGTTTTTAGGGTATACCCAAGTGATATTGAATTAAGAAGATAGGATGAAGGCTAATTTTACTACCATGTAGGCCACATTTTCCTACAAGAAAATGCCTTTTAGACTAATAAATATAGGAGTAACCTTTCAAAGGGCCATAAATCATACTTTACAGGGTCTTGTAGGTAAATGAATTATTATATACATGGATGATCTGAATATCTTTTCTAAGAATAGGGAGGATCATATTATACACCTAAAATAGGTATTTGAAAGATGCATAAGGTATGGGATTTCTCTAAACCCAAATAAAAGTATTTTCTATGTTACCTAGGGAAAACTATTAGGACATGTTATCACTAAGGAGGGAATCTCTATAGATCCTAATAGATTAAATGAAATATATAATATAGATCCCCCTAATAGTAGGAAGGAAATGAAGTCATTATTGGTTAAAATAAACTTTATAAGGAAGTTTATTTTTGGTTTTATAAAAATAGTAAAGCCTTTGAATGATATGTTGAAGAAAGAGGCTAAGATTGCTTGGAATGAAGAGACAAAGAAATATTTAAAGGACATCAAGGAGGTAATTGGACAGGACCTAGTCCTGATAAATCTAAAATTTACTAAATATTTTTATCTTTACCCCTTTATTTCAGATCATGTGATGATTACAATTCTAGCTCAGAAGATAGATGGACGTGATCAACTAGTCGCTTTCATGAGTATTAGTTTTTAAAATGTTGAGTTGAACTATTCTTTGATGGATAATAAGGCATGTGCATTAGTCAAGGTAGTAAAAAAGTTTATGAACTATATTATTAGGAATAAGGTGCATGAAATATTACTTGATCACACCACTAAATTCATGCTAAGTCAAAATAAACTAGGATAAATGAGAGGTAAGTGGATGTCTGTGCCTCAAAAATATGACATCAAAATGAAAACTACTAAATTGGTAAGGTGCAAAGGTTTAATTCAATTGATTACCAATGCTAACCCTAAGCTAAGTGTCATGTAGGTGGATCAGTAAAGTTTTCAATCTAATTATTGGTATGATCCCATTATCAACTTACTAATCAATGGATTTTGTCCTGTAGGGTTAAATAGAGTGCAAAAAATAGTTCTAAGGCTCACGGAAGCCCAGTACCTGATCAAGGATGGATTACTATACAAAAAAAACCTTGAATGAATTTACCTAAGGTGTGTATCCAAGAAATAGGTAGTAAATATCATGAGCACTTTTCATGAGAAGTTGAGAAGTGAACATCCATCAAGAATAACCATAACCCACAAAATATTGAGGGTTATCTACTATCTACCCACAATCTTCAAGGATGCTCACAAGCATGTAAGAGAGTACCATTCATGTCAATTTTTTAGCACTAAAGAGTCAAAGGTAGCCATGCCATTAAAACTAGTTATGGTAGATAAACCTTTTGCCCAATGGGGATTGGATTTTGTAGGGGTCATCAACCCCAAATCATCAAATGGTAACAAGTAAATTATAATTACCACTGACTATTGAAAAAGATGGACTAAAGTAGTGGAGACGAAGTAGTGTATAACATAGTAAGTGATGTAATTATTATAAGAAAACATATGCACTAGATTTGGAATGTCAGTCTTTCTAGTCTATGATAATGGATCTACTTTTATATCCATTGAAATGACAAAATGGGCATATGATAACAACATCATTCTCAAGTTATCCTCAAACCATTACCCTCAAGGAAATGTATTATCTAAATTAATGAATAATAACTTGATGAAGATAATAAAGAAGTCTGTAACAAACAAACCCAGGACATGGCACAAGCTTCTCAAATATGCCTTTTGGGAAGATAAAAAAAGAATCAAACAAGCTCTCAAAACTCACCATTCTTGGTAGTTTATGGTCAAGAACCCATCTTCCCCATCACCCTTAAGCTTCCAACATAAATATTCATGAAAGAGTACATGGAGGAGAAACAAGAATTTGCATGTTCAAGGTTGTTAGACATCATACAGATGGAGGATGCAAGAGAAGAAACTTTTGCCAATTTTAGTAGACACCAAACCATAGTCAAGAGGTGGTTTGATAAATGTTTAAAAATAAAAGTGTTCAAGAAAAGAGGCTTAATTATTCTTTGGGACAAGGCATATAAATCCTATGGTAAACATGGGAAGTTCACACTTTATGGATAGGTCCCTACTAGATAGCTGAGATACTTGAAGATAACACCTTCAAGCTAAAAAATTTATAGGGGGTAGAGTTCACACTTCCCACCAATAGGCAATACCAAAACCATTATTTATCTATTGTCCCACCTAGAGTATTCATGAAATGACTATAAGACTAGTTAGAGTTAATGTGGGTAGGCTAGATTAGTTTCTTTCTATCTTTTCCTTTTTGTCCTTTATTTTTACGTATCTTTATATGTATTTGTTTGTTTATTTCCTTGATTTCTATTTGTCTACTTTTTGTTTGGTGTGTTTTATTTCTCTACTTTATTCAGTACTTCTAATAAGTGATTTTGGATAGCCCTTAGCTCAAAGTTCTCCAAATTTCTCAAAAAGAACTCCACAGTTCAAGAATGTAGGTATGTTCTCTCAACAATGGTTGATCATGGGTTTGAAATGTGAGCTTGATGTCATGATTTTGATAAATTGGTAAGGAATAATGGATAGGTTGGTTATTTTATAAGGTTTTAAACCTTGGTTTGATGTAAGCTTGGTTTTCATAAGGATTACACATATGGGATGAAAGCTTGAATTATTAGAACATAGTCATGTTTACACTTGATAAACATCCTTTCCTAGGATGAAGGCTGCAACCATAGGTGATTGTCTGAAGATCAAACACTTGATCAAATCCCTAAACCTAGGTAACCTAGTTCCAAACTTTGATAAAAAGCTAAAAAGTGATCTAAAAATATAAAAATAAGAGCTTGTTGCAAAAAATCCAATAGGCTTTCCAAACAAATGTGATTCTAGTAACCTCCACTAGGGATATGGATGATTGGCTAGTAGTGGAACAAGGCCTTGAGTGGATCCAAAGGCATCTCTACCAAGGATATGGATGCCTAGCTAGTAGTAGAGCATTGCCCAAGCCTTCCTTGAGCTAAGCATGGTCTCAATGGATATTTAAATATGTTTTAAGTCAGTGTTAATGGTTAAAGTCATGAACTTTATAAGTCATTCCCTAAATCCCATGGTAAATAGTAATTAGAATCAAAGCACACACATAGCATGACTAGGTTTTGATGTTTGATCCTATTTTTTTAGGTACAAGACTTATTTTAACTATGAATTTGTCTTGATAATGGTATTGATCAAGTGGAATAGGTATTTTTAGTTATTTTTTTAGGCTAGAGTCTCTAAATTCTAACATATTGTTATGTTTCCCCTAGAAGTCACCATTTGTTAAGGTCAACATACCCATATTTCTAAAAAATGGGGACCCTTGCATCAAATTATCCAAATTTGTACTTTAAAATTAAAAATTTAGTTGATTAGAGTGTCACTAGCATGTTTGCACATCATTTGTATGTTAAGATCATCCACACCTGGTTATATTAGCATATTTTTGCATGATTCTAATTTAATCTTATCTAAGTTTTCTAATAGTGGATCTTCTTATTTTAGTTTATAGGTTTAATGAGGTCTACTTAGAATAAACGATGCTTGGGTTTCATGATTTTAATGTTAACTTGATATTTTACTAGCCTTTGGTCTATTTAAAATTAAATTAAATTGTTAAAACCTTAGTCTAAGTATACTCTAAGTACTTATTTTGAATTCAAATTGGTGGGAGATTTTATTTAAGTTACGTGGGAAGACTTTAAGTATGTTTTGGACTTAGTTCACTTTGTTTATCTCAGAGCTTAGTCCTACTTTTTCTTTTAGGCATTTTGGTTTGGTAAATTTTTTCAAACTTTGCATTTTTTTCCCTTCAGACTTTTCAAAACTACCCTTCAACTTTTTTGAATTGCCCTTTAGAACTTTTGTTCCAAGAGAAAATTTCCCTTCAAAACTCTTATTACACTAAAATTTGGTCTTCAAGGTAAATTTGTTAGACATTTTATCTAGGATAATTTTCCAAAAAGAATACCCTCTAGAACAATTTCCCTAAAATAATTCTATTCACCAATTTACCTGAAAGAATGACCATTTGGCTTCTTTTAAATGATCCTTTGGCCTTTTGAAATTACCATTTACACATTTTACACTTACCCTTTAGGATTTTTTTCAAAGGATAAATTGATCCCATAGAGATAATTACTTCAAATATTCCGTCCAACAAAATTATTCTTTAGAATAATTTCTTTGGACAAAATGCTTGAAATAGTTCCTCTGATGTCATACATGTTGCAAACATTCTATCCAGCTAGAAGCTTTAATTTATGATTTTAGCCTAAGTTTTATATCATTCCTATGACCTAAATTTAATATTTCCTATTATTCATAAGGAACCAATCACATTTGACTACCTAAATCACAAATTATAGCACACATTTACTTAGGTCCAGTTGATCCAATGATACGAGATTACCAAGTGGCACACATAGAAAAAAAGATAAACAAGGAAATGATAAGTGGAAAGCTTAGCAAATAGTTCCAAAGATGTGTTTAAATTTTATGGTTGTACACCCATCAATGACGTTCACATAAATATCAGTTGATGCTCATGTAGACATCAAATTTACGATAGAAAATAGTTCCAAAAATGTGTTTAAAATTGAAATTCGTGTACCCATCAATGATGTTCATGTAGATGTCAATTGATAGTCACATGGATATCAAATTTAAGATAGAAAATAGTTCTAAAGATGTGTTTAAAATTTAAAGTCACACACCCATCAAAGACATTCACATGGATGCCAAATGACAATCATGAAGAGATCAATTTTAAGATAGTAAAGAGTTTAAAATTGATAGTCACATGTCCATCATAGACGTTCATGTAGATGTCAAATTATGGGCATGTGGATGTCAATTTTAAGATAGCTTCTTAGATCCAAATTGTCTAAAGATCTATGGATTGTGTTGATTCATGCAAATAGATCAGATAATGCAAGATCAAGATTTGTTTTTCAAAGGCAACAGTCATATTTTATATAGTGATGAGAATGATGCCATAGGGATGACACATCAAAGCCACGTGGGTGTAATGTGCCATTTTAGAAACCTTATGGACCTAGTAATGCAAAGGTAATTTGATTTAGAGCCTATTGATGAGCAGTCTAATAAGCCATGGTAGATCAGAGGAGTGGTTCCTAAGGGAACATGGAATTCTATTTTGACCTTAAATGATGAGAATTAGGAACCAAAGGAAATCTGGGCTAGATGATAGTAAGGTGATAGACCTGATCCTAAGCAAAAGAGAAGAGGATTATTGAAGGCTAAGAGCATCAAAGAACCATGAAGATCTTATATCAGCATAAGGGTCCTAAAAGTTAAGATACTTAGGAATATCCTTCCTATAGCTAAATATTTTCCATTTTGAAAGTGGAATATTTTGTTTATAAAGGCATGTGTTGTTTGTAAAACACACTACCTATAGATCAGTCCATTGGGAAAGTCTAGTGTATTTATAGAACATTTGTGGAATGGATAGTTGTCCCTACACTTATAATTTTTTAATTATATATGACTAAATGACATAATTCCTTGTATTTTATAAAAGGAGTATTGTCATTTGTAAAAAGAGAGGGAGTTTTTGAGCCAAAAAACTTGTGTAAACTTTTAAACAATTAATGCAAGTGAGGAATTCTAAAAATATTATCCATATTCATTTGTGTCATTTGTTATTATGGTTTCTATCTCACTTTATTAATCTTATTTATATATTTTAATGGTTCTTATGAAGTCTAAATGTGTACCTTTTAATTGCAAAATTGTCATCTTGAGCTAATGATAGGTTGATTGAGAGTTCCTAGGTTCATTTCATTTCTTTTACTCTTCTTGCATTTGGGCTAATGTTGTTTTCTTACAAGGGTAAATATTTAAAGTGAAATTAGTTCTTATTTTAAATTTTCTCATTCCTTAGATGTTTACCTGATGTCTGATAATATTTGAGCTCATGCTACTTCATGTTATATATTAGTTAAGTGCATGCTTAGATGATGTTTAAAATTTGTCATGATGTTTGGGATAAATATCAACAACATATCTTTCTTTCCCTACCTTTCCTTTTTCTCCTTTTAAAACCAATTCACTATAGTTTAATTGTCATTGTAAATATCCATCTTACATTAGTTCTCAAATTGGTTCTTGATCATAATTCACTATTCTTAGCATAGATATTTCATAATTTTACATATATCTAACTTTGGCCACAGTGGCTGCCAACCACCAACTATTATAAATATTACGAAATAGTCCACTTGATTTGACTCTATTTCATCAATATATAACAATATTAACAAAACCTACAATTCATGCACTAGATTCTTAAAATTCTAAAATGAGAAGTGTTCTTGAACACTATGGGCACTTTTGATACATATTTAGGCATAAACACATACCTCACCTCTAACAATGCTTACATGAGCTCAAACACCTTGAAATATGATCATGACTATTCATTAGGCCACACTCTCTCTCTCTTTACTATCTAAACCTTGACTTATAAGCCACATTAGGCCTTAAAACTGACCTTCATGCCTCTTTCCATGTACTCTCCACCTTACTCACATACTCAAGAAACCTCTCTCATGATTAAAAAATTCCATACATCCTTTACATTCCTTGACAATAGTTCATGATACCTAATTAGGCTAGGGAGGGTCTAGGAATGGTTTAGGTGTGGACTTGATCTAAAGGACCTAACCCTATAGGCTCACCCTGATACTCTCATGACTATTTCAATGCCTCACATACATGCTAAAATAACCTCATACAACCACTTATGCCTATTTTCACTCATCTCACCAATCCATCATGCTCAAATCTTATCACAAGTCTCTTCAAGCCATGACTACGCTTAGGCTACTTAAGTAATTGACCTCAATGACCTACTTTACAACACTTATAAAGGATTCTACACATAACTCACAAGCCCATATAATTCTAAACAACTTCTCATTTGTCTGAACTCACTCGCTTCACCATGCTACCTACACATACATTCTCACAAGGTTTAGACTAGGCTTTATAAGACACCTTGATGCCTTTACCTATACATTACATATCATGACCTTAACAAAACATAAACCAAGTATATATAAGACACTTTGACCTATAGCTTCATGTAACCAAATGACATTAGTTTCCTTCAAATTCTCTCTAGCCTTCAAATTCTCTCTTGACTTAAAATTATCTCTTGCCTTCAAATACATCTTATCACATGGCTTATTATGTAGACATTAGTTGTCTTAAAACAAATTCCATGACTTTTACCTTTCTTTCTCATGGAAATACTGCATAACTTCAATGCTCATAAGCTTATAATAATACACACTACCAACTGGTCTTATTCACAATAAGACTCTTGCAGACCTACTTGCGATCATACCTTCACAAGAATCTTCAATATAACACTGACAACTTGAAGCTAACCTCAATGACTACTCACCATGTACCTTCACTAGATGTACCTTAACATCAATAACATCAACCTTGAAATCAATGTCATCAACCTTGACATCAATGATAAGACTTTTAAACACTAATAATAATTATACTACTATTGAAAGGGAGGATTTAGCCATGGTTTTTGCACTATAAAAGTTTTGACACTACTTACTAGCTACACAAATTGAGTTCTTTATAGATCACTAGGCATTGCAATACATGGTTAATAAGCTAATGTTTTGAGGATGTATATCTCAATAGCTTATGATATTTTAGGAATTCCAATTCTACATTAATGTTAAGCTAGGCCAATAAAATTTTGGGCTAGATCACCCGAGTAGACTTCATAATGGGGAGGAGATAGAAGAACTTGAAAATGAATCCCAAGATGAACACCTTTTCATAACTGCTATAGTTCTTGATAATATGGAAGATACTAAAAATTTATTAGATCAGGAACCTTCCCAATGTACTATATAGAGTGAGATAAAAAGAAAATGGTCACCCAAACTATAACTTATAACCTCATTAGTGGGTTTTTATACAAACTCTATAGAGATGATTTACTACATAGAGCATTTCTAGAGTATGAATGACCAAAACTTCTTCAAGAATCTCATCAAGGAATTATAGGGGTTCAGTTTTTAGGAAAATTACTATAATAAAAATATTATAGAGTGGGATTTAGTGGCCTACATTATTTTAGGATGTGCATATAGTAGCCAAACATTGTGATGTCTACTAAAGAATGGACAAGACAAACCAATGTGATGATATTCCTTGGTTCCCATGCTCATATAACAACCCTTTAAATAGTAGAGAATTGATTTTATTGGACCCACATCTCCTCCAATAAAATGAATTCATGCATGGTATATTATTATTGCAACAATTTATTTCACTAAATGGGTGAAAGATGCTACCACTCTAAGCTATGGTGTGAAAGATGATGCAAAAATTTTATATGAAAACATCATTACAAGATTTAGATGTCTAGTTAGGATGATCAGTGGTAGAGGCATGCATTTCCTAAATAATACTATAAAAACTCTCACTAAATATTTTATGATATCACACCATAAGAGCATAACTTATCATCTATAGGAAAACAGACAGGCTAAAGCATCCAATAAAGTATTGGGGAAAATTCTCACAAATATTTGTAATGTGTAAAGGTATGATTGGGAAAATCACATTCTTATGATTTTGTGGGATTATAAAACAAATTACAAAAGAGATACAGGGTTCAATCCTTTTCAATTGGTATATGGCCTTGAGGTAGTAATGCCTATGTAGTATATTATTCCTAGTTTGTGTCTTGTGATGGTTATGAGATTAGGGGATCAAGATTCAGTGAAAGCATAGTTCATGGACTAAAAAAATATGGAATAAAATATACAAAGGGAATAAAGGATACAATATATTAACAAGAAGATTTAGAAAATATGGCATTATTTCAAATTATGATCTCAGTAATTTTACCCATAACAAACATTATTTCTTTATGATAATAGATATAAATCATTCCCAAGAAGGTTTCACAATAGATAGAAAGTACCCTATATTATTCATGAAGTGTTACAATAAGGTACTATAGTGTTAAAATATTTTCAGGGAACCATACTACCAAGATGTATAAAAGGTTGTAAGCTTAATCCTTATCACCTTTAATATATATCATTCAGTTGAAAATTTGAGTGGATGCTAAGTATCACCATGTAGTTAGGATTTTATTTAATTTTATTTGTTTCTATTTTATTTTATCAAGTTAGAATGTTTGTACAATGTGTTCGTTTCATCCAAACACATCACAACAACCATGAACTAGTTATAATCTCAAGGTGCGATCACCTAGAGACAACTAATAGGAGATAGATGGTCATAACTACATTAAGGATACCAATTAAGTTTGGCAAGGTAGCAGCAAGACATGAATGGATATATTAAGGCCAATCGTCTACCAGACTATTAATGATGTTGTTTTTTAGAATATTTAATCTTTTTTTAGGAAGATTGAGTAGTAAATGGATAGGTGAAGTCATAAAATAAATTAGATAGATGAAAGGACATTCAATCACATCAAATAATTATCAAAAGGGTAGAACAAAGATTCTAAGAATAAAACATCATTGGCTAGGAAAATTATAGCAAGTGGTATTAATTAAAAAGTAAAATTCATGCGTAAATAGTCAATACATTTAAATTAGTCATCCAGGAAAAATCTGGTGTTGATAACTACATAAGATCAGGGTATGGATAATGCCAAAACATTACCTACTCTAGATAACAAGTGAATTCTACAATCTTCTTTTAGAATAATTCCCTATGAATGGATTTCAAATCAAATCCTAATCAAATGAATAAATAATTCATCTTAGATCACCAATATAGTTATAGAGAGATTTCATTTGTTTATCCCACTCACTAATGTGTAGAAAGAGGAGATGGGGATTGGGTTAGGTCTTCACCAAACCAATTATAATTACCTTGATCTATTTGATTTCATTGACACATCAAAAGATACAATTTTTATGTAAGATCCTCAAGGAGCCACATAATTTAGAGCCCTTTCACTTCAACATCCACTTCAAGGTTCTGATGTAGAAAGGTTGATTAGGTTGCCTACATATGGTCAACTCGATGAGGTAATGATGAATCTATTAAGACACTACAATCAAGTTGATATCCATTTGTCCCAAGATATTACAATTTAGATCACTATGTGAATAATGGTATGAGCCACAAGCTTTCTAAATTATGGTAAATCCATTCTTTAATATAAATCTATAACACCACTAATCCATTTAGTCATGTGGTAAAAATATACCACATGAGCAAGACACAGAACACCATTTGATTCAATGAAGGATGATTTGGTGCTCATTCTGGTAGAATGTATTATAAAAAGGTTTTAGAAAACTACCAAATAATCAATGCAAGTAATGAAAGGGGTAATTAATATTGCGTATCACATGATAAGGTTATATGACTTCAATTATCTTGATTTTTTGGCATCTAAGCTCACCACCAACATATAAAGGTACTTGAAATTAGAATTCAATCATTTTAGTACTAGTTTTTGGTTTTATTATTGTGATTTACATAGTGGAAATATCCATATGGACCAGTCAATGTGACTAAAAATTTATAGCCTACTACTACCCTCACAAACATCACATGGATGAAAATAGGGTAGTACTATGAGCAATTAGGGTAGTTTAATATTTGGTGGATGGAAGCCCTAGCTTTCATCATAACATACCCAAGAATCCCCCAAAATGTCAAGTAATATTTTGAACAACATTCTTTGATCACTAAGCTACATAATGAAATTAAAATAAAAATTAATGAGTTGACCACTCCACTTGTGACATCAATGCCATTATTTATTTCTATGATAAAAGCACAAGGTGAAGTATATAGAAAAAAAAATAGATATTATTAAGCATAGAATATATTGAGGGGGCGTGAATCAGTATATCATATATCTTATAAAACTTTCCCTTAATAAAATTCCACTTAACCAAACATTCAAGATATGTAATAAGACTGAAACAATAAACACCACACAAGATAGAGAGAGACACCAGATATAACATGGAAAGCCAATGTGGGAAAAATCATGGAGAACAATCTAAAGTATATGAATGAGCACTTACTCAAAAAATATTCACAAGCACCAACTTGCAGGAGCACCAACCCCTTTACTAAGCACCAACACAACAACAATTCATGAGCACCAATCCATAGGAGCACTAACCCCTTTGCTAAGCACCAACACAACAACAATTCATGAGCACCAATCCAAAGAAGCACTAACCCCTTTACTGAGCACCAACACATCAAAAATTCATGAGCACCAACCACAAGAGCACCAACCCCTTTGCTGAGCACCAATATAGCAACAATTCATGAGCACCAACCCACAGGAGCACCAACCCCTTTGTGTATAGCATACAACTATCTCTTTCCTCTCTCTCACCTTTGCTCTTCTAATCTAGATATAACAAATACAAATCATATTCATCTCTTACAAATGCTCTTCTAAGCTAGATACTACTATCTCAAATCAAACTCTATCTCACACATTAAAAATGGCTTCTCAAGCCTTTATTTATAGCTTTCTAAATGACCTTTGGCCTTCCCCCTTAGTGACCCTTCAATCCTCATGGAAAATGGCACCAAACTTGCATGACCCTTCATATCCTTGCCTTTGAAAAGTCATGTGGTGACCCTTCATGAGAAAAAAGGTCCTTCCCTCTTTTGTTTTTACCTTGGTGACTTTTCATATTCCTCAAAGTGTCCCTTCATGATAAATTGTGCCCTTCCTCTTTTGTCTTCACTTGATGACTCTTAGAATTCCCCAAGATGACTCTTCATGGGAAAATGTGTCCCATTCTTCTTTTGTCTTTACCCCGTGACTCTTTGACTTCTCCATGGGCCCTTCTTTTGTCCTATATGCAACCAAAAATATATTAATATTAAATAAATATTAACACACATTAGCCAAGATATATATATTACAAAAATCATTAAATGCAATGGGGCCATTATCACCAATAATGTTAGACCTTTGACATCAATGACAATATTTCCAACAATCTCCCGCTCTGTTATTGATGGCAACCTCAATCTTGAAACTACCACATCCTGTCACCTACACATCCTATCATCTAAAAAATACAATAACTCCCCCTTACTGTAGCAACCTATACCTATTCTTTGTACCTATTTTTGTACCTATACCTGTACCTATTCTTCTCCCCCTTTGAAATCAATGGCAAAGGGCGTACTTAGAGCTAACACTTATCTCCTCCTCACCTGATGTTGAACATCAATGGCAGGAAGTAATATAAATTACTCCCAACTCCTCTCGTAGATCCTTGAATGTGTCTTTTGATCATGCCTTTGAGAAGATATCTGATAATACATATAAATTGTTGTCTATCCTTTGAGCATCTGCAATCAACTCATTTGAATCTTTTCTTCTAATCTCACAACCTTCTGCATGAAAATTTAATGTGTATCCTTGATAACATATTTGACTAATATTTCATGATCTTTCTCAACCTTGATTATAAGCTTCTCTTGATTATCCTTTAAAGAACCTAACTCAACTTTTAGCTGATTACACTCTTCTTCTTTTGATTTCAAACTTGAATTTACAACCTCTAGATGATTCTTAAAATCTTGAATAAATATCTTATTTTTTTTACTTCTATATCCAACTTAGAATCCAAGATACACACCTATTAGTTAAGATATTCAACCACCAATTTCAACTCTTAATTCTCGTTATTTAGCTGCTTGGCCATCTTTTTCTTTCCTTGATCTACCTTCATGTTGTTAAACCCTTTCTGAAAGAACTTGCTCTAATACCAATTATTAAGCATGAGATATACTGAGAGGGGGGGGTGAATCATTATATCATATATCTTATAAAACTTTACCTTAATTAAATTCCACTTAACCAAACATTCAAGATATGTAATAAAACTGAAACAATAAACACCACATAAGATAGAAAGAGACACCAGATATAATGTGGAAACCTAATGTGGGAAAAACCATGGAGAACAATCTCAAGTATATGAATGAGCACCAACTCAAACAATATTTTCAAGGATGAACTTGTAGGAGCACCAACACCTTTGATGAGCACCAACACAAAAATAATTCATTAGCACCAACCCATAGGAACACCAACCCCTTTGTTGAGCACCAACACAACAATAATTCATGAGCACCAACCCACAGGAGCACCAACCCCTTTGTCAAGCACCAACACAACAACAACTCATGAGCACCAACCCACAAGAGCACCAACTCCTTTACTGAGCACCAACACAACAACAATTTATGAGCACCAACCCATAGGGGCACCAACCCTTTTGTGTATACCCAACAACTATCTCTCAATGTTTCTATCTCAACAAATGATAGTTCATTACAACATCTCTTTCCTCTCTCTCACCTTTGCTCTTCTAAGCTAGATATAACAAATAAAAATCATATTCATCTCTTACAAATACTCTTCTAAGCTAGATATTACTATCTCAAATCAAACTCTATCTCACACATTAAAAATGGCTTCTCAAGCCTTTATTTATAGCTTTCCAAATGACCTTTGGCCTTCCCCCTTTGTGACCCTTCAATCCTCATGGAAAATGGTGCCAAACTTGCATGACCCTTCCTATCCTTGCCTTTGAAAAGTCATGTGGTGACCCTTCATGAGTAAAAATGTCCTTCCCTCTTTTGTCTTTACTTTGGTGAGTTTTCGTATTCCTCAAAGTGTCCCTTCATGAGAAATTGTGCCCTTCCTCTTTTGTCTTCACTTGGTGACTCTTGGAATTCCCCAAGATGAGTCTTCACAGGAAAATGTGTCCTATTCTTCTTTTGTCTTTACCCCGTGACTCTTTGACTTCTCCATGGGCCCTTCTTTTGTCCTATATGCAACCAAAAATATATTAGTTAATATTAAATAAATATTAACACACATTAGCCAAGATATATATATTACAAACATCATTAAATGCAATGGGGCCATTATCACCAATAATGCTAGACCTTTGACATCAATGACAATATTTCCAACAATCTCCCCCTTTGTCATTGATGGCAACATCAATCTTGAAACTACCACATCCTGTCACCTGCACATCCTATCATCTAAAAACATACAATAACTCTCCCTTACTATAGCAACCTGTACCTATTTTTGTACCTATACCTATACCTATTATTCTCCCCCTTTGACATCAATGGCAAAGGGCGTACCTAGAGCTAACACTTAGCTCCCCCTCACCTGATGCTGAACATCAATGGCAAGAAGTAATAGAAATTAATCCCAACTCTTCTTGTAGATCCTTGAATGTGTCTTTTGATCATGAATTTGAGAAGATATTTGATAATACATACAAATTGTTGTCTATCCTTTGAGCATCTGCAATCAACTCATTTGAATCTTTTCTTCTAATCTCACAACCTTCTGTATGAAACTTTAATGTGTATCCTTGATCACATATTTGAATAATATTTCATGATCTTTCTCAACCTTGATTATAAGCTTCTCTTGATTATCCTTTAAAGAACCTAACTCAACTTTCAACTGATTACACTCTTCTTCTTTCGATTTCAAACTTGAATTCGCAACCTCTAGATGATTCTTAAAACCTTGAATAAATATCTTATTTTATTTTACTTCTATATCCAACTTAGAATCCAAGATACACACCTATTATTTAAGAGCTTCAACCACAGATTTCAACTCTTAATTCTCCTTCTTTAGTTGCTTGGCCATCTTTTGCTTTCCTTGATCTACCTTCAAGCTATTAAACCCTTTCTGAAGGAACCTGCTCTGATACCAATTGTTAAGCATGAGATATACTAAGAGGGGGGGTGAATCAATATATCATATATCTTATAAAACTTTACCTTAATCAAATTCCACTTAACCAAACATTCAAGATATGAAATAAAACTGAAACAATAAACACCACACAAGATAGAGAGAGACACCAGATATAATGTGGAAACCTAATGTGGGAAAAACCATGGAGAACAATCTCAAGTATATGAATGAGCACCAACTCAAACAATATTCACAAGCACTAACTTGTAGGAGCACCAACCCATTTACTGAGCACCAACACAACAATAATTCATGAGCACCAACCCATAGGAACACCAACCCCTTTGTTGAGCACCAACACAAAAATAATTCATGAGCACCAACCCACAAGAGAACCAACCCCTTTGCCAAGCACCAACACAACAACAATTTATGAGCACCAACCCCTTTACTGAGCACCAACACAGCAACAATTCATGAGCACCAACCCCTTTGTGTATACCACACAACTATCTCTCAATGTTGCTATCTCAACAAATGATAGTTCATTACAACATCTCTTTCCTTTCTCTCACCTTTGCTCTTCTAAGCTAGATATAACAAATACAAATCATATTCATCTCTTACAAATACTCTTCTAATTTAGATATTAATATCTCAAATAAAACTCTATCTCACACATTAAAAATGGCTTCTCAAGCCTTTATTTATAGCTTTCTAAATGACCTTTGGCCTTCCCCCTTTGTGACCCTTCAATCCTCATGGAAAATGGTGCCAAACTTGCATGACCACTCATATCCTTGCCTTTGAAAAGTCATGTGGTGACCCTTCATGAGCAAAAACTTCCTTCCCTCCTTTGTCTTTACCTTGGTGACTTTTCATATTCCTCAAAGTGTCCCTTCATGAGAAATTGTGCCCTTCCTCTTTTATCTTCACTTAGTGACTCTTGGAATTCCCCATGATGACTCTTCATGGGAAAATGCATCCCATTCTTCTTTTGTCTTTACCCCGTGACTCTTTGACTTATCCATGGGCCCTTATTTTATCTTATATATAACCAAAAATATATTGATTAATATTAAATAAATATTAACACACATTAGCCAAGATATATCTATTACAAACATCATTAAATGCAATGGGGAAATTATCACCAATAATGCTAGACCTTTGACATCAATGACAATATTTCCAATAGCTATGAGGTTGGTCCCACCTCTATAAATTATTCCTCCATAGGCATAACAATAAGATATAGAGCCAACACCACCATAATAACTAGCATAGCCATAAGCTCCATCACCATAATATAAAGGAAAAAGGAAGGCACCTATATGATGAGCATTACCACCACCACTAAAGAAAAGGACATAACAAACAATCTCCTAGTTGGATCACCCTATGGCTATGAAGATAGATGGTGAGTGTGATCTACTAGATATGGGAGCCAATGAACATGAAGTTCTCAAATCTATGTTGGAATACATCAGGAAGGAATTTTATGACAAAGAGGTGGAAAAGGAATTCTTCTTTTGGAAAGTATTGAACATTTTTCAAGTACAAAATTAGGTATGAAAGGAACTCTGGGTTAACATTACCCAACCACCTCCATACATTCTTATAGATACCATAGGTTAGGAAGTAGCTTGGCATAATATTTTCAACTAGTCTAAATACATGATCATCAATTTCATAGATGGTGGATCTACTCAAATATGGTAGTCCTACATATCCCTTCTTCTACCAACCATGTATACACCCCATCACTAAACCATCACAAATTGTATAAGAAATGATGGTGTATTTTGGTGAACTTGTAGTAGATAATTGTGTATAGTAATCCCAAGAAACACAACAACATGGATAGCCTCACATTATGAATAAGAAAAAAGAGACCATCAGTCCTCTAACTAAATCCATAAAAAAGAAGCTCATGCACAAAGGTCATGTTATCAAATTAGAGTCATCTGAGCATACTGAGTCAAAAATCAAGCTGGTAGACATGGAATTTTTTATGAATCCTAAGACACAACTATTTTGGAGCTATAATAAGAGCAATAAACTACATAATAGACATTAGATCTTGAGGATTAAAAAAAGGAATATGATAGGAAGCAAAAAAAGGAAGAAGGAAAAATAAATAAGAAAAATTCGTAGAACAAGTAGATGTACAAGAAGCATAATGCACAGAAAAAGAATTTAAGTAGAACAACAAAAAAAGTAGCAAGCTAAAGAGAAAAAAAGATAAAATAAATCTGAGGAACTAGAGGCTACACAAAATTAGGTAGAAGAGTTTAAGGCTACAAGGAAGTGGAGGCTATGCAAAAGTAGGCTAAAGAAGTAGATGCAAAGAGTAAAGAATAAGAGGAAGATCACTAAGAATAACAAGAGGTACAAGCTACATAAAAAAATCAAGTAGATTAATAATCACAAGCCAAGGATGCTAAATAATAAAAAAGGCTCAAAATAAAAGCATAAACAACTCAAGACAAAGCTAAGGTTTAAGTTAAAGCCAAATCTAAGGCCTAGGTAGATGTCAAATCGAAAGTGTAAGCTGCAACATATGTTAAGGCTAGGGTTGAAGCTAAAATTTAGGCCAAGAGGGATAGGGATGCCAAAGAATAGGTAGAAATAGAGATTAAAACCTATATTAAGGCCATAAAAGAAGCATCATATCCTAAATCATAGATCTCTATCCAATCGTAATGGGATCTCTCTACAACATCAACTTGGCAAACTACCTTTTTACTTCCATTGGCTCAAGTTACATCATTCCCTATGACACTAGAAACCAATTTCATGCCATGTGATACCAATATGATGGAAACATCATTGGATGTGACCTACCTGCCACTATTAAATCAAATTAAAGGTGTAGTTTCTTTTCAAGAGTTGATTACATAGAAGGTTTTAAAATTGGAAAAAGTTCTCTAGCTATGTGATGAAAATGATGAATAATAAGATTAGATGACAAAGGCATAGTAGTTGATAAAAAAAAATCCCCACCTTAGCTACATAGATCCTAGGTGATCAAGTAATGTTTGAGAATAAGTAATTCACTGCTTTATTAATGTAGCTTACAAAGGATTCGGTGCTCACACAAAAAGTGTTAGCATTAAAAACACAAGGGCATGCTATCAAGAATGAGACAAAAACTATCCACAAACTCATTGAATAATATGAGAAGGTCTTAGAAACCTATATGTGATAGGCCAAATAGATAGCCCATGATATGCTAAATTAGAGACAACATCTCAATCAATCCTTAACTACTACGAAACCTAAGTTCACCACTATAGACAAAGTAAAAGTAGAAATGGATGATCAAATGGATACTACAAAATCAATGAGAAACACACTTAAAAAACTTACTAATTCCATAGATTCTATTATGAAGAAGTTAAAAGTTTAGCTTATTGAAATAATATACAACACCTTTGTGGCCATTCAATCCCAAAGGAATGTAGATAGATTAGATGATCTCGTATTGAATATCTAACTAAAGTTATCCAATGCCAAATAACTACTCACCATTACTAAAGATGAATATATACAAAACATTATGGTGATCAAAACACTTATACACAATCTACTTACCATGGTGCACAAAGTGATCATAGATTGGAAAACACTTAAGTAGGATCTATCTCAAGTCGATTCGACTACCTACCAAATAATAGATGAGCCTCAATTCATTCCTCCATAGAAACTCCACCAAATATTATAGAATAAAAAGTTAGATGCAAAGGTGTATTCTAAATAACAACCTCTACCATTATGTGCACCATAATCTAGTGGGTTGGTAGTTGATCAAATGCAACAACATCTATAACATCCTAGTCAAAGTTCACCACCATATCAGTAGGTAATGTGTAGTCTAATTTTATGACTTCAGTAATTTTATAATTTTTTAAGATAGCCTAAACATTAGGAGTGGGGATAAACTGGCTAAAAATCCATAAAGGGTAGACACATATTTAGTTTAGTATATTTAAAACCCAAAAGGGTGGTAGGATAGTATGCAACTTATTTTAAAACCTAAAAGGGTAACTAAGTAGTGCACAAAGAGTAAAAATTGGTAAACCACACTTGGAGCAATAACTATGACTTTTGTTTATGGCTCATTGTTTTAGTTCAATCTAGATCAAGTTGTGACTTTGTATTAAGATGGGATAACCATTTAAGTATGGGAAAGTTTTGGATGTGGAACAAGGCATGGAAAAATCACAAAGTATAATAGGACACATGTGTGAAGAATATAATTTTATCTTTTGTATAAATTTTTGTATGTATTCATCCTTACAAGCCTAATCAAGAAAGAGAAGAATGCGAAGAGTCTTTACTTTTCTATCTCAAAAGGTTGGAATGTGAAGAGAAAATGGGTTATAAAAGGATATATATATATATATATATATATATATATATATATATATATATATATATATATAGCATTTTTATATAATAGAATATGGTTTTGATGTGTTGATAGAGATTAATAGAATCATTATGATATGGTTTTTCCTAATCTTATTTTCCATATAACTAATGCACAATAATTACTCTATTTCACTTTAAATTTTTTTATCATATGTTATGTCATTTATGTTCAGCCTTTTGTTATAGTTATTTTCTTCTTACCTATATGTGCAATCTGGTATGTAAATGATGAATTGTAAATTTGTAATGCCATTTATGGCTTATGTTTATTCTCTATTATGCAAGCTATCCCTATTATTAACATGTTTTGGATTATTTATAGGAACCTTTTCTAACACTCATTTAGTTATTTTTTTCCATTTCATGTCTTCGAGTATGGATTCTTATATGATTAAAACCCCCAACTCCTACAGATAACCCACATGGAAAACCAAAATGGAGATGGACTTACATATAAAAGGATTATGGAGAGTTGTACTTGGTGCATTTTTAAAATTTACAGATGAGGATGATATTGTGTGGCTTGCATCTTTGAAATAATAGGCACTTTATTTCATTCACATCCAAGTTTTAGATAGTTTTTAGTCTCATATTGTGCATGGCACATTACCTAAGGAATCTTGGAAAGTTATTTTATAATTGTTTGAAGAGGTCACTTCACCTCTCACTAGTCTTCTTCCTTATCCTCCTTCCCATAGCGAAGATTTTATTATTGACATTGATGATGGTTCTCCACTATCTTCTCCCATTTGTGAGGGTGTAATTATTTATGGTGATATGTATGAGTAATATTTGGCATATAATCATAATTATTTTGGTTCTTTTCCTCCTTCATGTTTTAGTGAGGACTCATTTATTAAGGATGGGACACTTGTACCACCTCTTTCTACTATTGATTATATAGATTTGTTTATTAGTGGTCACTTGTATGAGGTATCTACACTTCTTACACATACTAATGCACATTATGATTATATTATTGTTGTTCCTATTTTTTATTGTAGTTTGATTATTGATAGTACCATACTAGGCACTGAGCAAATTAATGATCTTATGGCCTCTTTCCTAACATTATAGGAAGAAAATAGGAGACTAATGACACAAAATTACTTTTTATTCTTCATGATTAATGGAAAATATGCCCTCATATGCTCTCTAAATAATTAACTATTTGGTACACAACATTAGATTGATATGTTATACTCTTATTCCCCTATTCCTCGTTCATCATGTGTTACTAAACTTGGTATGCATCCACTTGATGCACTTTTATAGTGTGATCTACCAAATCTTCAGTATCTTATTGTTCATGTTTCTCCTCTTATTATAGATGATACCTCTAGGCATATTATTTTTATACACTCTACACATCTCACTTGAGTTCTAACTACATACATGCCTTGTTCTTTTGAGAAGCATATCATTAGACTTGGCTCCCACATGCTTCGTTCCATGGGTTACACTACCAGACTTGTCAGCATTAGGAAGCAACATTAAGAATTGCTCACCTTATCCACCCTAACATGTGGATTTATTAGCATGGAATTGGTTATTATATTGGTGTTTTATCTTCATTATGATCATTTGATAGATCTCCATATTTTTTCTACTCCACTCTTTGTGAGGGTATTGAGCTACATATGAGCTCTTCTACACCTTCATTTAGGGTTAAGAAACCTAAGACTATAGTGGTCAGACATGATCCACATAATAATTTTTTGGATGTTACCTTGCATTCTTATATGGTGTAATTTTCACCCACTCATATGTAGGCATCTTCATCCACCATTCATGTTCATTTGGGGTGTATTTTTATTGTTCTTGGTGGCATTGAAAATATTCCTTGAGATAAATCAATAGGGGTAGTTCCTCTACCATTCAGATTATTAGAATTCACATTGATCCTCTTACCTTTTGATTATCCTTGGTTGTTTTAGCTCCTTTTTAGGAAGATGTGTTTTTGAGAATGCATCTCTCATTTTAAGATGAAATCTTATTCAGATTGATTGCATTTTGAAATTTATTGCATCAATTAGTGGTTTTTTTTTGAATGGGGCCTTTATTTTTAGTCACATAGAGAGTCATGGAGTTTTTAATTCATGTATATATGCTCCATATTGAGCACTTTATTCTTCATTTATTGACTATCTCATCAAAACCAAGGAAATATTCTTGAGATATTTATATTTGTATATTTGATCTTGATAGTCTCTTTTAGATTTGTTGTGAAGTTTTATCCCCTTTTGAAGAGTAGCTAATATGGTGAAGCCCATTTTTATAATTCAATGTTTTTAGTGGGATTGGCCCACTCACATAGATTTTGGGGAACTACACCCACTTCAACATTCTAGGGGGGATGTCTTCACATACTGGTTTAGGTTTTTTGCTCCTTACTATCCCTTTGCACATCATATTTTCCTTTTCAAGTAGTTGATTGAGTGTAATTTTATTTGATAGGATTCCATCCATCACATAAACGTACTACATCATTGTGTGATATTTTGATACATGTTTCTTGGGATGCCTTGTAGCATATGTTCTCTTCTCCACTCTCATTATGGTTCTACCAATTTTTTGGGTACCTTACAGTGATACATTTCAACCTTACTGACTATTTTTTCTTAGTTTTGTGAAAAGTGTTTTTTAAAGAGTGAGAAACATATAGTGATCCAATTCTTATTTAACTTGGTATTTACATCAACTTGACATCCATGTATTTTGGTAAGATGGATTAGTTACTATTAACTATTTTGACCATAAGTCAAAATAGGTCAACCCCCTATAGTTCAAAACTTGTATAGGGGTATTATAGGATGTAAGAGGGTGTTTCATGGTCCTTTTGATGTCATTAAATTATATATTAACCTTGGTCATAGCCAAATCTAGTTCTAAGCCATTTTATGTCACTTAAGGGTCATATCTGAGCCATTAATGAAGGTTGTATGATTTCCTATAGCAAACAAGTGTTAAAAAGTCTATTTAAAAATAATTCATGTTAAAATAATGTCATTATTGTCATTCCTAATTTAAAACTTGTATTTTACTAACTAAAATCAAGAAAATAATTGAATAAGGGAGGATTTTGGTAGTTGTATGGCCTATAAAGGAGAGTGGCACATGTGGCAAGATCATGTAGTGACCCTTCAGCTTCCTTGAGTTCACTTCCATACTTTATCTACTTTATAAGTCTAAAAAAGGAATAAAAACCTTTTCAATTCTCCATCACTCTTTTTGGCTTGTAAAACTGGTCATCATGTTTTCTCTTAGTACAACCAGTAGGAGAGATTTTAGGTAAATTTTTTTTGGAGTGTTATTAAAATTATTCTAGTTCCATTTCATGGTAGGAGTTAAAATATTGGTTTTCCATGATTTATGAACCATTCTTAAGAATTTTACTATTCTTTTTTGTATATAATCCCCAGACCCTATAGGTTTTATCCTTGTATGAGCTTTTTCATATAAACCACTTATTGGAATTGTTTCTATAGGATGTGAATGTCCTTATTTCATGGTTTAAATATTTTTTTGCATGTTTAGAGGTGATTTTATGATCCAAACATCTCAAGCTATAGACTGAGATCACCATTGCTAAGTTATAGGCATATGTCACCATGTGCATAGGTCCTTATTCATATATTAGTTTCAAATGAATGTGATATGTTATATTTAATGATTTTCATTTCATTTAAATCACATTATTTTCTAAAATTAATTTTAAAGTTTCACATGGAGGTCATAATCAAGGAACTTGTTAATACAATCAGCTCTACATATATTCACTTATAGTGAAGGTGAATGAGGTATGTGAGGTCCTGAGCACATTCATGAAAATGAAATGGAATATATCAAGAGATGTTGAACATAATCTTAAAGTGTGGGAAACTAAACTAAGTTCTCAAATGATATATTATAGACTGTGATAACTAGTTTAACTACATACACAATCCTACACCATTGATGGAAACCTATAGGTGTCCCATGGGAGATAATCACATTTAAATGGGAGTATCTAAAAATTTTTGAGGTAATTAATGGTGTAAATGATTCATTTGAAGACCTTGAGAATGTTTAATACTAGTTATAAAGGATATAAACTATGTATATTTTCTATGTCCTACCTTCACTACCCTTGTTTGCTACTATGTGCACACCTACAAGCTCCCACAGAGGTTTGAGCATGTGGAGTTCTAGTATCTAAACATGTTGTAGATATTCATAGAGGTTGAGGAGTTGAAAATTTTCATAATAATCATGTATGATATTAAATAGTGATAAATAGACTTGAACTAGGTTCATGATTGAAGAAAATGAGTTTTAGGGATCCATTACCTTAAAAACTCTAAAATAGAGCCTTGGCCATATTTGATACTATCATATAATGAGGTAATAGGAGGTATAAATAAGACTAAGTGACTCCATCATGTATCCCTCATATATGTTAATAAATTTCAAAAGAGAGTGAGTGGTTTGGATAATAGAATATGATGCTAGAAGGCTTCCAATCCATGTATTTGTTCATTGTAAAAAGGCCAGTGTTTTCTACAATATCTTAAACTTTAAGTGACTTTACAGTACAAGGTGGCAGTATAAGATCATACATCCATATCAAGTGGTACCATTAATGTGAGAGGGACACTAGTGATTCAAGGAATTTTAAGATGGGTTGAATTTCAAGGTAGTGACCTATATCACCATCTACATGTGTACCTATGTCTTCAAAAGATTCACCTATATTCTGACTATAGGTACTTATAATTTCATAATGTGAACTAAGACATGAAACACATATATATTTATGTTATTTCCAAGACTAAAAAGGATCATATGGTGTGAAATACAAGTTTAAAATATTTTCAATTATATATAGAGCCTCTTTTTCTCCAATAAAACTCACCTATAGTCTAATTGTTGTGTGACAGTGCACTAGTATAAGGTAGTCTATTCTTGTCATAAGTCTTAGGCATGAAGTGGGTTATAAGGTGGGTTTTAAATGAAATTGATGACATAAATGGAATATTATGATAATTTAATGATGTATAATTTTATAATACACACCTAGAGGTAGGTCTTCCCTTTGAGCAAATAACACAGTACACAATCAACAACTCTTACCTAGTCAAGAAAAAGTGAGGACACTTAGATTTTAAAAGAAATTATGGGTGAAATAACTGATCATAGAATAAAAATAAATTATATAAAATCTCATGATGCTCCCAAAAAAATAAATAGGGCAATATTTGGTTCTCAACTACACCTACAATTAACAAACTACCCTACACATAGTTAGTGAGTACCACAGAGGTCTGTCTTGGGTTTTGTGAGGTTTGGATGGGTTATTGGTGTGATCTAATCATGAAAAATATTATATAGTGTCCCCATGGATTTAATAATATCCTCATATCATCATTTTTACTAGAATAATAAGTTAAGTTCCCTCTATTATTTTCTGAGATAGAGGGCACTCCTAGGTAGCCATATTTTATAGGTTTGTCATAAGGAAAGAAAGAAAGTGAGTTGGAAGTTATTTAAAACACTTATTAAAGGTTTATAAATTTTAATTTAACATTAATAGACATGAAAAACTCCTCAAAAGTGATATAATACATACATGGTGGCCTATACCCATAGGTATACAATCTAAACCTACTAGGCCTTGACTAGGCCTAATGCCTAAAGAGGGTCCAATACCAATTCTAAGGTTAAGTGAACATTTTAGGGAATTTAAACACCTTAATGAGGATATATAAGATGTGTTAAAACCTTTTTTTTGTAGATTATGCCACATATAATACATTTTTTAGCTTATAAACATGATAGGGTACATAGAATGCAGAGAAATACTCGATAAGACAACTTTAGAAGATCACACACACACACACACACACACACACACACACACACACACACACACACACACACACACACACACACACACACACACACACACACACACACACACACACACAAAAACATATCATGGGAACATTATGCATTAGGATATTTTGTATAAGGTCCTAAACGAGGATCTAGTGGAATTTATGGGAACGTTATGCATTAGGATATTTTGTATAGGGTCCTAAATGAGGATCTAGTGGAATTTATTTAAGGTTTGGACATCATAATTCTATGAAAAATCCTTAAGGGATAAAACTACCTAAAACCCTTGATAAGGACCTAATGGTAAATATTAATAAGGAAAGGCATAAAAAATAGATATTATACCTATTAAATTTATTGGATCATGTAAAATAATCCACCAGGCTTCTTCTCATCAATTTGGCTTCTACCCGACTTGTATGAACATTGTGTAAAATGTTTTTTTGATAGAGTTTTATGTTTTGAAGGTACATAAGGGTTTAAAAGGGTGAGTATAACTTTGGGATATATAATTATACCTAAGATAAATCCTCATATCCATATATTTATTCATCAAATCACATAAGTACCTCTATAAGTACCTTCACTTTAGCTAGTCCAAACTGGCATAGTGAACAAAGAGTGATCACCAAGTGAGAAGGTGATAACTCTAATTAAGAGGAATTTTAAAGTATAAATAATGTATATAATGACATGAGGGATATTTAAAAGTGTCGCATCACCCATTTTATGTATTTTTTTGAGTAACTAAAAATCACTTTGGAGCCAAGTGTGAAGGATGAGTGAAAGAAAGGTGATTATGACTGTAGGTAGTGAGAACACTTAGATAGAGAAATTTTTTGATGACTAGGGATAAAATAAATGCATATTGGATATTTTTTTATAACTACCCCTTCATATTTCAATAGTTTCTTCTATCTTAGTTTATTTTGGAGCATTCAAGGAAGGCCAAATGATGAAGGTAGTTTCTAAACAAACAATTGAAGAGTCCCATGCCAAATTTGAAGAGTTTCATGCTTAGAGAGACATTTATCCATAGATAACTTGAATGTTATATTTTATATTACTTTATCTTACAAATTTAACTCTATCTCTCTCTCTATCTCTTATCTTTACAAGTGGCTTTGTGACTCTTACACTTCATTCTTCACTCTCCTCTCACATCCTATAATTACTAGCCATTTTGGTTCTTGTCAACTAATAACACACTTGGTATGGTGAATCCTTGCTATTTTTATTTTATATTTTTCCTTTTAATAATAAAATAAACCTATTTTTGAGTTAAAAAACATCTTTTCTAGGTATGTGATGATGAATGGTGAGGTCTAGTGATAAACCATTATTCTTGTTTCTCTTTATCCTTTTATGTTTGGTGCAAGAAGTTCTCATTTTAATAGGTCATATAGAGTGTTTACAATTTTTTTTATCCCTTAAAATGTTAAAGTTTCCTTTGAGTTTTCAAAATTATCTCTGGTTCACTTACCTTGAGTTATCTCATGTATATCACCTTTATATTGAAATACTAATGTTATAACATCTTAGGACTTTGAAGCTAGTGGTGTAGGTCTTATTTATTGGTGAAAAGAGTATGATGATATTTTGTAAATATTAATGATATATAAAACCCTTATATTAGTTTAATTTCATTCAAAATTCTATTCATTTACATATAATAAATTAATTAATATAGGTGATAAGCACTTAAAGGTAAATTCAGGGAGATAACCTTTAAACCTAGAGGTCTACTTCTTTTGAAGGTAACCCACATACCTATAAGTATTATAATGTTTCCCAAATCATATATCATTATTTAAAAACCTCATCTAGGTTGAAATATTTGGTGACAAAAGTTCTAGCATGCCTGATGAAACTCATTGTCCTAAAGATAACTTGTCAAGGGAAATGTTTGTCATGATAACATCAGCTGCATATTGGTGTGTTATTTAACATTTGGTGAATCCCTTAAAGGTAAAATATATTTATAGACCATTTTTTTTTCATATATTTGTGCTCATAATTCATGGTCCTTACTAGGTCATCTTATATTAGAGTTTTAATCATATCAACCCACCTTTTCAACCTGAACTTCCTCTTGAAATTTATTACCCTCAGCTTATTCTACCCTTTGAAGAGAAAGAGGACTTTTATATCCAAAAATACAAAGAGAGTGAGGAATAAATTGAAGAAAACATGGATATGAAACATTCCTTCCTATCCTTTAACACTAAAAATCCAATTCATCTTGAGGCCTATGATGACATCCCCCCTAATCCTACAAAGAGTGTTCTTACACTCAATGGTGAAGTCCATGTCACTCCTACTGAAAACATTATGAATATATCAAAATTATATATTTTTCACAATGTCACTAAGGTTAATATTGCTATTAGACTCCTTTCCATGTCCCTTAGAGGGAAAACACTTGATTGGTATAGGAGTTTTCCTAGTGGATACATTACAATATGGGATGACTTTGGAGTGTTGCTAACATCAATATTTGAAGATAAGAATCAACACACTTCAGTCATACATCATCTCAATGTGATTCAAATAGACCCAAAGGAGATAATGAATGATTTTAATGAGATATTACAAAATACTTGGTATAGGTTTCCTCCTCCCATGAGGCCACCTATTAGCTTTGTCTTTCCTACATACTTGAGAGCCATTTCCACTAATATTTCCATCATGATATAATCCATGGGTGGTTTCACTCTACCTGAGGCATATGACATTAAAATTAGAGATTATAATAGCCTCTTTAAATTATTAAAATTACCTCCAAAATTTTCTATTCCTCTTTTAACTAATATTCCTACTAGTACCCCAAGTGTTACCCAAGTTTTTAATACTAATGCTAAGCCAAAGACTATTCTTAAGAAGATGATGCCATGGATAAAGATGTAGAAATTAAAATGTTAAGAGATTATATTAGGTAATAAATAATGATAAAAGGTGTGAATTAAAATCATTATCCATATTATCATCAATATGGTTAATAATATGGGAAAGGGAGAGGTTAAGGGTAACCTAATTTCAACAGGCCTGCCAATGCATATAATCCTACTTCAACCTCCAATATAAGAGCATTGGTACCAGTGCATAGAAACTTGGTACAAGGGGAAGAGTAGAAAAAAAAATTTAATGGATTCAAATTAAGGTGGAGATAAATATCTAGTTTATCAAATAGTCATTCCTTAGCTATCAATAGATGATGAAGTCCTCATGCAAACAAATGAAAGTTGGTAGCCTCAAGGAGAAAGCTTCACTAAATTCTTAGTTGAAGAAAATTTTGTGATTAATCAAGGGAATTAATTTGTATAAAATAATTGAGATAAAATTAAGGTTTGAGGAGATGCTAATGGTGTGCCTAAAAGCTCATACAATCCTCCTACAAGGCAACAAAGCATGACCGTAAACATGGCAGCCCCTACAAATCCTACACTTCCTTCAAGTTAAAATGTTAGAAAGTGTACTCAAGTTAATTTAGTCCCTTAGTTTAAAATCACTTCCTTAACTCAAAGGGATCAATAAATATTAGGTATTTATACTCTAAACATTTTGGACTCATTTAATAATACCAAGACATCCATTTCTCTTTGGTGTGTCTTTCATATGCTTAGCCAAAAAGAGTTTTTGTAAAAATAGATATCCCCTATCCATGTTATTCATCCATCACCAAGTCATGGTCATAGAATTTTTTATCTTACCAATGATCCTAATAATAGTTTGGAACTATCTACCAAAGCTAAGAAGCCTCCACCTTTCTACCTCACTCTCATTATGGGTGATAGACTAGTTCATAACTGTATAGTTAATAGTGGAGCCTCTACATCAGTGATGCCCAAGGTTTTTGCTGATAAGTTGGGCCTAAAATATTAACCACATAAAAAAATAGTGCTTTATTTATGCGTTATAACTACTAATTTATTTTAATTTATCAAAGGGTTTAAAGTTTTCTTGCATGATTGTCCTAGTTTCCCAATCATCCAAGACATTGTTGTTGTTGACTTGCCTGCTCATTTTGCAATCTATCTTTCAAGATATTTTAAATATAATATAAAAGGATACCTTTTATATTATTGGTACTTATTATCCTTCATAAAAATATATGGATCAAAGGTAATAATTATGACTCAACTACTTGATAAATTTCATATTAAACATTATGTTGAAGCAAGTGCCAATCTAAATTGTGTGATCAATGATAAAGAGGAGTCTATTGAGGATGATGGTGATTATTCTAAGATTTAAGGAATTTATAATTTTTTTCTTGATGATTATGGTACTAACACATATGATCATGATCCATATGCTTTGATGGAGGAAACTAAATTAGGAGTGTATTGCCTATCTGAGGAAGGAATGCCAACACCCTTACTTGGAAAAGAGGAAGGTGAGAATGATGGAATTTAGAAAATGCTTTTTGATGGATCAAGAAGTAATATCGGTGTAGGAGATGGTGTTATGAGGGTTTCCAAATATAGAAAATATTACTATGATTCATATAGGTTCCATTTTAGTTTCACTTGTAATGTGACTAAATATGAAGGTTTGATTCATGGCATTCAATGGGCAAGGAGAAAGGGAATCAAGAATTTTCAAGTATATGGAGATAGTGAATTAATTAGGCAACAAGTTAGGAATGTGGTTATTGATAAAAAACATTTTATCAATTCCTATAAGCATAGGTCATGATATTTCTTGAATACTTCAATGCATTTAACATACAATCAGTCCCAAGGGAGTAAAATAATCATGTTGATAGACTAGCTACCATAAGAACACAATTTGATACACCTACTACCATAAAATAAGAAGGAAAGAAAGATTACATCAAGATAAATATAAAACCTTACATACTTGATAATGAGGTGTATTATCAAGTTTATAATAGTGATAAACACATTTCAAACTTCTTGTAAAATGAAGCTGAGTTTTTCTCAAGAAACCAAAAGATACTCCAAGAATAATTTGATAATCAAATTGTCTAGTTAAGAAAAAATAAGATAACTAAGGGCTTGGTGAACTTAGAGAGCATATTTTATGAATATTACCAAATTAATAAGTAAAAGGTAAGTATGTATAAAAATGAGGATAATTATGAAAGGGTCTTGATCTTCAAAGACAAACTCCTCAAACTAGGCAAGGTATGTTCTACATTAGAGAATCAAGCATTCATTGACTTGTGTAGAGAGTTTCATGACATATTTACTTGGGAATATAAGGAAATAAAAGGGTTTGATCCTATCTTATCACATCATACCATTTAATTGGAACTTGGATCTAAATTAGTTAGGAAAAAACAAAGTCCCATCAACCCCAAAGTTGAACAAATCATGAGGTTAGAACTTACCAAAATCCTTGAATTTGAAATAATATTTCATATCAATCATTAAACATGGGTAGCTATCATTGTACCTATTATAAATAATAATGGGAAAATAATATTTTATGTGGATTTTATAGATCTTGATAGAGTGTCACTCAAAGATCATTATTCTTTACCCTCAATTTAGCATATTTTGCAAGTTATTTTAGGTTCTCAACATTTCTCTCTCCTAAATGGATATTATTGTTATAATCAAATTTTAATGAATTAATATGATCAATTAAAGACAAAATTCAATACAAAATGGGGGATGCTTGATTATAGGAATATGCCCTTTCATTTTTTAAATGCTAGTGTCACCTTTCAAAGAATAATGGACATGGCTTTCAAAGGTCTAATCAATGAAATTTTGTTGGTATATCTAGATGCATAAAAATGTTTTCTAAGGATGATAATGAGCATATGAAATGCATAATGAAATTTTTTTAAAGGTGTAATTAGTATGGAGTATCTCTCAACCCCAAAAAATGCATCTTTGTTGTACATGAAGGTAAGCTCATAGGACATTTCTAAAGATGGTCTATATATTGATCTTGAAATGATAAAGGCTATTTTAGGCCTATAATTGACCTTACATAAGAAAGGAATCCAAATATTCCTATGCAAGATAATTTTTTTAAGGAGGTTCATACCTAGTTTTGAATCTTTGGTGAAACCTATCAAAGTCATGCTCAAGAAGAACTAAGTTTTCTCTTAGACTAAATATGGTAAGAGTAGCTTTAAAGCCATCAATAAAATAATTGCACAATCCCCCACTCTTTTGAACCTTGATTTTTATAAATAATTCATTTTTAATTCATTTTCTATCCTTGATACTATCTCAACTATTTTAATGCAAAAGAATGATGAAGGTGTGGAACAACCAATTGCATTCTTTAGTCAAGGTTTGGAAGATTATGAGGTTAAGTACATATTTATGGAGAAAAAATTCATTGTTATTGTAAGAGGACTAAATAAGTTTAGACATGTCATTTCAAACAATAGGATTCATATTATGGTCTCTCATCATGGTGCCAAAGAGTTTCTTTTAAGGAAAGACCTTAGTGAAAAGAGTGTAGGGTGGATTACTAAGGTCATGGAATTTGATATTGATATCAAAGTGGAAAAGATGATAATGGGTAAATGTATTAATGAAAACCTATATTTAGACCTCCATGATTCAAAATAATAAGTTTTAGTCAATCATGATTACTCCCAACTAGCTGATTCCATGCCTCTACAAAGTTGGACATAAGATGTCATCAAAATTATTCAAAATGGTGAGTATCTTAATTATTAGAGTAGATCCAAAAGGAGGTACTATAGATTACAAGTTATCCCTTATTATCTTATCGATGGTGTGATTTTTAGAAGAGATACTAATGGTGTATTATTGAGATACATTGACAATGACCAGTTTGGAATGTTTCTTGAAAAGTTTCATGATGGAATAACAGGTGGTAATTTCTCCCCAAGCACCATATTTGACAAGATAATGAGGGAAATATATTATTGGCTTAGATTATTTAAAGATTGAGATGCTTGGGTGAGAAGGTGTGTACAATGTGCTTTATTTCTAGTAAAATAGAAGCTTGCAGCTCTCCTTTTATGGCCTATTCAAGTAGATCAACCTTTCATATAGTGGGGTCTTGATTTCATTAGCACAATAAATCCCCCATCAAGTATTGGTCATAAATGGATACTCATAGTAATTGACTACTTTAAAATATAGGTTTAGGTAGTGGAATTGAAGGAAGCCAATGAAAATGCTATCTTCAATTTCTATGAAAGTATCATAATAAGGTTTAGAACCCCTTTCACCATCATTTTAGATAATGCACTTACTTTCATGGGTGTTAAAATTCTTGATTTGGAAAGAAGAAATGACATATTCTTGATTACATAATCCAAATATTACCCTCAAGATAATGGGTTGGCTGAATCTACTAATAGGAATCTGATCATAATCATCAAGAAAAATTTGGAGGATAATCAAAGGACTTGGCACACTAAATTGAAAAAAACCCTATGGGATGATAGAATAACTCCCAATAGGTCAATAGGAAATTATCATTTTGTTCTTATTTATGGAAGAGAGTATAGGATATCTATATCACAATATATGCATGCCTTAGAGTTAGTACATCAACTAGAGTTGTTTGAGAATAGTCTAATGCAAGTGAGGTTGATAGAGTTAATGGAGCTATAAAATACTAGAGACAAGGATCACAAAGCTATGAAACATAACCAAATGCTAATGAAGAGGTATTTTGATAAGATTGAAACTCCAAGAACATTACAAGAAGGTGACATCTATTAAAATAGGATGAAGATATAACAAAGCCAGGGAGGCATACCAAATTTGATACTTTATGGAGTGGACCATAAGTCATCATCAAGTTCAAACAAAGAAACTCTTTCCAATTAGCAAGGATGAGTGGATAGGAGATGCCTATCATTTTGAATGGGATATATTTAAAGCCTTGATATTGATGAAATGAAGGTTAGTCTTGTAAATAATAGAATAGGTGTGTGTTTTGGCTTTTGTTGAGTGTGTTTTCCCTAAGTGTTCTTTAGAACACATGTTTGTTTCCTTTGGTGTGTCTTATTTTGTGTGTCTTTCCTTTGTGTTTAGTGTGGTTTCAAAGGAAAGTGAGTGTAAAAATTATGCATAGGTGAATCCATGGCACAATGGATAGTATTAGGTTAATTGTCTTGGCTTAGCAAGCATACCACCCCTAGGAAATCACCATGAATGTTGACTATTTTGACCACATGTCAAAATAGGTCAACCCCCTATAGTTAAAAACTTGTATATGGGTATTATAGTATTTAATAAGGTGTTTCATGTTCATTTTGATTCCATTTAATGATTTATTAACCTTGGTCATAGCCAAATCTAGTCCTAAGCCATTTTATGTCACTTAACTGTCATATTTGAGCCATTAATGAATGTTGTATGGTTTACTATAGCATAAAAGTGTTCTAAGGTCTCTTTAGATGTCCTTAATTTTATAATATTATCATTATTTTTAGTCCTAACTAAAAAATTATAGGTTCCTAACTGAAATCAAGAAAATAGTTGAAGAAAGGAGGATTTTGGTAGTTGTACAACCTATAGAGGAGAGTAGCATGTGTGACGATCTCATTGATCCAAAACTCAAAAAGATTTTACTGAAAGATAATTCAATAAACAATAACAAAACATCTATAATAATGCTATCTCTGAGAAGAGATGTTTTATTGATCAAATTTGTACACCCAAACATATGCCTATGTTTGAGAAGAGATGTATGATTTCCATTTTGGATTACATATTCATTTATACATGTTTTTAAGGTAGGATTAGGATGTTTAAGGTCACCAATATTGATGGAGAATAAGTGGTTTAAATTCCATGATTTACGACAATATAGAATTCAAGGAATTACTATTTTTAGAAACTTACTATTTTTAGACTACACTACTAAAATTAAAATTTGGGGAAATTCCATTTGTTTTTTTGGGGTAAAAACCAACCAAGAGGATATACATGCCATATCACAATGTTACCCTAATTCTTAGCTTTACAATGGTTCAAATGGGGAGTCAAACAAAGCTATGGTGTAAAAGTTATAGCTTTCAGAAGTTCTTCCACCAATTGGGGTAGAACCATTGCCCGAATTGTCACCTAAAATGTTGCTCAAATAATTCCTCCCTCTTTGAGAAGTAATATTCCCCATTACATAAAGATTTGTCATAAAGTGTGGAAATTATGTTTTTATTTGATTCTTGATGCATACTTGGAATGGACTGTGCTTTATGGAGCTGTGTAGAGCCTGATTGTTCACCATTTTTTTTACCATTAGTCTAAGGATGGAAGCCCATGAACTTATTTAGATTGTTATCTATTGTATTTATTTGTTGTGTTGTTTGTGTAGTTAGGACTGAAACATCATCCCTTTTGAATTCATATGGCTTGACCATCATGAGAACAAATTTCTTGGCACTAATTACGGAGATAGATGTAGAAGGTGGTACCTCTGGTACCCTATAACATCATGTTCTAAGAGTGACAGTGATCCTTTAAGTTCTTGATTCATAGATGCCATGTCAATCATACATTAATGGCTAACTAAAGATTACATCATAAACATCTAGATTAACCACATCACATAAGACCTCATTTTGGAAAGGTTTTATTAAATATGAGAGAAGACATTGGTGGGCGACACGGAGGTTTCTCCTTAGACTCAACCATCCAATATTGTATGGCTTTGGGTGAGGCTTCATGGACAAATTTAGGATTTTCATAAAATTAGCAGAGATTAAATTCTTTTTAATCCCACTATCAAGAATGAAATGTAGAGGCTTACCTTTCACCCATAACTTAGAGTGAAACAACCTTTCCTTATAATTTGTCCCCTCCTCATGGGTTTTTGATGAAGAAACAATGGCATTAGGATCAACATCTACAATCTCTTCTTCATATTCTTTGACTATAGGGTGTGTATGAGGCAGAGCAATATATCTTGAGGATTATGACTCAGAAAGCAGGGACTTGATGGCTCGACATTCTTCTTTGGAGTGTGTTCTATATTTATGGTAATCACACCATTTCCTAATCTTCCCTTCCTTTTATTTCTAATTTTGACCTCATGTTTGACCTTTTTTGTCACTTTTCCATTTTTTAGGTTGACTCTTTATATTCATTCTTATATGCTTCTACTCAATCTTCACCATGAACTTGTATGCCTCACCAAGGGTTTCTAAATTGAAGAGTTATATCTCCCCTTATATATACCATTTTAGTCCACCAATATATTTAAGAACATTGTGTTTCTTCCTTTCTTGGATGCCCAATCTAACAGATAGAGAATGAAAAATATCAGTGTACTCTTGAATAGACTATTCTTTACCTTGGCAAAGTTGTTGCCACTCTATATACAGATCATCATACACTCCAATGGGGTTGTATTCTTCCTTTCAAGCTTCTATGAAATCATCCTAGGTAGGTTCCACCTCAAGGCCAATATCATATATACTGAATCTCTTCTTGTGCACTTCCCACCAATTTTTGATAGGCAATGATGCTTTCAAAAGAGCAAAAGTGATTTTCTCTTTATCAGTGAAATTATTTATAGAAAAATAAGAAGACAATTGATCTAACTAATTTTATACTACATTAGCATTGATTTTGACTTAAAATGTAGGGATATCAAAATTCCCCTAAACCTTGAAGGGTCTTAGGGAACTAAAAGAATGTGGGGGTGTAGATGAGGAGCTAGAATTTTCTATCAATATTTTTTGGATAATTTGGGTGAATTTTTGTAGCATCTACACTTATTACTGTTGGAGGGATTCATTTACCATTTCCTTAAAAGTATTAGATGTCTCGATGTTGTCTACCATTTAAGGTTGTTTGGAGTGAATAGGTGGATAGTCTACTGGTTCTATTTTCCACCCAAGCTTCCTGTAATCTGACCTCATCCTTAGGATCATACACTCTAAAGATAAACCACTATGATACCATTGACCCAAAACTCAAAAATATTTAGTTGAAAGATAATTTAAGAAAAAAGAAAAACACAGTGATAATAATATTACTCTGAGAAGAGATGTTTTATTAATCAAATTTATAGACCTAAACATATGCTTATCTCTAAGAAGAGATGTTGGATTTCCATTTCAGATTACATCTTTATTTATACATATTTTGAAGGTAAGAGGAGGATGTGTAAGGTCACCAATATTGAGGGAGATTAAGTGGGTTGACTTCCATGATTTACAACAATATAGAATTCAAAGAATTACTATTTTTAGTCTGCACTACTAAAATTTAAATTTAGGATACTTCCATTTTTTTTGGGGTCAAAACCCACTAAGTAAATATCTTTACTATCTCATGATGTTCCCCTCATTCTTATCTTTCCAACGGTTCAAATGGGGAGTCAAATGGAGCTATGGTACAAAAATTATGGCTCTCAGAAGTTTTTCCACCAATTGGGGTAGAACCATCACCTAAATTGTCACCTAAAATGTTGATTGGATCATTCCTTCCTCCTTGAGAATCAGTCATCCCCATTGCATCAATGTTTGTCATCAAGTGTGGTAGTTGTGTTTTGATTTGATTCATGATGCATACTTGGAATGGAATATGCTTTATGGAGTTATGCAGGGCCTGATTATTCACCATTTCTATCTAACCATTAGTCTATGGATGGAATCCCATGAACTTCTTTAGGTTGTTATCTATTTGCTTCTATTGGTATGTTGTTTGTGTAGTTAGGGTTGCAACATTGGCCCTTTTAGATTCTTGTGGCTTGACCACTAAGAACAAATTTCTTGGCACTAATCAGGGAAATAGATGTAGAAAGTGGTACATATGGTACCCTATAGCACCATGTTCCAAGAGTGAGAGTGATCCTTCAAGTTCTTGATTCATATACGCCATGTTGATCATACATGAATGGTTTCCCAAAGAGTACATTACAAACATCTAGATTGACCACATCACATAAGACCTCATCTTGGAAAGGTTTTATTACATATGAGAGAAGACATTGGTGGGTGACAGAGGTTTCTCCATAGAATCAACCATCCAATAATATATGGCTTTGGGTGAGGCTTCATGAACAAATGTAGGCTTTTCACAACATTAGTAGAGATTAAATTCTTTTGACTCCTATTATCAAGAATGAAATGCAGAGGCTTACCTTTCACCCATAACTTAGAGTGAAACAACCTTTCCTTGTCATTTGGCCCCTCCTCATGGGTCCATGATGAAGCAATGATATCATAAAGATTAGCATCTACAATCTCTTCTTCATCCTCTTCAACTATAGGGTGTGTATGAGGTAGAGCAGTATATGTTGAAGATTGTGACTCAGAAAGTAGGGACTTGATGGCTTGAAATTCTTCTTTGGAGTGTGCTCTAGATTTGTGGTAATCACACCATTTCCCAATCTTCCCTTCCTTTTTCTTCCAATTTTGGCCTTGTATTTGACCTTCTTTGTCACTTTTCCATTTTTAGGCTAACTCTTCATATTCATTCTTCCATGCTTCTACTCAATCTTCATTGTGAACTTGTACACCTCACCAAGGGTTTCTAGATTGAAGAGTTCCATCTCCCCCCACATATATTATTGTATTCCACTATTATATTTGAGAACCTTATTTTTCTTACTTTCCTAGATGCCCAATCTCATAGATAGATAATGAAAAATGTCAGTGTAATCTTGAATAGATTGTTCCTTACCTTGGCAAAGTTGTTACCACTCTATATACAGATCATCATACACTCCAATGGGGTAGTATTCTTCTTTTATATATTCTATGAAATCATCCTAGATAGGTTCCATCTCAAGGCCAATATCATCTATACTGAATCTCTTCTTGTAGACTTCCCACCAATTTTTGATAGGCAATGATGCTTTCAAAAGAGCAAAAGTGATATCTTATTTATCAGTGAATTTATTTATAGAAAAATAGGAGGAAAATTGATCCAACCAATTTTATAATATATCAACATTGATTTTTCCTTCAAATGTAGGGATATAAAAATTCACTTGAACCTTGAAGGGTGTTGGGGCACTGAAAGGATGTGGGGGTGTAGATGAAGAGCTAGAATTTCTTATCAAGATTTGTTGGAGAATTTAGGTGAATTTTTGTACCATATGTTCTTACTACTATTGGAGGGCTTAATTCATCATTTCCTTGAAAGGATCATATGTCTCGATGCTGTCCACCATTTGAGGTTGTTTGGAGCGAACAGGTGGATAGTCTGATGGTTCTATTTTCCACCTAAGCTTCTTATAATCTGACCTCATCCTCAAGATCATACACTTTAAAGACAAACCACTCTAATTCCATTGATTCAAAACTCAAAAATATTTATTTTAAATATAATTCAAGAAACAAGAACAAAACAGCTGTAATAATGTTATCTCTGAGAAGAGATGTTTTATTGATCAAATTTGTAGACCAAAAATATGTCTATCTCTGAGAAGAAATGTTTGATTTCCATTTTAGATTAAATATTAATTTATACATGTTCTTAAGGTAGGATGAGGATGTGGAATGTCACCAATATCAAGGGATATTAATTGTTTTAACTTCCATGCTTTACAACAATACAAAAATTGAGGAATTACTATTTTTAAAAACTTACTATTTTTATATTACACTACTAAAATTAAAATTTAAGTAACTTACATTTGGTTTTTAGAGGTAAAAAACAAATAAATATAACTATGTACCATCTCATTACATTTCCCTCATTCTTATCTTTTCAATGGTTCAAATGGGGAGTCAAACGAGGCTATGGTGCAAAAGTTATGGCTCCCAGAAGTTCTACCACCAATTGGGGTAGAACCATCACCTAAATTGTCACCTAAAATGTTGTTTAGATCACCCATAGTGACCCTTAATATTAGATAATTTCAATTACACATTTTATATACTTTTTAAGTCTTAAAAATTATTGTAAACCATTTCAATTCTTCATTGCTCTTCTTGGCATGCAAAACTAGTCAACATGTTTTCTCTTGGTATAACCAGTAGGAGTGGTTTCAGATCAAATGTTATTATTGGGTGTTATTAAAATAATTAAAATTATATTTCATGTTAGGAGTCCAAATTTTGGTCTCCCATTCTTTATGAACCATTCTTAATAAGTTGATTATTCTTTTCTGCATAATAATCCCCACACCCTGTAGTTTTTCTCCTTGTATGAGATTTTCCATACAAACCCACTTGTTAGTATTGTTTCTAGGGGATGTGAACATAATTATTTCATGGTTTACACATTTTATTTCATTTTTTAAGTGAATGGATGAGCTAATCATCTCAATTTATAGGTTGAGATCACCGTTGCCAAGTTATAGGCATATTTTACCATGTGTAGAGCTCCTTATTCATATAATGGTTTATAATAAATGTGATATGTTATATTTCATAATTTTAATGTCATGGTAATAACTTATTTTAAAATATTAATATCAAAGTTGTAAATTGAGTTCATAATAAAGTAACTTATTAATATAGTCATCTCTACATATATTCACTTACAGTCATGGTATTTTGCTCAATTTTTCTCCTCATTTCTTAGCTTAATATCAAGTAGTAAAATTGAAAGAGAGGGGTGTGTAAGGGTACTTGGTATAAAGTGTGCATGTTGAGTCTAGATGAAGTGGGGATGCTTATTTGGCTAGGGAAGAATACATACAGATAAGAAAACACTAACAAAACTTGTTTGTTAGACAAGGAGATGGGAGGATTGCCTAACATGTGCTAGATACAAGAAAGTGTAAGATTACTTAGGATGGTTGTTCATCCCCCTTCTAATAAAATTTTTATATAAATAAAATAAATGATGCTTTCATATAATAACATAAAATATAAATGTTATGTAATACAAGAAAGTAAATTACTTGTTCAAAGAAAACAACTAACTTTAGCAAAATATGGTCACTACTCATGCTAAGGTGGTTGGGATTAGTTTAGATTTTTATTTATGGTTTATAAGGTAACAAAGTCATAAAAGATAGAGTTTTGGTTAAGGTCTGACTGGTGGTTTGGTTGTTGGTTTGGTTATAAATAGTGAATTGATGATGATCAAGTGAATTAGCTATGGTTAAGGGAACTAGTGATGGTTTCTCTAACTATCAGAAGTTGCCTATCAAATTCTAGCTACTCAAAAAAGGGGTTACAAGTTGGGTAATTAGTTAATTAAGGGTCTGATATAGGTTTAAAGGTTAAAGGATAGAATAATATCATATCTGATAAGGTAAAAAGCTTAGAAAAATAATAAAGGAATTGAAAACAAATTAAAAAATACCTATTATCAAATATGTGGAAGAAGGTAGAACTTGAAGAAATTTTTCTAACATAACAGTGTTTTGGCTTCTGAAAGTGACATGGATAGAATTTTGGGTCATTATTGTTATTAATAGCTAAATACTTGCAAGAGGATTTTGGTAGCATGTACTTATGGATTTTTTGGCCCCCTTTTCCTTCCTTTAGCTCTCCTTTTATAAGAATAAGTTGCCAAATGGAGTGGAAGGAGTTACTAAATGGATAGAGGAAAAAGTTGCTAATTGGGTAGAGGAAAAATATTCTATTTAGGATGATTTAAAATTGATTTACTTTGCATAATAAAATTACTAAATTTTTTGATGTTTATCTTGTTCATGGATGGAAGTGGATTTAAATCAAGCTAGGAAACTTGACCAGTACTAGTTAGGCTAACTGACACTAGTTAGATTGACTAGCACTAGTTGAGGGCTTAAGGCAAAATGGGTGAAAATTAGTTTTAAAAAAAGTGGATTAAAAAGGGTCAAGTTACCAAATTAATAAATGGGTTAAGTTAAATAGGTGGTAGACTATCTCTAGGGTTGGGTGGGGTTCAAGGCATGGGTTTGACATCAAAAACTAGCCAAGGTGTAGTTTTCAAGTGTCTACATTTTGCCCCTTTTTTTTGTGCAACTTTAAGTCAATAAGTTATTGAACAAAAATAAATAGTTTGTTGGTCAAGGTCTGATTTCCCTTAGTATGGGAGGAGGTATTCCCCTTAAAATTGGGAGTTGATGAGGCAAAAACTAAAATTAGGTCACAGTTTGATAGATGATGAATGGTGAGTTATGAGGTAGGTGACTAATGATAGGGAATTTGAGATGCAAAAATGTGCATGAAATGCGACAAAAAGAAATAATCAAGATCACACAAATACTAAAGTTTCCAATGTTTGTAAAAATAAGGTTGATACTAGAGGGACCTATGATAGGGGTTAATGGTCAATAATGTTTGTCATAACTAATCAAATCAGGCCTATTAAGCCATCTAGATAGGGTTAGTATTGGTCATAAGTATCTAGGGTAGGAAGTGCTCCTAACAACACAATAGGTTAGGTTGTGCACAAGGTGGTGTAAAGTTCAAAAGTTCAACATGATAAGGTTGGTCAAAATGACCAAGGTAAATTTATCACAAAACATGTGAATGGTCAAGATTGAAATCCACTAACATTAAAGTGGATGTGGTCAAAGCATGGGTTGATTGGGTATGGGTTGGAAGGGGATGGCTGAGTTGACTTCAGATACACTATTAAAGTAGAAGATGCCTACATAATTCCATAGATAGTAATCCAAAAGGAGATTTAGACCAAATGTAGTTATTAAAGGATTGGAGGTTTACTTGGTCTAAGGTTTGTGGTAAAAGGGTGATCTCTAATAGTTGGGGGAGAAGGTAATTTCCAAAGGTTGACTAGTTAAGGGAGAATAAGCTATTCCCTAATAGGTGGTCAGGGTGAGAAAAAGATCCCAAGGTAAAGGCACTAGGGATAAAATAAGGCTTTATCAATTTAGCCATACCCCAAGAGTTTTTAGTTGTTAGTTGTTAGTTTCTAGTGGGTGAATAGGTTAAGTTAAAGGTAGTGGTTCAGGTGTAATGTCAAGTTGATGCTAGTTTGGGTTGATTAATAAGTTATTTATGGTTGATTGATTTAGTTTAAATGTTGAGTTTCTTGATTGAAATAGGTAAGATGAATGGTTTATTTGTTTCACTCACTTAGTTGGGTTATTTACATGGTTGATATAAGTAATATAAATGGTTGATTGGTTTTCTTTCTTAGTTGGGTAAGGTAGGATGGAAAAGTTATCCTTAGAGGGTATCAAACTAAAGGTAATGTCATAAGGTAGATATCAAATAATTGGGTAACCTTGGATATGGTTGAGGTTAGGTTAATTTTGGGTAAGGACTCATTGGTTGGAGTTTTATCTAGTGAAAGTTGAAGTGGAATAGGTTGGTTGGGTTGATAGGTTGATAGATCGATAATTAGGTTGGTTGGTTTGATTGGTTAAGGTTGATAAGGTTGTTTGAGTTGAGATTGATCCAATAAAAGGTGAAGTGGAGAATGTTGGTTTATGATTTATGCTTATAAGATATAAACTCAATAGCTTTAGGCATGTGATGTTTACAAGATGGTTAGATGATGATGTGATGGAAACATGATTTTGATTAGGGAGTAAACAAAGGTTAGTTCATACAAAATTGATGATGTGTTTTTTCATGATCATGAATGTGTTGGATGGTTTTTGATGATATTGTTTATGATTAAATTGTGACTTATATTTTATAATATGGTTATGTGATAGATGATGTAAGCATTTTTTATTGATAATATTATTCATAGGTAGGATAATGTGAGAATGTGGTTCATAGATAGGATTTTACATGATGATGTTTTCAATTTTTTGTAGGGATGATGTTAGTGATGTTTTATGATGATAATATGATGTCATGATGTTATAATTTTGTGATATGATTATTTATGATTGATGGTTCTTGGATTTATGGTTAGGATATGGTTTATGGTTCATAATGTTATGATCACATTGATGAGAATGATGGTTAAATGTTTTTATATGATAGGGGAACATAATGAAAACACATAAATTAGACTTAGGTAACAAACTAAATGTGAAAAAGAGATAAGATTCATGAGACATATGTCCACATGAGGTAATGAATAGAGGGCAAGGAAAAGGCATGATGTTTTTGGTTGGGAAGGACCCAAAAAAAAACCATATCTAGATTAACTTAGTGAACATAAGACTTTCAAATGCTTTGCAAGAGCATGATTTGATTGAAAAAAAATGTGTCTTGATCACTTTACATCAAGTAAGCTCATAGTCCCTTGATTTTAGAGAGGGTTTGAAGGGAAAGTGGGTGATAGGTAGATAGTTGAATGGGAAATGGGTGAGATGGTAACCTTATGTGGGTCAGTTTTCCCCTTCTATAAGTGACCAAAGAACTGTAATAGACAAGTCCATGCCATACTAGAGTATGTATACTGATCAATGTGGGAAGTCTACAAATTCCACATATAAGAGCCAATTATAGCTTAATTGCTTTGATTTAGGCATAGGGTTATTTGTTTATTTTATTGCTCTAATAGGTTGGTGAATTTGATCAATGTGGGAAGCTTTAAATGATTATTAAACTTAGCCATCCTTCAAAGGAGTGGTCTAAAATTGGAATTTTATAGCTATCCTTCAAGGGAGCAGTTTAGAATTAGATTTTTATAGCTGCCCTTCAAGGGAGCAATCTAGAACTAGATTTTTATAACTATCCTTCAAGGGAGTAGTCTATATTTAGATTTTTATAGATGTCATTCAAGGGAGCAGTCTATTTTTAAGCAACTTTTGATTATTGGACAATTATCATTCAATGGAGTAGTCTACAATGCTAGAGATATGGACTCAAGTGATCTCCCAATTTGATTTTGAATGCTAAGTTTAGACATGGACAAGTCTATTTAGGTTTAGAGGTATACCTTTATGGAGGCAATCATTTTAGCACAATAGGTTAATGATGGATGAAGGAAAGTGATTTGAGAGACAAATGATCATGAGATTCCATCTAATTAGAGATAAAAAGTATCCATGAGAAACATGCCATGGGTAGAACCATGGTATTCATGCTTATAATTAGGCTATAACTATGACGGATAACCACATGGTCCTATGTTTTAATCAATTATCCCCAAGAGGAGGAGGGATAGGTAGGTGAAGGTCAAAATCTTGTAAACTAAGGGACAAGCTTAAGTTAGACATAAGGGTGAATGTGATCTTTCTTTAATGAAAGAAAAGGTGTAGATGTGAAGTTTTGAGAGGATTAGGTTGTAGTTTGCCTTAAAGAGAGGACAAATGATAAGCTCTTGATTCATACTTATGGGTTATGATATGGGTTCTAATCCAATTGAGATCAAATAGAGAGTAGATGTCCCCCAATTACTTTTCAACACTTGATTAGACATGGAAAATATTTGGATTGAAAAAAAGGGCAAGGTTGGAAAGGGGATGGTTTGTTGGATAAAAATAATCTTCAATGGTTTGGGGGTAGAAGGTGACTCCTAAATATGTAGGGTATTATCCAAATGAGTTTCCCCAACTTGGTATACCACTTGGTTCTTTGTTTGGATGATGAAAAAGGTACTATCCAAAGGTTGAGTGATGGAGAAAGGTAATCTATAATAGTTCAAGGTTGGTTGGTTGATAAGTTTGGTTAATAGACTAATGTAAAAATTCCAAGGGTTAGTTTTTTTAAGTGTGAAGGTTTAATAAATGGTAAAAGCCTTATGGATAAAAAGTTCCCCTAGTTTGATCTTTCCAGGGATGTTTTGAGGTGGGAAAAAGATCCCAAGGTGATGTGTTAGTTAATAAAAGGGTTTTGGGAGGTGTGAAGATTAATTCTTCCACCTCCCAAAAAGGGTTGTTAGTTATTAGTGGTTAGTAGGTCAAGTTTGTAGGTGGTGATTTAGGTAGGTTAGGATAGATTTGGTAGGTTTGATAGGTTGATCTTGGTCTGATTTATTGGATAGGCTGGTTATGGTTAAGTTAAAAGGTATGTTGATTGATTTAGTGTAGAGGTTAGTTTGATTGTTTGATTTTGTTGGGTTGGTAAGGTTGGGTGGATTGTTATAGGTAAGGTTAGGTTAATGGTAAGTTAGATTGGGTTAATGGTATGTTTGTTTTGGTTAAAGGTAGATAAGGTAGGGCTTAAGGTTAGGTTGATGGTAGGTTTGGTAGGTTTAATGGTTGTTAAAGTTGGATTAATGGTTAGTTTCACAAAATTGGTAAGTGGAAGAGGTAGGTTGATTGGTTCCACATGGGTGAGTAGGAAAGGTTGGTTGGTTTATTCTACATGGGTTAGTGGAAAAGGTTGGTTGGTTCCACATGGGTGAGTGAAAAATGTTGGTTGGTTTATTCCACATGGGTGAATGGAAAAGGTTGGTTGGTTAGTTTCACATGGGTGAGTGAAAAAGGTTGGTTGGTTGGTTCCATATGGTCAAGTTGAAAAGGTTGGTTATTTTGTTCCACATGGGTGAGTGGAAAAGGTTGGTTGGTTTGTTCTACATGGGTGAGTGGAAAAGGTTGGTTGATTGGTTCCACATGGGTGAGTGGAAAATGTTGGTTAGTTTGTTCCACATGGGTGAGTCAAAAGGTTGGTTGGTTGGTTCCACATAGGTGAGTGGAAAAGGTTGGTTGGTTTCCTTGATTAGGATTTTGAAGGAAATTTTATAAGGTTCTACTTGGTTAATAAGTGGTTTGGCTAAGGGCTAGATTTTGGTGTCCTTAATAATGAGTGAAGGAAGAGGTTCAATGATTGACTATTGGATGATCTTTAAGGCTAGGTTAGAGGGAACATAGAGAATTTCCTTTGAAACCTCCTTATGATTGATAAGGTCTTGTATGAGCCTCTTAAAAGAGCCACATCTATCTATATCATGTCTGTGTGTGTGATGAGAAGCATAAAAATTAGTCTCGACAAACCAAATTGGTTTTAGAAAATAAATATTGATAGGTTTGATTGGAGGATGGTTAATTATAGAGGTCTCCAATATTTTATCAAGGATTGAGGCATATGACTCCCCTAGTGGGGTGTATTACCTAAGAAGAGGGTGTACCAATGGCTCTTGAGTTTCTAATCTAATTAGTTGGTTTGATAAGGTTTATTAGTTTGATGGGTTTGGTAAGTTTGATAAATTAGTTAGGTTTGTTTGGTAGTTTTTGGTTGGTTTTGAGAAGTGGGATAAGGTGGGTGAAGTCAATAAGGTGGGTAGTTTGAATAAGTTGGATAAGTTTCAAAGGTTGGTTTGATGGTTGTTGGTTAGGTTTGGTAAAGCTGGTGGGTTTAGCAAGTCTGATTGGTAGTTAATATTTTGGTTTGGTAATATTGGTGGAATAATTTGATATGATGGGTTGGATGAGGTTGATAAGGTAGGTTGATATATTGATAGGTTTTTTAATTGGTTTATTTGGTTAAGGTTGATAAAGTTGGTTGGGATGATAAGATTGATTGAGGTAATTGTTATGATGGGTGGGGTGGATATCCCATGTTTTGACAAGGTTGGGTTGATTGATGTGATGAATTTTGATAGGTCATTAGTTGATAGTAGTTAAAATTTGATTGGTTTTAGGTAAGGGTTGATCAGTCATATATGTTGGAAATGGATGACTCTACTTTGGCTATTTGGTCCATTAACATCGTAACCAATTCATTTGGTAGTTGATAGTTAGGGGGTTTGTTGTGGGTGAAGTATGAGGAGTAATGGGTAGATTTGGGTTGATCATAGGTAAGGTAAGGAGAATAACAAGCTTGAGATGCCATATAATGCTTAGATGTAAGAGGTTTATGTTTTGAGATTCTAAAAAAGTTGGGATCTCTAAAAAATACTATAAAAGGACTCTCCATCTAGATGGAGAGAAAATCAAAATGGTGGGAAGTTGATGGTAGAAGGTAGATTCCTCATAACTCAAACAAAGAGAAAACAAGAAAAAATTCAAGAAAGCAATACATACACCTAAGTGTGTTAGATCCTATGATAAATTTTAACTCATGTTGGCTTGTGTCTTAGTTCAAATGTGTGAGGGAAGTTTGGCTTACAAATTGGGTACTAGATAGGAAAGATAAGGATGGTTTCAGGTTGAGTTATGATGCTCAAGAAAATTTGTACTAGATTGGGTACATGGCTTGGTGCTTATGGCTTTCTGTCCTCACTTCACAATCCTGAAGCTAAGATGGGTCACTTAGATGATATACCATTTGTCCAAGGTTTATACTCAGCTAGAGAACTAAATGGGATCTCCCCTTGGTGATGAAATCCAAGTAGGATCACCAAGTAGGTTAAGGTGATCTACTGAGTGGTGAAATCCTAGTAGGGCCTTGTTTGAGGTACATTTTTATGTGTTGGTTATGAAATTGGTTTGGTTGTGTATCATAAGTGAACTATGATTCAATTATGATACTTTTTCATTAAATTATCTGAGCTAGAAGATAATCAAGGAAGCAAGCAATGGATGCAAGGTTCATTTTAAGCCCAAAAGAAGTTTTAGATTTCTTTGGATGAGTGAACAATAGAGAGAGAGAGAGAGAGAGAGAGAGAGAGAGAGAGAGAGAGAGAGAGAGAGAGAGAGAGAGAGAGAGAGAGAGAGAGAGAGAGAGAGAGAGAGAGAGAAATGCTAAGGAAATAAAGGTGGTGGGTCCCAATGGGCATGCCAAAATGTTTTACTCAATTTTTTTCCTTATTTCTTAGTTTGTAATCAAGTAGTATAACTAAAAGAGAGGGGTGTGTAAGGGTACTTGGTAGAAAGTGTGCATGTTGAGTCTAGATGAAGTGGGGACTCTTATTTGGCTAGGGAAGAATACTTATAGATAATAAAACACTAACAAAGATATGGGAGGATTGCCTAGCATGTGCTAGATCAAAGAAAGTGTAAGCTTACTTAGGATGGTTGTCAATCTCCTTTCTGATAAAATTTTGATATACAAAAATAAATGATTCTTGCATACAATAACATAAAATATAAATGTTATGTAATACAAAAAATTAAATTTCTTATTCAAATAAAATAACTAACTATATAAAAAATAGGTACTACTCATTCTAAGGTGTTTGGGGTTGGTTGAGATTATTGTTTCTAGTTTGTAGGGTAACAAAGACATGGAAAATAGAGTTTTAGTTGAGGTCTAGCTGGTGGTTTAGTTTCTAGTTTGGTTGTAGGTTTGGTTGTAACTTATTTTTTAGACAAAGATATGGGAGGATTGCCTAGCATGTGCTAGATCAAAGAAAGTGTAAGCTTACTTAGGATGGTTTTCAATCTCCTTTCTGATAAAATTTTGATATACAAAAATAAATGATGCTTGCATACAATAACATAAAATATAAATTTTATGTAATACAAAAAAATAAATTTCTTATTCAAATAAAATAACTAACTATATAAAAAATAGGTACTACTCATTCTAAGGTGGTTGGGGTTGGTTGAGATTATTGTTTCTAGTTTGTAGGGTAATAAAGACATGGAAAATAGAGTTTTAGTTGAGGTCTAGCTGGTGGTTTAGTTTCTAGTTTGGTTGTAGGTTTGGTTATAGACACTGAAATGATGGTAGTCAGGTAAACCAACTATGGTTAAGGTAACTGACAATAGTTTTTATAACCATCGGTAGTTACCTATCAAATTCTAGTTGCTTATAAAAGGGGTTTTAGGTTGGGTAATTGGCCAATTAAGGTTTTGATACAGGTTTGAAGGTTGAAGATAATATACTATCAGATATGATATGGTAGAAAACTTATAATAACAATAAATGAATTGAAAAAAAATTATAAAATATTTATTATGAATTATGTGGAAGAGGGTAGAAGAACTTGAAGAAATTCCACAAAAATAATAGTGCTTTGCCTTCTAAAAGTGATGTGGATAGAGTTTTGGGTTGTTGTTATTGTTACTAGCTGAATACCTACAAGAGGATTTTGGAAGCATGTACTTATGAATTTTTTGGCCCCCTTTTCCTTCTTGTATCTCTCCTTTTATAGGAAGAAGTTTCCAAATGGATTGGAAGGAGTTACTAAATGGATAGAGGAAAAAGTTGATAATTAGGGAGAGGAAAAAGATGTTATTTAGGATGATTTATAGTTGATTTGCTTCATATAAGTAAATTTATAAATTCTATGATGTTTATCTTGTTCATGATTGAAAGTGGCTTTAAATTAGTTTGGGAAACTTGACTGCCACTAGTCAGGCTAACTGGCACCAATTAGACTAATTGACATCAATCAAGGGATTAAGGCAAAATGGGTGAAAATTAGTTTAAAATAAGGTAGATTAAAAAGGTTCAAGTTATCAAATTAATAAATGAGCTAAGTTAACTAGGTGGTATACTATCTCTAGGGTTGGGTAGGGGTTCAAGGCATGGGTTCAACATTGAAAACCAGCCAAGGTGCAGTTTTCAAGTGTCTACGCATGGTGAATGATGTATGTTAGGTCCTGAGCACATTCATTAAGATGAAATGAAAAGTCTCAAGAGGTGTTAAACATACTCTTAAATCATGGGAAACTAAACTGAGCTCTCAAATGATATATGGTAGACTGTGATAACTAGTTCAACTACATACACAATCCTACACCATTGATGGAAACCTACAGGTGCCCCATAGGAGATAATCACATTGGAATGGAAGTATCTAAACATCTTCAAGGTCATTAATGGTGTAAAGGATTCATTTTAATACCTTGAGAATGTTTAAAACTGGTTATAAAGGTTATACACTATGTACGTTTTCCATGTTCTACCTTCACTTCCCTTCTCTACTACTCTATGCACACCTATAGGCTCCCATAAAGGTCTGAGCATGTGGATTACTAGTATATAAACATGTTGTAGATCCTCATATATTTTGAGGAGTTTAAAAATGTCATAATAATCATGTATGATATTATATAGTGACCAATAGACTTGAACCAGGTTCATGATTGAAGAAAATGAGTTTAGAGGATCCATTACTTTAAAACTCTAAAATAGAGCCTTGGCTATATTTGATACTATCATATAATGAGGTAACAAGAGGTCTAAATAAGACTAAGTGACTCCATCATGTATCCATCATATAGGGAAATACCTTACAAAAGAGAGTGAGTGGTTTAGCCAATAGAGTATGATGCTATAAGGTTTCCAATCCATGCATTTGTTCATTGTAGAAGGTCAGTGATCTCTACAGTATCTTAAACCTCAAGTGAATTTACAATCCAAGGTGGAAGTATAAGACCAGACATCTATGTCAAGTGGTCCTATAAAGGTTAGAGTTACAATATTGATTAAATGAATTTGAAGAGGGGTTGAATTGAAAGGTAATGACCTATATCACCATCTACAGGTATACCCCTACCTTCAAAAGGTTCACCTACAGTGTAATTATAGGTACTTACAATTTCATAATGTGAAATAAGACATGAAATAGATACAAATTTAAATGTATTCCAATACTCCAAAGGATAATAGGGTGTGAAATATAGGTTTCAAATATTGTCAATCATCTATAGAGCCTCTTTGTCTCCAAGAAAAGCCTCCTACAGTCTGACTGTACACTAGTATAAGGTAGTATATTCTTGTCACAAGTATAAAGCATGAATTTAGTTATAAGGTGGGTTTAAAATTACCTTTGTTACTTAAATTGAATAATAATAACATTTCATGAGTAACAATTTTTCAATACACACTTATAGGTAGGCCTCCTTCTCGAGCAAATAACATAATACATAGTCAGCGACTCTTACCTAGTCAAGAAAAGGTGAGGATACTTAGAGTTAGCAAGAAATTATGGGTACTAGACCTAATTAAAACATATAAAACAATGATATACCATCTCATGAGACTTCCAAAAAAATAAACATGGAAAGACTTGGTTGTCAAGTACACTAAAGTCAACAAACTAACCCTGCACATAGTCAGTGAGTACCATAAATGTCTATCTTGGGGTTTGTGAAGTTTAAATGGGCTATTGATGTGATCCAATAATAAAAAAATGGTATAAATTGTCCCCATAACTTTAAAAATAACCTCGTATCATCATTTTGACTAGGACAATAAGGGAAGTACCCTTTATTTTGTCTCAAATAGAGGGCACTCCTAAAGAGCCATATTTTGCAAGTTTGTCATAAGGAAAGAAAGAAAGTGAGTTGGAAGTTATTGAAAAAACTATATATATGTTTATAAATTTACATTTAACATTGATAAAAATGAAAAATTACTCACAAAAATCCATACATGGTTTCTTATACCCATAGGTATACAGTCTAAACCTACTGAGCCTTGATTAGGCCTAATTCTTAAAGAGGGTCCAATACCAGTTATAAGGTCAAGTGAACATTTTATGGTATTGGAACACCTTAATGGAAAGTTATAAGGTGTGTTAAAACCTTTTTTTTGTATAGGAGGCCATAAAGAAGCCATTTATTGGCTTTAAAACATGACTAGTTGTGCAAAATGTAGATAAAAATTTGAGAAGATAACTTTAGAAGCTCACATTTGTTTGGATACATAGAACGGGAGTATTAGGAGTTAGGATATGTTGGATAGGGTCCTAAATAAATATCTAGTGGAATTTATTCAGGGTTTGGTGTCACAATTCTATGAATAATCCTTAAGGGGTAAAACTACATAAAACCCTCTAAAACCCTTGATAATGACCCGATGGGAAGGCTGAAGAAGGAAAGGCATCTAGATGAGATAGTATGATTAGGAAAGTGATTGAAAATTTCTAAAGACTCCACCAATATTCTTTTCATCAATTTAGATTCTACCCTACTTGTATGAACATGGTGAAAAATGGTTTTTTGATAGATGTTGATGTTTTGTAGGTAAATAAGGGTTTCAAAGGGTTAGGATCACTTTCAAAGAGAGAATGAGACCTAATTCAACTCCTTATATCCATATCTTGATTCATCAAAGAACATAAGTACCTTCACTTCAACCAATCCAAACTAACATAGTGAACAAAGAGTGATCACCAAGTGAGAAGGTGATAACTCTAATTGGGAGGCATTTTAAGGTCTTCTTGATGGATATAAGGAAGTGAGGGCTCTTGAAAAGTGTCACATCACCATTTTTATAGATTGGTTTGAGGAAATAAATATCACCTTGGTGCCAAGTGTGAAGGATGAGTGAAATAAGGTTGATTATGACTACATGCAGTAAGAACACTTGGCCAAGAGAATATTAATGATTAGGGACACATCCAAGGCATGTTGGATCTTATTTTTGACCCCCCTTCACATTATAATGATGTCATCTATCCCTCATCTACTGTGGAGTGTTCAAGGAAGGCCAAATGATGAAGGTAATTTCTAAATAGGTAAGTTAAGAGTCCTATGCTAGATTAGATTTGATGAGTTTCATGCTTAGGGAGACATTTATCCATAGAGACCTTAAAAGGTATATTTCATATTAATTTCTCATAAAAATTTAACTCTCTCTCTCTCTCATCTTGACAAGTGGATTTGTGACTCTTGGAATTCATTCTTCTCTCTCCCCTCTCACATTATATAAGTACTAGCCATTTTAGCTCTTGTAGACTAATAACACACCTTGTATGGTGAATACATACTAGTTTGATGTTATAATTTTCCTTTGAATAATATAAATAATATGGTTTTGAGTTCAGAAACATCTTGTCTAAGTATGTGAATTGATGAATGGTGAGGTCTAGTGATAAGCCTTTATCCTTACTTCTCCTTATCATTTCATGTTTGGTGCAAGAAGTTCTCATTATAATAGGTCATATAGAGTGTATCTAGTGTGTTTGGATCCCTTAAATTGTGAAAGTTTCCTTTTATTCTTAAAAATTATCTCTGGTCCACTCACCTTGAGTTGTCTCATGCATATCACCTCTATATTAAAATACTAATGTTAAAACATCTTAGGACTTTGAAGTTAGTGTTGTAGGTCTTGTTCATTTGTGTAAATAGTATGATGATATTTTGGAAAACTTCATGGTGTATCAGCCCCTTATATTAGTTTAATTTCATTCAAACTTATATTCCTTTTCTTACAAGAAAATAATTAGTATAGGTGTTAATCACTTAAAGGCAAATTTAGGGAGCTAGCCCTTAAACCTAAAGGTCTACTTATTATATAGGTAACCCATATACCTATAATTATTCCAATGTTTCCAAAATATTAGAGAAGGATTTAAAAACCTCATCTAGGGTTTAATATTTGGTGACAACAATTATCATAGGGATATTTTTATTTCACTATGATTTTGTACATAGGTACCTGTTCAAGCCTAGTTTCCAAAATCCATTCACTCTCTTTGCTTTTGCTTTTCTCACTCCCTATTTTATCTTTAAGGGAGGGTGTTTAATTGAGTTTTAACACTCATTTAGTTAATATTTATTCATATTTTTGTTTATAGTGTTTGAATTATTTTCTATGTGTGCATGAATAATATTTTGTTGTTATTCTAAATATTTTGTTGTGCACCTATTTACAAAAATACAATACATAGGTTTTGTCTCTTTCACCCAATCATGAAAATATAATAATATAGGTTTTATAATTCTACAAATATCACGGGAATATTTTATTTATTTTTATATGGATTGAAAATATATCTTTCATCATACAAATACATGTGTGTAGGTTCTTGTGCACACTTATGAACATTTTTTTGTGTGTGATTGAGACAATGGTGCCCAAGATTGGGTGTACAATTAAAAAATACACACTTAGAGATAAGAAATATATTTTAGAATTTTAATAAATATTAAATATACTAATCTACCAAACCATATTCAAGATAAGTGGAAGAATAATATTTAAAAATGTAACTTATATTCAATTTTTAAAATAGGAAAAATAGAAAATGTTTTCGATAAGTCAATAAACGCTAAGAAGGGAATCTAATTTATTGGAAGTGGATTACTTCCTTGATAATTTATTATATTTTTAAAAATAATATAGGACTACATATGTGTTTTATTGATATAGGAATGATAAAACACTAATATATTTTATTTATATGTTCTCTTAGCTCCATGGATACATAGGTGTATAAATTCATTTATTATAGGTTGATAGTTAGATGTCAAAAGTGGTTATAATACATATATGATTTCAAAAATGGTATTTAAAACTAGAAATAAATATTATAGAGATGGTTAATAAATTTCTCTGTCATTACATACCAATTATGGTTGGATTTGACACATTACATGTTGTAAAGAACACCTAACATAATGTAGGATTAAAGGATTCCATATAGAAGGTAGCATGGTATAAATGTTAAAAAAAGAGAAATATGTTGTGTAAGCCATAAAAAAAATTAATATAAAATGTGACATATGAATAATAAATATGCAAGTATTCTAACATGTTACTAGTCTACGAGGTGATGCATAATATTATGAGAAGATATGAGTGATGTGATGTGGTGAAAAATGCCATAAAAAATATATAAAGTACATGATATTACATATTATATGAATATTATCCAAAGTATATTGTATGAGGCTACAATATTTGTGATTTTTGTGAAGTTATTTTAGGAAATATAAACAAATATAAGAACTATGAAGTAAGTTTGCAGCATGTGTGGGGATACATGAGGTAATACACCAAGGTATCATAAAAATTTATAAATACAATGAGGTTTAGGGTAAATGATAGATATGTATAATGTCACAAGGATTTACACAATTTTCATGCATGATAATTAGTTTGTATACTTACCATGACATGCTAAAAAGATGATGGGATTGAGCTTTACAAGATGCTTGATGATTTTTGCATGGTTATGAGTGGTTACAAGATAGGTTGTAAGGTTATGCATGGATAATTCACCCTTTATTGATAAGTAATGGGTCCCTTTGTATCTTTTGGTTTATTGAAGGAAAAAATCATGAATATACTAAAGGTTATACCAATTAAATTAATCACCATAGTTCTTAATGTTAGCCACTTGAAAAAAAAATGTTTTTATGGTATGTGAATTAATATATCACTTAGATGATTTTATCATTGTATGTGGGATGAAAATACTTAGGATCCAAATCTTAAGGATGTTATGTCATGGTTGGCTCAATAAGTGTAAGTAATTGAGGCTTAAGGAGCTCCATAATAAATAGTAGGTGCATGTCCAAATATGAAGGTAAATCAATAATGAATTCATTTTAATTAGCTACATAGATAATGGTCTATAGACCATAATGTAAAGGCTTGATATTTTGGTGTGGAACCTTGGAGCTATCTACTTAGATGCATGAGGGGTAAAAATCATGTCATGGTGATATTTATACTTTTGTTATGAATGAAAAATAATATATTGAACCTATTAATGAAAAAGTTATATATGTTGTATAATTTTATATGATTTCTCCTCTTCCATTTTTTATGTGTAAAACTATATGCTGGCTAGTGCATGGTATAAATTGTATAGAGAAGTTTTAGCATGGAACCCAAGACATGTATGGAATGTTTTGGGTCTAACACACCGCATACTTAATATTTTTACATGGGGATCATCTTGTTTTTGCATATTTGTTTTATTTTCATATTCTTTAATATTGGTAAGAATTCATTTATGAATGCCACTCAAATTGAAGAGATTTAGTTGCATTTATAATCTCTAACTCATGATCTTAACCTATGTATTACATTCTAGTTTATTTGTGTATCATCAAGATATATTGCTCATGTAATTTTTAAATGTTAAGTAAAATTTTGATCATTTCATGATCATTTTATCATCTATTGACTTCCTATGGAACCATTTTTCATGTGTTTCATAGTTTTAAATTTTATTTCAGTTGTTAAACTGATTTATTTCACTTATATTGGTACTTGGTTAGTCATGTTCAAATTTAAATTTGACTTTATTTTCTTTATGATATTTACTTTTGAAAAATTTATTTTTTAATGAAGTATGGTTTGTGTTTTCACATTGTTTGGACTAAGTCATTACATGTGTTATTAGCATATATTTATGCATATTAGATTAATTTTGATTTTTGCTTAACCTATTAATGCTTTTATGAGTATACTTTTGCTTTGTATTTATTATCATAGATATTTAAAAAAATTCCAAGCTATAGATCTGTATCCATGTGTTGAAATCCCATCAAATTAGAATCCCTATATTCAAATATTTTGAAAAAAGAATAAGTCTTTTAATGACCCAAGGTCTTGAGATTGTGATACTTGTCAAAGGCTAAGAACCTAAAAGGTATTAATGCATGAACCATTTGTGTTAGTATTCATGGACCTAAGTCCATGAGATTGTGACACATGGTACTATATTAGAAACACATAACCTCAAGGGAATAAATTCATTAACCCAGGAGTGAATCAACTATGTAAAGCTTTATGGCCCTGAGTCCTTGATATTATAACATGTGGCACCATCTCAAAAGCCTAAAATCCTAGAGTATTATAAACATTAATTTATAATCTTAGAGAATTATAAACATTAAATATTCAAAGCATGAAGAGTTTGAGAATCTAAAAAGAATCCACATGTATATGGTGATGATAAAAGTAGACATCAAGGTAATGCTCGAGGATGTTGACAAGCTGCCAAGTGGAAAAAGTGGGACCTAACAAGAAAAGTGACAAATTTTAATGAAGGAGAAGTAGTAGAAAGGCAAAAAGACAATAATTGGAAGTGAAGGAGACATGTAAATGTTCCCCTTAGTGATAAACATGTAGATTCTAGATAATCAGATAAAGACAAAATTTGATAGCCAGGGGCAAAGAACAAGTGATAGAAAAGTGCCATCTTATTTCTAATTGAAAGAAAAAATGACATGAAGAGGAGAGTAGGAGAAAATGAACATGGATATGGTAATGGATGTAGCACTGACAAAGGTCTAGGTAAATTAAGAGACTAAAATTGATAATATTATTCACAACTCCAAGTTAGAATCAACCCAAAGGATAAGGATATCAATAGGTTCATCAAGAGGACTGAATGCATCTATTTCAAAATTGGAATGACCCATTGTTATAATGTTTCCTACTCATTGGAATTTAATAATAAATCATGAATCTAGAATAAATTATGTTACTTTGAGATGAGTATAATAAATTGGGAATAGATAAACAAGATCATGAACTAGTGGTTCTATCAGTAGAATTGGTTTGTAATGAAGTATCTCTTCCTATTTGGATCGATGATCAATCGATGGAATAAATTAAGTATAATAGAGTTCCTATTTTTCATTTAAGATTGGATTGTGTTGGATATTAAATCCACTTCCATATTATAAGTTGTATCTACAAATTTTCCATGACTAGATCAATTTTATCTTCTTTCTTCTTGATGTGTTATAACTAGAGAATAAGTTCTAATTAGTTATTCCATTTAATGTTTGTATCAAGGGAATTTAATTTTTGTTTTTAATCACAACCATGATGTAATAAAATCATTTATATAAGTGTAATTGTTTATCATTGTAATGGTTAGCAAATTTGGTCTTAAAACACTATTAGAATCATATCAGGATTACACCTATTATTCCCTTATACTTTTGAGCTTTGATTGTCTACCAAGGTTGACACATTTGAGTACCAAAACTATGTGGAGATTGAGATAGGATTTAACATACCCTTCCTAATAATTTTGCCTTGATGTTTTTCTAAATATATTGATTTGAGAAGTAATATATGCAAATAATTTTTTTGATATTATAAGTGTGCAAGTGAATATACAATTAAATTGTGTAGTAGCTAGTTTAATTGAATATGAGATTTCATTTTTGTTATATTAAGGCTTACATTAGTAATAATATGTAAATAGATACAATCTTATGTATTCAACTTCTTTTGATTAGAGTTCTAGATTTCATGTTCACATAATTTTCCTCAATTTTTGCTCATTGTGGTATTTTAGTTTATGCATTATCTAAAATAAATGCCCATTGATTTTATTACAACCAAAATTGATGTAATTTATAAGTATTTAAAGACTAATCATAATCAAGGGATTAATATATTTTCTACCCTGCTTTATCTCTCCCTTTTACATTTTTTAATCAGAAAAGATCTACCCATTCATTTGTAAATAATCCATTTATAGAGGATAACAATAGTTAGTTCTCAAATATCTTAAGGAAATCAATTAAACCTTCAGTGGAAACAATCATATCCTACCCATGCTATATAATTTGAAGTTTATTAACCTTTGGATCACTAGCAGGTCCTAAAAATAATGGGACTCTTTGTTCCATGAGTTGTTGACTACTTTTTTTCACTTAGATCAATTAATTATTAATTATGACTGAGTGAGTCACAATTTCAACCAAATATAAATTAAGACGAAGAGGAGGGATTGAAAATTTAGAATTTATAATTTGATTGAGACTTCTTATCTAAGAAGGCATTATTAAAAGCGTTATAAAATTTGAAATTCCTATTGTGTGATTCAGACACACTAATAGAAACCTACACCATTTTTCATATCTTATAAGTATTCTGATCTTAAATTTTTGGATAATCCAAGTTTATCATTGATTATAAACCATTAGTTCATTTCTATGCTTATTTTGTTATGTGATTAAAACCCTTACTAACATAGATTAGTATTTTTCCTCTCTAGAGTCCTCTTCAAGGATCATGTTGTTGCATTGATTTGTATCATTTGAGGATGTGTTTTACTTCTCCTCACCCAATTGACATAATGGTAACACCCCAAGGTTTTGGGTCACCTATGGTTGGAGTTAACCTCTATAGAATACCAACTTCCCCTAATGGATCACATAAGACTAACACTAAAACTACTACACTTGTAAGAAAGAGGGAGAAGGAGCGCATAAAAAATAAATAAACTAAAATCAAAAGGGGTGATACACTAGAATATTATGATACCCTTTACTCACTTAATCATACACAATGAACATAAGAGATTTAACAACATGCACAAATCAAAATCTAAAAACCCTCCTACATAAGTGTTTTATAGGGAGGCAAAAAACTTGAGAATGTACTTAGAAGGGATAAAACCATAGCCAAAAATATCTTAAACTCAATATCACACAACCTACAACCTGAAAATGAGTATCTTCCTATATAAAGGTGAGGGAAATAGACAAAAAATCAATGAGAAATAAACTTCTTCACAAGATAAGATCAATAATCTATGAATTCACATAAGATACATAGATATGAGAAGGTAAACTAAACTCTATTACTCATTCAAAGGCATAAAATATAGGTAAAGGGAGGCCAATTTATGTATCATTTTTGTGCTAATGAGATTCCCCCCCATATAGTGATAGTTTTACCTATTTTTTATAAGAAATTAATCTAGATCCTGAGGTCTTGACTTGATCTTACCCATGATCAGGGCGGTTAAAAATTTTAATGATGATTAGGGAAATGGGATCAAAGAAGTGGGAATCTCCTTAGGATTGCCATGGCCATGCCTACATGACTGATTTTCATTTCCCCTTAAGCTCATAACTTCTCTCTTGTATACACTCACTTTTAATCCCCATGTGCTTATTTCCATGATGACTAGGGAAATATTCTATCACCTTTTCCCCCACTCTACCAATTAGAGATAAGCTACACAATTATTTGCATGTCAAACCATTCAAAAATTAATTCTTTAGATCAATGTAGTTATACAGCATACTCATGAGTTCATAGTTGAACAAGAGGAACACATCAATAAATTAGTTTCTCTTCTAACCATTCTCAATGGGACTAATTAAAACATGCCACCTCATTTGGATTGATTCCAAGAAGGAATCGATTATCCCTTTTTATCAATTACCTAGAGACTCATCTATGTCTGACACTTGGTAACCTATCAAAGCTTCTTGTGATCTTTGGTGAGATATTCAACCTTATGAGCTCAGGATCGATACAACCCCCAAGTTGAGCTCGTATACTTTGAGATGGGATCTTCAACAAAATTGGGTTCCACACATTGTTTCCATTTGAGCTCAAGCTATCCTTACCTTGAGCTCACTTAAACTAGGTTCTAGTCATGCAACATTTAATGAGTTCACTTCAATAACCATAGGAATTTTATCCCACATTCATAAGGGGAAGAAAATAAAAACACTTTATAATGAACACTTAATTAATCAATCTAGAAAGATTGCTTATGCTTATAGATCATTCATCAACTATGTTATGTGTTAAGACAAGATTGGTCCCATTCTCACACTATGAAATGGGTTAGGCTCACCAACATGATCACCACTTAGATAAATTACCATCACTTATTAGTTGATCTCCCACCATACTATCCCCAAGCTTGATCTATAGATACCACTTATCACACTACCATTTGCTCTCATATTTGTCTACTTTACCTAGTCATCTCTGTTAGGTTTGGGATATGGGTGGATCTGATAGTCAATTGATGTGGAATTTCCTTATTGGTATAGGATTTGATAAGTCTAAAATTTTTACCACCTTAAGAGACTGACATGTCTTGATGAATATTTATATTATGGTGAAGTGATATTTCACCATGTGACATCATCCCAGTCACCCACTAATCTAAAACACTATTTGGACTTGCACATGTTTCATCAAGGATATAAAACAATAGGATTTTTCCACATGGTGTCATACCATTCACCTACTTTCCTAGGGATCTAACATCATGTCTAGGCTACATAGAAATATCCAGGAGAGTGGAGTAGTATGATTATGTCACATGACATCATACCACTAACCCACTATCCTTAAGGGTTTTGAACTTCTACAAATGGTTATAAAACTTTGAGTTAGTGAGATTATGATGCATAGAAGCATCTTTCTAATATGGTTTCCCACTACCTTAATGATGTGGATATTGTCAAGAAACTTCATGAAAATTGATGGTGTTAAAAGGAATTTAAAAAGGGCCTAAGACCATTGGGATGTTAACAAACAACACTGGGAAACTTTTGAAAAATTCGCTAAGTGTTGAAAGTCTTTTGAAAGAGGCATAATCTATCAAGAGATGTGAATGATTGTTACATGGCACCATTTTATTAGACTAAATTCTTGTTATGAATTAAAAATTATGAAGTCATAAAGAAATCAATAGGGTCCCATCAAATTTTATCTCATTACCTCTTAAAGCTATCACTAGAAGATAAAATAACCTTGAAATGGTTGTGTCAACATGCTTTCTTGAAAAAATGGCACTACTGGGAGATCACAACTCATAGATCCTCTAAGCATATAAATTTTCATTGGGATTAAAAATGACTACATAGAATAGACTAAGTCTTGAGAATCTTGTTAGTGATCTCAAAGCTTTGAACATAACCCAAACACTACTCTTCCATGGTGATAGAAAATGGTCAATATATCACATGATCTCGATTCATGTTAGGACATCAAAAATTAATTATTTATCCTCTCCAAGCTCATATATGTCTTAGTTATGTTTGAGTTAGGGCCAAAAGTTTAGTTTACCCAACCACCTCATCCCCTTAATCTATCACCAATAGAATATCCTATATAGTTGTAACTTGGCTATTTGGATCAACTATAAATGTTCTAGGTGACATCTATGATTTACGCAAATACCTTAAGTGTTATCTTCCAAAATTCACTGTAAACATTATAAATACTATATAATAACACATTACATCCTACAAAACATGTCTCATATTTCTTAATGTTGAACACCAAGATATAACTTGTAGGTTATTTCCCTTCACTTTGATTTATCAATCTGATGACTAGTTCCTTAACCTCCCATAAAAGATAATCATGGGATGGAATCAATTGAATAACACATTATTATATTAGTTTGTTTAATTTATTACTCAAAACATCTTGTACCAATAATTTTATTATGTGATAAGAGAATCTAAAGAGCCTATACACAATTTCAATGCATGTTTTCAAAATATGTATAGTAGGGTAAGAAACTTATATAAGCTAAATGCTCAACTAGCCTTAGAAATGTTTAAAAATTACATAGATCTATGTTATTCCACTTTCATAAGGAGAGATCAAACTATTAATAACTTATACCTTACATATTTTGAATTAAGAAAACTGGATAGGCAACTCAATCCATAAGGACACATGTTAACTCTCATTCACAATGTTCTCCCAAACATGCATGTGCTAAACTTAATCCCACCTACAAACCAAAATGTGCCATCCCATAGCCTCTCCCAATCATGAATTAGTTTCCATTAGCTCATGTTGAACATAATAAAAATTTAGGATCTATTAATCTAGTTGGACGTGAAGTAATGCTTCAGTCTTACAACATAGCTTTAGTTCCAGTTGTAACTAGTAATAACTGTAACTATCCCTAATATTCAACCAAACCTAAGTTAGATGAAATCCAAAGAATAGTCCAAAGATTGAGAAATGATTTTTTGAACTTGAAAAAACAATTAGATAGCTTGATTAGTGGAAATACAACCTTAAATTTCTCTTATCGACAAAATTATAGGCACTTTAAAAGAGCTGGTAAGCAAGCTGAGTCTTCATCCCATAAATTTCCTAAGATTAACAACATGGAGATTACCTTTCCCAATTTTTTTCATGTCCATAACACAACCCAACATGGATAACTTGACTAAGTTGAGTTTTGTCTAGCTTTTGACATTTTTTAGAAATAAATTGATGAATTTGAAGTTGTCCCAAATGATCAAAATGCTTCAAGTAGTTCATATGATTCTAGTTCATCAAAGTCTTTGAATACAACCATGGTATTATAAAATCTATATTTCTATAACATAGAATACAATGATCCTAAAGATAATACCAATGATATCAGAGCCTTTTAACAATGGCAAAGAGGAAATTCTGCTCTTAGGAGTAGAGCACATTAGTCCCTAACTAATTCATCTTTGCCAGATAACACTATTATACCACCTAATTGTAAGGCTAGTAATGATCCAAATCCACCAAATTCAAGTGAAAATTAACCCTCTTCAATAAAAATGAGTTAAAACATCATGGAAGACATGAAGAAGATAAAAGTGAACATAACTCTTCATGAATTAGCACAAATCATTAAACAAATGAATTTACTTCTTAAGTATCTTATAGATAAGAGTAGTCAGCCCAAACAAAAGAATCCAACCAATATTAATGTGATAATACATAATAATATATATAAATATCCTCTTTGTTGGATTACAATCATAATTTTTGGTAAGAATCTCAAAAATTATCTTGAATATTTTGGTGCATCAACTAATGTTATGCTTGTAGGTGTTTACAAGAAGTTAGGATTGGTTCTTGTGAAATCTGAAAAAGTGGTGTTTCAATTAGATAAGTCTAAACTCAAGGTTTTTGGTGAGTTATTTAATTTCCATTTGTTGTTTTAAGCTAAACCAAGAGTGCATAAATTCATACATATGCAAGTAGTTAAGACACCTGAACCATATGGCATGTTATTAAGTAGAGATTGGTCTAGACCACTCAATGGCTATATGGAAATAGATTTTTTTGACATGTGGATACCATGGAGAGGAGTGATAAATAAAATTAGAATTGATAGAGATCCATGCATGAAAATGATGATAACAAAGTACAATTCAATCAATGAATAAGTTAACTACACTTTTATAGATGTAGGTGTCTATACCTTGTCAACCAAACCAATAAAGAAGAAAAGGTCTAATCATGAGAAAAAATTATATATGTGGTCACTATATTTAGATGGAACACATTATAAAAAAGGATCTGGGGATGGTATTTTTATCATTTATCCCAATAGTAAAAGACACATTTTAGCATATAGATTACAATTTACTTGTACTAACAACATGACAGAGTATGAAGCCTTAATTTTGGGTCTAAAATTTGCAATCAAGTTTGATTTTTATCAATTAAGAGTTTATAATGATTCTAAATTGGTTGTCAACCATGTACATAAAATTTTTTAGTGTAATATTTCCTATTTAAATAAATACAAATATTGTGCTTGGGATATAATTGTGTCTTTTAATGCTCTTAACATTTTAGTCATCCATAGAGCTTGTAATGCTATGGTAGATTAATTAGTGGTCTCAACTGCTAACCTCACACCATTAGACAAGATTGACTTGAACAATTTTTTAGTGAAATCATTTCCATGTCCTTTGTGTATGATAATGTTAAAAATTTCCAAGTTTTAGATGATGATAAGCAAATTATTGATTTCTTAACTAACTCCAACACTTTTATTACACAAATCATTGACAAAGAAAAGAGATGCAATTTTAAATAACAAAAATATAACTCTATTGGAGTAATTTAGATAAAAGATAATAATGTTCAAATAGGGATTCTATCATTAGAGAGATTATTTAATTTGGATAACATAGCCTTTAAATCAGAAAAGAAGTATAGGTGTGTCAAGAGTCAAGGATTCTCAACATGGGAACTTTAGATAACCCATAACAATGGTGGTTGGACCTAAATGCATCAATGAAGAGATGCAATCATTGAATAAGATGTTGTGCTATTAATATATCATAACATAGAGTTAAAATAACCTAAATATATTTGACCCTCATATTATGACACATAACATTCCCTTGAAACTTGACTAGAAACCTTTCAGGTAGTATCAAAGGCTATTAAATAGAATCCTATAATTATTCATTCTAAAAAAAGTCCAAAAGGTATTTTTAGCTAGCATCATCTTCCTTGTGCGACATTCAATTTGGGTGGTAAACCTAGTGCCTGTGAGGAATAGAAATGGAGAAATCTATCTTTGAATATATTTTAGAAATATCAATCTTACATCAGATAAAGATAGTTTTCCCTTGCCTTCACTTGATGAATTCATTCCACAAGTTAGTGGTTTAGATATGATCTCCTTTCTAGACAAATTCTCAAGTTACAATTAGATCTTAGTGTAAAAGGAAAATAGATCCAAAACAACATTCACCACTAAGTGGGGCACCTAATATTATAATAAAATGCCATTTGGTTTACTTAATTTTGGTTCCACATTTCAATGAGATATGAAAAACACTTTCATAGGATTTATTGGTAAGTACATATTAGTATACATGGATGACTTGATTGTATTTTATAAATTCAGATGAGATCACTTGAGTCATCTAGAGATTTTTTTTGAATACTAAAAAGGCTTTAGAATATCTCTCAACCCCAAAAATGTGTATTATATGAAACACAAAGAAAGATTTTAAGCCACATTATCACCAAATAAGTTATTTCAATTGATCCTAAATGAGATAGTACTATTTTAAAAATCTAGCTACCAAATAATAGGAAAGAGGTAAATTAAATTTTTGGCAAGATCAATTTATTACAAAAACTTATTTCCAATTTTACTAAAATCACTAAACATTTTAATGCCATGTTAAAAAAGGAGCTAAGATATAATTGGATACTTCTTAGAAGAAGGAATTTTAAGAGATCAAGAAGAAAATAAACCAAGCTCATATGTTAGTTAGCTTAGATTATGCTAAGGACTTTTATCTCTATCCTTTCACCTCTGATCATATATTTTTAGTTGTGTTAAAAATAAAATTTTAATATGGAGAACACCCCAAAGCCTTTATGAAAACAAATTTGTAAGAAGATGAACTTAAATACCCTATGCTAGATAAACAAGACTATATATTGGTGAAATCATTTAAGAAATTTCATCATTATATATTGAGGAATAAAGCACACACCATAGTTTTAGACCCTATAGCTAATAAAATTCTAGGACAAAATGAGTTAGGTGAAAGAAGAGGATGCTAGGTTACCAAACTTTAGGAATATGAAATTGAAGTAAAACCTAAAAAATTAGTATGTGGTCAAGGTTTGTCCAAATTAATTTCAAAATTTTATCTCAACATATTCATTATGGAATTTAATGACTCTAAAGTTTAATTTTATCTGTTGTATTATTTAATCGTTCATTATTTACTATATGGAAGACCACCATCCCATCTTGATAAAATGAAAAGAAGAACATTAAAGCTAAAATTTGCACACTATATGTTACAAATAGGAGTGATGTAATGTACAAATCATGAGTGAATTTACTTAATATGTTTATCTAAGGAAGAATCACAAGAAGTGATGAACTCATTTCATGATAAGTTAGGAAGTGGTCGTCCTTAGTAATGTCATTACACATAATTCTTAGAGCTATCTACTATTGGAAAACATAATTAAAATATGATTATTTACATGTGAGGACTTATCATTTATGTCAAATATTTTATTATAGACAAATTCATGCTCATATCCTACTAAAATTAGTAATAAATTAAGATCCATTTACCCAGTGGGGTCTAGACTTCATTGGAGTCATAAATCGTAATTTATCAGTTGGTCACAAGTTCATTATCACTGCCATAGACTATTAAAGTCAAAGCAAAAAGGAATATTAAATATGAATAATCTATTATCTTTCTAGAAAAATACTTTGTAACATAGTTTGGGACTCCTCTTGCACTTTTTTGTGATAATGAACCAGCCTTGCAATCAACGAAATTGACTAAGTGGGCATATCACAATGGAATACATTGAATTTTTCCTCAAACTATTATCCTCAGGGAAATGGTTTGGCAAAATCCACCAAAAATAATTTTATAAATGACATAAAGAAAGTAATTGATCAAATCTGACACAATTGGTATGTGCCTATCAAATATGCTTTATGGAATAATAGAATAAGGCACAAACAAAGTTTGAATAGTTCCTCTTTCTTACTTGTCTAAGGAGTGGAGACAATTTTCCCAATCCAACTCAAGAAACCCACTTATCAGTTAATACAAGAATACATGGAAATAGATCTGGGAAATCAATCTCTATTATTGGACATGATATAATTAGAATATAAATGAGATAAATCTTTATAAAATTTTAGAAAATCTCAATAAGCTTTGAAGAGATGGTTTGACAAGAAATTACAAGTGAAATTCTTTCATGTTTTAGATTTGGTCTTATTATGGAACAAAGTACTTGAGAAAAGAGGTAAACATTCTAACTTCGGTCTTTTATGGGATGGACCTTATCAAATATTTGATATTTTGGGACAAAATACATTTATATTGAGGGATCTTCATGGCAAGGACATGCCACTGCTAGTTAACAGATAGTACTTAAAGCATTAATTTATAGATGATCCATCAAAAACCATATCCAAATGAAGATACCAAGGTTTATTTGTATATATTTTCCTACTTTAGTAGTTAGCATTTATTGTTTTGTTATTTTATTTAGCTTAGTTTGTTTTATTTGGTTTATTTTATGTGTTATGGTTTTCACTCCATATCTTGTTTAGAGTTAGTTTTTGCATTTTTTCCCTTGGATGGTGTGTAGTATGCCTTTAAAAAATTTATTAGATTTAATTAAATTTTACAAGAATTTTAGAAAATACTATGTCAAATTAATGTTGTGTCCTTATGCACCCATAGGCAAGGAACTTTAAATGGTGGATAATAAAGTATGAGATTTTTCAGTTGCTTTAGAATTTAAAATGTGAGTCATCCTTGAATAGTTACAAAGGATACTATAATTTTATTTATGTATTTTAATAATTTTGAGGCCTATGATTCAAAATATAATGTTTGAATTTTAGAAACATTTCATTTTCTTGTTGAATCCATCAAAATGCACTTAATTTAACATTTAAATCAAAATGCAAAGATTGAATTAATTTGACTTTGTCTTAATAGTTATGAATTTTTTGAGTCTATAATTTTACACATGAATTGGTCCCAAACCCAAAATGGACTAAAAAATGAACTCTTTTCTAAATAAATAAATCAAAAGTAAATTGAATAAAATGAAAAATCAAAATTCTTTCCTTGAAAGGGTGATTCAAGCAACCTCCATCACATGCTTTCCATCTTGGTTGGCAATGGAGTAGGATCATGAGTGGGATCAGAGGTATCTATGTTAGGGGTATACATGTTAGGATATAATTAAATCAATGCTCATGCCATTCCCCCTTCCCCCCAAGCCAAACATCTAAATTTTCCTTCTCGTAAATTTCAATTATTTTATACAAGTTTAAATTTATTGATGTGAATGCAAGAGCTATAAAATAATCAATCACCTAAACATACACTAATGGTATTGGGTAGATCTGAATATTAGTATGTCACATATTGAGGTATACATGAGTGCTTTCATTTTTTTTACATTTTTCTAAATGATATTTTTGTGGTTTGGTATTTCTTGTTTAAGTTTAATGATTTGTAGTCTAAGTTTTGAATAATGAGCAATATTCTCCTTGTATAAGTCACCATTTTTTGGGTCCAACATGACCCAAATTCATTTTTTTCACATGGGTAACCTATTGATTTTTCATAGATATTTTATTTTCATATTCTTTCGTATTGGTAAGGCTTCATTTATGAATGCCACTCAAATTGAAGAGATTTGGTTTCATTTGTAATCTCCAACTTGTGAGCCTAACCTATTTATCACATTCTAGTTTATTTATGCATCATCAAGATATATTATTCATATAATTTCAAATTTAAATTTAAATTTAGATTATTACATATAATTTTATTTTCTATTATCTTAGCCTAGAAACATTTATCTTATGTTTCATAGTTTAAAATGTTTTTTCAGTTAAATCAATTTATTTCACTTAGACTGTTGCTTGTTTGGTCATGTTTACATTTAAAATTGAATTTATTTACCTTTTTGGTATTTAATTTTGGAAATTTTCATGTTTTATAAATTTTAGCTTACATTTTGACATAGTTTAGATTGAGTCATTACACGAGTTGTTAGCATTTATTTATTCATACTTAGATGGATTTTGCTTTTTGATTAACCTATTAATGTTTTATGAGTATACTTTTCCTTTGTCTTTATTTTTAGGGATATTTACAAAAAAAATTAGCAATTGATATTCATCCACATGTTTAAATCCCATAAACTCAGAATCCCCATAGTCAAATCTTTTGAAAAACTACTAAGTCTTTTAATGACATGAGGTCCCAAGATTACGATACTTATCACAAGCTTAGAACCTCAGAAGCTTGGGAGCTTGGAACCTTTGAAGTATTAAGGTATGAATTTACTATGTAAATATCTATGGCCCCAAGTCCCTAAGATTACTACATGTGATACTATCTCAGAAGTTTAGAACCTCATAGGAATTAAGGCATTAACCCATGAGTGAATTAACTATGTAAATCTATTTGGCCTTGAGTCCTTGGGTTTATGATGCATGTAACCATCTCAAAATCATGTAATTTTGGAAGATTAACAACATTAACCCATAATATTTGAGTATTGTTAACATTGGCTAGTCAAAGCATGAAGAGCCTAAGAACATGAGAAGAAGCCATGTGGACATAATGATGATGGAAGCAAACATCAAGGGAATGTTCAGGGATGCTAACAAACTACCAATTGGTAAAGGTGAGACATAGTAACCAAAGTGATGAATTGTAATGAAGGATAAGTATTAAAAATCATAAAAGGTGATAATTGGTAGTGAAGCGGACATATAAGAATTCTCCTTAGTGATAAAAATGTGGATGTGTAGATAAGAAAAAAATTAGACAAAATTTTATAGCTAGGGAAAAGACCAAGTGATGAGAAAGTTCCATCTTGTTTCTAATTGAAATACAGATAATAGGTAGAGGAGATTAGGAGAAAATGAGAATGGAGATGGTAATGTCCATAACATTGACAAAGATATGGGTAAAGGAAGAAACTGAAAATGAGAAGATTATTCACAACTCTAATGTATAATTGACCTAAAAGATATGGCTATCAGTAGGTTCATCAAGAGGATAGAATGCCTCTATTTATAGATTGGAATAACCCATTATTCCAATGTTTCCTAGTCATTGGCATTTAAAAATATATCATTCATTTATAAGTAATTTTGTTACTTTTAGATAAGTATAATAAATTGGGAATAGATAAAAAAGATCATGAACCAATGGTTTTATCATTTGTATTAGTTTATCTTCCTATTTGGATTGATGATAGGTTATTGAATGAAATTAAGTATCATAGAGTCTCTAATATTCATTGAACATTAAAGTGTATTGTATATTGAATCCATTTCCATCTTCGAAGTTGTAAATGTCATGACTATATCGATCTTATCTTCTTTATTTTTTATGTGTTATCACAAAATATAATATTATAATCAGTTATTAGATTTAATGTTTCTATCAAAGGCATTTAATTTATGGTTGTGCATCATAGCCATGTTGTACTATAATTTTTTATGTAACATTGATTATCATTATAATGGTTGGTAAATTTGGTCCCAAATTTATATTAGAGTCATGCCAAGATTACACGTTGTTCCCCCATAATTTTGAGATTTGATTGTTCACCAAGGTTGACACATTTGAGTACCAAAAATATGTGGATATTGATATAGGATTTCACCTTCCATTCCTAATAGTTTTGTATTTATGGTTTTCAAAATATATTGATTTGATAAGTAATCTATGCAAATAGGTTTTCTAATGTTATTGGTGTGCAAGTGGATACACAATTATATTGATCAACAATTATTCTAATTAGATCTAAGATCTCATTCTGGTTATCTTGAGGCTTAGATTAGTCATAGTGTGCAAATATATTTAGGCTTATGTATTAGCTATATTTTGAGTAGAGTTATAGATTTCATGTTCACATAATTTTCCTCGAGTCTTTCTAATTTTGATATTCTAGTTTGTACATTAGCTAAACTTAATGCCCAATGATTTTATTGAAACTAATTTAATTTATAAGTATTGGAAGAATGATCATAATCAAGGGATTAATATCTTTTCTACCCTAATTTATCACTTATTTTACATTTTTTATGAGAAAATATCTACCCATTCATTTGTAAATAATTCATTTGTTGAGGACAACAATATTGAGTTCTTGAATATCTTGAGGAAATCAATTCAACCTTTAGTGGAAATAGTCAAAGCATACACATGCTATATCATTTGGAGTTTTTTGGCCCTTGGATCACCAATAGGTCCTAAAAACAAGGGGACTAATTTTCCCATGAGTTATTGACTTCTTTTATTCAATTAGATTAATTAATTCTTAACTTTGACTAAGTCATAGTTTTAGCTAAATAGAATGGACTATGCCCTAAATAACTATAAATAACTCTATTTTATGCATTTAGATGTAAAGATAATAATCATCCCAAGTCAAAGTATTGTCATTTTAAATTTGTATAATATGAAAAAGTGTGTAGTTAACAAATTTTGTTTATTCATTTGTTTGTGGATGAAATGGCGTCAACTGATCTGGGTTGTGTACCCATAAATTCATAAAATGTTTTCCAATAATGAACCATAAAGAGTGGATCTAAATTAGATACAATAGATGTGGGGAGTCTAAATTAAACCCATTCATCTATGAGTAATGTTTTTGAAATTGTAGTTATGTCAATACCCTTCTTGTAGGTAGCCATGATAGCCATATTTTAAAATTTATCCACTATAATAAACACACCACCATTTTGGTGCTTCATCATATGTTGCCTAGTCATGAAACCATGTTGATGAATTCTCATGGTAAATATGGAACTCATGTAGGTGTGTATAGTCATATATTATTGTTAGTACACTTTAGGATGGAAAAAATAATGTAATAATTAATTTGGCACTCTACATCTATGAGTAGGTGCAACTATTATATGTGTTATAATAATGTAACTAAATTCTTTTTAATTATAAAATGGCCTAATGTCTTAGTATAATATTCCTCCCAAATAATTCTTTGGTGTTTTTTACCCTTAGGAACATACATATATCCAAGATTGTAGATAAGCTTGTCAGGATAGTAGAACTCCCAAACCTATTTATAATTCATTGGGGAATTTTAGTCATCTATGAAGTACTTTTTAGATGAGTAAAGGGATGCAAAATATGTGAATTTATGGCTATGTATGTGTATCACTATGATGAGTACATGAACTAAAAGTCATCTAAGGCAATATTATACCTTATTATCCTTTCCATTATTATGATTTATCACGATATGGAATTGTTATTAGAAATCCATACACTTCATGTGACATGAATTCTATAACTTGTTTGACATATATAAGAATTGAAGTGACTTATGATCAAAATAATGACTATATCCTTACCCATATTTTAATGTCTCTATTTATTTAATTCTTACACAATATCACAATTTTTTTTAATTGTAGATGGAGTATTACTAAAATATTATGTTGATCATCTTTAAGTGTTATACAACAAGATGTGCATGTTTCATGAGTACCAGATTGAGTGAATAGTTTAATACATCAGTGTTAAGTTGAAAATAATTTAAAATTTTGAGCATTGTAAAAATAGGTGCTATGCAAAGGCATTGCTTCAAATAAATAAAAGTTCATTAATGTGCAGGGGTTTAAGTGAAGGTTTATTTGGTACACATGATATGGCTAAAAAGCAATGATATTTATAAGAACTAGATAAAAAACCTATGGTTGAAGTTTTTGAGTCTAATAAAACTCCTCAATTTTAGGATATTGTATGAAGAAGGAAAATATTAGATCATATTGACCTATTTGGATTTATATGTATACCACTGTGCATATTGATATAGCATAACAACTAGATGATTGAGATGTTGAATGAAGGTGTGGTTAATTTGACTTACATTTTGTTCTTAAATAGATTGTCTAAGATACCTAAAACTTTCTCTAGATGATCCTCCCTAGTTTTATTGTGGTTAAGGATGTCATCTAAGTAGACAATGATGAAGCAGTTGAGAAACTACTAAATCATGTCATCCATCAATAAGATTAATGTGAATGTCACATTAGTCAAGATAAATACATTATTATATATTCATAAAATCTTTCCCATGTCTTGATATTTATTTACTAAATGTCTTCAATATGGACCAAAGTCTAGTGGTAACCTAAATTTAGGTCAATCTTGGTGAATTATTGAGTGACTTGGAGATGGTTATTGATATCATCAATTTATGGTAATTAGTGTTGATTATTCACTATTATTTTATTAAAAGCATGATAATATATGTAAAGATTTTAAGTCTCATTTATCATGGGTACAAGGACTATTGAAATTCCACATTGAGAAGAGCTAGGCTTGATATTTCACTAATTAAGGAACTCTTATTTTTGATGCCAAATTTCATCATTCTCATAAATTTATCTACAATACAAAGAGTTTTTTGTAATATGGGATCTAGGAACCAAATTTATGTGAAGATTTATTGTGAAATGTGTTGGGAGTCCTATTAATTCTACATAGAATTCACCATACTTATTTAGTAATTTATCATGTTACTACTACTATGATTATGTTTGAATTGTGTATGTTGCCAATTATTTATTTATATCACATATACATTCCTTATACCAACTAGAGTATCATGAAATCATACATGTATGAGATGGGTTTACATCATTTTTTATTAAAGACTGATGTGACTTTAGTTATTGGTGAAGACCCAAATAGGTTGAAAAAATATTCTTGAATGTGAAAAATATATTTATGTGGATTTTCATAATATGTAGTTTTACATTCAAACAAGTATTTTATTCCAAGTAGTATGTCATAAACCTAAAGAGGTATGATGGAAAAAGAAACATTATCCTCTATTGGCTTAACTTTGCATTAGAAAATACATTTTCTCTATACCTATTTATCATTTCATAATTAAATACACCAAAGTGCATATGGGTAAAAATGTGATTCATTATATAGTATAAGACATTGAACCACATTGTCTAAAATGATTTTTTTTTACTCCCACTATCAATGTTGACATGGAGAGGTTATCCTCTAACCAAAAATTTCATGTGGAAGATATGTTTGTGCTCCTCTAGAATGTATATTGTCATGGCACTAGTGCTCAAAAAGGAAATATATGGATTAATGTATTTTATGGATATATTTCGATGTAGATTATGAAAGAAATGATTACTTGGTGTGGAATTTAGAATCATTATGGGCATGTAAGAGATGTTGGTAACACTAGTGTTCTCTTTACTTTTTCTTTCCTTCGTCTAAGGTAGAAGCTTTAAAATCCATCTAATATTGTGAAACCTTCTTAGGCTACTCTCCATTAGAATGTAAATTTTCATTCTATAATGAGGGATAATATGATTCTTTATGCATGAAATAGTTCTTGCACACATGAATGGATGAATAGGTCATACATTGCTTAACCTTATATTAGATTTTGGTAGTGTTAAAATAAGCTTACCATAGATATTTAGAAGTTAATAACTTTGTATTCGCAATAATATAAGTTGATAAACCATTAATGTACTTCAAAACCTTATGTTGTTCTATCAATTTCACTTACAAACACATTGTGTAATCATGGAACTAGTTGGTATAGTATTCCATTTATTACTTTTTGCACTAGTGAAACTTACGTAAGTAGATGTATTCATCATTAAAGTATCTAAGAGGATATTACTTATTCAACATGTTGAAAAAATTATTCCAAGTATTAATTAGAGCACATTATTATTTTAATTTCACATAGAGAGTTTCCCACTAGTGAGACACTAGTATATCAATATTCAACATGAAGAAGGTGATATTCTTAGTATCACTAAACTAATTTACTAGGAAGCATGCCTTGAGTTTTATAACCCATCTATATATTTATATGTTATTTATTTTACCTTTAAAAATTTGAATGATAAGATAAAATTCACTTTGAAGGGGGTGTGTTGTTGAAACTATTGGTTAGTGAGTTGAAAATAAGAGGATGAAGATGTCAAGTTAAACTAAAACATCAACTCATGAAATCAGCCAAATATTTTAGGTACACAACACTTCTAGGGTGTCTTAAATAATATTTTATATGTATGGGATTGCATTAAAAAAAAATTGGAATCAACCATTTTACTCTTCTTATGGAGTTATTTTGGGTAGGATAAAACATATTTGAAAAGTAATATTTATTTCTCCCACTATGTTCAATTTACTATAGACATAAGAAAGAATTTTGACCTAATATAAATGATATACATAGTGGTTCTTATGACCAAGTGTCTAGAGGACAAATCCACACTTATAGATAAATGGTGGATTATATAATGCATGGGAAATATTAACTATACTACTATACACAATAAAATTTGAGATAATAATAAGAGTGATATGCATAAATATAAATTTTATTCAATGTGTAACTTCTATTTAATGTGTAGATAATGGAAAATTATAGATATGTGCAATGAGTTAGTAAGGATAAGAGTGGAGACTCTTGTATAAGAAAGAGAATTCTTCCTTGTTAATTTCCAAGTCTATTTAAAAATAATAAAATACTAAAGATGTGTTTGAATTATGAAAGAACACTAAAAAAACCTTTCTACTATGTATGTGATTTCTCATATCTATAAATGCATTGATGTATAAATGCATAGATTCTATGTTGCTTAATAGATTTAAAATGTGGTTATAATACATATATGTATTATTTTTCAGTCCAAGATCCTATTCTAAAATACCCATGACATTGAGTATTTTCAAAGAGAATAGTGGAACACTGATGGGATTTTGTCCTCCATTTTAGGATTGATTTGAAATCAGCCCAAGGCATAGCTACAGATATTTGGCTTCATAATGGAGACTGCATGGAATAATCTTTGAGAGATGCAATGCCACAATTGGGGGTTTGATCCTAATGGCCAAGAGTAAATTAGTGATTTTTTTGAGTATGTTACTAATATTCATACAGTTTTCTCTACTATTTTATAAATGAAAAGGAATGGGTATTTCAATCTCCAAAATAAACACAAAAAGAAGGAAGGGTAAGGAAGAAAAGAATGTTTCTAGATCAAAGTGAAATTAATGATTCAACAATCAAGCTAAATGCATCTACCATATTTATACCATTATGTGCTAAGTCTCACCAAAGGTCTTAATTCTAGTACTACATAATGGGAAGAGTTTGGGGAAGTAGTGAAGAATGCTTAATTTATGATTTCTCACTAAATACCAATAATATAAGTCCACATCAAATAACACATAAACTTCCAAGATAAATTACAAGATAACACATAAGTAAATAGTATTGTAAAGAAAATGAAAGGAATTCACAAAGATTTTATGATAGGAAAGCGCATAATAATCAATGCATTCATAAAATGATAAAGCCTTAAAATAATTATATGAGCACTAATATTCATCTTAAACTAAAATTAAAGATATTTTTATTAACAAAACATGTGATACATAAAAGATGAAATTTCATTCGTTAAAAAAATAGATATCTTAGCCAAGTTTCTATAATTCAAAAAGGACAAAGGAAACCACAGGTGAAATCTTGGCTTGATTTTGATAGCTCTTTTGATCTAAAAATTTTTGACCCTAAAATTATAATGTGTTTGAACTTTTAAAGAAAAGTATGGGATTCACCCTTGGTGGTTACAAATTCATAATTCAAAAAAAAGGATTAAATCCTCTTTTATTTCACCAAAAATATTTATGGGGGACCAGTCAAATTATACATTAAGGTGGCATAGATGAGGTAACTCCCAACTAATTTGAATTTGCCTCTATGCCCTCTAGTATATCTACCACAAGGTTAAACTCCCAATCCAACTTGGTGAATTTCATTAGAGGCCCTCTTAATATTATTTCTTTCTAGGCTGCTAGTATTTGGTATACATGGAGGGGAGCCTCCATTAACACTTGGACTTTAGACACCTAGATAATGTGCACTATAGATTGAATTGAAAGATCAAGAATTATTTGAGCTCCCTCATTATTTACCTTATCCAAATTTCCCATTTTAACATAGTCAAAATGACCAAATTAAACTCCAAATTCACCCATGTCTAATAGACTGCCTAATGAGTGGAATAACACTGAGATATTGACTTCCTTAAAATAAGCTAGTATTTTCCTTTTTCCATATTCTAAGGGTCCCATTACCATTTGGGATAAGGAAAGCTATTCCTTCATATAAGTCTTCATGATCTCATAATAGGTTTAATATAATCCCAAATATAAAGTGGGCATCAATTTTAGCTCTAAGAACATGCCTTTATTATGGCACTTCCCATCAATTAAAGAGATCCTCTCTAGATAGGCCTGGGTCAATTATATGAGCACCTAAGTCTCTTCCATAGTATATACCACCTTTTTTAGGGTTGATAAAATTTGTATGAGGGCATCCTTGATTTTCCCAATTATCTTGATAGGGAAGGACCTCTTAACCTATGCTTCTAGAGTTTAGACCCAAATCTGCATGTCCTCAAAAAGATTCTTTGACATGTCATGAGTCACCCAAAGAATTGAGAGTGGGTCTTCTAGCATTTAATATTCTCTATTCAGGGTCTTAACCTTGGTGAGAGAGAATGAGTCTTGTTAGGTCTATTAGACCATAGGTTTTCCCTATCGCATGAATTTTTGGGTTAGTATTCTTTGCATGCTCTCTATGATGTATTCAACATCCCATTGTACTTATAGGGTACCTTACATTTTCATATTCATCACATGTAATATTGGGACCATTCATCAATTTTTGGGAGGAGTTATCAAGTTGGTGGAGATGTTAGTGATAGGCAAACGATGAGGTGGAGGAGGAATGGAAGAAGTGGAAGAAGTGAATGATGAAAGTAGTGGAAGAGGAGGCATGGGGGTGAAAGTAGATAAGATGAATGGAGAGGCCACAAGGAACATCTATTCTCACCACTGACTCTGGGTCATGCCCACTTGAGGTTAAATGACTCATAAGAGTGGGTATTCAAAAAAATAAAAGAGATTGGATTATTAAATCCAAATCTTTAGGTGCCCAAGGTGATGGAAAAAGAGGGTGGGGAGCTATGAGAGCAGATAATGAGGATGGTGTTGGAGAATCCATAGATACTGGTGGGGGAGGTATAATTGGAGAAAATAATACCTATATTATGGACTAATTATGTACTACCTTTCATTTCTTACTTATCCTTCTTTCTACATCAATTTTAGGTGTTATCATAGATTTTGAGGTAGAGAGGGTCATATGATTCAGTTATGGGAGCTATTGAGTTATCAGAAGAACTATCAAGATATTTATAATTACTAGAGATGTGAACATGGGTGCACTTACTCTTGTAATAATTGAGGCATCTAATGAAGATAGGGCACTTGTAGTAACCTAAATATGAAGAATGGTCAAAGGGGGCATCAAGAAAGTTACAAGTAAGGGAATGGAAGGGGTGGATGGAAATGAAGAAGGTTGATGATAGGGATGTCTGAGGCCATGGATTTTTAGCCAAAGAGTAGAGGGAATGGAATTGGGAAAATAGTTGGAGCTATTAGATTGGTTCATAGAAGGGGCAGGGAAATGAGTGGTGCGATAGGAGGTAATTAGAAAGCAAAAGGAGTGAGGAGAAGAACTTAAACTAGTGCCTTCTATTTATTCCACTTCAAGATTAATTCTAGGATACTACTAATTTTGAACCTCAGAGCCTAAGTGTCTTAGGGCTAAGGTGCCTATTAGGGATCCACTTATGTTTGGTCCACTTACCACCAAGTCACATAGATCTAACTTTGCTAGGGCCAAGGTTCTTGAATTTTTGGAGCTAAAGGAGGTGTAGCTAGGGCAAGGAGAGTTGTTGAGTTCAAGGGATAAAGTAATGGGATCCCTTGTATGATTATCATGGAAATTATGGGGGTAATCAGGGTGATATAACCAAAATTCTGAACAAATATTAAAGGGATCATGGATGGTCCAATCTAGATCTTCTTACCTTTATCATTATTGTAAGATTCAATCCTCAAAAACACCTCCTATTCATCCTCTACATTTAAATACAACCCATCATCATCCTCTATATGGTGGCTATAATTGAGGTTAAGGTGATTCAAATACTTTTCTAAATGGGCTTGGATCATGCCCTTTGGGTTTAAATATCATATCTCAACTCTACCCAAGGCCAAAGAGTCCTAGCCAGTCACCATAGTATATAGGGGAGGGAAATATTGGTACACATGGTGCCTAATTATGATTAAAATAGGTAGGTAGGCCTTATGCTGATGACTAATATAGTATCCAAAAACACCCTCCACTAGTTTATAAGCAATTTCTATCTCAACAAGGTGAATTAGGACATTATGGGGTATTCAGAGGGGCTCCTTAATAATTTGTGTAGCTTAGATGATGGTGTCCTCTTAGAAATACTAGTATTATTTGATGATAGCTAGTAATTCTCTAATTTCCTTTGATAGATGAGTTATAGGGACCTCATTGATCACATTGTATACTATCAGGTAGAAAAACACACAAATATCCTAAATGTTATTTTTGTATTGGTGGCCATATAGTTTTTATAAAACTATATGAACCATAGAGCCTCTAAGAAACCATGCAGGAATGGTAAAGGGCTTGAAAATGAGTGTCCCATAAATTTCATTTACAAGATAACTCATCAAGTAAAGTGTCCCCCTGCTTGTGCATCTATTATGGCCTTGACCATGCTAAAATTAACCACCACTCCTAGGTCAGGGACTTGGGAGCTATACAATATCATCTGAAGTAGAGTAACTCATAGTATGATTATGTGAAGGAAATATAGGGCCCCAAACAATTGGTTCAACAAGATGATACCAATCTAGATCTCCTCCTTAAAGATGTTATAAAATTATAAGGTTCTATTCCAAGTCTGCACCACCATTGATTCATATGAAAGAGTGGAGTTTGGGATATTGTAATAGGATTTGTAAGCCATTCCTAAGATGTTGACAATCTAGTGTCAGAAGCTGGTTGAGTAGACCCAATCATGAACATTATCTTTCATGTAACTGATGGTGAGGAGTTATTAAGCAATTTAGTATAGGGGAGCACTTCAATATTGGTTATAGATCAGTGTAAGACAAACTTATCATATGTTCATATGGAATCTTAAAATTTAGCTTAATCTTCATCATCAATAATTGACTCCTTAGGCACTTGGTTGATGGCCTTAAATATTTCATTATAATGTTTAAATTGGGTCAAACCATCTAGGAATGAAGTGTCCTTATATTCAGGCTCATCTTTGGGGTTTAAAGATGAAGCAACCATTACAGTGAAATGAAATTTGGAAAACACTTTGGTTGATGGAGAAGGCATTAAAAATAGTAGGTGGGAATGAAAAGCAAAGAATATTAATTTGGGAGTCTAGAGACATAACAGTTAATGATATTTATTTAGGATACTTATAAAAATAAAAAATGCATCCCCCTACATTAATGGAATTTGGTGTCTTTCTCATCTTGGATTCAAATTTGAGTGGGTGGATCAATATTCCGCTTGATTTCTCAATCCAAAGTTAATATTGGAGCATATGATTACATGTCACTTACTAGATATATTAAAGGAGATGTGACATTTTAAATTTTACAATCAGGGTCTAAATCCCCACTTCATCAATGTCTAGAGTGGGGTATGCACATACACACCTCAATCCTAAATCTTCTTGGGGGCTTCAACTTCATTCCACTTGTCACCTTTTGATTGGTCATGTCAATTGTCGATACCTAAGAATAGCCAAACACTTAGTTATTATACCCTTAGGTGGGATGAATGTAATATAAAGACATGTGTCATATTCTAATTATCCATTATGGTTCCACATGTGTTTCATTCTAGCCATAAAACTAGGGCCTTTAGGGGTCCACTACTAAATTAATCAATAATGCCACATGTAATGCTATGATACATCAAGCTCTCCTAGATTATGACATCTTTGTTAAATAAAAAGAGAGTATATATTTAAAAAAAAGATGTGGTGCTCTCTTATTGCATCAAGATCTCTTAGACCCTGATATCTTTATCAAAATAGGGGACTGACACATTTGACAATGGTGAGAGCTCATTGGTCAAATTTGGCACTTTTAACCTTCAGGGAACATGATATCCTTTGATTTGGTTGGACTCTCTCTAGATCTAACATCTCTATAAAAATCAAGATATTGACCACTCTACCATTGGTTGATAGGTCACTCACTGGTTAGGATTGGATCTCTTGAGATTTGGCATATCTATTAAGTTTGGGAGATTAGCCATTCTTCTTTAGCATAAGGAGATTAACTAGAGTACCAATGGCTTATGAACTAGGGATATTTTCTGATTCTTTATTTCATTAGGATATCATAGATTTTGACATCTCTGTTAGGTTTGGGAGACTGACACATTAAAATAAATCACTTGGTGCTCATTGATTATGTTGGAACTTTGTTACTCTTTCATGACTTTATCTTAGAATTGTTCTTCACTAGATTTTCCCTCAAAATTTTTTATTGGAGCTTTACTTACACAAAACCTTTAACTACCCTTCAGACGAATATCTTGAAGTCATACTACACCAAGACTTCAACACATGGAATAACCTATGGAAAACATAGAAAATGACTAAGTGAAAGATAAATGAATATATACAAATTAAATGCTCACTTGGCCACTAGATAGGCTCAAAAACACCACATAGGACTTGAGGATATGATATATCAAGAATATAATTGAGACTCCAGGAATCTCTGAGTAAAGGTAGGGCTAAAAAGTTAACAAGTTAAACCTTTAAAGCGAGAAAACCTATCCTAACCATGGAGTATCAACAATATTTTTCTTAGTCTCTATCAAATAACTATGAAGCTTGAAATCTAGATCAATTACTCATTATCCATACCACTTGTTTGGGGAGAAAAACTAGGGTGACATGGGATTTTAGAGACTTGGTGTAGGAAAAGATAACTATAATTAGAGAATGGATCAAAAAAATCTAGTTATGTGTTTTGAAATATGTGTCCCCCATTTCTTATGAAAAGAGGGAATTTTAGCTACAAAAAATGGTGACTTCTATACAAAAAGTGGTGATAAACACTTATAACCTGACCTATTAACCCTCTATTCCTACAACACATAGACTTAAAGAGAGATATTCAAACATATCATAAAATAAGGCACTAAATTCATGTAATAACAAGTGACATATTGATATTTTATCCTATAAAGGACCACTAGTGTGTGTAAGAAGTTATTTTTAATTAACTTATCCAATTGTGGAATTCATTCAAGAAACTGAGGTCAAACAGGGCATCAAATTTTGTAAGGGGCATTAATGATTTCACAGCTTAGAGGGTAATGGTTTGGACATTGGTATGCTACCATCCAAGAGTCCATATCCCTAATAAAGATATTTTTGGTCTTATTTGAGGCCTTACTCCACTACTAGCCAAGATGGAAAGATTACGATGGAGGTTGCCTAAATGGACCTTTCAAGGAAGACTCATAATTTAAATCTTGCATGTTTTATAGTCTTCTTTCAAGGTTCATTACAAAGATATTTGAGTCTTTTTCCATTAAGGCTTTGGGACCAAGACATGGGTAATAGGGTGAAGAGGAAACTCTAAATATCTTATCAATTTTTGATTGGATTGAATGGTCCCACCTTTTTAAATATGTTATATTAAGTGCAGCTTCATGGCCTCTAGTAGGATGTGAGTTATTCTAAAATCCACTTGTTTCTTTGAGAATCATTTGCCCTTGATATCTAAAATGTAAAGGACTCACTCATCATCCTTATTTTATTTAGATCTAAGACTCAACTTTGGTCCTCTAATACTTGATAATACCTTCTAGGATTCAGTCATCACTTAGAGTGGTTATTGAATTTTATTTTCTAGTGATCCCTCATAGTGGGGGTCATTTTTTTAAATTTTGTTCAGGGGCCAAATTTGGGTAAATAGAACACTAAAAGAACACAAAAAAATAAAAAAATAAAGGAATAGAGATAGAAAACACATAATAGGAAAATCAAACACATAACTAAAATAAACTAAATTATTATATACATTACCATTGCTCATTGGGGCTATTCTAAAATTACACTAGATGGAGAAGCTAAGAATTAGTGCTTCAAGAAATGTTATTTAACAGGAGCAATAGGTCATTGTCTTCTAGGTACTTGAGGACAAAGGTTTTATGTCTTAGGATTTTGGATATTTGATAGCGGTCAATCTAGAGAGGATAAAACTTTGAGTGTTGGCCTTTATTGTCATGGGATTTATCCCATATTAATACTATATCAAAGATCCTAAAGTTTTTATCTTATACCTCCTATCAAACCATCATTTGATAGTACCCTAATTATTTTTAAAGCTTAATAGAGCTTCATTCTAGGATTTCTTTAACTAAATTATATATAGGAGCCTAAAATTTACTTCGTCATCTGGGTCCATGAAGTTTTGAATGAACCTATAAGTTAGATGTCTCAGTGTGACTATCATGATTATCTCCAATCCATATGATGAAAGGAAAGGATATATCTTGAGGGATTGTTTCTACCTGGTATGGTCATCCCATAGAGAAAAATTTAGTAATGAGTGTCACTCTTGAGGCTTCTCTCCTAAATATTTCTTAATGGCATCTATTAATTTATTATATTTGGATTCTACCAATCCATTTCCTTATGGATATTGATTGGATGGGAATATCTATGTGATACCATTTCCATAAGTCCATTATGTAAAATTCATAGATTGGAAGGCAAAACTATTATCACATATCAAAAAGATTGGGACCCCAAACTAGGTGGTTATAGTATTCTCAAAGAACTTCAAGATTGTGGAAACATTGCTTCTCTTTGTCATAACTAACTCAAACCACCTTGTGAAGTAATTTATGGCTATGAGAACACACTTGTGGTTATCTAATGAGTTGGGGTTAATGACCCTAACATAATCTAGTCCCCATTTAGAAACTAATGTCAACTCCACCATGGGCTAAATTAGCATTGTTGTGTGGGTATCCCTTTTGGAAAAGGTATGGAACTTATGAAAAATGTAAACATGAACATGAATATAATTAAATAAAGTAGACCATTAGTAGCCCATATAAATTACCTTATGTGTTATGGCATTTATTGTAGGGTGATCAACACCTAGTTTTCCATGGAAGATTGACATTAATTTATTTAATTTATCCAAGGATAAACATATAAAGTAGAATCCTTGATTATTTTTGATATAATTCACTTATTCATTATATACTATGTAACCTTGAATTGAATATCTCTCTTCTATATATGGTTGAGTCTAGGATGTGTATTTCCATAGATCATGAAATGCATGATCAAGGAATACCAATTTGGTTGTGCCATCAGCTCTTGGTCTATTTGGTGTACATTTATTCTTAGGTCTATCTCAGTTATCAGTTGGGTAAGGCCCTATCCTTAGACCAACTTGGTCAATTTTTTCTCTAAGACACACTCTTTAAACTTTGTCATCCATAAACCTCTATATTCACCTAATTTATTTTTCCCAAACATTTGATTTATGGTTGGGTTTAAGATGATGGAATGCACCTTATTCATGAAAATGTAGTTCTTAAATTTCTTCACTATTTTGACTAGGGTGTAGGCATACTTATTGAGAGTAGAGTATATTAGTTCTACATCCTTGAGATTGGTGATCATGAAAGTAATAAGATGTTACTCTCCATCTAATCTTTGGGTGAGGCAAGAAATAATGGTGTGTTCAAAATTAAAGGGGTAGTAATATAAATCTTATGTATAGTCCAGGATAATAAGGACTAGGGTTTACATAATGGCATCTTTAATATCCTAAAAATATTTCTTTAATCTTACATGCCATTCCACTTTTTTATCCTATTTCAACATAAAATTTAGGGGTTTTAAAATTTTAGAAAAAATATAAATGAATTTATGAAAACATTTGATTTTCCTAAAGAAGGATTTCAATTTTTTCTTGAAATTAGGTAAAGGCAATATAGAAATCACATCAACTCTTTTTAGATCAATAACAATACCTTATTTTGTGATGATGTGACTGATAAGCTTACCTTTGGTGACATCAAAGACACTCTTCTTAGGATTTATGGAAATACCATACCTTTTACACATTTCAAACACTTTCTCAAAGTGTCATATATGATCCAACCTATATTTTGAAAACATAGTCAAGTCATACATATAAATTATTATACACTTACCAATTAGTCATTCAAAATCAAAATCCATTACTCTTTGAAAGGTTACCCCAAAATTTATCAACCCAAAGGGAATTAATTTGTAGGAAAATGTGCCCAATTTGGTGGTGAATGCAGTTTTGGCTTGGTATTCTCAATTAACAAAGACCTAGTCATATCTTGAAAAGCTGTCTAAAAAGGAAATCATCTAGGATCCACTCACCATTTGGATTAATTCATCAAGGGAAGGGAATCGATAATTGTATTTGTTTGAGGCTCATTTCAAGTTATATAATTTTACACATAGGTAAATTTCTCCATTTTTATTTTGCATAGGCACTAGGTTAGCCACTTAGGTAGAATGGTGAACTAATAAAATTATCCCAACTATGAGTAACTTATGGACCTCCTTGTGTATTAAGGGTTATAACATTGGTTTTATCACTCTCTACCTTTATCTAAATGGTATTTGATATGGATTGAGAGGGATAGTATGAGTAATCACTCTCAGGTCAAAGACCTTAAGGTATCCATAGGCCTAGAAAATTACATCTTTGTATCTTAGTAGTAGTTTTCACAACTACTTCAATTTGGAGTCTATCTAGTCAAGAACCACATTAAAAATCTAAGGGTTTTCTACTATACTAGGAATAATTAGAAAAAAAAATTGTTTCCAAATTTTGAGCTTCATTATTTGGAATGTGGGGTCTAAAATATCAAACACTCTTTTAAATGAAAGCATCCCCTTTAGGATATAATTCCCATGAATATTAATGACCCCATCCTTATCTAGCTCATTTTTAGGGTTATCCTTTTTGCCTCATCAATGATATAGGTTTCAAATACCCTCATGTTTTTAAGGAACTAGATAATCTATTGGTCATATTCAAATACTTTAATGTTTGTCACATTATCAAGGATAAACATGTGAGGGACAAGTTTCATAGAGAATCTTTCTAACTCGATGTCATCTAGGGGGTTAATCTTTCTAATACATATGTGAGTGAGTTAAAAACTTGTTTTTATCCCCTAGGGATAATAATGATGTTGAATGTACTAAACATTTCAATTAAGTCCCAAATTATGTACTTATACCTTATAAGGTATGATAATTTACATTGAAATTTACTCCTGATTTAGTTGACTACTAGCTCAGGGTCATTGAATACTCTTAGTTCATTTTCCTTGTGTTTCAATGTGAATAATAATCCTAATATTAATGCTTTTTACTCTACTAGACTGTTTGTGTAGGGGAAATAAAACCTATATGACATTAGGTATTTATTCTCTTAGGGATTTATTAGTAGAACACTACCCCAGTACCTTATTTGTAATAGGCCCCATATACATATAGAGACCATATGACAAGAAATTTTGTTTAATTATCATTTGTATCTTGGGCTGGCTTTGTACTTAACATATAGACCCCTAGGTTTGAGGATGCTAGGTTCAATTTTTTCATTGATGGCATTATACTTAATTATTATGTGTTTCATGTGGGGATCTCTATCCACCCTTATTTTATTATCTACCCATCTCTAGGTTAGACACATATAAGAGAAGTCTATGGATATATACCCATTTAGGGATTTAAACCAATCTCTATTTAGGAGCATACCATAAGCCTTAAGAATCTCTACCACTTGGATGCCTATGAAGTGTTAAATCCTAGGTTTAGATTGTAGTTGTATATGGGCATTCATAATCTTGCCTACTAATTTGACCTCATATTTATCTAGTTGAACCACTACCTTATCCAACTTGATAGGGATCAACCTTAACTTTTCAAAGATGCCTACTCACATTATGTTGACTAATGCTGAATCCACTAGGTAATCATGTAGGTTTTTCCTAAGTAATCTAATGGTCAAAAGGTAGGGACACACTTCTATCTTATTCTTATAAATTATCACATTGGTTTGGTTTTATTTTTCATGGGTGGGTTGAGTTAGTTTCTTGATTAAGGACTTTAGTAGAAGATCAAATTACTCTATGATCTAAACAAGTTCATGGAGTGTGATGTTGGCTTTGATATTTTTCATGTCATATACTATATTATAGACTTCTTTATTATGAAATTATGGGGATTACATGGGATATTTAGGTTCTTGAGGTCTTGGAGGTGGTAGGTGATTCCTAGCATTCTGGTTAGGTGGGGTTGTACCATTTTTTGGGAGAGTTGAGGTAGTGAAGGGTTATTATGGTTTTTTATTCCCAAGGGAATAGTTATTTATTTAAAACTATTGAAATTATTATACCTCATTAATACCCTCATTTGGATTATTTTCTTCCTAGATAGGGAATTCCATAGTTTCTAACACCATAGAAATTCTAAGGTCTTTACCTATGTTGGATGATTTTAGGTGATTAGGAACCACCTCAAACCCTTCCATTTATTTTTGGAAGATATCAAAGGCACAAAAGAAATTTGGGAAGTCAATTTACCAATTTTTTTCCATGTTACACACTCGAAACTAGTTAGGAAAGGATATCTCAAAGATATTAAATTATAGTAACCTATTGGGTGAAGATTCTCATAGATTATTGGAATGGTTGTAATTCCTATTTGGTCTTTGATATGTGAAGTTTTTACTATAAATCTCCACATTGGAGTTGTTCATCTTCCTTTGTATCACAAGGATGTCATTAATGAGTTTTTGTACCATTCAATGTTTGGCATCCAACTCATTATTTATAGAATCCTAGGGTATGATCTATGTATTGTTAGCTAATGCCAAAATTACCTAGTGTTGTAATTGAGGAGAATTTTTATGATTCCATGGGTTGAGAAAACCCAATTATCGGTTTGGTGTGGAATGAATTAGTAGGAGTTTATTTTTTATATGGAGTAGCTAAAGTATTAGTAAATTATGATTAACATTGGGCAAGAGGCTTAAGACGAGCATCTGTGGAAAAAAATTAGGAATGGGGGCCATCATATTACTTTATGGGTTAAACTATTCATATACCTTGATGACCCCTACATAAACCAAGGGTAGGTTTACTATTTTTGGGTCTCATATTAATAATATATTCATCTAAGGGCCCTAGGCATTTTTATACATTTTAAACACTAGTTGGGGGTTGGGTTAGTAGAGCATGGTAACCCAACTGTACATATTTTAAATCCTATAATTAAATTTCCTAATAGGATCATTGGGATCTAGTTTAATATAAAAAAAATTATAGTATAAGACATTAGGGTTTATCACTTTCCCAGACTAGGGGAAGAAGACAACATTAAAATGGTCCTAACTAGGGATCAAGTCCTTAGGGAAGTTGAGAAACCAGTCATAGGTTGAGTCCATCAATTTTAATGGGAAAATAACACATGTTACATCATTTTTTTATACATTCAAGAGTCTTATGGTGGTTTTTTAGGAGGTCACATTCTCTTTTTCTAGTTCATCCTACACTAGGAGTGAAATGGGGAAGATATCTCTTTGGGTTTTTAGGTAAGTCATAGATAACTCTCAAGACATTAATGGGTAAGCCAACCAACTAAGCCATCCTCAGTGATCTATTTGGGAGAGGTTGAAGGGAAAATATATTTGGAATCATCATAGGTCTAGGTTTATTGAGCCTAGGTATTATATGGAATTGCAAGGGTGAAACCACTAGGTGGCCATGATGAGACTTGACTTTGGTTATGGGTGAACTAGACTCTAGGATGTTTCATAAACAATCAATATTTTGTATGTTATCACCAAAAATCATAATCTCAAATAAGTCAACACTAAACATATAATTTTTTAATTCCTTCCTTTTCATCCACTATTGTTGTGTGTGTTTGAAGCACACAATAATGGAAAGAGCATAAAGGAGCAGGAACAATATTCAATCAATAAAATAATCCTCTAGAGTCTATGCTCCTACTAAGAATTATCCTTTAAAATGAAATTCCCTTCTTTTGGTGTCAATTGTTGTTTGGTCCAAAATCTTATTCCAAAAAACCCATGAGATTGGGTATTTCCAAAGAGAATAGTGTGAACATTGATGGACTTTCATCTTCCATTTTAGGATTGATTTGAAATCAACCTAGGGCATGACTATATATATTTGGATTAAAAATGGATCCTATGTGGAATAATATCTAAGAGATGTAGTTCTACCACCATGGGTTTAATCCTAATGGCTGAGAGTAAATGAGTGAGTTGTTTGAGTTTGTTACTAATATTCATGCACTTTGATATATAATTTTCTAAATAAAATGGAAGGGGTAGTTTAATCTCCAAAATAAATAAAAAAAGAGGGAAGGGTAAGGTAGTAAATAATGCTTCTAGATAAATGTGAAATTAATGCTTTAAAAACTGAGCTAAATGCATCTACCACAATTATACCATTGTGTGCTAAGTCTCACAAAATGTTTTAACTCTAGTACTACATAATGGGAAGAGTCTGGAGAAGTAGTGAAGAATGCTTAATTTTTTATTCCTCAATAAATACCAATACTATAAGTGTATAATAAATTACACATAAACTTCCAAGATAACTTATAGGCTAACATAAAAGTTATTAGTATTGTGAAGAAAATGAAAGGAATTCACAATGAGTTTATGGCAGGTGAGAACATCATAATCATTACATTTATAAAATGATAGATCCTTAAAATAATTATATGAGCACTAATAATCATCTAAAATTAAAATGAGATATAATTTGATAAAAATAACATGTGTTACATAAAAGCTAAAATTGCATTCATTATAATAACTAGTTCCATTAAAAAGATATTAATCTTAGACAACTTTATATGATTTAAAAGGGGTGAAGGAAACTACAAGTGAAATCCTAGCTTGATTCTAACATCACTTTTGACCTAAAAAAATATCAACCTTAAAAATTCAATGTAGTTGCACTTTTATAGATACTAATGTAATTCACCCCTAAGTAGTATGATATTCCCATCTTGGGCCATGATTCCATCCCTAGTAGTTAAAAATACATAATTCAAAAAAGGATAAAATCCTCTTTGATTTCCCCTAAAATATCTATGGGGGACCACTCAACTAATACTTAGAGGTGGCATGAATGAGGCAAATCCCAACTACTTTGGATTTTCCTCCTTGGCCTTTGATGTGGCTATCATGAGGTTAAATTCCTAATCTAAACTAGATAGGTTCATCATAGGATCTTTGAAGATCATTTATGCCTTGGCTACTAGTCTTTGGTATACCTAGGGGGAGCCTCCATGGACACCTGGACTTTAGGCACATGGCTGATGTTTATTATATATTGAATTAAAATCTCAAGAACTACCTAAGGTCCCTCCTTGTTTTCATTGGACACCTTTCCCCTCATGCCCTAGTTGAATTGACCTAGGTGAACTCAAAATTCACCCCTATCTAGTAGAGTTCCATCCAAGTGGAACAATACCAAGATATTGATTGCCTTTAAATAAGCCAATATCTTCCTTTTGCCATCTTCTAGGGGTCCCATTGTCATTTGGGATAAATTAAGTCACTTCTCTATATTAGTCTTCATGGTCCCAACATGTGTATGATATAAGCCCAAATATAAAGTGGTCATAAATTTTATCTCTAAGAGCATGATTTTATTAATCATAATAGTTAGCTTTTAGCACTTTCCATCAATTACAATGATCCTCTCTCGATAGGATTGGGTCTATTGAATGCACACCTAGGTCTCCTCCATAGTCTCTACCACCTTTCCCAGGGCTAATAAAATTTTTAGGAGGAAATTCTTGATGTTTTTAATTAGCTTGGAAGTGAAGGAGTTCTGGATCTATGCCTCAATAGTTTGGACCTAGATCTACATGTCCTCAAAACACTTCTCTGACATGTCATGAGTCTCCAAAAAAATTGAGAGAAAGTCTTCTTCTATTTTATCTTCTCCCTTAGAATTCCTCACCTTGGTGAGAGATAATAAGTCCTATTGGGTCTGCAAGACCACATGGTTTCCCTCTTGCATGAATTTCTAGGTGAGGATCTCCACATGCTCCTTATGGTGTGGTAAAAAACCAATTACACTTTTGAGGTTCCTTAAATCATCATCTATAGCACATATAATATTGAGACCATTCCCTATGTTTTGGGAGGTGTTGGTAGGGTGTAGAAGATTGTAGTGATAGACATAAGATGAGGTGGAAGAGGAATGGAATAAGTGGAGGGAGTGAGTGATGAAAGTAGTGGAGGAGGAGGCATGTAATAGAAAAGGGTAAAAATTAATGGAGAGGCCCAAAGGAATATTTTTAGTCAGTTCTAACTTTGGGTCTTTCCCACTTGAGGGGAAATAGCTTATGGGAAGGGGATATTTATTAGAAGAAAGAGATTCACTAATTAAAGTTAAATCTTTAGGCACCTAAGGTGATGGAAAAATGGAGCTAGAGTACAATGATAAAATCTAATGGGACTAGTGCTAGAGGAGCCATATATACTAATGGGGGATATATAATTAGAGTAGTTGGTACTTATATTATGTGTCAAATTTGAACTACCTTTTTCTTCTTCCTTAACCTTTTTCCTAGGTCTGCTCCATACATTATTGTGAAGGAGCCAAGGTAGTGAAGGTCATAGGGTTTGACTATGGGAGATATTGAGTTGTCAAAGGAGTTATCAAGAGGGTCTTAGTCACTGGATATATGTATAAGGGTACATTTACTCCTAAAATAAATAATGTGTTTAATTAATATGGGGCATGCATAGGAACCTAAATCTAATGAATGACCAATAGGGGCATATAAGAATTTCCAAGTTGGGTAATGAAAGGGGAAAATGGAAACTAAGAAGGTAGGATGCTAGGGATGGCCAAGGCCATGGATGTTTAGGTGAAGAGAAGAGGGGTGAAATTGGGAAAAGAGTTGGTGTTGGAAAAATCGTTCATGGAAGGGGTAGGTAATGGAGTGGTGTTGTAGGAGGTGGTTGGAAAGTAGAGGGAGTGAGGGAATGAACTTATATTAGTGCTTACTATTGATCCTACCTTAGCTTTATTTTTGGGTTAATATTAATGTCAAACCTTAGAGCCTAGGTGGATTGATATTTAAGTGATTTTTGTGGATTTACTTGTGCTTGGGCCATTTTTTGCTGAGTCATATGGATCTAACTTGGCTGGGGTTGAGTCCCCTAAGTTATTGGAGGTGGATCTAAGATAAGGGGAGATGATGAATTCAAGGGAGAAGGTGGTAAGATCCCTTATAGGATTATTCTTGAAATTTTCAAGGGAGTTAGGGTGACATCACTTAAAGATTTATAAAATATAAAGGGGGTTTGGGATGGTCTAATCTAGATCTTCTTACCTCCATAATTCATATGAACTTCAATCCTCATGAGCACCTCCTAATCATCCTCTATGTTTAAATACAACTCATCATCATCCTCTAGTTTTTGGCCATAGTTGAGGTTGAGGCAATCTAAATACTTCCCTAAATGGGGTTAAACCATGCCTTTTGGGTCCCAATCTCATGGGTTAGCTCTTCTTAATGCCAAAGAGTCTCAACTAGTTACCATATTTTATAGGGGAGGGAAAGAGTAGTACACATGGTGCTTGATGATGATTAGAAGAGGTAGGTAGGCCTTTTGTTGTCAACTAATACCACATCCAAAATGGCCCTCCACTAGTTGGTAAGTAATAACCATCTTATCAAGGTGACTCAAGATGTGATAGGGTAAGAAGAGGGGATTCCTATAATGCTTATGACTCAGATGATGGTACCAGTAGTCTTCAATGGGAGCAAGTGTGTCTCTAATTTCTTTTGATAAATGAGGTATAGGGGCCTCATTTATCATAATTTATAACACTAGGTATAAAAATCATAAATATCCTATATGTTATTTCTATAATGATGGCTATATAGTTTGTATAAAACCACATGAACCACAGAGCCTCCCCATGAAATAAAGGTAGAGGGATTGAAATTGAGTGTCTTTTAGAGTGCATATATGAGATAAATCATCATGTAAAAGTTTCCCCCTACCCATGTATCGACTATATCCTTGAATGTGTTAAAATTAACCACTCCTCTTAGGTTGTAGACTTGGGAGCCATCCAAGATCATGTAAAGCAAGGGCACCCATAGTATGTTGGTGTGAAGGCAATCTGAGGCCTTGAATGACAAGTTAAGTAGGATCATACCAATCTAGATATTTTCTTTGAAGGTGTAGACCAAGTATGCATTGACATACTCCTTGTTCACCCATTTAATAGATAGGTTTTATGCTCAGTCCTTAAAAACATTATAGATTTGGAATATTTTAGTCTATGTCTACACCACTACCAATTCATACAAAAGAGTGGAGCTTGGGAGATTATAATAGGTTTTGTAGGCCATTCCCAAGATGTTAGTAATTTTATGCTAGGAGCTAGATGAGTATACCTAATCATGAACCTCAAACTATACCCAACTAGTAGTGAGGATCAACTTTAAAAACAAGTCAGTGCATGGGATCACTTTAGGCTTGGTCACATCTTAGTGTAGGTCACACTTCTCATATGTTCACAAGGCAACTTCAATTTAAGCTTGATCATCATCATCAGTAATCTACTCCTTGGGAAATTATTTGATGGCCTTCAATATTTTTTTATAATGTTTAAATTGGGTCAAACCATCTAGGAAGAGTGGCCCTATATTTAGGCTAAACCTTGGGGTTTAAAAATGAAGTGGCCATTTTAGTGAGATGAAATTTGGCAAAAAAAATCTGATCAAAGGAGAAGGTGGTAAAATCAACAGGTGGATCAGAAAGAAAGGAGTCTAAATTTGAAAGTCTTTATAAATAAAGACTAATGACCTTTCTTTTAGATACTTATATAAATCCAAATTCATATCCATATATTAATGACATTTGGTGGCTCACTCATCTTGGATTCAAATTTGAGTGGGTGGCTCAATATTCCATTTTATTTCCCAATCCAAAGTTAAATTTAGAGCATGTGATTAAATTCTACTTACCAAATCTAATAAAGGCAATGCAACATTTTAAATTATCCAATTGGGGTCCATATCCCCACTTCATCAATGTTTAAGTGGGATAAGTGCATGGCCACCTCATCCTTAAAGCCTCTTGGGGGCTTTAGATTCATGCCACTTATCACGTCTAGACTAGTACTCATGTTAATGGTCAATATTTGAGCACAACTAAGCACTTAATTTTTATACCCTAACAAGGGATGAGATGTCAATGTTGACCATTTTTTGCCCAATAGGCCAAAAATTGGTCCCCCTTTTTTTCTATGCTATTCTGAGAAAGTACTTTTGATTTTGCATGAGTCTTGAAATTTATAAAGACTACAAAATTTCTATGGACTCTGTAGGTGTAGTCTTTTGGAAAATGAAGAACCAGTTCAGAGAGTGCAAGGTTTTACAAAGCTTCTTTGGACGCTTGTCTAAAGAAATTCATAAGGAAAGAGAGCTAAAATGGTTCAAAGATACTTTTCCTTAAGGTTGGAAGAGTGGTTCAACAACATAATCTTTCCAAGAGTTAGCACCTTTGAACCATTGAACCATTGAACCATTGATCAGTTCAATGCCTTGGTTCAATGCTTTGGTTTAATGCATCAGTTTAATGCCTTGGTTCAACGCTTTGGTTCAATACTTTGGTTCAACACTTTAGTTCAATGCATCAGTTCAATACCTTGGTTCATCAGCTTGGTTCAATACTTTGGTTCAATGCCTTGGTTCAACACGTCAATTCATCAGCTTGGTTCAATCAAACAATTCATTGGCAAGTTTATCGCTTTGGTTCAAAGCTTAAGTTCAAATCAGCATGGTTCAGCATCTTTTGGTTCAATCAAAGGGTTCAATGGTCAGTTCAACGAGCTCGATTCAATGCTCAGTTTAAAGCCTCGGTTCAACAAATGCTTGAACCATTGAACCAATTCAATGGATTGGTTCAATGGCTGGTTCAAAGAAGTGGTTCAACATGAAAAGTTCAAGGGAGCCCCTTGAAGGACAAATGCCCTTATCGAGGGCACTTAGTCAATAAAGGCCCCCTTCGAAAGGGTCATTTTCAAGAAGGCTACAAAGGATGATTTCTTTCAAAAAAATTCTAAGGCAGTCGATAGAGGCAAGGAAGAAATCCTTCAGACTTTTTGTCCAAAGGAATTCCTTCGGACAAAAAGTTTGAAGGAATTCAGAAAAGCTATAAACAAGAAACTTGAAAGCAAAAGACAAGGATGATTTCTTTCAAACTTTTTGTCTGAAGGAATTCCTTCAAACAAAAATTCTGAAGAAATTTAGGGAGGCCGTGGGAGAGAAAAAGCTAGGAAAATAATCTGAAAAAAAGGACCTAGGGAAGAAATCTGAAGAAAAAGCCTACGAAAAAGAGTTGAAGCAAAAAATCCAAAGGAAGGTCCAAGGGTGATGGGCCTGAGGTTGTCAAAGTTGAACATGGTAAACTAGCCATTGGGTATTCAAACATAGTGATGGGTGCACAGACATCAAATTTAAGATGGTGAAATAGCCATTTGCTTTTAAATTGCCTGAGCGCCAATCATGAAAAGAGCCCAAGGAACATAGTGACCTGCCAGAAGACCATCTTAGAGGGTTGAAGGAGCAGAAAGAGACAAAACCAAGATGAGACAAGGCAAGAAATGAATAAAGCATCCAAGTGGTGAGAAGAGGTATCAACTCAAGGATTTATTCCTGTAGTTAGAACAATGCTTGTCAAGTGATCACTAAATGACACAAATAGTAAGCGGTGCAACTTGTTTTCTCCAGTTTGCATTCATAAGTAGACAAGCCACGTAAATGCCTTAAAGGGAGTAGTCTGTTCATATAAAAGAGGCACGACTCATGCTTTCATATTAATATTGAGATGCCAAAGTCAAAATAGGAACTAACAATCAAATGGCTCCCTCTTCACAAGGCTCAGAGCACACATGGTCCAGCTTACAAAAAGAGTGCCAAAGTCTTTCCTAGAAAGTGCCAAGTTCTCTTCCTCTTTCTATATATTGTAAAAATTCTCATTTGAGAAGCATTGACTCTCTTAGCCTTGAGGCAAAAATCTGCCCAAAAATTTCTCAGGCTTGTAAGGTAGAGCACTGCCAAATTTACCTTGAATCAAGACTTAGCATTTTTTTATCTCTATCTAGACTTGCACTTTAAAGTATATGTATATGTTCTTCTTTTGTGTTAAGTCATTGTCTTTCATGCTTTCATAGATTGATTATAGCATGTCTAGTGCATTGTGAAGTCTCATTTCTACAGTCTTTCAGAAGTGTCTATAGCAAGAATATAGGCACATGTGAATAGGCTGTCAAAGTATGTCTCAGAACACCTTTGCTAGTTTCCTTCCTCCCTGTATCTCTACAGACCCCTGACTCACTATTGCAGAAGAGCTTCCCTCTTCAGATGAAGTGTATGGGAGTTTCTTCCTAGTGAAAAGTGTATGTTTGGGCTGGGTGGGTCACCTTTTTCAGTGTATCGCCTTTTCATTTTTAGTCTTAGGTTTTATTTTCATCATCTCTCTCTCCCTTTTCATCCCCCCTTTTTCATTTTATTTGTTAGCAATAGGAGAAACTAGGGCCTAAAATATAAATTAGAGGGAGATAGCCCTTATCTAGAGACTCTCCCCTCTAGCTTCACTGATCATACATGCAAGAGGGGAGTTTCCATTGTTGCATGTGGAAGAGCAGGAGCTACACGTTCTGCCCTGAGTGCAATCCACTATGTCAACATTTTTTGGCACGCCTAATGGGACCAACTAGGACAAGTTGTGTCCATAGAGTTGAAGAATTTTTGGTGTGTTCTTCAACTAACCAGCCTTTGGAGGCTTTTTCATCAACACCAATGGCAACTCTAAGTTAAATCAACTAGTTAAGTAGTTCTGGTGCCATTAATAAATAGTATTCTAGTATGTATAATTCCATCGTTCAGAGCCATAGACCCTGTTTTCCTTGGCTAGCCTGGCTATGATCCTTACTAGCCTTATGTTGATCCTTATCAAGTTTAGTATGACCAGTCCCAACCCTATCATAAGCTATATCAGCTTTATGCCCAGTCTTCTCAATGTGTCACTTCTCCTACTCATCCTAGTCTCTTTGCCAATCAACCCATTTCTACCTTCAAATGAGCACTACTAGGATACAACAAGCATGCAATAGATCTTGACACCATAAGGGGATGTGTCCAAGAAATTCTTGATCATGTCATCCATCAAGTGAGAAATGCACTAGATCAGGTTAAGAGTGAATGGGCTCCTATTGAAAGAGCCAATTGGCAAAGGCTTACAAGCGAGATGCTGGATGTGAGTGGTTTGATTACATCTTTGGAAGAGAATCTGAGTATTCATGAGAGGCAGCCTTACCAAGTCTATCAACCTACATACTCGCTACCCAAAGAATCATATCAGTCATATATAGCCCCAACTTATGAGCCAACTCAAGCCTGTCAAAGACCTTTCCCCAATCATGTTGAGGAGATTTGAAACATTAAATCTTATGTTTTAGGCTAATCTTGATAGACAAATCGAATTGGCAAATCTTCAGATGTAGAAGTCCATTTTGGTAGCAAGGGAAGTGGAATATAAACCCTCACTACCCTCTCACATTATGGCCCCATCACCCCAAAAGGAGATGCCCAGTCTAAATATCTTGAGCTGGAATAAAGTGGTCGAGTCATGGAATAGCAAGGAGGAGAAAGACATTGTCCAAGAGTGTGAGGTACAAAATGAGGTTAGTCCTTTTCAAGTCCCTCCCACCCTTCCTCAAGAAGCTTCTTTCATTTCATGGCAACCTTCATGCACTCCCCATCTCTATAATGATTCCTATGAGCTCTAAGAGGTACAAAATGAGGATAATCTAGCTAAGCAGATTGAGGAATTAGAGTCTAAGATGAGACTACTTGGAGAAAGAGAGATGGAGTTTTCAGACCTTGTAAGGGAGACTGCACCAAAATATACCCATTCTACCAATCCTCAAGATATTTCCAATATTGATGAAGTGTTGGTAAAGTGGAGAGATGAAAATCAAGAGATTTTGGCCCAAGGTCTACCCCCTTTTTCTCATGAGGTTTTTAAAGGATCCCCTATTTCCGTTTCCCAACCTGATTTTGATGAGCCTTGTGTGCCCCCTCCTATTCTAGAGAAAACTCCTACTTGTGTGCCAAATCCTTTCTATCAAATGGCACTGGCTCATTTTGACTCATCTGATGCATCAATCGATCCTACCTTTAATCCTATATGCCTAGCTTTTCAACACACCTCTTTTCAGATAGCTCTTCCTTTATATGAACAGACCCTCCCAAATCTTCCCCAAGCTCCTCAAGTCTTTCAACATGATCTCCAAATTCCAAGCTACAAGAAGGAACATCATGAACCAGCTCAAGACCTTGAAGAGGATAAAGTTGCTGCCTATTCACAAGAGTAATATTCCAATCCCAAGATCATGAGTTGGAAGTAAATAGTGGAATCTTGGGGCAGAAAGAAAGAGGAGGAGAAAGGTTTTTCCCAAAACCTTGAAGAAGATGAGGCTGCTCCTACTCTTGATGATGATTGTGACCTCTAGGAAAGGCTCTTCTAGGAAGATATAGATAGGCAGATTATAGAGTTGGATTCTAGAGCGAGTTTCCTCAACCAACAAGTGGTGGACATTTTAGATCAAATAGTAGATTCCATGTTTGAACACACTCCATCCACACACCTCCAAGAGAGCTATCATGCCATGCCTAATATAGATGAAGTGTTGATCAAATGGAAAGAGGAGAATCATTCAATTCTAGTTCAAGGACTTCCTCCTCTTCCACATGAGTTCGTCCATCAGCCTTCCATTTCCCCCATTCTCAAGGGGGAGCTTGTCTTGAAGGAAGCAAGTGAAGAGGAGTATGCTTAGTTCATGACTGATCAGGGAGACTTCATGAGTATGAATGAGGAGGAGATCACCATAAATGTCATGGAGGAGCATGGACAATCTCTTATTCATGTTTTGAATGATTCATTTGAAGCCATTAGGGAAGGCTGCACTATTCTTCAAGGGGGTTATGAGATGGATAAGAGTGGAGAAGGTAGCATTGGGACTCAAATAAGTATGCAAAGGGGCTAAAAGTTTTCAAAATTATCCCTTCAATAGGTTGGTGAATCTAAAAATATTTTCTTTGAAGTCATCAAGGAGGATGGTCATACCATAGAACCTGAGCATGAGGTAGAAGAGGACAAGCCAGTCAATGATGCATATCAAGGGGCTTATGGTGATGAGCTAGCAACAATTGTTTTATTGATGAGATACATCAGCATGAAGAACCAACAGGAGGAAAGCTTCCAAGAATAAACAAAGTATGTATATGTTGGAAGCATGTTTGAAATTGATCCAATCAGATACAAGCCAACCTAGGTGGCCGGCAAGAGGAGCAGGTCACCAACTCTCCATTTCATTCAGCCACTTGTTTGGCACCATAAGTTTCCTTGCCAAGAAGGAGACTTAAGATTTTTTCCCTTTGATCTAGGAGGGAAGAAGATGTACCTGGTTAGTTGTATATAGTATTTATTTTTAGTTTCTTTTCCTACTTTCCCTAAGTATATTTTGCACAAGTAGTGTTTTTAGTCTTGTGTGTGCTTTCCCTTATGTCTGGGGTAAAAAGATTCATGTTTGATTCTTGGATCTTTGGGGCTATTGCTACCTTTATTCAAAGCTGCATTCTGATTCCGTGCCTAATGGACTACAAGGCAACTTGTCTCTAAGCATAGCAGGTATGCTTCCCCTGGGAGTTGCCAATTTGTTGACCTTTTTTGCCCAACAGGCCAAAAATTGGTCCCCCTTTTTTATGTTGTTCTGAGCCAGTACTTTTGATTTTACACGAGTCTTTTAATTTCTACAGACTCTACAAAATTTCTATGGACTCTGCAGGTGTAGTCTTTTGGTAGATGAAGAACTAGTTCATAGAGTGCAAGGTTTTACAAAGCTTCTTCAGACTCTTGTCTAAAGAAATTCATAAGGAAAGAGAGCTAAAATGGTTCAAAGATACTTTTCCTTGAGGTTGGAAGAGTGGTTCAATGACATAATCTTTTCAAGAGTTAGCACCTTTGAACCATTAAACCATTGAATTGATTCAATGCCTTGGTTCAATGCTTTGGTTCAATGTGTCAGTTTAATGCCTTGGTTCAATGCTTTAGTTTAATTCTTTGGTTCAACACATCGGTTCAATGCCTTGGTTCAACGCTTTGGTTCAATGCTTTGGTTCAATGATTTGGTTTAATGCTTTGGTTCAATGTGTTAGTTCAATGCCTTGATTCATCGGCTTGGTTCAATGCCTTGGTTCAACGCATTGGTTCATCAGCTTGGTTCAATAAAATAGTTCATCGACATGATCATCACTTTAGTTCAAAGCCTAAGTTCAAATTGGCATGGTTTAGCGGCTTTTGGTTCAATCAAAGGTTCAACGGTTAGTTTAACAAGCTTGGTTCAATGCTCGGTTCAAAGCCTCAATTCAAAAAATGCTTGAACCGTTGAACCGGTTTAATGGATTGGTTTAATGGTTGGTTCAAAGGAGTGGTTCAACATGAAAAGTTCAAGGGAGGCCCCCAAAGGATAAATTCCCTTATGAAGGGCACTTAGTCAACAAAGGCACCCTTTGAAAGGGTCATTTTCAAGAAGGCCACAAAGGATGATTTATTTCAAAAAAAATTCTAAGGCAGTTGATAGAGGCAAGGAAGAAATCCTTCAAACTTTTTGTCTTAAGGAATTCCTTCAGACAAAAAGTCTAAAGGAATTTGGAAAAGCTGTAAACAAGAAACTCAAAAGCAAAAGACAAGGATGATTTCTTTAAGACTTTTTTTCTAAAGGAATTCCTTCAGACAAAAAGTCTGAAGAAATCTAGGGAGGCCATGGGAGAGAAAAAGCCAAGAAAATAATCCAAAGAAAAGGACCTGGGGAAGAAATCTGAAGAAAAAGCCCATGAAAAAGGGCCAAAGTAGAAAAGCCAAAGGAAGGTCCAAGGGTGACGAGCCCGAGGACATCAAAGTTGAGCATGGAAAACTAGCCGTTGGGTATTCAAATGTAGTGATGGGTGCGTGGACGTCAAATTTAAGATGGTGAAATATCCATTTGCTTTTAAATTTCCTGAGCACCAACAATGAAAAGAGCCCAAGGAACATAGTGACCTGCTAGAAGACCATCCCTGAGGGTTGAAGGAGTAGAAAGAGATAAAACCAAGATGAGATAAGGCAAGAAATAGACAAAGCATCCAAGTGGCGAGAGGAGGTATCAACTCAGGGATTTATTCCTGCAGTTGGAATAACACTTGCAAGGTGATCACCAAATGATGCAAATAGTAAGCGGCATAGCTTGTTTTCTCCAGTTTGCATTCATAAGTAGACAAGCCATGTAAATTCCTTAAAGGGAGTAGTCTATTCATATAAAAGAGGTGAAACTCATGCTTTCATATTAATATTGAGATGTTAAAGTCAAAAGAGGAATTGACAATCAAATGGCTCCCTCTTCCCAAGGCTCGGAGTGCACATGGGCCAGCTTGCAAAAAGAGAACCAAAGCCTTTCCTAGAAAGCACCAAGTTCTCTTCCTCTTTCTATATACTGTAAAAATTCTCATTTTAGAAGCGTCAAATCTCTTAGCCTTGAGGCAAAACTTTGCCCAAAAATCTCTCAGGCTTGTAAGGCAGATCACTGCCAGATTTACCTTGAATCAAGACTTAGCATTTTTTTACCTCTATTTGGACTTGCACTTTAAAGTATATGTCTATGTTATTATTTTGTGTTAAGTCATTGTCTTTCATACTTTCATAGATTAATTACAACATTTCTAGTGTATTTTGAAGTCTCCTTTCTACAGGTCTACCAAAAGTGTCTACAGTAAGAATATAGGTGCATGTGAAGAGGCTATCAAAGTGTGTCTCAGAACACCTTTGCTAGTTTCCTTTCTCCCTATATCTCTATAGAACCCTGACTCACTATTGCAGAAGATCTTCCCTCTTCAGATGAAGTGTATGGGAGTTTCTTCCTGGTAAAAAGTGTATGTTCGAGCTGGGTGGGTCACCTTTTTCAGTGTATCACCTTTTCATTTTTAGGCTTAGGTTCTATTTTCAGTATCTCTCTCTCCCTTTTCATCCCCACCTTTTTCATTTTATTTGTTGGCAGTAGGAGAAACTAGGGCCTAAAAGATACATTAGAGGGAGCTATCCCTTATCTAGATACTCTCCCCTCTAGCTTCACTGATCCCATAGGCGAGAGGGGAGTTTTCATTGTTGCATGTGGAAGGGTAAGAGCTATGTGTCCTGCCCCCGAGTGCAATCCACTGTGTCAATAGTCAACTGGGGAGATGTGGTATCTATTGGAAATATTTTTATTGATGTCAAAGGTCTAGCATTATTGGTGATAAAAGGCACCATTGCATTTAGTGGTGTTTTTAATATTCATATCTTGGCTAATGTGTGTTAATATTTATTTAATATTAATGAATATATTTTTGGTTTTATATAAGTCAAAAGAGGGCCCATGGAGAATTCAAAGAGTCATGGGGTAAAAGAATAAAGAGGAATGGGACACATTTTCTCATGAAGAGTCATCTTGAGGAATTCCAATAGTCATCATATGAAGACAAAAGAGGTATGACACATTTTTCCATGAAGGGACACTTTGAGGAATAGAAAAGTCACCAAGATAAAGACAAAAGAGGAAATGATGCTTTTTCTTATGAAGGGTCACCATATGAATTTTCAAATGCAAGGATACAAAGGGTCATGAAAGTTTGGCACCATTTTCCATGAGGATTGATGGGCCATAAATGGTGAAGGCCAAAGGTCATTTGGAAAGCTATAAATAAAGGCTTGAGAAGCCATTTGTAATATATAAGAGATTAAATGGTTTGTATTTTTTTTAAGAGATAAAATTAGGAGATATTGTAGATTTATATCATTTGTTAAGTAAGAAACATTGAGATATAGTTGTTTTTTATACACAAGAGTGGTTGGTGCTCCTGCGGGTTGGTGCTCATAAATAGTTTCTATGTTGGTGCTCGGCAAAGGGGTTGGTGCTCCTACAAGTTGGTGCTTGAAAAATTTGTATTTTGAGTTGGTGCTCATTCATGTACTTGAGATTTTTCTTTGTGGTTTTTCCCACTTTGGGTTTCCACATAAAAATTTGGTCTCTCTCTCTCTCTCTCTCTCTCTCTCTCTCTCTCTCTCTCTCTCTCTCTCTCTCTCTCTCTCTCTCTCTCTCTCTCTCTCTCTCTCGTGTGGTGCAAATTATTATTTCAATTTTATTACATATATTGAATGTATGATTGAGTGGTTAAAAAAATAAATTAGATTAAATAAAAGATATATAATATACTGATTCACCCCCCTCTCAATATATTTCATGCTTAACAATTGGTATCAGAGCAGGTTCCTTTTGAAAACATTTTACAACTTGAAGGAAGATCGAGAAAGCATGATGATTGAATCATTTGAAGGATTTTATACAAATAAGGCACCATTGTTTGATGGGATGAATTATGTTTTTTGTATCATAAGGATGAAGACTTATTTGATGTCCCTTGGATTCAACATATGGCAAGCAATGGTGGAGGAATATGAAGAGCCACAAACAATTGTAACTACTTTAGCAGAAAAGAAGGCAAGTGAAAATAATGATAAAGCCTTAAATGTTATTTTATGTGGTTTATGTGAATAAAAATTTATTAAATTTATGAAATATAAATCTATTGATGAAACTTAGGTAAAACTTGAGAATATTTACAAAGGTGATGGAAAGGTTCAACAAGCTAAGCATCTAACTTTCAGAAGATATTTTGAGAGTTTGAAGATCGAAGAAGAAGAAAATATAACAAGTTATCTCTTGTAGGTTGATCAAATAGTCAATCAGATTCAAGGTCTTGGAGAAAATTTAGAATAATTGACTATGGTTCAAAAGGTTTTGAGATCTCTAGCATTGAGATATGATGCAAAAGTTTAGGCAATTGAAGAGATGAAGAATTTAGCCAAGCTAAAGATGGATGAGCTTTATGGTATTCTTATGGCATATGAGATGTAGACTAAATAAGATAAACCTTCAAAGAGAGAAGAAGATTTCAAGACATCAAAGAAAGAGAAGGCTAAAATTCAAGAATCAAGTGATAATTATAGTGATGATGAAGATGATAATGGAGCTCTATTCATTCGCAAGCCAAAAAAGGGAATAGGTAAATATCAAGGAAAATTACTTTTTAAATGTTTTAATTATGGAAAGATTGGAAATTTTGTAGCTAAATGCCCAAATAAGGGTAATGATGACAATGAATAAGGAAAGTCTACATACAAGAATAATTTCAAAGGCAAATTCAAGAAGGGATTTGAGAAGAAGAGTTTGTATTCTAAAGATTCTAGCTTAGCCAAAGATAGTGGAGTCAGTGACTCAGAAGAAGAAGATATTCTATTCATGGCCAAACATGAAGATGCCTCCATAAGTAAAAGTACAAATGATCAAGAATAAGAACATGATGAAGCTAAAGTGAATCTGGAAGGAGAAATCATTTGTGCCTTAGAAGAGTTAAAATATCTTGAAAAGAAGAATCAAATATTAAAGCTTCAGATTGATAAAAATGAAAAGGAGTCAAAGGAAATAATTGAAGATCTACAAGCACACTTTAAAGAAGCCAAGAGGATTGAAGAATATCTAACGACATAGTTGAAAATAGTAATTAAATAATGTGAAAGGTATGTTATTGAAATTGTTTCTTTAAAAGTATATCTTGAGAAAACAAATAAAGCAATCAATGATAAAGCAGCCAATGATTCAAAATTTGAGAATAACACTAATATGTTGAATAAGATATTAGAAAATCAAAGATCAATGTCAGATAAGATAGGTATTAGATTTGAAAAAGAGAAAGAGGAGGTCACTACTTTCATAGATAAGGAAAAAGGAAAGATCTATGTTGAAGCTCTTACAAAAGAAGAATTAAAAAGGGAAGAAGTTAAGAATACAAAGGACATCTCAAACAAAGAAGGCTAAAGGGAATAGAGCTAAAAAAGGTAATCAGGTTAGAGATACACAAACAGGTCCTATTTTTATGGTTACTATTTTTTTATCATAATGGATATGGTCATAAGAATTTAGAATATTGAAAAAGAGCTAATAGTTTCAAAAATAAGGAGAAGGAAAGTCATGTAGAGTCAAGTAGAAGATGCAACTCTTTTGATCCTCTATTATGATTTAATGAAGAGGCCATAATATGTTACAAGTGAAACAACTTTAGATGCATAGTCTAGTATTGTAGAAGTTTTTTTGAGTCAGTCAAGAAGGACCAGAGTTTCAAGGCTCCATTCATCAAGAAGAAAGTTTAGAGAAGTTCATGGAAAAGGAAATAACCTAAAAAATCTATGTTGGTGCAAACTGCTTTGCCTACAAGAAATTAATAAAATCCATGGTTAATTGATAGTGGATGTTTGAGGCACATGATAGGAGATAAGAGCAGGTTCATAACCTTAAAGAAGATCAATGGTGGCATAGTGAAATTTAGAGATAATATTACTACCAGAATTGCTAGAAAAGGTACACTAAGTTTGGATAATGGTAGAACTAAAACTAAAAATGTTTTATATGTAGAAGGTCTTAAGCATAATATTTTGAGTGTAAGTTAAATGTGTGATCAGGGGCACACACTAAAGTATTATGTAGAAGGTTTTTAAATTAGAAGAAAAGATTTAGATATGTTGGTTGCAGATGCTTAGAGAATAGGCAATAATTTGTATATGCTTTTAGACATCAAAGGTCAAAGATGTTGTTTGATTTAGATTGAATAAAGTTGGATATGCCACAGGTGAATGGGGCACATAAATTTTGACAATCTTGTCAACATAAGAAAGAAGCAAGCAATCAAAAATCTTCCAAAGATTACAAAGCCATCTGGCACGCTTTGTGAACCTTGTTAGCATGAGAAGCAGGCTAGAAGGTGGTTTAAAACAAAAGAGTAATTGAATACTAAGATGCTAGAGCTTGTTCACACTGAGCTATGTGGACCTATGAGAACTCAAAGTACTCAAGGTGAGAAGTATTTCATATTTTTTATTGATGATTTTTCATGTATGACTTGGGTAATGTTTTTAAAGAAAAAATTAGAAGCTTTTAGACATTTTAAAGCATTCAAAGCATTAGTTGAGAATGAAACCACTTTGAATATTAAGTGTCTAAGATTAGATCAAGGAGGAGAATTCATGTTAGATTAATTTGTTGAGTTTTTTGAATACCATGGAATAAAAAGATATTATTTAACAATTAGAACTTCACAACAAAATTGAGTAGTTGAATAGAAAAATAGAATAGTTTAGGAGATGGCAAAGACAATGCTAAATGAATCCAAGATAGAAGATAAATATTGGAGAGAGGAAATCACTATAGTAGTGCATATTCAAAATAGAGCACTATTAAGATTCAATAGTGACAAGACTCCTTATGAGATATGGAAAGACAAACCATCAATAGTTGATTATTTTATAGTTTTTGGTAGCAGATGCTTCATAAAGAGAATAGATGAAAAACTTGGTAAGTTTGAATCTAGAGTAGATTAAGGTATATTTCTTGGTTATTCTTGCAAAATTAAAGCTTATAAATGTTATAACAAAAGAACCAAGAAAATTGTTGAAAGTGCAAGTGTTAGAATAGAAGAAGATGGAACACAAAGAATCAGTGATCTAATAGAAATTCCTAAATTCATTGAAGATGAAGGTTTTGAAGAATTAGATGAAGACAAGAAGGAGAAAAAGGGAACCAAAACTCCATCCAAATATGTTTAGATAAATCATAATGAAAGTGACATCATCGGGGACATAAATGAAGGAATTCACACCATAAGAATGATGGTAAGTGAATTTGAGCAAGTTAATTTTTCTTTGTTATCCAAAATTTAGCCTAGAACTTTTTTAGAAGCTAGACATGATAAGCATTGGGTTAAGGCTATAGATGAAGAATTAAATCAAATAGAAAATAATGATACTTGGGAATTAGTGCATATACCAAATGATCACAATGTGATAGAAAAAAAATGGGTTTATAGAAATAAGTTGAATGAAAATGGAGAAGTGACTAGAAATAAAGCAAGATTAGTATGTAAAGGATATGCTTAGATTGAGGGAATAGATTTTGAAGAAAATTTTACACCAGTGGCAAGGTTAGAGGCTATTAGAATGTTTCTTACATGTGTAGTGTTTAAAAATTTCAAAATGTTTTAGATGGATGTCAAATATGCCTTCCTAAATGGGAATCTAGAAGAAGAGGTCTACACTAAGTAGCTTGAGGGATTTATTCTCTCAAACATTAGTAGCCATGTATTCAGATTGAATAAAGAATTATATGGATTGAAACAAGATACCAGAGCTTGGTATTCAAGACTTGATAAGTACCTACAAGATCAAGGTTTCAAGAGAGGATTCGCTGATAGTAATCTCTACATCAAAATAGAATGTGAGCATCAATTGATTGTTGTGGTATATGTTGATATCATTTTTGGAGGAAATATTGAAAAGATGACAAAATAATTTTTTGATAATATGAAAAAATAATTTGAGATGTCTATGCTTGGATAATTCTCATTTTTCTTAGGATTGCAAATATTTTAGTCAGACAAAGGAATTTTCATATATCAAAGTAAATATGCCAAGAAAATGTTGAAGAAATTTGGTTTTGAGGATTGCACACTAGTTGGCACACCAATGTGTACAAAAATTAAGGTGAGCAAGGATAAAGATTCACCTATTATAGATCAATCTTTGTATATATTTATGATTGGTAGTCTTTTATATATGATAGCATCAAGGCCAGACATCATGCATGTAGTAAGTATGGTTACAAGATATTAGCAATCTCCAAAAGATAGTCATGTTCAATTGGTGAAGAGAATATTAAAATATATCAAGGGGAAAATGGATTATAGATTATGGTATCCCATAGGTAGAGATTTCACTTTGGTTGCTTATATAGATTCGGATTGGGTAGGGTGCTTGGATGATAGAAAGAGTACAAGTGGAGGAACTTTCTTCCTTGGTGATAGCTTAGTATCATGACTAAGCAAGAAGTAGAATTCAATATCACTTTCTACAGTTGAAGCAAAATATATTTCAGCAGTATTGTGTTGTACTCAAGTGCTTTAGATGAAGTAAACTTTGGAGGATATCAAGGTAAAGTATGATGAACCTATTTCTATTTTTTTATGATAACACAAGTGCTATAAATATTTTAAAGAATTCAGTGATGCATTCAAGAACAAAACATATTCTCATTACATATCACTTCTTGAGAGAGTAAGTTGAAGATCAATAAGTTAAGATGGATATATCAATACTACAAAGTAGATTGTAGATATTTTCACAAAGGCACTACCAAAAGACACATTTGAGTATCTATGAGAGAAGTTAGAAGTAATTTATTTTACTTCTTGCCATTAAGGTTCAACATCAATTGAGGGGGAGCTAAGTGTTAGCTCTAGGTAGGCCCTTTTCCATTGATGTCAAAGGGGGAGAATAACAAGTATAGGTATAGGTACAGGTGTAGAAGTAGGTTTTAGGGTGTGGTAGTTTTAGTTTGAGGTTACCATCAATGAAAAAGGGGGAGATTGTTGGAAATATTATCATTGATGTCAAAAGTCTAGCATTATTGGTGATATATAATATACTGATTCATCCCCCCCCCTCTTAGTATATTTCATGCTTAACAACATCCTATGATTATCCCCTATAGTTCCACCTGTGTTTCATTCTAGCCATCTTGGGCCCTTTAGGGGCCCACCTAATAAGTTGATTGATTATGCCATGTGTCATGCTATGAAATGTTATAATCTCCTATATTATAATATCTCTATAAAATAATAGGAGACTAACTCTTCTAACAACAAACCATATGGTGATCCTTTATTTTTTCAAGGTCTCCTAGACTCTGACATCTTTATCAGACTGTGAGACTAACACATCTGATAATGGTGAGAGCTTAATGTTTAGATCTAGGAACTTATGACTTTAGGGAATGTGATGCCATTTGATTTAGTTGGGTTCTCCTAAGATATAACATCTCTATAAATATTGGGAGACTAACCACTTTGCTACTAGTTGATGTGGCACTCATTAGTTGGTCTAGGCTCTCCTAGGATCTAACATCTATATTAGGTCTGGGAGACTGGACATTATTATTTAGTATGGGGTGATTAGATATAGTATTTATAGCCTCTAACCTAGGGTCATGTGGTACTTCTTTATTGCATCAATCTCTCTCATATTTTAACATCTTAGTCAAGTCTAAGAGACTAATGTGTCTGACAATAAATTACATGGTACTCACTAATTGCATTGATCCTTTATTACCCTTTCATGACTTTAGCTTGGAATTGGTCTTCACCAACTTTACCCTTAGAAATTTTTATCAAATATTTACTCATTCAAAACCTCTAACTACCCTTGAACTGAATATCTTAAAGTCACACTATGTTGAGACTTTGACACATGGAAGAACTAGGGAAAAACACAAAAAATGACTAGGTAAAAGAGAAATGAATAGATAATGATTAAGGTGATCACTTGGTCATTACTTAAGATCTAAAATGCTACATTGGAATCTAGGATCTGATACATAGAGAATAATATAGAGACTTTGGGAATCTCTACGTAAAATCAAGCCTATAAAGTTACATGTTAAACCTTCAAAGTAAGAAATCCTATCCTAAACATAGAGTATCAATGGGATTTTCCTTGGTCTTTGTCATATACCTATAAGGTCTACAAGTTAGATCAATTTTCCATTATCCATACCACTTACTGAAGGAAAAAACCTAGGGTTACATGGGATTTTAGAGACTTGGTGTAGGTGGAGCTAACCAAAATGAGAGAATGGGTCTGGGAAATCTTTTTATATGTTTTAAAATATGGATCCCCCATTTATTAAAAATGGGGCATATTATCCTCAACATATACCTGTATTATTTACAAAATAGAAGTTTTAATTAAAAAAAATTCTTAAGAGATATTTACAAAGTCTCTTCATCTTGTCTAACCAAGTGATAGTTTGATACAACACATGGAATGATACAAAAAATACTTAACATGGTGTACGTGTGTAGGGTTCCACTTGATGTACCATAATGAAGTGTTTTAAAGTGAATGTTGATGTGTAATGGTCTTATATAAGGTTTTGTAAATATGTAGCATATGAATAAGAATGCACAAGTATGATCACACACCATAAGGATATGAGGTAATGCACAACATTTTGAGAAGATACAAGTGATATGATATGGTAACTACTATCATATAAGTTTTTTATGATGCAAAATAATGAATTAAATTATAGAGGCTATGAATATTGAATGCATGAAATTTGTTGTGAGGGTATATGAGTTTTAAAGTTCTTATGTGGAGCTATATAATTTGGAAGGGATATAAATAAAGTGTGTGACATGCATGAGGATTAAAAATTAAGTGTATCAATGTATTATCATACTTCATAAATACTACAAAGAGTTAGTTTAGTTGTGAGATAATGGAGAGTTGTGCAAAAGGCTATAAGGCACTACACCATTATTTCTCATGACTATGAGTCTGCATACTTACCAAAATACATAGTAAGGTTTAAGGGATCAATTCATCAAATATTAATTAGGAGTCTTGCATGGCTATGATTAGCTCTGAGGTAGGATATAAAGATGTGAAAAAATTAATTTGACTTATCATCTCGTACAAAAACATTACGCATGTTAAATAATAACAAATATAAGATGAATAACAAGATCAACAAATAAATGGGAGAGGATGGTTGAGATGATTAGGAGAATAATATTTCAAATAGGCTATGGGTAGCAAATTTAGTAGGAGGATGCAAGTGTTGAAGATGACCCATATCTGGGTGGGATGGGGATTTCTATCATTTGGGTTTATCCAATAGTTATTTTGATGATTAAAGGGCTTTGTTCTTCCCTCAGTGTTAGTTCTAGGAGCTTTATTATTTAGCTCAAGTTAGATGTGGAAGCTATCTCTAGTGGTTTTCTAGATATTTTATTAATCATGTGGCCTTTCCTTTGGGGTCATTATTTTTCTTTATGTGTGTGGTCCTTTCTTGGTCTATTTGGGGGGCCATTTTGGGTTCTATGGAGTTAATCCCAATGATTCAACCTCTTAGTTATTTATGGTGGTGATATGTGTAGGTATTCTAGTCCTTTTTATGGTGGGATTGTCCTATCTATCCTACCTACATTAGTGTTACTAGTTTTAGAGTTATAATGCTGATAAAATTCTTTTGGGTGGACTATGGTGGCCTAGTTTAGACTATGTTATTCCTTACGTTGGCTGATGTCAGAAGGCCAATTATTTTAGTAGATATCTCCACAACCATCCATTAATATGGTTTTTATAAATAGGCTTGTTTGACTAATTAGGTTTGGTTCTTTACTTTTGAGGATTTTGTTTCCCTGAGATTGGTAAGGGTGGACCTCATCCTTGTAACTTGATGTCTCTAGAGGCTAGAGGCTTTGGCTCTAGTTTGATTAGTTTAGGCCCAAAAGGGGTATTTATTAGTTTCATGGATGGTTATGGAGGCTCTCTAGGTTGACTATATTATCCCAAGGGGTGGATTGGGCTCTCTAGTTTCAAATTCTTTGTTTCAAGGTGGGTTTAAATGGGAGGGTTAGGGGTTCCCCTTTCTTTATGGGTTTGACCATTGTTGGCCTTAGTTGGTTGATTTTTTCTTGTATATCTTTGTTAGTGGTGATTGTGGATGTTAAGGATGGTTCTCTACTAGGATAAGGATTTTTCAATAAAATTTTTATGTGTAGGTCTATTTTTTTCATAAGGAGGTGTGTGTTTTTTTATAAGGGCTAGTGGAGGGTCTCTTCATCTATAAAAAATAAGTCTACTTTCTTTAGAATCCACTGGGATTCCTCTTTGGAGACCTAGGCCTCCCCTTATGCTCAAGATGGTTTTAGATATAGTCAAAACTGTGTAACCATTACTTTTGTCAATGGTTGGAATTAGGAGTATACGAAACCCATATAGGTTTTGTTAGAGACCTAGACCTCCCCTTATGTCTAGTTTGGTTTTTGATCTAGTCAAAATTAGTCTATTAATACATTGGCTTCTACATTTTGAGTCTAAGATGGTTCTTGCATCAATTGAAAGTGGTTATCCTTTTATTCCTTGTTGTTGGTATGTTTTGTTGGTTCTTTTATTTCCTTGGTAAGTTGTTTCTTTTTTTCTTTCTTTATACTACCAATTGGAGACCTAAACCTCCTACTATGTCTAAGGATAGATTCCACACCAGTTTTCAAAGGTGGGTTCATCTCAATCCAATTAAAGACAATATGAATAACTTCATCAAGATTTCCACAAGTAAAATAAGTATAAGAATTATTCTTCTCCCATTTCTTATAAATACTTTTTAATAAGAGTATGATGAAATTTCCACTTTGTACAGGTGGTAGTTTTAAAACATCTACTTTATGTAGGTAATAATCACATAACCACTAGGATATAGTATCTGGGGATTCAATTACACCTAAAGAATAGAAAGAATAATTATTGATATCAATAATACATGACATGTGTACCATTTTCAAATACAAGGGGAGCTTGAAGGGTATGAAAGGATCTTAGTGTCAAGTCCAAAATATTCAAAGGGATTTTTGGAATAGATTTGGATAGTTACTTCAGATGACATAAGGAGAGAGAAGAATATCAATAAATTTATAATAAAATATGTTATCTCTAAACAATGAGAGATTATATCTAGGATCCTATTTTAGATACTAAAATATAGTATTATATACTTATAAATGTCATTTTTGATCTAACTTTAGGCTACATGACTTGTATGTACATATACGACTCACATTTTCCATTCTCTCACATCTACATGTAATCCATGGACACAACACTTTATAATTTTTATCAATCACTTACAATAATTGCCCTAATATACACAAAACTAGTTAATTATCATACTTAGACATCTATATATAATTATATTAGTGTTATTATCTCCAAGATATACCTGACAAACTTAGATGGTACTATTTTCAATTCAAATCATTCCTATGGGTTGATGTGTATGGTTAACATGTTAATGGCATGATAAGTTACCAAATTTTATCATATAAATAAAAAATAGGTGTAAGCATATTAAAAATATATAAAACACTTATAAAGTATACTATAACACTTTCACTTTCAAAGGCACCATCCTATTCTTCCTAGTTTAGTCATAATTCATAAGGAGTTGGCCCTACCCAAGTCTAAATCACTTCAATCCCAAGCCAAAGTTTTCATTTTCCATGTATCAAAAACTAGATTATATGTTGCATAAATTTAAGGATCACTATTTTACACATTAACCTAATGGGGAGAAATACATGTAGGTTGAATTCCCTCTTTGGAGTATTATATATGTTAGTCACATTCAACTATTTAATGGGGAGTGGCTGGGATCAATGCAAACCACCTTTTTACCCTTTTATAGACCATAATAGTGTCCAAAGTTGACCTATGTTTTTAAGAGAAGGATATATATTTTTGGGTATTGTGTGCACAGTTATACCTCATTATCGTACACACAAAAATAATAGAATTAGTCACAATACCTTGTACCAAAATAAAAGTTTAAAATTTATAAAGACAACCATTAGACTGATAACATAGTGATGGATGATAGTGACCAAAGGATGACAATAGTGTCCTTGTTAGAACAAAACTCATGTTCCTAATCTAAGTAAAACATAGTCTAGTTTATTTCCTAACTTACCATATTTATATAGTCTTATTGTTTCTCAAAATACAATAACACTAAGTAACTTATAATATTTATAAATTTCCATATTTAGCAAGCATAATTTTCAAATCAGCTTCAGTATTTTATATTCATATTTGTGCTTCATTTTAATACATAAAAAATAATATGAATTAGTTATTAAATTAATTTATATCTTGTTTAGGGTTAGAATTAATCAAAATAGGGTAAAACACCTATTGATTTAATGCATGTTCATGTAATATAGTCATTAGATTGAGGTAGTCTTCTTCATAACATAGGGGAAGGGAGAGTGTGTATGTGTGCAATCTATATAACATAATTCAACACAAATAAATAAGAGTATTTTATTTTACATTATGAGTATAGTATATATGAATGTCATTCTGAGAGACAAAGGTTTTAAATTTGCTAAGGAGTAATGAAACCATTCAGTTAGCCCATCATTCTCATCTACATAAATTCATATTACAAAGAGGTTTAATGTTATATGTGAAGACTCTTATTTAATCCCTTTGGTAAGTTATGAAATGGAATATTTTAGTTAGGTGAAGATATATAATATAGATGTAATCCCATTATGGGAGTAGGAATATTGATGGAAAATAGATTTATTGGCTTGGTAGAGATCATGGTAGGAATCTAAGTAAGATTGAATGCAATGAAGACAACACAAAGATTCTAAGCTCTTATTATATATTGGAGTGATAATGAAATATAATATGATCATTAGATTAAAATATAGGAGATGATGGATGAAACTAAGGCTATTATTTTCAAAGCCAATTCAAATATAGTAATAAACCAAATTTGGACACTCTTTTCTATGGAGGAAGCTTCAACCCTGAGGATCTCATAGATTAGATTAAAAATATGGAGAAATACTTTGAATATGAGTTAATGGAGGACACCAATAAGGTGAAGTTTTATTTTACCAAGGTGAAAGATCATGCATCCTTGTGGTGGGATCATGTGTTTTTTGGAAAGAGAGATAAAATGAAAAGATAGAATCAAGTCTAAGGATATGATGGTGCCAAATTTGAAAGTTATGTTCTTTCCTTTGGATTATTATCTGAATTTATTCAAAAATTTGTATAACTCAATAAAAAAACATTTGTGTGTGAATGACTACATATAAAAATTATAAAATATTAATATTAGAGTATATAATATTTAATATGATAAATAAAATATATAAAGGTGTATAAATAGAATTTTTATTTCCATTCAAGATGATTTTTAAATGTTTGATCAATGTGCAATGAAGGTAGAATAAAATTTTTCAAGAAGGAAAAAAATAAACTCTAGAGGTAGAGGAAGGTTCTAAAGATGAAGAGTACATGATAATTGTTGAAGAGGATAACATGCTCATGAATGTGAATCAAGTACTATAAAAATAATAATCAAACCCAAAGAGGAAGAGGATTTTCTTCTAGGGGTAGAGGTTATTTTGGAATATGACAATGTAAAGGATTCATGGGTAAGTGCTTCAAATTGGAAGAATTTGGGCATAGATAATTTTCATTTCCCAAATAATTTCAAAATATAAATAAGAGGATTGTATCAAAAAATAATATTTATCATGTAGACAAAGAGAGTTTTGGATACCAAACACATATGTAAGATTTGGAGCATGGTGAAGCTATTATGATGAAAAGAGTTTTGTTAAAACTATCTAAGGAATAAGATGAACATATGTAAAGATATAAATTATTAAAAAAAATTGGAAAGTATAAGGGAAATATTAAAAAGTCATTATTTTTTTATTTTATAGGTAAAATAAATCTAGTTTCAAAAGGATCTAACAACCAAAATTTTAAATAAAGTAAGATCAAAAGTCATGAAAAAATCCCCATGGGAATCCAAGAGAAAAACCAATAGAAAAAATAGACTAATAACTACCAACATGGAAGTAAAATAGACATAAAATCAAATATAAAGAAACATAAGACTAACATTCAACCTCCTTTGAGGAAGAATTCACCTTAGAAGTGGCTCGTTCATTGTTCTTGTTCTTCTCCAATAGTATATTCTAAATATATGTCCTCAAGTGAATTTGGAAGGGCCCTCCAAAGTAGTATATCTTACCTTTGGATGAGGAATTCATATTATTATTTTTTCCTTTGAGGAAGGTTGAATGTGTTCTAAAATATCATTCCCCTCTCTATTATTCCCATCTTTATCTGAATGAGAAACATTCTTTTCTTTATCCCTATCTAACTCTTGCTTGAGTTTCATATTTTTAGCCTTAAATTCATTAAAATATTTTATAAGGGATGAAAATTACATCCAAATGATTTCAAATTTATCTAGGAATATACCCAATTTATTTATCCACTTAGAGTTGTTGTCTTGCAAACTACTAAGGTCCTTGTTTCTAGGACTAACCATACCTTTTGGTGGAGTGGTCAAGGTCTTAGATTTTTTACTGGAAGAGGCTAGGGGAACACATAAGGGCATATGGGAGGAGTGTACAAGGGGGAAATATTTAAGGAGGGTATCTATTAGAGAGACTCCTCATTTCCTATAGTGAAATAACTTCCTTAGAAGGGTTGTTAGCTAGGGTATTTTTGGGAGGGGTGTCTTCCTTAGGAGTGTCTTCAGCAATGAAACCTTTAGTCAAGGGAATGGATTTTACATGAAATGTTTTACCTTATTTCAATAATAGGAGGATGATTTTATGGTGAATCATATCATTTTTTTCACTAAATAGGAAAGCAAGGGTAGTGGCTTCAAGGGAATTAATAATATAGTATGGAAAGCTATTTATATAACCTCATAAATGGTTAAGGAGTAAAAAGTGATGTGAAAATATCAGAGTATATTTCTATTCCAAGGTTAAATATTTCATGATAAATAAACATAACTCTATCCATCTACGAGGAAGGTCCTATCAGGAAAATCCCTTTTTATCGGTCTTTAACACAACATTTTTTTTGCATTAACTCCAACTTATGACTTTTATCTTTGTAGACTTTTACACCTTCACATGACATCCTCATGGCTTCATTGATACTTTATTAGGACACTAATATTTTTAACCCCCTCAATCTCACTATTCATTTATTCCATATGAGAATGAATTACTTATAAAGGACCTCATCATGGCCTTTTAACCTCAACATATATTATGTAATGCCTCCTCTGCTCAACTTATTCTAGATTTTCTTATTCCTTTGCACTTTGACACATGACACCAGTTCCATACAATCATAGTTGCCACCCATTTAAGACTAGTTTTTATTTATCCTACTATATGTAATATGATGGGAAAATTTAGAATAAGTCTATAATAGTTTACTTTGAGGGTTGTGATTAATGTTTTAAATGTAGGATCTAAAATTATTTATTTTCCAATTATTAAATTAAGGGGGTAGGGGGGTCAAGTTTTGCAAACCTTGAAATGAATTTCCCACATGCAAACTGTATGATTTTTGTTGGTTATGAGTATGAAGAGGAAATAAAATGTATATTAGTCTCTTGTTAGTCAAAATGAGAAAACATAATAAAAATAATAAATTAATACTAAAACCTCTAGCCTAAACACTAGGGGAACGTAACACAATAAGAAAAAGCACAAAAAAGAAATGAAGACAATACATATTTCTTGCCTCCTTTTTCACATATGGTGATTATTTATTGGCATAATAATGTTCATTCTCAACCTATGATGATTTTAGTCTCTTATAAATGCTTATCCAAGGTGGTATCATCTCTCCAATAGTCACCTATGGCTTGATGTTGAAGCTTGGCATAATAACATTACTCTTTAAGGGCTTCAAGAAGGTATTCCATAAAAAATCTTACACAAAAGCTTGTTTATCAATGGTTTGGTCACTTATATTTATAGCTAAAATAAATAACTCTAACCATGGGTAGGTTAGGTTAAATTATAACTTGGGTTGAGTCTAAAATAACCTTAGTTGGGTCAGTTTAACACTGGGAGGGTTTAAGTCAGTCATGAAATCTTGACACCTCAGTTTCAAATATTTGTGAGGACTGACAACTCACTTTAGATATTTGTGAGGTGTAAGTCATATTTTTGAATATTTATTAGATAATAGATCACTTTATTATCCCATTTGACTCTTTGACTTCATTTTTGGCAAAAAATCTTTGTTAGTAAATGAAATTCACTAATTTCATTTGGAATTTTTGTTTAGGCACGTTAATTAGGTTTTGTAATATAATTAATCTTGCTTAGTTATTTTTATATTTTGGTAATTGATATAAATTTCATGAATTAATAGATTAACATTCCAAAAGTGCCAAATTACTAGGTCATACTTTGACTATGGTTAGAATCAAATCAAGTTAGTGATACATATAGGGTAATACACCATTTAAGCTAGCCTCGTCATGATTTTGGGTAATTAAATTCCTTACACAAATTAATTTTGGAAATTTATGTGATTTTTAGGCTTAAAATATATCATTTTATATAAATTAAATTGACTGCCTACATAGGCATAGAAGTGGAAAAAATTAGTTGTGTATAATTTTCCCCTATTTGAAAAGGAGTTGTAAGATAGACACAATAACATATTTTTAAATAATGAATAAGTCATAATTTTAATGGTTCATGCCTCAAAAAGTGGCTAATAAGCCCTTGAAACCCCCTTGAGGGAGAGGGAGACAAAAATAGAAGCATCAAACATTCGTTTGAACTTAAGAAAATGACATGATTTATATGGAGTAATGTGGGTGGGATTACTAAATTTACCAAAGGTAATTATACATAATAATGAAAAATGAAGTCATTGATTTGACCAAAGGTGGTTATAATCTGGAAAGGAAAAAGAGAGTGATTTTCCCAAAGGTAGTTATAATCAATAATGGAAAGGGAAACACACTGATTTACCTATAGGTGGTTATAATAAACAACACATACATTGGCAAAGGATAACAACACATTTCTAACCTAAATGTGAGTTTGAAGATGCACATTTGAATAAACATGGGATATAGGCTAAGAAAATGGCATTATTAAAGGGTTTTTGAGAGGAGGCCTAAAAAGTGATAGTGTTGGTAAAGGATAACAAAACATTTATATCCTAAATGTGATTTCAAAGAGGCATATTTAAATAAACAAGTGATATAGGGTAATGAAATGGCATTGTTAAATGGGTCTTGAGAAGAGGCCCAAAAAGATAGTGCTGGCAAAGGATAACAACACATTTCTAGCCTAAATTCAATTTTGAAGAAGCACATTCAAAAAAACATGGGAGACAAGCTAATAAAATGGTGTTGTTAAATGGGTCTTGATAGGTAGCCCAAAAATATAGTGATGTTAAATAATAACAACACATTTATAGCCTAAATGCGAGTTTGAAGAGGCACATTCCAATAAACATGGGATATAGGCTAAGAAAATGGTGTTGTTAAATGGGTCTCGAGAGGAGGCCCAAAAATATAGTGCTAGTAAAGGATAAAAACACATTTCTAGCCTAAATGCCAGTTTAAAGAGCCACCTTTGAACAAACATGGGATATAGGATAATAAAATGGCATTATTAAATAAGTCTCTAGAGGAGGCCCAAAAATATGGTTAAGGTAGGGGACGTTCTTTGGAGTTTAACATCTTATTATGTTTATGACTCATATAGATGCTTATTTAGATATGCTTATTTATATAAACATAGAATAAATCATTTGTTGCACTTATTTATTACTCATGAATTGAGGCATATGCTAGGGGTAGATGGTTAGTTTATGACCATCTAAGAGATGTTTCCATTACTAGAAGACTCCATGTGAGAATGATTTTACTTTAGCTTATGATATTATGCATGATAGTTATGGATAAATACAATGGTAATGTATATCCTAAGCATGAAAAACTCAATTTATATGTAAATATAAACAACTAAGGAATAATATATGAATAATCAAATCCTAATTGTAAATATAACAAATAAATATATTGTAGGATTAGATACAAAAGTACACAATTTAAGTACATGATATTCATAATCAAGACTTAGGTGTAAACAAAATATAATAGTATTAAGGCAACTGAAAATAAAATAACAAATAAATAAATAAAGAAAAGATTAAAAAACAAAAACACAAAAAATAACCCATAAAAACACAACAAAACACCAATAAAAACCTGAAAAAACAACAATAAAAACAAATAGAAAAACAAAATTAAATAGACAATAAATCAACAACACAAAAAAACAAAGTGAATAAAACAACTAAATAATCCAAAACAAATAAAAGTGAAGTAAACAAACTACTCTAAACACACAAAAACAAACAAACTAAGCTAAACAAACAACAATACACAAACAAATGATTTCACAAAGTTAGTGAAAATAGGAAACAAAATGTTCATGCATGTGTAATAAAGGTGTTAATCTTAGTGATAAGGTGACCCATAATATAGGTAGTAATGACACAGGTATCACAACACTGGAACAATTGGAATAAGGTCATACCTATACTATAGGGAAACAAAAACATAAACAAGACAAACAAAAATTTCCCCTAATCTATAAGAGACAACAACAAAATGAGATGTCAAACAAAATAAGGGGGAAATAGAAGAAAAGGAAGGGGTAACTGAGTTAACTCTAGATGCATTAGGAAAGTGGATGTTGCCTACATAGTTCCATAGACATAAGATCCAGTGTGAATTTTAGTCCAAATGTAGTTGTCCCAAGATATGGGATAGAAGAAAAAGGATGATAAGAAAACATTACTGATGGGTAAAAGAAATTAGGAATGGTCTCATAAAATAATGAATACATGAGATAAGGAAGGATTACATGTCAAAACCATGAAAATGTCAACACAAATAAATAACACATGTATGAGAGAGTATGGTTTAGGCTAAACCACATTAAAATTTTAAAGATGATTATCCACACATGAACTAAAATGGTAATTCATAGTGTCTACTAAATCTAAGGCTTATAAGGAGAATGAACTTGAAAAATGGTGAGAACATTAAAATAGATAATATTCAAAAAATATTGATAGCATAAGATGAATATGAGTGGTCATTAATTCATCAAATTTGAATACATAATGTTCACTATATGAACTCACAAAATGGAGAGAGCGTACAGTTGAAGGCTAAGAAGGATGGGGAAATTAAATGACAAGTAGTTACTTGTGAAATAGTTAGTTTTCCTAGGATCCTTAAGGAAAATAAGTGGTCAAAAAAGAAAAGAAAGTGTGGCTAAGCTAATCTAAGATACCCTATGTATCTAGGTGCTACCTACATATTCTATGTGCACCTCATGCTAATGTAGTTCTCCTAGAAATGGGAGGAAAAAAATCAAGGTTGTCTAGAAATAAAATGAATAGATAAGATGGCCCATCCTAAAATTTTTGATGGCTTTACGTGGAAATTTTGAGCCAATTTTCATGATTTTGTGATTTTTAGGATATTCTAGATCTTTCAAAAAAAATTAGAGGTTTTTGAAACTGTTACAAATGTTTATGAAATTTTTTAAGCATCTCAACTCAATCAAGAATTGCGATACATAGAAAAGTCTAACTCACAAAATGATGAGAGTGTGGCTTAGGTTGCTTTCAAAATGGTGAGAGTATTCAATTTAAAATGCTTGCAGAATGATGAGAGTGTGGAGAAGGGGTGATTGAGAGGACCTCAATGTGATTCAATCTTTACCTACATAGTCCCATTAGGACCTCAAGTCATTATAGTTTTGCCTACACAAGGTAGTGAAATTCTTCTAATTAAGTACTAGTAAGTTCTAGGCAAAAGTAAAATGGTAAGGTAAAGGATAAAAATAATGGCAAGGTGATGTGACAATGCATGGTGAAGGTGTTGTTCCTAATTTTCCCATATGTGGTTAGAATTAGGAAAAAATGATAAATGGTTAGTGATACTAATTTTACCATAGGTGGTTATAATTAGTAACAAAATATGAAACATTGATTTACCCATAAGTGATTATAATCACTGGCAAAAGTCAAACATAACAACAAATGATAGATGTAATTACTAGATCTACTATTATATTGATTTCATATACTACCACTCAAACATGTAATTCTTAAATAATTATGGGAACTGAATCTATCATCAGCCACAGAATGTGCTTGAATTAAAAATTATTTGGAACCAAGGCCAAATGTGATAAGTAATATTAGATAAAAATAAATGGTAGGTGAAGGGTTAAGGGCATGGTAGAATGGTAAAGGTTATATTAAAAAAAATAGGTCTAATGTGGCATAACTTAGACATCCTTGTAGACAATAATATAAATCCCTCAAGCATAGAAATGTTTTAGATGTATTATGCTCATTATTTCATTAAGTTCATCTCCCTCTGGTGTAGTGAGTATGTACAATCTAGAACCATAGTTGGAAATAATCATATAGGGCCCTAACTAGTTTGGTTAGAACTTTCCCTTTTTCTTGGATTCAACATTTACATTTTTCTAATTCTCCTTTAGTACCAAGTCACCAAGCTTGAATTCACAATGATTCATGCACCTATTGTATTGACCTTTGAGTTGGTTTTGATAAGCCTAAAGATTATTCAAGGTGGATAAATGTTTACCATAAAGTAAATATAGCTCATGCAAATGAGACACTTTGTAGTCTTCATCATCAATGATGTGCTACAATAAAATTATGAGAGAAGCAACTCAACCTCAATGAGAAGAATGGATTCAATTTCATAAATAAGTGAATAGGGTGTAGCTCTTATTGGAGTAAGGATTGTGGTATGGTATGTCCAGAGGGTGTTGAATAGCTATAAGTGACAATTATGATCAACATAATTAACAATCTTCTTTAGAATGTTAATAATGGTTTTATTATAATCCTCAACTTAGTTATTACCTTATGGAAAGTAAGTGATAGAGATACGTTATTTGATGTGGTATTGAGAACAAAATGCTTTTACATCTTTATTCTTGAATGATCTACCATTATCAGATATAATATCAAAGTAGATGCCATAGGGGAAAATGAGATGGTTAAATATGAACTTGGAGATCTACTTACTAGTGACATAAGTGAGGGGAATGGCTTATACCCACTTGGTGAAGTATTTAGTAGGATTTAGGTTGTGTTTATGGCCATCTAAATAGGTTAGATTGATCTAGCTAAAAATGTTGAGTCCTCACATTGAGAATGGACATGGTGTCATCAATGGTTTTAGTGTCTTGGTGAGATCATGAATAAAATTGGCATGGTTTTGACACTTGACACACCTATTTACATATGCAGCTACATCTACTTCCATCATTGACTATTAATAATTAGTTTTTAGTAATGTTTTGGCTAAGATTACTCCACAAGGGTGGGTTCCACACACTCCATGAAATTCTCTCAACACTATTCTAGATTCTACCAAAGGTACAAAATAAAGCAAAGTTCTATCATAGCTTCTATGATACAAGGTTGGTCCAAATAGAGTATCATAAGAGGCTTTATGGGCAAAAGACTTTTGTTTTTTATGTGATAAATTAGGAGGTATGGTATGTTCTTAAAGGTAGGTGTATATATATCTAAATACCAGGGAGATGTGGGACCAAAAATGTCACAAACCATATCGATGGCTAATTGTTCATGTGTTAGCGCTAAGAGATGTTAAAAAAGAAATTGATAATATCTAGTTTTGTTAGTGATCTAGATCATGGAACTAATAGTGGCCATAGAATCCACTATTCTATTATTAGATCAAGGTATTCTTCAAAATTGGATGTTAGTAATTTTATACTTGAAATTATCGATCATACCTTTATAAGGTACTAACTTATCATCCTTGGTATCATATTTATCTATGGTTTGATAGATGATTAAATTAGAATCACCATATACTAGTAAATGTTGAATGTTCCACTATACTTCTTGATGAATCCCTATAATGAGTGCTTCATACTTGGCCATGTTATTGGTATAGGTAAATCCAATACAAAAGGACTTGGGGGATGAGATCCCCTTGTGTTGTAAAAAAAATGTCCCCACCCCTAACCCATGAGTCATGAATGATCCATAAAATTACATATTCCACTATTTAGCTTTAGGAAGTGCATCTACTTCTTCAATGGTCATGATGGCCTCATCTCAAAATCCAAATGTAAGAGGTTGAGTATATTGAATAGGATCTTTAGCAAGCTAATCTATGATTACTTAACCCTTAATGGCTTTCTAGTTGGTATATTAAATTTCAAACTCACTCACTAACATAATCCATTTTTCCATATGTCCTTGTAGAACTAATTTGGAAATCAAATATTTGAATGGATCTACTTTGGATATAACAATGGTCTTGTTTTTTAGCATATAATGATGAAAATTTTGGGCTATGAACACCATTACTAAACATGATTTTTTAATTGGCATATAGTTATGCTCAAATGTGACCAATGTTTAGCTCAGATAATACACAACATGTTCCTTTCCCTATTTGTCATGCTATACCAAAATTTCCCCCATGGTATTCTTGATTGTTGACAAGTAAAGAAGTAATGGATTTTTTATCATTGGTGGAAATAATACAAGTGGGTTGGAAATATATTCTTTAAGTTGATCAAATGCTTTTTGACTCTCTTCATTCCAAGAGAATGTGATGCCTTTCTTTAGTAAGTGCATGAATAGATGGAATTTATCAACTAATTATGAGAAAAGTGTCTTATAGATTGAATCTTACCCTGTAAACTATGGAGCTACTTTATGGTAGATGGTGGTGGCATTTTGTAATTTCACACACCTTTGTTGGGTTGACTTTAATGCCCCTATGAGAGATAATGAAACTTAAAAATTTTCTATAAGTGACACTAAATACACATTTATTTGGATTAAACATGACATTTTACTCATGAAGTATCTAAAAGATTTTATGTAGCATGGTTTGGTGATCAACACAAGTCTTTGATTTACCCAAAATATCATCAACATATTCCTCAACTATGTCATGCATCATGTCAAGAAAAATCACTATCATAGCTATTTGTAATTAGATCCAACATTCTTAATCCCAAACAACATTACCTAATAAAAAATGTTCCTCATAGAGAGGTGAACACTATCTTATGTTGATCTTTTAGTGTGATCCAGATCTAATTGTATCTTGAAAAGCCATCCATTAGAGAGAGTATTTCATAGCCAGCCATTGATTCAACTATCATGTCAATATTAGGTAGAGGAAATTCATCTTTCAATAAAGTTTTGTTGATATCTCTGAAATCAATGAAAATTTAGATACCTTTTGAATTTTTAATTATTGGCACAATATTTGATATCTATTTTGAATAGTTGATCGACCTGATATATTTTGTATCTAAGATTTTTTTTAACTCTTTCTTTACTAACATAATAATATGAGGATGCATCTTATGTAACTTTTGATTAACAATCTTAGAGTTAGGATGTAAAATAATATGGTACATAACCAAGGCAGGGTCTAAACCTGGAATGTCTAAATAGGCCCATGCAAATGTGTTGAAAAATTATTGTAAAAGGGATGTAAAATATTCATGTTCCCCTTAGTAAGGAATGCACCTAGTTTAATCCACTATGGGTCCTCTAGAGTCCCAATATTTACCTCTACAGTATCATCCATTAAAAGTGTATAACCATAATATATAATAACTAGTAAGGAGTTAAAATAATTAGTAATGACAAAGTCTTCTAGATAGAATATCTCATATAATTTGCCTAAATAGGAAGAATCAAAATCTTCTAATGTTAGCATTGGCCATGATACGAATACCTCAAGGCACTCTTGAACAATCTATGAAAAATATTTATGTTCCTCAATGCTGATATTTGATCCATAATTAGGTTGTAGGATAGATATTTCTTGTGCTTCATAGGAAGAGCGGTAAACATCCCCATTTAGTGGCACCAAAAATTGGATTTCACCAAGAAACTTGCCTTTCTCTTTACTTTTTCCCTAGTTAGAAAGTATGCCAAAGATTTTTTCACTTTTAGACCTCAAAGTTTGATTTTATTTATGTTTTTGGCTAGTTAAGTTCACCTACTCTCCAAATTAGGCAAAAATATCCAATCTAATAGCAAAAATCTACTTGCAGTATCCAAGAGGAATATGAATCCTTAACCCCAATAAGTTGTATATGGCCTCATCATTTTCAAACTCATATAATGGTACCATTGACTCTTGTTGCTCTTAGTCTATCAATTATGAATGGTAAAGGGTTAAATGTGTATATTGATAAACATGTCTAATGGTGCATATCGCTTGAGGGTTAAACAAATTTTTAGTGGTCAGGTCATCGTAGATGCTATAATTATACCTTGTATCACTGTTAGCATCATCATCGCTAGTCATTGGTGTTGGAACATTAATTAGGTATGTGGGATCACCCCCAGGTAGTTTAAATCTGATACCATGAGTTCCCTTATATGTAGTTATTGAAATTAGTTTAATAGTGCCTTATTGATATAACCTAAGGCCTTGACCTTCATAAGCTAAGTGATTTATAATCTAATTGGGAATAGGATATTTCACACTTTGGTAACAATCAACCAACTCATTAGTGTAGAGACATGAATCATCTTTTGTTAAGGGATCCTATTCTAGGCCAAAGGCAAATTTGAAGATAATAGGTTTGTTCGGCTAAGATTTTCCTTTTGTGTCCCATGCCATACTAGTAGTCTTGGTCATAAGTCTCTCATAAGCTTTAGGATTTATGGAAAATTTGGCTATATGGAATGCGTTAATGGTGTTATATTCTCTAATAACTTTGTCGGTGACATAGAAATGACTAGAAATATTTGGTGGAGGCATGGATGAGGTAGAGGCTAAGTTGTATGGGTTAATGTAATTGTCTTCTAAGCCTAACTATAAAACTTTTCCTTTTTTGGCTTTGTATCTATCTTACTTGGGCATAGGATTCATGCCAAACTAGTAGTTGTATCTTTTATACTTGGCCTCAAGGATTTTACAATATTGATATGGTTGAAGATTAATAGGTATAGTCATTTCCATTCTTGAATGTGGAAACTTTATACGCTGATGCAATGTAGAAGATATGGCCCTAATTTCATAGATCTAAGGTCATCCTAATAACATATTATAAGATAGATCTAGATATAAAACATGGACAAAGTGTCATGGGTTAATGACTCAATGACTATTGGCAAGCTAATGTTACCTTGAGATTCCCATTCTTCATTATCATATACCTTGATAACTATGGTATCTAGCTACAAGTCAACTATTTTATATATGATATGTTTGACTAACTTTAGAGACATAATATCGATATCAAAACCATTGTCTAAAAATACACATTTAACTTTATGGTTTGTTATACCAACTTCAGTGTACAATGGGTTATTATATAGAGGGCCTAGAGAAGACATATCACTTTGGTCAAATGTGAGATGTTGGTAAGGGGACAAGTGTCCTATCATGGCTTGGAATTTGTCTAGAGTGATATCACTTGTCACAAGAGATTGGTTTAAATAATCATTCATGATGTATTTATAGATGATAGACATGCACAACAAATCTATGATGGATATGTGTGCAATTGTCTTATTTAGTTATTCCATAATATCATAGGTTTTTACTTTAGTTTTTCTAGTTGGTTTATTTTTTATATACCTATAAGGTTTATTAGGCTTGTTTATAGTATTTGGATATAGTCTTATGATAGTGACTCTGACTTGTCAAGTTGTGATTTCACAATCTCGATCTAGAACTTGCATTTGGTAGTTGGATATGTAAGTAGGAAGGCTCAAAATTATGATTCTTGGATGATAGGGAGTTTTATTATTAACATGACTCATATAAGAATCACCAGTATAGGGAGGTTGTTAGGTATTATTTAGTAAATAGGTATTGTTATGTGAAGGTCTAGGTTTGTTGGTACTTGGTCTAAGGGTAATAGTAATGGTGGTAACATGACCACCTAAAATGTGTCCTACAAAAAATTTATAGGTATACACAATAACATGATTACCTCCTTGATTACTTTCATCATTTTGCCCTTGTTTTTTACCATTGTGATTTTGTTATGGTTAGCATAGTTATTTTTGATTCTATGATGGAGTTCTTTATTGTTGTTATTATTATTTTTGGTAATACTATTGGTTGTTTATTTTTTATTTTATTATTAAGCTAGGAAAATGGATCTAGTAAATACCAAAATTGAAATTGTTCATAAGAGCATGAACATCTATTTATATCTCTATATTCTCCAACATGTTCTCAATCAGATGTACGTGTTGTATACACCATCTTATATAATGTCCTCTAACATGATGGTAGTCACAAAATTCATTTTCTTTGTACTAATTAGGAAAAGGAGTATCATCAGGAAAAAGATTTGGTATAGGCCAACTAATCATATTTTATTGAATAATATTCAAAACACAAACTCAATGGTCTCACTAAGGTCACTAAATTGGTGGGCATTAGGTGGTCTACTCTTGGGAGGAGGGGTTTAACTAGTTTTGATTTTATGGTAGTTGGTTTTATGGAGGTCTTGGGGAAATGTATGGAGGAAGTGGTTGTTGAGTGGGTTGAAGTATATGGACATTCATTGTTTGTACCATAAAAAAATGGTGTGACTCACTAACTCCATTACCAATAACATTCTTATTGTGGTTGTAGGGTTTAAGTCTTTCATTGTGGTCAGATTGAGTGGAATTGAAGTCGATATTTGAGTTAGGTTCTAGTTATGGTTTTGGCCTTAATTTTGTTTCTAGTTTTGATTGTAAGGGAATAACTTGATTACATCTTTGTTGATGAGGGATTTATCAATTTAGATTCCTTTTGCTATAAAATCTTTGAATGTTGAGCACACTATAGCTCGAGATGGTATGATGTATCACTATGTAAACTCTTAGTAAATATGGCAGTTAACTATTTGTCTAGAATATTATGTGTAAACTAAATTACTAAGGCTCTCAAACATTGCAAGCATGAAACTAAGCTCTCACCATTTTTTTGATTAGCTTGCCCTAGATTCATAACAGTAAAATCATTCTCAAGATTGTATGAAAAGTGTTATACAAACTTATCTGAGAAATCATCAAAGTTAGATATAGAGTTATCTAGTAATTTTAATATCCATTCTAAGGTTTATCCTTATATACTCCTTGGGAAGTGAAAAATTATGTATATATCATTATAGGCTAATACATGGTAGGTGAAAAAAATTCTGTCAAATGTGCTTTAGGGTCACCTTTGCCTTTATACTTGTTTAATTTTAGGTGGCTCATAACCTGGTGGAAATGCTATTTGTAAATATTTGATGTTAAATGGGTAAGACCATATTTATTTTAGTTTGAATTTATTCATTTGATTTCCCACCTATATCACCTAAATTACATCTTTCATTTGTTATAACTTTTGGTCTAGGAAATTAGGAGTGGCTTGCTACTATGGAGGTTGCACGGTCAAGGGTGTATTACTTTGACTGAGGTAGGTATTTTGTGGGATATTGGTTGAATTGGCTAGATGGATATATATATATATATATATATATATATATATATATATATATATATATATATCCATATGATAATATTATACTATGGGTATGAAATATGCTATTATTGAAGCAAATTTTGGTTAGGGTTGGCTACATAACCCTAGATAGTGAATTGTGGTTGCTGAAATGGCTTTTGGGTCTATGGAATGTGTTGGTATTGTTGTGCTTGGGAGGGAACTTGTTATCTACTTATTGAACCTTATTAGATATAGGGAACATGTTATTGACTAGATCCCAATTATTGAAGGTGTTGGTAATTATATCCTTGTTGCATGTGAAATACCCATTTGGTGAAAGGAAATCATTATCAAGAAACTAGTACCTATTGTGCATAAGAACCTTATTGTTGGCTAAACACCTGTTATTAGATCAATAGTTATTGAAATAACATTTGCTAGTGAAGTGACAATTATTGTTTAGTTGACATTTATTGAAATAAAACTTATTGGTTTAGAAACTATTGGGGGTTATGCATTTGTTGATTTGGCATTTGTTGATGTTGACCAACTAACACATTTTGACCAATAGGAATATATTTTTAGCTAGGCAACTTTTATGACTCAGAAAGTGTATTGATCTATGCTTATTATGGTAGAAGATTCATTGTCACCTATTGAGGTGGCATAGTGTTCTACACTTATTGTGGTGGTAAATTAGTCTATTATTGGCTCATCATCCCCTATTGCATATTTGAGGAAGTAGCTAGTTGAGGAGTGGATGTTTTTTGTTGACTTTTTGAAATAGGCATACCTATTCCCTGTTGTTTCAATCCACTAATGGTGTTATCTAAAGGAACTTGTTTTGTACTGCTTAGTAGTAAGTTAGACCCACTTTGGTTTAAATTATACTGTACTTACATGTTATCCATAATATTTTGAGTATGGTCTCTTGTTTTATCAATATATCTTCCATCTGAATGTGGACATTATACATATCACCAACTAATGTGATTTGGATAAAGGGGTATACATTTTGAATTACATATCGCGAAGCATCCAGTTGTTTCCTTGTTGATGGAGCTATCTCAATAAGTAACATGTTGGAAACAACCCTTGAATTATGGTTATGAGGTATATTGATATAGGTTTGGTATGATTTTTGTCTAAGAAACATGTTATATTTCTATTTGAACGTCATTTGTTGGAAAATAAAGACAAAGTGATAGTTAGATCTATTGAAGTAGGAGCTAATTTTCCATCAGACTTCTTAAATGAAAGTCTAAGTAGTTTTATTAGACAAACTAGTAATGTTGTTTGAATTCAACCACTCAAACAAGCATCTACTAGTTATAGCCAATAGTTGGTCCAAATGCCACAACAAGACCACAATACACTTGAAAAAGGAAGATTCATTCCATACTTGAATAGATTACCAATGGTGAGGACTTTATTCTACGCTGCCAACCATATGAAAATGCTAACCTTAGTAGTAAGGTGTCTAATCAAGAGAGGGTGAAAAACCTCCCATTCATTATCTAATCTCAGGTCCACCTTATATCCAAACTTTATAGAGAAATGACCACTCTCTTCATCATTATAGATAAGATTTTCTTCCCTTGGGAGACAAAAGATGTGAATCTTTTGAATTTGCATATTAAGACCCAGTAGTGCCCATGATTCCTCCTCATTAACAAGAACCAAGAGTAAAGGTTTCCATGTGGGGATTCTATTATCCATAGAATAATAGTTCTTAATATTGGATCCCTAGGAACTTTTGAATCTTTAGATTAAATTTCTAGAAGGATGTTGGTAACCTAAGGGGATTGTAGAAAGCCATGGATCATCCCAAAAGGTCATGATTTATCAATTCCCAATCTTCAATCTAAAACCTTTATGTAGGATCCTTTTTCCATATGATATGGCTTTCTAGATAGTAGACCCATCATCTAGGCCATCTTCTTAGAGTAATCAATCCTCATTATTTCCCTCCAAGTAATTTGCCTTGATAATGTGGATCTATTGTTTGTCTTCCTTTAGAATTTTCCATCCTAATTTAGCGAAGAAAGGCTCATTCAAATTTCTTAGTTTTCTAAGGTCCAATCGTCCATTAGAATTTGGAAGACAAGCTTTGTCCCATCAGACAAATAGGAATTTGAATTTATCTTTTATTCATTTCCAAAGGATGTTACACTAAATCTACACTATCTTGTTCATAATTTTGATTGGTAACTTGAAAATGTACATGAAATATATCATGATACTATGGATTGAGATTTTGATCATTTAGATATTTTCATCTTAAGAAAGGAGATGACCTTTCCATTCTACATATTTATTTTTGATTCAATCAATGAGAGAATTCCAAAAATCTATCTTCAATTTCATAGAAAATAGGTGGTACCCATATCTGTGGAAGGGAATGATCTTATTTTGCATCGAAGTAGAGAGGTCAACTTTTTTTTGTAGATCTACTTGTGTATCTATGAAGAATTTTACACTTTTGGAGAAATTAATGCACTTATTGGATACCTTATCATACTTTGTAAGGATATTCTTGAATACTTTGGTTTCATCAACCAAATATTACCCAAGTAAAAAGGTGTCACCAATGAATATTTCATGCATAACTAGGGTAATACCTTTAGACACTATGATACATTTAATTAGACCTCAAGTTTTAGCTACCTAGATATGTCTACCCAACACTTTGGCAAGGATGATGAGCAAGTAAGGTAATAAAGGATCCCCCTAATTTAACCATCTAGTGGCAAATAAATAGCATTTGGGTACTCCATTAATAATCACTAAAAATTTGGGAGTAGATATGCAGTTGTAAATAAGGTTTCTAAAGATAGAATTGAAGCTAATTTTTTCAAGAACTTTCATCAATAAAATTCATGAGACTTTATCATAATCCTTATTCATGTCGAGTTTGATAAACATACCCTACTTATTAGAGGTGTGTGTAGAGTGGATGGCCTCGTGTATAGTGATAATATCATCCATGATTTGTCTACTAGAAATAAAGGCTCTTTGGTGCTCATTGATGATTATTTCCTATATGGGTTGAATCATTCAAAATAATAACAAGGAGTAAATTTTGTAAGCTATAATGCATAAAATTATAAGTTTAAAGTCCTTAATATCATTTGTTCCTAGTTTTTTTGGAACAAGTACCAAAATAATATAGTTCATCTCCTTTAGAATGACACCAACTATGAATAATTTAGTAACAATTGCTTCCACCTCTAAATGAATGATATCCCATTTTTTTTGAAAAAAGAGCAAGGGAAACCCATCTAGATCAAGATATTTACCACCCTCTATGGATAAAACCAATGAATTAATGTTATCAACTAATGGAGGATTGAGTATTTCCTCATTTTGCATCAGTGTAAGAAGGTAAGATATATTCTACATGATTTTTTATTCTAGATTTGCATTAGGTGATTCATTTTCCTTCAAAAAATTATTGAAGAAAGAGATAATATGAGTGTTATTAACATAATTATCTTTGCATTTCCTTCCATCATTGAGCATTAAATCTAGGATTAGGTTTCTATTCCTATTTTTTTAGACCCATTGATGAAAAAATTTGTGTTCCTATCACCTTTCTTTAGTCATAAATATCTAGACTTCTATTTCTAAAAATCTTCTTCTTTAGCTTCAATGTTGTGGTAGCTAGTCAGAAGTTCTTTTTCCTTAGTGAAAGATTGTTCATTAGACCCATTAATTGAAAACTATTATTATATGATAAGAATTTCCTCCTCTATTTATTTCTTCTATGTAAATATATTGTTGAAGACTTATCTATTCCATTTTTTTATTTAATTTTTAGAAGATATGTGGTAGTGGTTGATTATGGTATGAGATTTTTTGGCATAAAAGTGAGTTTAAGAGTGAATATATAGTGGAAAAAAGGTCAGTTTCAAAGACCTAATGTGTCCTACAAGTTAAGAACCTAGAGAGCAAAGTGAGAGATGGTGACCTATTGAGGCATGAGATCAATTTTCCAAGGCAAGATTGTAAAGGTGAGTTTGGATAAAGTTTTTACATGTTACAAGTTTATTCATGTTTTATGAGGTTATTATTTATATAAAAAATCATGAAATAGTATTTTGAGGTCTTTAGAGTATGCAAAGTAAAGGTTTTCAAGCCTGAGAGACATTTTTTGATGTTTTTTGGCATGCATGACTATTGCATGGGAAGTTTAGCTCTTAGGGAGAGATGGAAAAGGGTCCTAATAATTATTTTCAATCATTAGTAATTGGTTTTAGAGGTATATTTTTATGAATGAATATTAAGAATGGAAATTGGTCTAAAACCCTTATAAAACGCTCATAGTGACCCAATATGGAATATATTCATGGAAATGGCTCAAAATGGACTGGTTGACCTAGTTTAATGTTTATATCATGGATTTGACTCTTCCACATAACTCTGTGAGGAATTTTTTTGTTAAGTGAGTGAGTGGACCCCATAGAATAGTGTTTGTTTCTAAAAAAATTGGTATAGCAGATAGAGTTGACCAAGTCAAAGAGTGAAAATCATTAGAGGAAAAATTTTTAGACCTTAAATTAATGTTCATGGTGTTTTATAAGTATTTTATAGAATTAAAATATGATAAAATAGTCATGAAAGTTGACCTATTGCTAAAATGTCCAATAGTGTAGATAGTGAGAAAAACCAGGGAGAAGTGAGAATGAGAATAGGGATATGTTGACATGGATTAGGTATGGATCCAAATGTATGGTATTTTTATTCAATACCTGTGACACATTTACATATTGAATATAAGTTTTGGAAATTATTTCATATAGCAAAAATACTGCTATGAAACTGACTTGTCTAACATAGTGAGGTTTATGTATAGTGAAGCCATGAGATTAGTCTATAAGACTAATATTGATATTTTAAATTATAATATATTTTTCTTAAGATGTTATTAGGATGTTTTTGGATCATATAAATACATTTTAAGTCTATAAAAGTGTCCACATAGGTACTAAAATTCATCATCAGCATGACGGGTCTTCAAGATAGATTGATAGTTCTAAGTATGAAAGATGGACTGATGAGTTTAAGACATTATATAATGAGTTAATGTAATTAGTGAACATTATATATATATATATATATATATATATATATATATATATATGTATGTATGTATGTATGTATATATATATATATATATATGTATGTATCTATATTTATATATATATATATATATATATATATGTGTGTGTGTGTGTGTGTGTGTGTGTATATATATATATATATGTATCTATATATATATATATATATATATATATATTACCTATACATGATTTATATAAATTTTATATTTAGTATAAGAAGTTGAAAAATGGAAGCCAAAATGGCTTGTCTGGTTGTGTAAGGACTATGAGAGAAAAGGTTAACAAAACGGTCTACAAAACTAATAGTTGGCACTAGAAATTGTGACATATATATTTAAGGATGTTATATAGGTCACATATGAACTATTAATATTCATTATATTTTTTTAATTGTCCTTATATGATTTGAAAACAACATTCATTAGGACTATGTTTTAAGGGATTATGGTAATTTTCTATGTGTTAGTAAGATTGATGTTCACCAGTCATTATGCCTTGTTTGGAAGTGTTTAAAGATTATTTTGATGTTATATATATTATATTTGATATTATAAATGCATATATAGTTTTTTAAAGTTCCTATACTGATGTTTGATGTCAAATTTCTGATGACTGGGTTCTAAACAAATTGGTAGTTCTGAGTGAGCTTTTTGATAAGGTGTTCCTAAGTCTTTAGAGCCTAATATAAGTTATATGATGAAAATATTGATGACCATAAGGTAATTAAGTTTCCATAATTTTTTTTTTCTTATAATGTGTCTATAGGTTGTATGAGCTTCATCTTTATAGATAGTGTTTTTGAGGTAATTAGGCTTAATAGGTTTGTAAGGCCTAATTGTGCTTTCAAGGTGTAAGCGAAGGAGTTGTGACTTATTGAGAATATAAGATGTAGTTTGAGGTTTATAGGTATGTTTTTGAAAAGTTTAAGTTCATTGGTGTGGGATATTTAGGCCATAGAGGTTCACGTGGTTCTGTGGAAAGGATAGACCTAATGCATTAGGTCTCTATTAGGCCTAAAAGAATAATGAGGTTTATATGTTTTTGACAGACCTAAAAGTGATCTAAATTTTATTGATTCATATGTAATATGTTATTACTAATACTTTATGATTTATCTAAATTTATAAAGTTTTTTGGCTGACCAAGAGAGTATGTGATCAAGTGACTTGTATTTATACAAGGCTTAATAGGACTAATAGTGAAAAGTTGAAAAGATATCTTTGATCGGATAAGAGGGAAGATTTTTAAGGAGAAGGAGGTTTTCAAGACCATAAAAGAGGGTATTAATACTATGATTAATATATAATAGATTTTATACATGTGGATGTCAATGTTAGTTAACCTAATAATCCTAGTAAGAGCCATAATGAGAGAGAAAGCCTAAGAAATAGATTTGAGAGAGATAGAGTGAATGAAGATATGAGAAAGGACCAACATATATTGAAGAATAAAATAAGAAAAAATATGAAATGCATAAGATTACTTGGTTGAGTGGGTGCTTAGTCAAGAGGTGGTTGAGCTGGTGCTGAGCCACTAAGGGAGTTGGTGCTTCCTTGCAAGTGGGTGTTTACTAAAGACTCTATCAAGTTAGTGCTTGATAGATTGGGGTTGGTGCTCCAATTTGAGTAGGATATCAACTAAATTAATTCATTTATTTATAATATAAGCTTTTCAAGATGTGTTTTAATTAGTTTTTTCCCTTGAGGGTTTACCACCTACATTTAATGTTGTTGTGTTGTATGCTCATGTATGGTTGCTATATTACTTCGATGGTTTGAAATTTATTATATAATGATTGATCAATGTATGATTAAAGAGGATTGAATGATTTTTTTTATATCTCATTGATTCACCCCCTACCCTTCACTCTCTCAGTTGTGCTTCCAATAATTGGTATCATATTAGGTACTTTAGAGAATGCTTGATAGCTTAAAGGTGATCCTAGAAGCACAAGATGGCTAAGGAAAGAGAATAAGGAGTTGATATCTATGGTCAAGGTTCTTGAGGAGAAATTTTATATATTTAAGAGTGACATGGTCATAATGGAAAAATAAAATGAGAAGGATATCAAGGATATTAAGGATTAGTTAGAGGTTGTAAATGCATGCCTAAAATCAAAAGAAGAAAAAGAAAAATATTACAAGAGAAATTTGGATAAGCTCTTAGTCGGGATGAATAAGAATGGCAAAGATAATGACAATTTCATCAAGGATTCAAATACAAGATTGAAATCAAAGGAATTTGAGTGTGATCAGTTTAAGACTAACCTACATTCTTTGAAGGTTGAGCATGAATAACCTATAGTCAAATTGAGCTAGTTTGAGAAAGAGAAAGAAAAGTCAGATCAAGTCAAGAAGGATGAAAACATGAAGGGAAACATGAAGAAACCAATCAATTAGCCCAAAATAATAAGGTGTTCAAATTTTTTTCATGGATATTATTTTATTTGTCATCATTTGGGTTATAGGTCAATAGATTATATGAGGAGAATCAATAGGTCAGAGGGAGTTAATAGGTCATCAAGATATGACAAAGGATATGGAGCTCCTAGATTATATGAGAAAGGTCAAACCTTGGTATGTGTAGACACCAAAAATCCATACACCATGATATTGAATGTCCAAACACCCCTAGACTACCTTAAGACCCCCTTAGGACCAATCTGACCCTTCAACCCCTAATCGAGCCTAACCTATAGTCAGTTTGACCAAACTAGATTAACCAACCTTTCGCCCACTTTAACCCTTCACCCTCAACCATAGATGGTCAGGATGACCACCAATGGTCATCTTGACATCAATGGTTAGGGTGTGTTGGGTGAATATTTTGTCACCAACTAACTGATGAGAAAAATATGTCTCTTCAACCATAGCAAGGAAGATTGGTTGGCCAAATGTGCAGGTTTATAACATCAAAGGTGGACAAATCTCTCCTCTCATCAATGGGAGGTTCCCTATAAATATGAGGAGATATATAATATATATATAAGCAAAAAATAAAACTCAGAGGTAGGACAACACCATCCATCTCTCTTTTTTTAGAGATGATGTTCACAATCAAAGGAGAAAATCTTGGTGAAAAAACTAAAGGCACTTCTCTTCTTTCAGAAGTGATCTTGTAGGAAACAACAATATTTATTTCAAGTAGTGACAAGTAACTAGTAACAAGGGCACAATAACCAACAAGATGAAATGGAACACAAGGTCTCCACCTCAACTTACCAAAGAGTGAAATACAAAGGATAATGGGGGAACAAAGTCATCCCAAGATCCTTTACACAAAATAACACTAAAAACACACTGAAGACAACTATGATAGTGCAAAGTCTGAAAGTAACTAACTTCAAGAAATCTTCTGGATTACTCCCACTAGTTCTACCTGTTAAATTAAATAAAAAAGAATGCTCTTAGGAAATAGACATAAGAACAATTTCCTAGAATAACACAAGCTATAACAACATAAAGTCTGAAAGTAACTTGCTTTCTCATTCAGATAAAGTAATATGATCAACAATCTGAGCTTAAAGTCTCAATAATCACCTTTCAATTTGGGTAGAGTTTTGCTTCTATAATGGAAATGATCTCCCTTACATAATATAATAGATTACAATCTATAACAACCAAGAAAGGCTTGGCACTTTTTCCCATGGGACGGTCCACACTGCATTCAATGCCTTGAATGCATTTTTAGTTCTGTTGAGGGGCCATGCTTGGAATAGTGTATTGCCTTAGCTATGTCATGCCCATTCATCTCATATGTCTCCTTAGTATGGGTTTTCTGGTCCTTTTCCTAATGTCTGCATAGTTTTCCACTTTGCCTTTACTTCATGGAAGAGAAATAGACCACGTCCTTGATTTGGTGTGCTCAAATGACTACTTGGTTGACTATTTCACCTATTAGAAATAACTCCCTTGATATTTTTGATATTTTTGTATTGTTCTTTCTTCCCTATAGCAATTTGAGCTCTCGGGCTATCTTCTTCAGCTGGTCACTTGGTTCATTCTTCAAGTCCCACTCTATATTTGAAAATCAATGGATAATCCATTACCTTAAATTTGATGTTCATGGGGTTGTCAATGGTTGCTGGTTGTTTGAACCATGAACCTTTTGAACCTTTGAAATTTCACTGGTTCATTAGCTCATCAGTTCAGGTGGTCTTTATTGGTTCCTTGGTTCCATCATTTTCCTTACTCTTTGGTTGAACCATCCCTTTAAACTAGTCTTTTGGAATCATTCATTTCCTTCCCTTGTCTGGAGCTTCCTTTGAACTGTTGAACCTATGAACCATTTAACTTTAAACTCTTTTAGTTTAAGTTTTAATTAGTTCATTGGTTCATTCTTTGTTCCACTACTTCCTCTATCTTCCTAAGTCCCTTGATCTTTATCAAACTTGTTGATCCTTTAAACCTTTGAACCCATTGAACCATTTGGTTAAAGGTTCAACAGTTCAATCCTTATTCTTTGAAGCCTTCTTTTGTTTAAGTCTTTTGAATCTTTTTCCTTCATCTTTATCAATCCTTTGGAATGCCTCAAAGGGAAGGTGTCCCTTCGAGTCTTTGAGAAAGGTCCACTTTCTGGGTGTTGAGAGCCCCCTACAAAGGTACCTACCCTTCAGGGTCCTTCGAGTGGTCTTCAAGTTAATTCCTTTGAGTGGCCTTGATCCTTCATTTCCTTTGGACAAAATGTCTGAAGGAATTCCTTCAGATAATTTGTTCAAAGGAAATCTTCCTTTGCCTTGTCCACCTTTCTTCAGGCTTTTCCTTTTCCTTTTAGGTAGATTCTTTTGGACAAAAGTCCAAAGGAATTCCTTCAAACATTTTGTCTGAAGGATTTGCCTTAGTCATTTTTCTACAAAAAATCTCTCTGAAGGAATTCTTTCAGCTCCTTTACTTAGTAATTTCCTCAGAGAAAAAGTTTGAAGGAAATCTTCTCTTTCAACCTTCTCTTTAATCTTTGAACCAATGTTCTCTACCCTCTGCAAGGGCATCTGCCTTTGGATCATTACCCTCCGCAAGGGTAATTTGGCCTTTGGGCTTTGGGGCACTCCTTTGAATCGACCATTTGAACTGACTGATTGAACCAACTTTGGTTTAATGGTTCAATCCCTTTATTAAAATCCTTTTTTTTGGCTTAAGTCTTTTGACCACTCAAACCAAACATGTTGTAACAACTACTCGTTGAACCTTAGAACCATTGAACCCATTAAACCTTAAAACTAAAATGGTTCAAGGTTCAATAGTTTAATGGTTTAAGGCTTCTTCTTTTCATTAAGTGTTTTGAAGCAGTTGAACCTTGAAGCGGTTGAACTTGTTGAATTTTTTGCCAAAGTGCTTAACTCTTTAAGCTTGCCGACATCGTTGAACCTTTGAACCCACTAAACCTTTGAACCAAAATGGTTTAAGGTTTCATGGTTCAATGGTTCATTCCTTCCTTTGAAGCTTACTGATGAACACTTTTTATTGAACCAAGGCGTTGAACCAATCCTGAAATTGCCTAACTATTGGGAACTTGTTCCTTTGTGAGAATTTGCCTGTTAAAGCCATTGAACCTACTAGTCGCTTAACTAAAAAAGTTTTAAAAATAAGGAATTTGAATGCTCAGAATAAATTTTGAGAAGGGAAGAGATAATTTTGGCCTGCAAGACCAAAATAGTTCATATGTTGTCCCAAAAATGAGTGATAAATTTTGGGAACAATAACTGGCTCTAGTTGGGGAACTTCCTTCAGTTGAAAACTTGGAACAACTTAGGGAAGTAGAAACCAAAATCTCTAGTGCCTTTAAGTATGCCATTGGGCTACAAAGTCATGCTATCCAAAAAAGAAAGGCATTAAAAATGAAAATGAACAACACAAAATAGAAACAAAGACTATACAAATATACATATGGATAAGTGAACTTATCTGATACTTCAAGAATTGAAGTGCTTCAGATGCTTCCCATTATGAGGTAGAGAAAAGGGCGTGCCATCTTGATATTTCAATAGGAAGTTGTTTTCACCATTGAGCTGATGGATAATAAATAGGCCTCTCTAAAGGGAGTCAAATTTCCCATGCATTCCCTTTGGTTCTCTTCTCTTGTCCCACAACAAGACTTGATCCCCAATCTAGAAATCTTATTTTTTTGCTTTCTGGTCGAAGAGCTTCTTCAACAGACTTTGATGTGCAGTAATTCAGTCCACCACCATAGTTCACTACTCATCCAACTTAGTCAAGCACATGATCCTCTTATTGATGGAGCTTTCATACGTCTGATCTTTGATTGCCTTAGCCAATTTCAATGCTAAAAATTCTAGGGTGATTGGTCTCTCGGAATTAAGACCATAAAGAAGTTGGAAGGGTGACATACCAATTTCCATTTTAGGTGTAATTCTGTCTACCCATAAAGCATCAACCAATGCTTTATGCCATGTTCATTGGTTGTCATCCACCAGCTTCATGATGATGGTCACCAAGTTCTTGTTGCTTGATTCAGCTTGGCCATTTCCTTGGGGGAAATAATCAGAAGAGTGGGAGAGGGTAGTCCCATAGTAAAAATAGAACTGGGTAATCTCTTGGGAAGTGAAACAAGTTGTGTTGTCTGTGACAATATTGGTTGGGACCCCAAACCTAGAAATGATGTTCTCCTTGAGGAAATTACACACTACTTCTAAAGTAGCATGCTTGGTTAGAATTGCTTCCATCCACTTGGTGAAGTAATATGTGGCTATGAGGACATAATCATGTCTAGCACTTGAAGATGGGTTTATAACACCAATGAAATTGATTCCCCATTGCTAAAATGGCTCTTCTATCACCACTGGCTTGAGAGGTAGGGTAGCTAACTTGGGTCTTCCAATAAACTGATGGCATAGTTCACATTTTCTTACCCATTTGTATGCATCTTGAAATAGAGTAAGCCAGTAATACCTAGCTTGTAGAATCTTATGGGCAGTTATAAGAGTAGAAAAATGTCCTCCATAGGCCAGATTATGAAAGGACTTTAAAATTTGGTTCTGCTAATCTTTATCCATGCAACGAAGGAACACTCCATCAAGGCTCCTTTTATATAGGCCATTGTCCCTGAGGACAAAATTGGTAGATTTAAACTTGATAGTCCTCCTTTCCTTATGAGACAAGTGAGCAGGATACTCACCATAAGTAACAAAATGATCAATACTTAAATACCACTCATTCATGGTTTAGACAAAGAGGATTGTTGGTGTGTCTTCAATTTCTTCTTCTTCATGCCTTACTTCTTTGGGTTGGTTGTCAGTAATCAATTGGCATAGGCCCCTTCCCCGCACCAGCTTCATTGATTTGATGACTAGATCAAACTCCTAGATTTTAGCAATCTAATTGCCTCTCTTCATTCTAAACTCTTGTTAAGTTAATATGGATTTGACTGTGGTGTCAGGAATTAGGGTAGTAGTGTGTGAATTCAAGATGTAGAAGCAAAAATGCTTCACTGCCTTTACCACTACATAAGCATGCTTCTCCATGTTTGACTACTTTAGCTCATGAGCTTTGAGAGGATAGCTCATGAAAGAAATAGGAGATTCCACACCTTCTTGGTGTTGTTGAACTAATATTGCTGAAAGTGTGTGCTCAAAAGCATAACTATACATTGTGAAATCCTTGTTATAGTCTGGACAAAGTAGAATTGGGGCATGGGTAATAGCTTAATATCTTGAAATGTTAGTTTGCCTTCTTTATCTAGTTAAAAGTGGCCTTTTCCTTCATCATGTTTACAATGTGGCAAGTCTTCTCAACAAACACGGGGATGAACCTTCATAAAAAATTCACTTTTCTGAAGAAAGAGTGAACTGCAGTCTTACTTGTGGGAAAAGTAAGCTCTTGGATGGACTTGACTCTTTTTGAGTCAATCTTTATGCCTTCTCAAGATATAATGTTTCTGAGAAGTTTCCCCTCTGTTACTCCAAAAATAGACTTCTTAGGATTTAAAGAAATGCCATTCTGGTAGCAACATTCCAACACTTATTGTAAATGGCACATATGGTTAGGGTGATGCTTAGAAAAGACTGTTAAATCATCTAGGTATAATACAATGAACTTACCCATTTCATCTTTGAAAGCAAGGTCCATTTATCTTTGGAAAGTGGTGCCAGCATTTATCAAGCCAAAAAGCATTCTTTGATATGCAAAGGTGCCCCAAGGCATGGTGAAGTCAATTTTATGTTGGTTTGCTTCACTAACTTCAACTTGATTATATCTTGAGAAGCTGTCTAATATTGATAACATCTCTGAACCAGTCACTGTCTGAAGAACATGGTCCATGATGGGTAGAGGATAGTTATCCTTTAAGGATGACTAAATCAAATTTCTAAAATCCATGTAGAGGTGAATTTCACCATTCTTCTTCCTCACAGGTACTATATTTACAATCCATGTAGAATGATGGATTGGGAAAATTGTCCTAGCATTCAGTATTTTCTATATTTTAGATAAAATAGTACCTAATATCTTTAGATTGTACTTCTTATATTTTTGCTTTTAAGGTACCAAATCAATCTTGAGAGGAGTCTCATGGTGGATCTCTTCAGGCTTGAGAAACTTTAGATCATGATAGGAGTATGCTAGGACATCCATGTACTGGCTGAGCAGAGTAGTAAACTTGAACTTTTTTTCCTGAGTGCAGCACTTCCCAATGTTCACCACTTGGGATTTTCCTTAGTACCCAGATTTATCTGATCAAACTCTTGGGAGGAGCTTGAATCCATTTGCTGCTATTTGATGAACCTATCATGTTTGTCAAACAACTTCTCAAAAGAAACCAATCCTTTGGAAATTTTATTCCTTTTCAGCTATATGAATTCTTCACCTACATCTGCATTTGATCTAGGGGCTAGTTCAAGCTTTTGAGGCTCACTGCCTTCGAAATGAAGCTATTCAAACCTATTTTTTTATTTTAGGAAGGCAATTATTTGGTTGTCACTATTGAACACTTGCCAATGATTGGCATTGTCATGCACACTTGGTCAAAAGACTAGTTCAATAGTGTACCTATCTCCCTTAAAATTAGGGTGAGGGACCAAGAGAGTTGTTAAAATAGATAGTGCATCAGCTCGATCATTAAATTCCCTAGGTATGGTAGAGATGTTGAAAGCATCAAAGCTTTCAATTTGATCCCAGACTAGAATGTGGTAGTGGCACGATCTCTCATTTTTGGTTTGATACAAGTTTCTCACCTAACAAACCACTAGTTCAAAATTTATTTTGGCATGAAGGAGTTTGATGCCTTTGTCTCAAGCATTTTTAATCCAAACAATAGAGATTCATACTCAGTTGTGTTATTGGTGTTGTTAAATTGCAACTTGTATGAAGAAGGCAAGATATCTCCTTGAGGAGATATCAACACAATCTCAGCTCCTAAATTGGTAGAGGAGAAACCACTATTAAATTCTAGAATCCATACCTCATTAGACACTTATTTTTCCTTAAATTCTTCTTTGTTTGGAGGGGGAGATTCTTCTACACTTGCACTGCACTCCACCAATCCTTCTACTAATATGTCTAAACTAGTTTTCATATTGTCACCTTTAGGATCTTCATTAGATGCCTCATGAACTTATTTTGTGAATAAGTAATTACCCATACCTGAAGACTCAAAAATAGTTTGAGCTTCAGGCGCTGATGTTTGAGTGACCACATATTTTGCTTCCTTCTCAGAGAGTAATCTCTACATAACACCTTTGACTGGGATCCTTGCCTTAGATAGGTCCATGCTTAATTCACCACCAACATTCTTGTATAAATTTCACCCAAGAAGGATATCATATTATGCTGGGACATCAGCCACCAAGATAGTCATCTTGATTCTCTTATCTGGGAATGTTGCAAATGCGAATTAGGCATCCTTGATTTGTCCCAGTAGTGGCACTTGCTTTTTCTCCATGGAGAAATATCTCCCAAATGTCTTGGTCAGTGTGAGACCAAGAGATTATTCCACTTTGGTAGGCATGATATTATCTAAAGCTCCATAATATATGATGCAATTATTCAGCTGATGACCATTTATCAATAGGGAGACATAAAATGGTTCAGTCCTTCTAGGAGCAATAGGAGGAGAAATGACAAGGTTATTCTAGGTGGATGTGTTCTTGGGGGGAGCACAAGTTACCTTCAGAATTACTTGTCCTATAGGGATGGCTTGGTTCTTCACACATTGAACCAACTTATCCAACTACTCAGGGTTGGATTGTAGGAATTCAAATTTAGACATTGAATTTTGGTTTTTTTTATATGGTCAATTATGTAAAATGTTTGAAATGAACTAGGTACAGAGGATGGGAGTTCATCCTTTTGATTTTTATGACGGGGGGATTTGTCTGTGAATTTGAAGTATAAGGTGTAGGGATGTTTGATGTGCTTACCTTTCTTACAATCATTAGATCCTTTGGCTAGAAAGGTAGAGTGGTTCCCCACTTAGCAGTTGAATTTGTTGGTTGAGGTCACTTCTCTATCTTCTCTTTATCAGTTTGCTGGGCTGACTAGTTCTTATACCAGGTGAATACAACATATGATCCCTCAGCTGCTTTTCCTTCACTTCTAGGTTCATCCTAGTAATTCAAGAAACTAATGTTGGAGTCACCAATTAATTCTTCTTCTCCCTCTATGAAGAGATTAGCATCATCTTCTAGGTTTAATTCAAGTTGGAAGGAGAAATATTATTTTGCTTCAAGATATCTAACTACTAAATTAGTTGGAGGTGCTTCAATGGCAAGGTTCCCCTATGGGGGAGGAAGATAATTTGCTTGCCTTTGATTCTTGATAGCATTGCCTTGGTCTGACTGATTGGGGAATGTCCTCCTTAGTACATGTTTGTATGAAAGGGCAGAAGACATCCCTTATTCCATTTGCTTTTTGAGAGCCAACAAATAATTTGCCAGCTTTTGCACCATTGGATCAGTGGTGACTGTAGGTGAGTATTCAGAAGATGAAGAAGATTTACCTTTGTTTAGATCTCTCCTTATCTTTCCTACCAAGATAAGGTCATCTTACACCTCAGTAGCCAAGTCCTAAGTAGCAGCAAGGTTTATGTGGCCAGCACATTTTAGTAGAAAACTCACTTCAGGTAGCTATGAGTTGATGAAGAAGCATTTGAGGTTTTTAGGTGTTGGCTGAGCAATTGTCAGAATCTGGTTCCTCAGCTTGTCAAAATTGGTAATGAAGTCCCTCATAGGTTCATGAGGCTTTTTATTCATCTAAGTGAGTTGGGCTAGCAAGGCATGTGCATCTTCTGTAGGCTTGAACATGGCTTCAAATTTAGCTTTAAGAGTATCCCAGTTTATCACTGACCGAGCCTGTAGATGGTAGGCTATTTATGGAGTCAAATTGAGTGGGCCAAATGAGTTACCCCATGGGCCTTGAACCACCATGATTTGATTATGGAAAAGGGGGATAACAAATCTAGGTGGAGTATGTATAGGAAAAGCTCTGCTAATAGTAAAAAAAGAAGATCTGCCTTGTGTTGGTGTCCTAGTATGGGTAGGAGGAACACTCTTGGATCATTGAACTTGAAGTTGGGGAGGGAACAAATCAAAATTGCCCTACTAAACCAACTCAAAAATAGGATTAACAAAACCTTGGGCTCTTTGGCTTCTAGTATAACATAGAGTTGCTAGATTGTAGAATAAAAATGGGAAAGAACTAGTCTTGTTTCAGCTTGAAACTTGAGGCTTCAAACTATGTACTCTTCCCTAGCGGAGTCACCAAAAAGTTGTTGGGTGAATATTTTGTCACCAACTAACTGATGAGCAAAATAGGTCTCTTCAACCACAATAAGGGAGATTGGTCAGCCAAATGTGCAAGTTTACAACATTAGAGGTGGACAAATCTCTCCTCTCATCAAGGGGAGGTTCCCTATAAATATGAGGATATATATACTATATATATAAGTAGAAAATAACACAGGGGTAGGACAACACCATCCATCTCTCTTTTTTTAGAGATGATGTTCACAAGAAAAAGATAAAATCTTGGTGAAAACACTGAAGGCACTTCTCTTCTTTTAGAAGTGATTTTGTAGGAAATAGCAAGATTTCTTTTAGGTAGTGACAATTAACTAGTAACAAGGGTGCAGTAACCAGTAGGATGAAATGGAACATAAGGTATCCACCTCAACTACCCAAAGAGTGAAATATAAAGGGTAAGGTCTCCAAGATCCTTTACATAGAAAGAACACTAAAAACACACTGAAATAACTATGACAGTGCAAGGCCTGAAAGTAACTGACTTTAGGACATCTTCTGGATTACTCCCACTAGTTCTACCTGTTAAATTAAATAAACAAGAATGATCCTAGGAAATGGACATAAGGACAATTTCCTAGAATAACACAAGCTATAACATCACAAAGTTTGAAAGTAACTTGCTTTCTCATTCATATAAAGTAATATGATCAATAATCTGAACTCAAAGTCTTAGTAATCACCTTTCAATTTGGGTAGAGTTTTGATTCTATAATGGAAAAGATCTCCCTTGCATAATACAAGAGATTACAATCTATAGAAGCCAAGAAAGACTTGGCATTTTTTCCCATGGGATGGTCCACGCTGCATTTAATGCCTTGAATGCATTTTTAGTTCTATCGAGGGGCCATGCTTGGAACAGTGCATTGCCTTAACTATGACATGCCCATTCATCCAATGTGTCTCCTCCTTAGCATGGGTTGTCCGGTCCTTTTCTTGATGTTTGCATAGCTATCCACTTTGCCTTTACTTCATGGAAGAAAAATAGGCCACGTCCTTGATTTGGTGTGCTTAGATGACTACTTGGTCAATTGTTTCACCTACTAGAAATAACTCCCTTGATATTTTTGATCTTTTTTTATTGTTCTTTCTTCCCTATAGAAATTTGAGATCTTGGGATATCTTCTTTAGTTAGTCACTTGGTTAATTACTTAAGTCTCTCTCTATATTTTAAAATCAATGGATAATCCATTGCCTTAAATTTGACATTCATGGGGTTGTCAATGGGTACTGGTTGTTTGAACCATATTAAACCATGAACCTTTTAAACCTTTGAAATTTCACTAGTTCATTAGCTCATTAGTTTAGGTGGTCTTTATTAGTTCCTTGGTTCCATCACTTTCCTTACTCTTTGGTTGAACCATCCCTTTGAATTGGTCTTATGGAATCATCCATTTCCTTCCTTTGTCTGGAGCTTCCTTTGAACCATTGAACATGTGAACCATTAAACTTTAAATGCTTTTGGTTCAAGGTTCAATCAGTTCATTGGTTCATTCTTTGTTCCATTGCTTCCTTTATCTTCTAAGTCCCTTGATCTTTATCAAACTTGCTAATCCTTTGAACCTTTGAACCCATTGAACCATTTGGTTTAAGGTTCAATGGTTCAATCCTTGTTCTTTGAAGCCTTCTTTTGTTTAAGTCTTTTGAAGTTTTTTCCTTCATCTTTATCAAGCCTTTGGAATGCCCCAAAGGGAAGGTGTCCCTTTGGGTCTTTGAGAAAGGTCCACTTTCTGGGTGTTGAGAAGCCCCCCATAAGGGTACCTACTCTTTGGGGTCCTTCAAGTGGTCTTCAGGTTAATTCCTTCATGCAGCCTTGATCCTTCATTTCCTTTGGACAAAATTTCTGAAGGAATTCCTTCAGACAATTTGTCCAAAGGAAATCTTCCTTTCCCTTGTCTGCTTTTCTTCGGACTTTTCCTTTTCCTTTCAGGTAGATTCCTTCAGACAAAAGTCCAAAGGAATTCCTTCATAAATTTTGTCTAAGGGATTTGATTTAGTCATTTTTCTATGGAAAATCTCTTCAAAGGAATTCTTTTGGCTCCTTTACTTAGTAATTTCCTCGAAGAAAAAGTCTAAAGGAAATCTTCTCTTTCGGCCTTCTCTTTGATCTCTGAACCAATGTTCTCTACCCTCCACAAGGGCATCTACCTTTGGTTCATTTACCTCTACAAGGGTACTTTGGCCTTTGGTATTTTGGGCACTCCTTTGAACCAACCATTTGAACTGACCGAGTAAACCAACTTTGGTTCAACGGTTCAATGGTTTAAACCCTTTATCAAAATCCTTTGTTTTGGATTAAGTATTTTGACCGCTTGAACCAAATCTGTTGAACCAACCACTCATTGAACCTTAGAACCATTGAACCCATTAAACTTTTGAACCAAAATGGTTCAAGGTTTAATGGTTCAGGGCTTCTTCTTTTCGTTAAGTGTTTTGAACCGTTGAACCTTGAAGCAGTTGAACTTGTTGAACTTTTTTCCGAAGTGCTTAACTCTTTAAGCTCACTGACATTGTTGAACCTTTGAACCCATTGAACCTTTGAACTAAAATGGTTCAAGGTTCAATGGTTTAATGGTTCAATCCTTCCTTTGAAGCTTGTTGATGAACATTTTTGATTGAACCAAGGCATTGAACCAATCCTAAAATTGCCTAAGTGTTGGGAACTTGTTCCTTTGTGAGAATTTTCCTATTGAAGCCATTGAACCTATTGAACTTACTAGTCCCTTAACTAAAAAAGATTGAAAAATGAGGAATTTGAATGCTTAGAACAAATTTTTAGAAGGGAAGAGATAATTTTGGCTTGTAGGACCAAAATAGTTCATATGTTATCCTAAAAAAGAGTGACAAATTTTGGGAACAACAGGGTGCACCTCATTAACCACCAACATGCAAGCCACCCACCTTACTTTTCTAAAAATAGCTTGTCTAAATATGTGTGCAATTCATTACATAAGCAAGTTAAAACTAGGAAGCATAGTTCACATCTTGTTGTACCACTTCTTCCTTGCCTATAAAAAGAGAGTAATAGGAAAGTGAAAAGTATATTCAATTGTTATCAAGAGCTTATGCATCCAAAGTTCCTTTGTTACAGATCAATCATCATTAGCAATCTAGTGATCTATCCATCACATTAGAGATCCAACTTACCACTATAGCTCTATCAAAGTGATAAATATTGTTACTCTAAAAAAATCATGTCAGACTCCACCAATAAGTTAACCACCTTAATCAACAACCTAATAATTTTTTTTCAAGATAAGTATTTATTTTCCAATATCTAATTACTTTATTTACCTTTCACATTTAGCTCAGCACCAACCCATCTCTTAAAAATCCACCTTGTGATCCCATCAATCAGCTATTTACCAGCCCAAACCTACACATAGTAACCACTGATGGTTGTCTCAACCACTGACAGTCTATCCAACCATCAATGGTCACCTTGACTGCCAATGGTCACCTTAACCATTGATGGTCATACCAACCACCAACAATCATTATGGTAGGAAATTATAACAATCTATTTCAACCTACCTACCCTCAAACAAATCTAATTTTATGTGTCCCTACCTATTCATAAACCCCTACCTAATTTTTTGAAATAGATCCAAACCATTTAGCACTAGTATTCATTTGCTCATTGCTATATTAGTCATTTCTAGTTTATTTATTTAGAAAGCATTTCTTGTGTCCAATTTTAGTACCTTTTGATTATTAATTCAAGTACTTTATCATTTTATTTATAAAATTAATTATTTAAAATGTGTGGATTGACAACCCTTGAGGAATATTTTGCTTCCAGAATCTAGCTAGCATTAGGCAATCTACTCAATTATCTATCTAACCAACCATTTGATTTAGTATTATCTTATTTGCAAGTCATCCTCCCAAGCCAAAGAGGAGATCTTCATATTCATCTGATTCAATACATGCATAATTAAACAGGTTTTTCAACCATACCCATGTTTAGTTTCTTCTTCTTCCCTTCTGAAATATAAGCACAATTTTTTTGAAACATTCTAGCATTCCCAGTGGGACCTTGAGTCTTTACTTTAGGTTTATTTCCTTTGCATCTATATTCTTTCCTCTTTATCTATGCTCATTAAAAAAAATAAAATTTATTTTAGGTTTAAAATCAAGTGCATCCTTTGTTTTTCTTTAATTTTAGCTCACTTTCAGTTTAAATCATAGTAATTTTCTCATAGCATCACTTTTATTGCACACACTAAACCAAACTACTTTCATCAATTAAACATCAAAAAAACTTGAGACAAGGCCCAACTAGGATTCCATCACCTAGTGATAACCTTACCTTTTCTTTGAAATATTGCTTGGATGTCATTACTAAGGGAAGAACCAACTTAACTCTCTGGTTGTGTATAAACTCTAGAAATCAATATTTATTGGCTAAGCACCTAACACACTTATTGCTATGATGTGTGAAGTGAAGGGGTGGCCCTAATACCAAGCCATGTATTTATTCCAAATAAAAATATTTTTGAGAACCTAAACAACCTAAAACCAACCATAGATTGATTCTATAGTACTTGATCTACAAGCTAAATTCTATCACACATTCTCATAACTTAAGGCATAATCCAAAAGCAAGATTAAAATTAACCATAGGATCTTAACATACTTTAGTGTGTGTTGGGTTTTCTTGATTATTTTCTTAATTTCTCTCTATTTGAGCTGTAATATTCTTTATTTTTTCCTCTCATCCTACTTGCATGGTTCTCACTCATCAAAAATGAAGAGACCTAGCAAGTCAGGACCCATCTATAGATTATCCAGTCTCCTCTACCTCTTCAACTATGAAGTATATCTCAGAAGTTGAGAATTCTCATCATTTTGACACTTCTAGTTTGCCTTGGATAGTCTCTCAAGGTGACTCAAACTTTAATTCCTTTTTGGATAATAACTTGGTGGATTTACAACATTATCTTAGCATAGTAGCTCATCATACACCCACTTTAGCACCACCTACTTATCCACCTTATGGCATGCCATTGGGATTTTTAGGCAACTCTTCTATTGCCACTATCACCACCCTACCATCTATTCAAGCATCTACCTCAGTTAGAAACCCATTTGACACAACCATGTAAAGATAACTAACTCAACATTCTAACACCAAAACACCTCCTAACCTAACTAAAAATTTGTTCAATGTGGCCAACACCCAAACTTTATCTACCCATACCCCAATCACTATTGGAGTACCCACTACCAATACCACCATCACTATCATTCCTTTGGCTACCCCCACTCCACTTTAAAACATAGTAACACCAATACCTTCTACCTTACCACCTGTCACTACTAAGGTTACCACTTATCCCTTACCTACAACTCAACCACCTACACCCACTTAGTAGTACATACCCTCTACCCAAACACTAGTGATCACATATTCATATGTGGATTTGACACAACCACATGTGGTAACTTACCCAAATGTGGAAACTTATCAACCTCTGGAAAATTATCAATATGTCACTCAACCCTAACCACAGTATACACCTTACAACCCTTCAAGTGTACCACCCCAAATAAACCTAATGAAGATGTTGATAGACAAGATGATAACTCTAGAGTCATCCATATTTGGGGCTCATAATCTCCTATCCTCTAGCCAAATTTTTAATGATCCCATCCACCCATTTGTGTCTATTAGTCTATATCCTACTTTAATGGGAACTTCCCAAGTTCTCTAAAGTTTAGATTAAGGAGGATCCCCAATAACACCTTTAGACATTCAGGCATTCATGTTATTTTATTGCCTATGATGATGCCCTCCTTCTTTTTACTTTTCTTATGTCTTTGTCAAGACTGGAATTAGATTGGTATAGTGCCTTAACCAATAATTCCATATTCTACTTCATCTAACTAGATCAAACTTTCTTAAATCACTTTTTGATGAACATCTCCAAGAAGGTTTTCAATACAAACCTCTAGTCTATCCAATAGTTTGATGATGAATCTATTACCAATTTTGTAGCTCATTCGTAGAGCCTAATCACCAACTCTACTTTTCCTTACCTCAACTTGAATTAATCAAACTCTTTGCTTGGGCATGTGATAAACACATCTCTTCCATATTGCCTATTTAGATCTTCTAAAATTTTGATGAATCTTTCACCATGGCATGTAAGTTAGAGAATAAAGCCATTGATGAAGGAAAGATAAAACTAAAAAATAAGAACTCTACCTAAAAAACCAATGAGGCTTCCTCTTCCAAACTGAATAACCAAACCAATACTAGGACCAAAAATAAAGGCACTACGAAGGAAGCTATCCTAAAATTTGCTTCCCCATCATCTACCAACCAATCAAATTCCTCTAGTTCTTCAAATAAAAACATGAGAAGCAAAAATAGAAACATCCAAAAGTAGTTTACCCCACTTGAAGAGTCTTGTGCTTCGATTCTAGAGAATTTATTAAAAGCTAATATCATATAGCTTCCCCACATCAAACCACCTTAGTAATTTGATTCTTCCCATCCTTTACCTAGTTGTTACAATAAGAATTATATATGTTCCTTCTACCAAGTGATATGGCATGACATTAGTAGTTATAATACCTTCAAGAGTGTTGTCCAATCTCTCATTGACAAGGGTGAGATTGTATTGGATAATTGCAACACACCTAAAAATAAGCCCTTGACATCTTTAGGCAACCTTTTCCCAATCATGCACCTACCAAGAACAAGAGCAACATGGTTGAGTGCTCTCATGATACCCATATTGTTAACATGGTTCTTGACACATTCATTGTTAAAGAACCTATTGACCAACCTATCTATTCCTCACCCTATTTTCTTATTGAGGTAGTGGAGTTCCCTTCTCCTCTTTTAGATATCCAAACTAAAGAATCACCCCTTTCTTGTCCTCCACTTATTGAGGTATTGGATCCATCAACCCCTTCTTCAACTAACATACTAGAATAAAAATCCATCTTACCTTCTCCATCAACCACTGAGAAACTTACTACCCCTTCAAAGATCATCCCCAAAGAGAAATCCCCCATGTGTATACCTCCCATAGAGGAGTCACCCACTCAAACCTTACATCCTTTGATTATGGAAAAGGATGAGGTTACCACCCCTCTATCTCAACCTATGGGCTTATCATTTAGGTCCACTATCTAGGGAATAAAACTAGCCTATAAACCATTCTCTAAGTTAGTGTAAAAATTAGAGTATGTTTGCAACCCTAACATGGATCAATCCACCTTCTAGAATCAATTAGGGCCACCTTATATCACCAAATAGTAATTTATAACCATGCCTATGGTAGACCAACCCACCACTTCCCTTATCCAAAATCCTACCCATCAACCAAAATAATATCAAGCTTTACCAACCGAATAATTCTTAAGCCACCCATAGCACCTAAAAACCCCAGGCAACCAAATCACCTTCTCTACCAAAACTAGCCAAGCCAACCTAGAACCTTGGTAGCCTCTCTAAACTGAGTCTTAATCACCCATCTATGAAGGTGGATCTTACCTTATCAAACCTAGCAACCAGGAAAAAACCCAAATTAACCAAGAGAGTAGAGATACCAAAAGGCTAGAGAGCCAAACTACTACCTCCCTTTTACCTTGCCCTCTATCTTGGGGCCTCATCCCTCCACTCTGATTAGAAAGTTAGTTGTCTCAACTAAGACCCAACCACCATGATTGGCTACACAAACATAATTTCTTTTAAACACACTTATTTTCACCAAACCATCAATAACCAAGCTACCTATCATAAAACCTCCTACCTTTGCTTTCTCATACCTTTGATTTTTGAACCACTGCCTTTCCAAAATCAAAACCAGCAACCAAATGCACTACCTTACCCAAACCTTTTATCACCAAAACTAGTACCAAAAGGAACTCCACCTTAATAACCAAGACCAAAACCCCTAAAGTCTCTCCACCTTTAGTAGAATCCTACTTTACCATTTTCCAATAGTTACTACAAGCTTCTTGCTTAACCTTACCCCCTATCAGTTTGTTTGACCCTCTTGATTCAAAACCCACCTAGTATAATTGCCAACACATGTGCTCCTATCATAGGACATCAGGGCATGACACAGAGAACTAAAATGCTATCTAAACCATTATACATTGGATCTATCATGAGGATGATCTATTAACATATGAACCTCCCATGAACCCTATACCAATCCAACCAATAAAAACACCCTCTACCCAATGCCTAACTACTCATTCACTCTCTCCTTAGAGGGATAAAGAGCCTAACCAATCTCATACCCTGATTCCTCCCTCTATTCATTCCATTCATATGGTTATAAGAGCATAATATAAGTATAGGGGGAAGGCCAAGGTATCCATCTCATGGACATACCCATCTTCTACCTCCCAACTAAACCCTACCCAAACACCTTCACCTTCACCTAAACCCAAGTTATCTATCTTAGGTGCCTCCCAATCTAACCCCTCTAAGTCCATCCAGAGATTGGTGCTCAAATAGCTTCAACAAACTATGATTAAGATGAGCTTATACAAGTTTATTACCACTTCACCTCATCATCACCAAGTAATGATAAAGGCATTACAATTGATAAAGGTCAAATCTAAAGACCCTCAACATCTAGAATATTTTATCAATGCTCTCCAAATTTATAACCTTATCACCTTCAAGGACTCAAAAATACATTCTATCTATTTATATAACCTAGATCCCCCTCTCTTTATTATTGTTTACATCAACCAAACACACATTAAATGAGTCATGATTGATCAGGGAGCTAGTATTAACATTATCTCCTCCCATGCCTATAACTAACTTGACCTTCTAAATAATGTCATGTTTGAAATCTCATTCATCTTTTAATCCTTTAACAACACCATGATGACTACCCTAGGAAAAAATTTCTTTCATATACATGTAGGGCCTCACACACTCCCCAAAATCTTTTATGTAGTAGAAGGTGAATTCCAATACAATATTTTACTAGGATGACCTTGGATCCACTCCATGGGTTGCATGACCTCTACCCTTCATCACAACATTAATTCTAAGCATAAGGTTTAGGCCATCACCATCCAATCTGACCCAAGTCCCTTCTCGACATGCAATATGACCTAGTGACCCAATGATGTCCTCTTACCTCCATCCAGTACACCCTTCTTAACAAAAAACAAGACCTCTATCACGAAAGAGGAAGTCACTCCTCCTAAAAATAAGACATTAACTAGCTCATCCATCCCCTCTAATCAAATACCCACCTTAGATGCTTTAGAATCAACATTCTATCACCTTTCATTGGGGGAATATCACCTTTTAATCCTTGACACCTTTCCTACTCCTCATGCATATGGGAAACTTACTAACCAACTAGGATATGACCCTAATGTCAGAACCATTATTCCCTTTAGACCTCCCTAGTTTCCAAGCCATTTATTTTATGGGAGACTCAACAAATGCATTGGCACTTCTACCACCTCTCTTTCACCTTGTCTATTTATCACTAGTTTATCTTACCTAGATAAACTAAGCTTTGCCAAGACATATGTCCATTAGTGTGTTTGGAAAGGAAATGGGCTTGGGTGATATGATCATGGAACACATGAGTTGATTTATATTGAAACCAAAAATCCTCATGAGAAACATGGCCTCAAATTCATCCTACCCAATAAGAAGAAAACCAAACCGCCTAACATCACCATTACTGAGGAAAATACCCCTTCCTCACCAACCTCTCCTCCACTTGCATGTGAAGATGTGGACATCATCCCACCTAAATATTTTTTTTCATAAACATGATCAACCTTATACCCCTAAATTATCAAGAGTAAGGGGAAACTGTAACCATCCCTTTGACCCATCTTGAGATGATAGGATATGACTCCCCTATCATTAACATTGTTAAGTGCCAAGATAATGATTCCATTCTCACCTACATTGGTGCCCCAGACTCTTCCATCCATAAATCCCTTCCTCTCAAGACTTTGACCATGTTGAATGAATCCAACATGGGCATCAAATTGGGTACTCTATAAAACCCCCACATTGTCAACATTGGCCAATCATTGAATACCAAGGAACTTTGGGATTTCCCCTCTTTCCTCCAAGATCATAGCATAGTATTTTCTTGGTATTATAGTGACATGCCTAAAATTTACCCCACCATTGCCACCCATAACATAGTAACCCACTATGACACAAAGCCCATAAAATAAAATTTTTGATGCATGTACCCTCGCATAGCCCTTCACATCAAAAAAGAGCTTTGGCATCTATTTGTAAATTTCATTCAACCTATTGACTATCCCTAATGGGTTTCAAATGTCATGACTATCACTAGAATCATAGGGGGATTACACATTTGTGTGGATTTTTGTAACCTCAACCTCACTTTCCCTAAATATGACTTTCCTCTACTGAGCATCGCCCAACTAGTTGATCTTACATCTGGACATAAGATGTTATTTCTCATAGAAGGATTATTAGGTTACAATCAAATCTTAATTGCCCCTGAAGAAGATTAGCATAAAAATAGCTTTACCACTCCATGGGGGACCTTATGCTATAGGGTCATGCATTTTAGATTAAATAATGCTGGTGCAACTTACCAATGTGCCATGACTTATATATTTCATGGCCTTATTCATAAGATTATAGAGGACCATGTGGATGACTTTTTCAAAAAATCAAAACTCTTAAAGGATTATTTATCCATTTTCAAGATCATCTTTGAGACACTTATCCATTACCATGTCCACTTCAACCCCAAAAAGTACATTTTTGGGGTCTTATCAAGAAAGGTTATGGGTTTTATTATCTCCTTTCATGGAATCAAATTTGATCATAAAAAAATCAAATCCATCCTTGACATGCTTCCCGTAGTCAACCTAAATCAACTCCATAGTTTGTAGATAAAGATTCAATCCATTCATTGCTTTATCTCATAGCTTTCAGACTAATGTCAACCCTTCCACCAACCTTTGAAGAAGGATATGTATTTCAAGTGGAATAAAAATTGTTAAAAGGCCTTTAATTCACTCAAAAAGTACCTTTTGTCTCCACCTATCCTCTCCCCTCATAAATATGACCAACCTTCATACCTTTATATCTCTATCATTGATCACTACCTAGGGTAAATTCTTACTCATCAAGATGATCAACATATAGAGTAAGCCATCTACTACATTAGTTACATGCTTGTAGAGTAAAAGACTCAATATTCCCATACTAAGAAGCTTTGCTTAGCTTTAATATTCATAACCACCAAACTTTACCATAACCTCCTTAGCCATAAAACCTATGTCACAACCAAATCTGACCCACTCAAGTACATGCACTCTAAGCCATAATAGAACCAATATATGGCCAAGTGGCTCATGCTTTTAGTAGAGTTTAGCCTTGAGTTCCTTCAGTAAAAGTCCATTAAAGGTCAAGTAATTACTAACTAATTGGCTGAGGAACCATTAACAAAAAACAAACCTCCTCCTCTTGAGTTACTAAATGAGTCCATCATGACCCTCTCTTAGGCAGACTACATCTATCAATTCACCATGTTCTTTGATGGATCAAAATGTCAATGTGTTGGAGGAGCTGGTATCATCCTTATCCCCTTTGACAACAAGCCTCTTTTTTTCCTTCAAGCTTGATTTGTAATGTAATAATAATATGTTTGAGTATGAATCCCTAATGATAGGCCTTAAAACTATGTTAGCCCTAAGAGTCAAAATAATCAATATCTTTAGTGACTCTTAACTTGTGGTCAATCAAATTAATGGATCTTACTAGTGTAAGAATGACATTTTAAAATGATAGAAACAACTACTTGATGAACTCTTATCATATTTTGAACACTAACACATCCAATCAACCCCATGATCTACCAATAAGTTCATTAACACCATGGATTCTCTTACCTCTCAGATCCCCTCTACACCCTCTAACTTTAAGATATCTATTATTATCCACAAACTTACCTAGCCTTCTTATATCAAACTAGATTCTCCCACCATTTTTAATGTGGAGGAGACCCATCTTGACCTTTGGTATCAAAATACCTTTGAATATATTAACCTTGCCATAATTCATATGGCCTTTCCAAGAATGCTCAAAGAGATTTTATCCAGAGTACCTCATTCTATACCATTATGGGGGGAATTCTTTATAAACACAACTTTTATGGTCTCCTTTTCCATTATCTACATAGTCTCAAAGCCTCTCATGTCATTAAGTAAATGCATGATGGTATACGTGGGGGGCACTTTAGTGGCCTCACGATAGCTAAACACATCCTTTGCCTAGGCTATTACTAGGCTACCCTTAACTAAGACTATTATGATTATGTGAAAATTTTTGTTAAATACCAATAACATGCTAATTTGCATCATGAACCTATCCATAGTGTTCACATTTCTACCTATTTGTATCCCTTCAAACAATGGGGTTTAGACCTTATTGGTGAAATTAACCCCCATTCTTCATAGCAACACCATTCTATCATCACTATGATTGAATATTTTACTAAGTGGGTGGAGGTTATTCCTCTAGTCTCAACCAAGGTGGAGATAATTGTCTATTTTATCAACCATCACATCATCTATCATTTTGATGTTCCTCACAATATTATCACCAATAATGGTAAATATTTTAAGAACAAGCAAGTCCAAGGTCTATGTGATGCATTTGACATTAAGTTAAGACTATCCTCACCCTATCACTCTCAAATAAATGGATAGGCTAAGCCCTCTAACAAAACACTTAATAACATGTTAACTAAAATGGTTAATGCATCTAGTTGGGATTAGCATCTGCAAATCCCCTTTGCCTTATGGGTATATCACACTAGCATTAGAACCCCTATAGGTGCTACACCCTTTTTTGTATTTGGAGTAGAGGCAATATTACCTCTTGAGGTCTAAATACCATCTCTTTGTATATCTTTACAAAATCTCATTACTAAGGATGATTATTGTCGTCACTACTTAGCCCATCTTGAGCTACTTGATGAGTGTTGCTTATCATCCCTTACCCATCTCCATGTTTATAAATAGTGTGTCAAGCATGCCATAACAAATACCTTAAGTGTGATAATTCAATATCAGAGACCTCATCCTGAAGGAAAATTAGCATGTCACCAATATGGAGAAAAGCAAGTGGGGCAAGTTTGCTTTCAATTAGCTTGGGACCTATATCATAACCCACAAGTATGGATTAGGAACTTACCAACTATCTTATCTAAAAGGCAACTCAAAACATGAGCCCTTCAATGATTCACATCTATGTTCATTATATTGTTAAGAAGGATCAAGTTTACCTTTTGTTTTACATTAAGTTCATCCCTTGCTTTCAACCACATTCATCTCCCTATTTTTAATGACAACTAATTAAAACTGAATCATATAATTATCCATCAAGGTCATAACCTAATCTTGAATAATGGGTACCATGAATCTACCCATGACATGATTCTCATGATACTTTCCACCCCCATACTTGGACAGATTCTCATTATCATTGTCACCTAACCCTCTTTACACCTAATCACCCTCTAGTGTTTTTAGTTTTGTCTTCATGAAGGTGAACCCTTAATCCTATATAATCATGTCTATGTCAATCATAATCAAACAAGAAAAAATAAAAATCTTAACCAATATCAATCATGGGTCATTTATTGCATTCACAAACTACTCCTTTGAGGATAAATGCATAAACATACTAACATTTAAAAACTATAAGGTAGACTACTCGCTTGAAGGATAACTATCAAAAATCCTAGAATAAAGAAAATAAACTTAGACCACTCCCTTAAAGGATGGTTGAGTAAAACATTTATCAAATACACAAATTTTTTTTTTGGAAGCTTCCTACATTGAGCAACTTCCCATTTATGGCAACAAATAAAAAGACCCATTTTCAAAATCAAACAAAATAAAAGTAATTTTTAAAGCCATAATCGACTATCACACATCACACTAAGGTGGAAATCATAATCAGTTTTCATGACTAGACTTCCCACATCAATCAATCTACACTTTGTAAAATTTATACTTGTTTATACTGACTATTTAGACACATATAGAAGAGGCATTAGTCTCAAAATAAGGTTCAATTTTCATCCATCTCCCCTTTATGCATTATAATCAAGGGATTTTGAGCTTACTTAATATTATGTGGTCAATCCACCTTTTTAACTAACTAACACACACTAATGAAAATCATTCTAAGGGCTTATGTTCATTAATCTAATCCAACTTTGGTTGTGTTTTAGTCCTTATCAAAAAAGAAGCATCATGTCCTCTTCTTGTCCTATTGTGACCGTGGATCCTCCTCCTCTTTGCCTTAGGGAGTCCCTCTCCTATGTAACCAAGGATAATGAAGCCCTCACCTAGTCTATGTCACATGTGAGAGTAACAACCAGACCCTATAAGGTAGAAATCTATCCCTTTAATGTGGCCACCTATCCATATAATGTTGTGACTTATGCTTGTGTAGTGACTAATGCCACTCCTACTTATCCATCAGGGATAGCCCCCTATGCCTATGCCTTTTAGCCCACTCTCCTAGTTGGGTCCATAGCCATCAGCCTCATAACTGAATCATCCACACTAATATCTACCACTACATATAATTCTTGTTACCATGCCATTTACCCATCTATAAATCTAGTGTCATCTATTTATGACCTAGTTGATAGCTCCTCATGGTCTAATAAAGTTAGCAAAAGATGTGGCTCTAGTAATAAAATATTTTAGTCTCCATGCTTGTACTTTAAAAATGTTCCTAAAATACCTTGTACTAGGCTTAAATATCTATGTACCCTTTTAAACTAGATAAGCTCCACCTCCCCATCCCACCTACCAAATATCCATTTATAACTCTATTGGGAGAGTGTCTATCTCCTTTATCTAGGCCACATTAGAAACTAAACATAAGATCTCTAGGTGATATATAGGATCACTAGTGTACCCAGTGTACCCCTAAACTAATCCACATCATGGGATCCTCCTCCTAAACTTGGCATGGTGAAGTCACCTCTCCATTGCATGAATCTAATTAGAACTCTAAGTATAGCCCATCCAAGATAGCCCCACTAGCCTTAACATATAGATGTTCTCATAAGACTAGTAATGTATAACAAGACCAACACTAATACCATACCTCCTATGGGCCCTAAACCATCACATCTCCCTATATATTTTTTATAAAAGAATAGGTACCCAACCAAATATAGTATGCCTTAGTAGCAACTCAACTAGTACCCCTAATAACAAATATGGGAACCTCCCACTACTTGAGTCAGGAAGGGAAAATTAGGAGATGGCCATCATAAGAATCATCATGATTCTCCTCTTATTTTAATCCCTCTAGTATAATGTTCTATATCTAAACCCACCAACATGCCATTGGACATGATCACTATCATCTCCATACAAAAGTTTAATGTGGTCCTACCGCTCCTCTTGATCTATGTGATAGATCAGATCATCTTAGATGGGAATTCATGTGATCATATGTACATCCTTAAGTAAGATCATCATCTTGTTGATTGGTAGTAAAAAGGTGTTTTTAGGGAGATCCCATCTCTCAATGAGTGTTAGATCATAGAAGCATCTTGAGGCACATGTTGATAATGCCTCATCACCCCTTACCTCATTTAGTGATCACCACCATCATATCAGTCATAGATATACTCATCCTCATCTATGCCCATGTGTTCCTTGTATCCTCATTGGTCCACTTGGTCTACTCTCCACTTCAGCTAGCAGTCAACTCCTCCTCAACAATCACCATCAGTAAGATTTTCAATCAAAATAGCAACTAGTTAGAGATACATAGTCAAAAGTAAAAGTGAGTAAAATAACTTTCAATTTTCACTTTTAACCATTAGAATTTTAGGGTTTTTACCCTTACCATCTATAGTTTCCCTAGAGTACCTTGATTGTTGATGGTCAAAATTCTCACCCTTTTTATTTTCACCTCTGAGCAACCCTTTTTCATTAGCACCAAATCATTTACCCACCCATAGAGACCACCTTATCCACCCACCCCAACCACCTCATAACCTCACCATTGGTCCATTTTGGCCCAAATAGCACACATTTTGTGATGACTTTTTTTTTCCATTCCTTTGACCATAATGATAACATTATCATGTTGACTACCTTTTACACTTGCACTACCTTATGCATACCTAACCCACTTATGTATTTTTAGGATCAATTATTGTTGTCACTTAGATTTTCATCCTTTGAGGAGATTCCAAGGATATCCTCATCTAAGTGGCACAATGGAATCACTTCTAGGCTTGTAGGCAGCTAAAGGAATGAAGTGAGTCTCTAGATAGGGGTAGCTCCCTTGATGTACTACTTGACTACTACTAATAATAATAACTTTGAGGGATGAAAAGGGAGAGAAATAAATAAAATTAAAGATAAAATATGGAGGTGATACACCAAATAAATTTTATGACTTCCAACCAATTTCATTCTACACTAGAGACCAAGAAACAAACCAAAACATACACTTTCCCAAATCTATGTCTTTTTACATCAATATTGTATTATGGGGTCATAGATGATATGAAAGGATATGAGGACCATAAAAAATGTATATAATGAAACTAATGAAAAGGATACTCACTTAAACCATGGACATCTCTGAGAACACTTCACATGCCCTACAAGAAGAGGCTACAAATAGGTGAAAGAATGAAGTATAATGCTAAGGAATCCATAGTCTTCACTAAGAAAATTCAATATTAAAATAGAGAAAACTATGAAAATTCATGAGAGAGGTAAAAACTTAGTCATTTTATTTATAAAAATGTATAAAAATTATTAGGTATTTTCCATACTTAGGTGGAGCATAGAATACAATGCAAAAATGGCCAACTCTTATAGAGTTTAAGAGAGAAAGAAAAGTCCAAGGGTCAAAATTAAAATTATAAAGCCAATAATTTAAGTTATACATGAATTAAAATAGTATATGGGTCAAAAAAAATTAAGTTTAAGAGAAACAAATTTCAATCCAAGTAATCAAAGTTAGGTAAAATGGCATAAAACTCCTTTTGCACAAAAAAACTGCCCTCATGATTAGAGATATTTGAGTTACTTTAAACTGATATATGTAAGGTAAAATGATTTTAATTGAATTTTATTATCTCATAAATTCCTATCCAGTTATTGGTTTCATTCATTATCTTCTGGAATCACCTGGTAGAGAGCCATTATCATCTATTGTCTTGAAAACTACCCTTTCATGTACCCTACACACTTGGACTCAAAATTGGAATAAATTTTACATTAAAATATGTGTAATTAATTTTATGACACTTTTAAATACCATCCATGGCCTTGGAATCATTATGGTAACCTTAAGAGGATGTTCACTTGAAATTTTCAAACTTCTCCCTAGCTTGTGCATTAAGCCAATTTTAACTGGCTAAATGTAAGGACCTATTTTAATCACTTATATTTTGATTCATGAAATTAAATTAATATTATTATTTATATTAAATTCAAATATTCCACCTAAAAATTGTTTCATCTCCTAATTCATCTTGTAACCTAGACAACACATAAAATAATGAGAAAAAGCCTATTTTTAACTCCATCCATACAAGTACCTACAAAAAAAAAATGTGTGGAGAAGAATATGGATGTATTATACAATTTAAAAAATCTATTCTGGTCCAAATATGTCCTTATAGTATCTTTCAAACTCAATTTTATAAAACGGGTCCTTAGTAAGGTTCTAATAGGGTTTTAGGCCTGTTTTTGGTCATAATGATTGTTCATAAAGTTGGGACGTCAAAATTGAGAAATATTTCCATAAATATTACATATTATACCCATAATAACATCCCATAACTCCTTTGGCTCCCACACATAGCCTCATGACAGATGTGAGTACTTGAAAATGGCATCTCAGGCTTGTTTTCACCATTTTGCACAAGTCTAAGTTGGTTTTAGACCAAAAATGGTTTATCCAAAGTTTAATCTACACTCAATTTTTTTTTAAAATTCTGAATTATCTTTAATAACATGTTTCAATTCATATTAATTTCCATATCATGTTAAAAAAGTAGGTGACTCCTCATTGCTCACTAGGTCTTATCCTTGCCTAGTGGGATTGACTATAACATCTGGTGTTCTAGACATTTATTTTAGATTAATTGATCTCAAAAAGTACAAAAAACTTTAAATAATCCAATATAAATTATTAAATTCATTGTAAATTCTACCCAAGATTTAAAAATAAAGTTGAGCCTTCATTGGGTTATAGGATTGAGCCTACCAATTATGTCTACCTACAACATTAATACTTTAGGTCTCCCTACTTAGTTTCTACAGCATATGACATGATTATATTATTTTAATAATTTTCCATTAGCTCTCAAAATAATTTTTAAGGGCTCCTCTAGCTTATATATCATCCTTTATCAACCTTATGTTCAAAACTGTTAGTTTTAGGTGTAAAGGAGTGCCCTCTATTTGAGACAAAATAGAGTGCACTCCTCTGCCTCTTCAAAAAATTATGCATGATTTAGGTAATTATCCAATTCATATGTATTCCCTCTAAAAAAATTGAATCACTGGTCTTAATCCTAGACCTTCCCTCTTCAACAAAACCTCAAAATAAGCTTGTGTAGAATGAACTGTGCAAGGTTCTAAAGTGTGGGCTGAGTGATTTAGATTAACATCTCCTTATTTTCTTGTTATATATCATTATAACTTCATAATAATATCTTGATCATATTTTTAAGGGATTATATCTCCATTCACACTTTGACCTTTCACATACCCTTCATCCTTTAGATCCATGAGGCTATGTTTTATCATTTTACTATGCTTCCTTAGAGCAAAGGTTCACCTGTAGGTATTTTGTGTGATCTAGATATCATGTTTGATTCTCAATTTCCATCCAATCATATTTAACCACTTTATGATCATTTAACCCCATGTTACCTTATAATTTATGCATGTATTTTGTTTTAGGTTATATTTATGTAAGTTTTAGACTTTTTAGATGCTTGAGAGTTTCCTTTTTAAATTATTGACGTTACAAAATGCATGTTACCTTAGAATTAAATTTTAATGCCCGTTTATTAACCATTAAAACTCATTATTTTCCATATCTTGGTCAGCTATAGTTAGTTGTAGGTGTGGGCTTATCTATCTAGGCATTGGTCATGATGTAGTGCGGTCATTTACTGAACATGAAACCCATTATTCATTTACCTATGCATTTATTTATCTTGAAAGGGATAAAACTCACTTAGGAAACTGAGATTAAATCCATTCCTCACTTGTAATGAAATTACGAAACTAAGTTTTCTTGTAGGACTGAGAGACCTCTATCCTTTAGCCTTATAGGTGCATGTTTTAAGAGATATTATTGGGTTGATGTTTGAATGTCCCCTTATACCATTTATCACTTATGTTTCACCAAATTATTTAATGAAAGTATCAAAACATCACTCCTTAAGTCACTGCTAAACTTAGTTTCACCTATGGTTGTAGGAGTCCCTTTTTGCCTTTGCCTATAGGTTATATTTGACCCTATCCACCTTGTGATAATGCTCATGAAATATTGTTAAAACCTATAAGGTTATATAATATTATTCCATACCTATACTCTTCTTGAGTATTATGAATGACACACAAAACTTATGCCAATTCATTTCCCATGTATTTTGCCTATTGTAGGTTAACCTCCACACAATGTATCGATTGAGGAGAGTTTGGGGATTAAAAATGATATATATCCTCCTTGGCATGGTCTATTTGATCATGATTTCATCATTAAATAATTGGAAACTTTCAAGACATGGTGCATAGATGAATCTACAACCTCAGATGAAGGATTCCTTTTTGAGGTCACAGTCTTATAGAGATAACTGCAATATTTCAACATGTTTTAGAGTGATTTCAAGGCTCTAGATAACCTTATTTTACTCACTCTCTTGCTTTCATATTTGGTATATCCATTTTATATACTAGAGGAAAGATATTACACCCATTTATATTCCTTATATTACTTTGAAAACATGTTGTATTAGGTATACATAAAACCTAATAGACCTTTGTTTTAGTCTTTTAGGGACAAGAGCCCTGTAAACATAGTCATCCCCTTCTTAGCTAGTTTCAAGCATTCCTTTACCACCTTAACATATTTTATGATTTTTTAATGTCCTAAAACCATATAAAAACCCTAAATAGTCATTAAATTTATTTCATCCTTCTAGATATCATTTTGATGACCTACTCAGCCACCTGTAGGTGGATACTTTATCATATCAATAGTGAATAAGGCATGAGCCATAGGTATCCTTCATGAAGATGAACCTGAGATGTTTCCATCAAGTATGTAAATGAATATCAATCAATTTTAGTAATTTTAAAAACTTATTCAATCCTTTCACACCTTAGGATGACATCATCTTATGGTCTTATGGGAAATAATGAGTTGTATATAGGTAGAAGTATGAAGCTAGAGCAAAACATGTTTGTGGAAAAGATCCAAAAACCCCTCAAATGCATTTGTAAATATTAAAGTGAGTGAGATATATCAATGAAAATTTTAAAACATCCTCAAAACATATTATTTAACATGAAAACCACCTTCATGTAGGTGAAAGAGTAGATAAAGGTCTCAAAAGACTATTGGGTACACATGGAATAAGCATGAAAACCATGATATTGCCTTGGAGAAGGATGAAAGGTGAAATTTAATCAATAAAATATTGAAAAAAACTTAAAAGGAATCAACACAATCCCTTGAAATTGATTATTAAGCATGAGAACTCCTTGAAAGGTGAAAACTACCCATGATACCAAGAAAAGACTAGTCTATAAATCTAAGGTTATTGGCCCATCAAAACAACTTCAAAAGTGAAACCAAACATGAATACATTATAGTACATATCCAAAATATATTTGGAACAAACTCTAAAATTGAACCATATGTAATTTCTCAAACAAGACCCAAAACTGTAAGGTGCATAGATTGATAGGAATTTTTAGAAAGTCAACATTGAATGGATGATTCATGAATCTCATACCACCAATTTTCAAAATTATTGTATGTATTTTAAGGAATTTAAATTTATAATATTTTCATAGGATCATTTTTCTTGAAACCCTCTATGTTAGCTGCACTAAGCAAAAACTTGCAAGTGGCTTCATTATGACAAGAAGGAAGAAAAGAGAGATGAACAATTTTGAGAAATAAATGGAATTTTTAGATCATTCCAAACATTGATTTTAAAATTGGGAAGGTGAAAAGTCACATTTTCATGTTTTTGAAGTGTCACACTTCCCAAAGAGGTTCTACAAGTGCCACTTTCTCTTTTTTGGCCAAGAAAACTACCCTTTCTCTAAACCACCTACCATATATTCAATTTTTTCAATTAATAAAGACATCTTAGGACACATGTAATATTTCATAAGAATTTTTATCTTTCATAGTTCCCAATAAACCCATACAAAGCATTAAATGCACCATTTAGACACCTCAAAATGACTTAATATGATAAATAGACCTAGAGGATTAATTACCAAAGTTATTATCACATAAAATGACATTAATTGACCTATTAAACACCTTATTAAAATATATTATATCTGATTTTATGCCTAAAAATGAATATTTTTACTAGGGGTGCTCTATTTTGACCTCAAAGTCAAAATTGGTCAACAAATTGGTGACTCATAGGGGTAGTATGCCTGCTATACTAGCCAAACCAATACTCTTATTATTCCATTGGGATTATGGATTAATTTAAGGTAAAATACAAATAAAATATTCTTTTATCAAGATCAAGATAAATAGTGACTACCTCAACCGCACAAAGGAAAAGGATACACACAATAAAGAAAACAAACACGTACAAGACACACATGTACTCAAGGCACTTAGGAGAAACAAAGGATAACTAATATGTACAACTAAACATAGAAATACATCCCCTTGGATAAAAATGGAAGATTGAGATTCCTCTTACTTCATAGCATGAAGGATTGGATGAGTCAAGAAGCCTTTTGTCTCTTAGCATTGCTACCTTCATGCCTCTCACAAAGTCTATCAACCTCATTGGCATGATGCTCATTAAGAAACAAACAAATCCAAAAAATCCAACCAAAGAAATGAACTCTTCTTATACATGATCTATTGTTTCATGTTACTGCTCATTCACTTTCTCATTATCAACCTCCATCCACTTTATAGGCATGATTTCAAAATGATTGATTTCATGTTCCTTAGAAGCTTTAAAACAATATGATCTTTCTTCATGCTTCAACAGCTAGTGAGTTCCTTCTATAGGTTAATATCCCCTCTTGATGTCTTCAAATATATCATTCTCAAGTTCATAAACCTCTTAAAAGGATGAATTTTAAAGCTTGTTTATCCTTTACATACTTAGTTGAGTTTTAATGCTACCTTTTCCATCTTTGATCAGCTCATAGTCTCCTTGGAGAGGAGTATAGCCTACTCCAATGACTCCAAACATGTAATCTAAAGACTGATTATGAACTTTTCCATGTTCATCTATGGTGTTTTGCAAAGTGAGGAAGGAGTTAATGATCATTTCTTCTTCTTTTGAAAAAAGGAAACATCCTTCTTCAAAGGCTTGTGAATTATCCTTCTGTTCACCAAGAGGAGTGCCTATGGTGATCTCCTCCTCATAAAAACTCATGAATTATTCTTTATCAACCATGAATTGATCATATTCTTCATCATTTTCCTTCTCAAGATAGGCTCTTCAACACAAAGAAAGCATTCTTCATCAACCAAGTAAAGAGATGAAACATAAGGACTTTCCTCCTCTTCATTATCCAAAACCACTTTAGGGATTTCAAATGTAACTTTAGCTATGATAATATGATCTCTTTGGTCAAGGGCTGAAAGATCTTAAAATTCCTTCATGGTGATACCAAGACTTGGCATTTTGAAATCATGTGACTTAGCCCAATGAGGCTAAAAAATAGGTATGTTTTCTTCAATTAAGAGATCTCCTTACCTATAAATAAACTTCTCCTCTTTTGGTTCCCACACCACAATTCCATCAATTAAAATGATAATATAATGAGCACAAAAGGAACTAGTTGGTGGAGATGGCATATAGAACTCAAAATCAGATTGGGAATGGAATGTAAGGGGTTCTTTTGAAAGCTCATGAGAAAGAGGATGCAGACCATGGGCCAAAATAACTTGATTCTCTTCCTTCCACTTGACCAATATTTCATTGACATCAAAATTAGATTGAGGGATCTCTTGATGAAGTGTATATGGGGTATGTTTAGGCATAAGACCTTCTTTTGGGTCTAAACCTTCCATCTCACCTTAACTAAGCAACTTCATCTTTTCCTCTAATTCCTCTATTTTCTTGGATAGGTTCTATTGGAAAATATTCTCTTGGAGTTGATAGGAAACATCATGGGAATAAATATTGAATGAAGGCTGCCATGGAATAGATGGATCTTCTTTAGGAAGGGTGAGAGGGAGTTGCAGAGGGTCAACTCTATTTTCTAGTTCACACTCTTGGACAATGCTCCTCTCTTCTTTATTTCCTCATGATTCCACTATTTCACTCCAGCCCATGATCTTAGGATTGGAACTCTCATCTTGAGTAAATTTATAAGATGTTTTTATAGCATAAATCTTCTCTTCAATTTGATACTCTTTGATATGACTTTTCTCCTCTTTTTTAACCCATGACTTAGTTAACTTACTCTAGTTCAGATGATAGGATTAGAGGTCTCCTTTTGAGGAAAGGTAGTAGATGCAATGTGAGAGGGAAATAAGGGTTTGGAATCCACTTCTTTTGCTACCAATATGGACTACTTCATATGCAAAATTTATAGCTCAATCTACCTATCAATATTGGCTTCAAACATAAGGTTTCTCTTATCAACTCTCTCTTCCAAATGATTAGGAAAAGTGTGAATTTGATAGGATTAATTTGGCTCATGAGTAGGGATTATGTATGGCTGATATGGAACTTTGGAAATGGATACAAAGGCTGGTAGGTTTGGTGAGGCTGCCTTTCATGAACTTCTAGCCTATCCTCTAAGAGACTAAACCACTCACATCAAGCATCTCACTTGTGAGCCTTTACCAATTGGCTCTCTCAATAGGTTCCCTCTCTTTCTTAATTAACTCTAATGAATTTCTCACCTAATGTATGGAATGATTAGGAATATTTTGACCATATCTTCTTCTAGTATCAAGCTCCAACACATACATTTCATACCCCAAAAGTGCTTTTTTGAAGGTGGAAATTGGTTGATTGGAGAAATGATTAGGTTGACTAAGAGAGGTAAAAATTTAAGAAAGCTAGTTATAAGACCGATAAAACTAATGATAGGGCTAAAAATGGTCATATTGGGACTGACCAAGGACTTGTTCATATTCGTATGGGGTAGCACAAGCTTGAATTGTCTCACAAACTTGTAAAGATCAAAATTCATAACCATAGGCAGCCATGAAACTTCATTTTAAGTAAAAAAATAAAGAAAAACATTACCAAAGTTCCTAAAAGGATAAATTAGGTTACTTAACCAACTGATATGTCTTAGGAGTAACTATTGGTGCTTGGAAAGATGCCTCCAAAGGTTGATTATCGAGAGATAACACCCAAAATCTCCCAATCTCTTGGAACAAGAATCCCACCAAGTGTGCCAAAAATTATTTTCACTTGTATTTTCAACCTTTGAGGATATTTCAAGGCTCTCCTCATACAAGTGGCACAATGGAATCACTTCTAGTCTTGTGGGTGGCCTAAGGAATGAAGTGAGTCTCCAGATAGGGTTAGCTCCCTTGATATACCACTTGAATACTACTAATACTAATAAATTTGGGTTTTGAAAAGGGAGGGAAATAATTAAAATTAATGATAAAATATTGAGGTGATACACTAAATCAATTTTATGACTTCCAACTAATTGCATTCTATACTTAAGACCAAGAAACAAACCAAAACATACAATTTCCCAAATCTATGTCTTCTTACATCAATATTACAATGTGGGTCATAGATCATATGAAAGGCTAGGAGAACTATAAAAAATTTATTTAATGACACTAATGAAAATTATACTCACTTAAACTATGGACATATCCTGGAACACTTCACATGCCCTACAAGAAGAGGTTACAAATAGGTGAAAGAATGAAGTATAATGTTAAGGAATCCATATCTTCACTAAGAAAATTCAACTTTAAAATAGATAAAATTATGAATATTCATAATATAGGTAAAAACATAGTCATTTTATTGATAAAAATGTATGCAAATGAGTAAGGCTTTGCCATACTCAAGTGGAGCATAGAAGACAATGCCAAAATAGCCAACTCTTATAGAGTTTGAGAGTTTGAGAGAGAAAGAGAATTCCAAGGGTCACAAGGAAACTTTTAAAGCCAATAATTTCAGTTATGCATGCATGTAAATAGGATATGGGTCTAACCATTCAATTTTATGAGAAACAAATGTCAATCCAAGTAATCAAAGTTAGGCAAAATGGCATGAAATTTCAACTTTTGCACAAAAAAATTACCCTCATGATTGGAGCTATTTAAGTGTATTTTAAATAATTTAGGGAAGGTAAAATTATTATAATGAAATTTGAGGATCTCATACATTCCTCTCCATGAATTGGTTGTATGTCTTGACTTCTTGAATCACCTAGTAGAGCCATCATCATATGTTGTCCTAAAAATTTCCCTTCCATGCACCTTGCACACTTGGCCTTAAAATTTTCATCATTTTTCCATTAAAATCCATGGGAGGAAGTTTATGAAACTTTTTAATACCCTCCATGGCCTTGGAAGCATTAGGGGAACCTTAAAAATATGTTCACTTGAATTTTTAAAACTTCTCCCTAGCTTGTGCATTAGGCTAATTTTGACTGGCTAAAAGTAAGGACCTATTTTAAGGAATTATAGGTTTATAAATGAAATTAAATAAATATTTTGGGTTATATTAAGTTTAAATTCTCCATGAAAACTTTTTTTCATCTCCTAATTCATTATGTATCCTATAGAACAATTAAAAAAGTTAGAAAAATCATGTTTTTACCTACATCCGTATAATTCCTTACAAAAAAAGGGTGTGTATCATAATGGGGAGGTCCTTTACAAGTTAAAAAAACTATTATTTTCCAAATATTTACTTAGAGTATCTTTCTATCTCAATTTTCCAAGACTACTCATTAGCAAGGGTTTAGTAGGGTTTTAGGCCTATTTTTGGTTGTAACAATTGTTCATAAAGTTGGGATGTCCAACGTGAGAAAAATTTCAAAAAATATGTCCTATGATACCCTTTATAACATCCCCTAACTCCTTTGTCTCCCATTAATAACCTCATGAGAGATGTGAGTACTTTAAAATGGCCTCTTGGGCTTGTTTTCACCATTTTACACAAGGTTGAGTTAGTTTTGGACCAAAAATGGTTTCTCTAAATTTTCCTCAACACTCCAATGGTTTTAAAACTTCTTAATTATCCCAAATAATATGTTTCAATTCATAATAATTTCCATATCATGTTAAAAAAGTGGGTGATTCCTCATTACTCACTAGCTCTTATCCTTGCCTAGTGGGGTTGACTTTAACATCTAGTATTTTGGAAATTTAGTTGAGATTAATTAAGTTAAAAAAGTATAAACACACTTAAAATAACAACATATACATGATTCAATTCATTATACATTCTACCTAGGTTTGAAAAGGAAAGTTGGGCCTTCATTGGGTTATAGGCCTAAGCCTGTCAATTAGGTTTGCCTACAACCTTAATAATTTAGGTCTCCCTGCTTATTTTATCCACCCTATGACATTTTTATATGATTTTAATAGTTTTACCTCTTCTCTCCAAATCATTTTTGAGTGATCCCCTATCTTCTAGATCATCCTTTATTACCTTTATGTTAAAAACTATTAGTTTTAGGAGTAAAGGATTGCCCTCTGTCTGAGACAAAATATAGTGCACTCCTCTGCCTCTTCAAATAATTATGTATAGTTTAGGGTATTATCAAATTATTATGGATTACCTATACAAAATTCTAATCCTTGGTCTTAAGCATAGACCTTCCCTCTTCAACAAAACCTCAAGACAAGCTTGTGTAGAATGAACTATGCAGGGTTCTAAAGTGTGGGCTGAGTGATTTATATTAGCATATCCTTATTTGAATATTATATATCATTATAAATTCATAATAATATCATGGTCATATATTTAATGGATTATGTCTCCATTCACACTTTGAACTTTAACATACCTTTCACCCTTTGTATCCATGAGGTTGTGTTTTGTCATTTGACTATGCTTCCTTAGAGCAAAGGTTCACCTGTAGGTGTTTTGTGTGATATAAATAGGATGTGTGATTATAAATTTCCATAAAATCATCTTAAACCAATTTATTCTCACTAAACCCCATTTTTCATCTCAACCTACTTACTTTTGGCATCACAGTCACCTAGATGACTGAGACACCTTATTTGCTCTATTATAGGTTTTATTTGTGCAAATTTTAGAATTTGTAGATGCTTGAGATCATAATTTTTGAATTATTAAGGTGAAAAATTTATATTACATTATAATTCACTTTGAATTCCATTTTAATCACCATCAAAACTCACTATTTTCCCTATCTTAGTCAGTTACAGCTAGTTGTAGGTGCAGGTTTATCTATCTAGGCATTGATCATGATGTAGTAAGGTCATTTCATGAACATGAAACCCATTATTAATTTAATTATGAATTGGTTTATATTTAAATGGATAAACATCACTTAAGATATCAAGGTAAAATCCATTCCTCATTTGTAATGAAATTACCAAATTGAATTTTCTTGTAGGATTGAGAAACCTCTATATTTTAGACATGTAGGTGCATGTTTTGAGAGATAGGTATTGGGTTGATGTTTGAAATTCCCATTATAGCATTCATAAATAATATTTCACCATGTTATTTCCATTAAATTATCAAAAGATCACTCCTTAATTCACTTCTAAACTCAGTTCACCTATGGCTATAGGAGTACCTTTTTGCCTCTTCCTGTAGGTTAGATTTGACCCTATCCACTTCATGATAATGCTCATGAACTCTTGTTACAACCTCTAAGGTTATGAAATATTATTCCATACTTTTACTCAGCATGAGAATTTTTAATTACACACAAAACTTATGCCATTTCATTTCCCATGTATTTTAGCTATTATAGGTTAACCTCCATAAAGTGTATAACTTGAGGAGAGTTTAAGGATTAAAAATGATATATATCCTCATTTTCATGATCTCTTTACTCATTATTTCTTCATTCAATCATTGGAAACTTTCAATACATGGTTCATATATTAATCTACAACCTTGGATGAAGGATTATTTTTTGAAGTCATAGTCCTATAGAGATAACTAAAATATTTCAGTGTGTTTTAGGGTGACTTCAAGGCTCTAGATAACCTTCCTTTACTCACTCTTTTTCTTTCATCTTTGGTATATCCCTTGTATATACTAGATGAAAGATATTCCAACCCTTTATATTCCTTATATTAATTTTAAAACATGTTTTATTAGGTCTACAAAAAACCTACTAGACCTCTATTTTACTGTTTTAGGGATAAGAGCCCTGAAAACACAGTCATCCCCTTCTTAACTAGTTTCAAGCTTTCCTTTACCACCTTAACATATTACATGATTTTTTAATGGCCTAAAACCATATCAAAACCTTAAATATTCATTAAATTTATTCCATCCTTCTATGATAGAATTTTTATGACCTACTCAACCACTTATAGGTGGATACTTTATCATGTGAACAGTGAATAAGGCATCAGCCATAGGGATCCTTCATGAAGATGAACATGAGATTTTTCCATCAAGTATGTCATTTCATATCAATAAATGTTAATAAGTTGGTAAACTTCTTCAATCCTTTCACACCTCAATATGATGTCATCATATGGTCCTATGGGAAACAATGAGTTGTATACAAGTAGAAGTATGAAGCGAGGGAAAAACATGTTTGTAGAAAAGCTCCAAAAACCCCTCAAATGCATTTTTCAATCTTAAAGTGAGTGAGATATATAAATTAATTTTTTAAAATATCCTCAAAACATATTTTTGAACATGAAATCCACCTTCAATTAGGTGAAAGAGCAAATAAAGGTCTCAAAGGACTATTGGGTACACATGGAATGAGCTTGCAAAACATGAATTTGTCTTGAATAATGATGAAAGGTGAAATTTCATCAATATAATCTTGAAAACAACTTAAAATGAATCAATTCAATCCCTTAGAACTGATTCTCAAGAATGAGAACTCCTTGAAAGGTGAAAACTACCCATGATACCAAGAAAAGACTAATATACCAATTTAAGGTTATTGGCCCATAAAAACAACTTAAAACATGTAATAAATTATATTACATATCCAACATCCTCTAGGGAAAAAATCATCAATTGAACCATACAAAATTTCTCAAGCAAGACCCAAAACTGCAAGGTGGATAGATTGATAGGTAGTTTTGGAAGGTCAACTTTGAAGGGATGGTTCATGAAGCTTGGGCCACCAATTTTAAAAATTATTATATGGATTTGAATAAATTGGAATTTATAATATGTCTCAAGTATAATTTTTCTTGAAATCCTCTGTGTTAGTCGTATTAAGCAAAAACATGCAAGTGACTTCACTATGCCAAGAAGGAAGAAAAGAGAGATGAATGGTTTTGAGAAAGAAATGGAAATTTCATATAATTAAAAATATGGAGTTGAATATGGAGAAGGTGAAGATTTAAATTTTCACATTTTATAAGTGGCACACTTCCTAAGGAGGTTGTACAAGTGCCACTTTCTCCTTTTTGGCCAAGAAAATTATCTTCTCTCTAAATCACCTGCCATATCTTTAGTCTTGTTAATTAATAAAAACCTCCTAGGACACATGGTACATGAAATAATCATTTTTAACTTTTAAAATTCCAAATAAACCCACCCAAATAATTAAACACGCCATTTAGACACCTCAAAATGACTTAAAATGATAAATAGACATAAAGAACTAATAAATAAACTTATTATAACATAAAATTACATTAATTGACCTATGAAACAACTTATGAAAATATATTATATCTGATTTTATGATTTAAATTGAATATTTTACAAGGGTGCCCTATTTTGACCTAAAAGTCAAAATTGGTCAACAAATTGGTGACTCATAGGGGTAGTATGCCTATTATCCTAACCAAACCAATAACCTTATTAGTACATTGGGATTATGGACTCATTTAAGGGATAAGACAAATAAAATAACCTTTTATCAATATCAAGATAAATAGTGACTACCTCAACCACATAAAGAAAAAGGACACACACAACAAAGAAAATAAACACACACAAGACACATATGTGCTCAAGCCACTTAGGAGAAATAAAGGACAATTATTATGCACAAATAACTATAGAAATACCTCCCCTTAGATAAAAATGGAATATTAAGATTCTTCTTACTTCTTGGTATGAAGGATTGGATGAGTCAAGATGCCTTTTGTCTCTTAGTATTGCTACCTCCATGCCTCTCACAAAGTCTGCCAACCTCATTGGCATGATGCTCATTAAGAACCAAGAAACTCCAAACAATCTGACCAAAAAAATGAACTCTTCTCATACATGATCACTTGCTTCATGTTATTTCCCATTCACTTTCTCATGATCAACTTCTATCCTCTTTATAGGCATGATTTGAAAAATATTGATTTCATGTTCCTTAAAAGCTTTAAGCCAATATGATGTTTCCTCATCCTTCAAGAGCTAGCGAGTTCCTTATAAAGGGTAATATTCCCTCTTGATGAATTCAAATATATCATTCTCAAGTTCACAAACCTCTTGAAAGGATGAATTTTAAAACTTGTTTCACCTTCGCATACTTACTTGAGTTCCAATGTTACATTCTCCATCTTTGATCATCTCAGAGTCTCCTTGGAGAGGAGTGTAGCCTATTCTAATGAATCCAAAAAAATCATATAAAGACTGATTATGAACTTCTCCATGTTTATCTATGGTGTTTTACAAAGTGAGGAAGAAGTTAATGGTCATTTCTTCTTCTTTGGAGAAAAGGAAACATCATTCTTCAAAGGCTTATGAATTATCCTTTTGTTTACCAAGGGGAGTTCCTATGGTGATCTCAAGCCCATAAACACTCATGAATTATTCTTGATCAACCAAAAATTAAGAATATTATTATTCATTTGACTCTCTCAAGATAGGATCTTCAACACAAAGAAAACATTCTTCATCAACCAAGAAAAGATATTCAACATAAGGACTTACCTCCTCTTCATCACCTAAGACCTTTTGAGGGAATTCAAATGGAAATTTAGTTGTGACAATATCATCTCTTTTCTCAAGGGCTGAAATATCTTCAGATTCCTTAATGGTGATGCTAGGAGTAATATTTTTGAAATCATGTGACTTAGCCTAATGAGGCTGCTAAAGAGGTATGTTTTCTTCAAGTAAGAGCTCCACTTCCTTATCAATCAGCTACTCCTCTTTTGGTTCTGACACCACATGTCCATCTAGGCAAAGGGTAATAGAATGAGTACAAAAGGAACTAGTTGGTGGGGCATATAGAAATCAAAATCAGATTGGGAATGGAATGTAAGGGGTTATTTTGAAAGGTCATGAGAAAGAGGAGGCAGACCTTGGGCCAAAATCACTAGATTCTCTTCCTTCCACTTGACCAATATTTCATTGACATCAAAATTATCTCTAGTAATCTCTTAAATAATGTTAGATGGGGTGTGTTTAGGTATAGGATATTCTTTTGGGTCTAAACCTTCTACCTTACCATGACTAAACAACTTCATCTTTGCCTCTAATTCTTATATTTGCTTAGCTAGGTTCTTTCAAAAAAGCTTCTATTGAAGTTGATAGGAATCACCATGGGAATAAGGATTTCATGAAGGCTACCATGGAATAGAGGGAGCTTCTTGAGGAAGGGTGAGAGGGAGTTGCAAAGGGTTAACTTTATTTTCCACTTCACACTCTTGGATAATGCTCTTCTCTTCTTTCTTGCCCCATGATTCCATTATTTCACTCCATCTCATTATATTAGGATTGGAACTCTCTTCTTGAGGAAAGTTAGGAGAGGTTTGTATAATATCAATATTTTATTCAATTTCATACTCTTTGATAATACTTTTCTCCTCTTTCTTTCCCCATGACTCAACTACCTTACTCCAGTTCATGATCCTAAGATTAGAGGTCTCCTTTCAAGGAAAGGTAGGAGATGAAATGTGAGATAAAACTGAGGGTTAGGAATCCACTTCCTTTTCTACCAACATGGACTGTTGCATATGAAAATTTTCCAACTCAATCTACATATCAATATTGGCTTCAAACACAAGGTTTGTCTTCTCAAATCTCTCCTCCAAATGATTGGAAAAAGGGTGAATTTGATAGGCTTGATTTGGCTCATGAGTAGGGGTTATGTATGGCTGATATGGAACTTGGTTAAGTGGATACAAAGTATGGTAGGTTTGGTGAGGATATTTTTAATTAACTTCTAGCCTATCCTCTAAGGAAGAGACTAAACCACTCACATCAAGCATATCACTTGTGAGCCTTTGTCAATTGGCTCTCTTAATAGGTGCCCACTCTTTCTTAATTAACTCTAATTCATTTCTCACCTGATGGATGAAATTATTAGGAATATTTTAAACATATCCCTTTTTAGTTTAAATCTCTAACACATACCTTTCAAACCCTAGAAGTGCTTGTTTAAAGGTGGAAATGGGTTGATTAGGGAAAGGATTAGGTTGACTAGGAGAGGTAAAACATTGATAAGGTTGGTTATAAGACTTATACAACTCATGATATGTCTAATAACGGTCATATTGGGACTAACTAAGGACTTGATAATATTTTTATGGGGTGGCACAAGCTTGAATTATCTCACCAACTTGTAAAGAGCAAAATTCATAACCATAGGAAGCCATGAAACTTCATTTCAAGTAAGAACATAAAGAAACACATTACCAAATATCTTCAAGGATCACTTGGGATACTTAACCAACTTATATATCTTTAGATTCACAATTTTTTCTTAGAAAGATGTCTCCAAGTGTTGATTATCGAGAGACAACACCAAAAATCTCCCAATCTCTTGGAAAAATAATCCCAATGGGTGTGCCAAAAACTATTGTCACTTGGATTTATACCCTTTAAGGAGATTAAAAGGATCTCTTAATCCAAATTTCATAATGGAATAAAATTTAGGATTTTGGGTAGCCTAAGGAATGAATTGAGTCTCTAGATAGGGATAGCTCCCTTGATGTACTACTACTACTACTACTACTACTACTACTACTACTACTACTACTACTACTACTACTACTACTACTACTACTACTACTACTACTACTACTACTACTACTACTACTACTACTAATACTACTACTACTACTACTAATACTACTACTACTACTACTAACTTTGGGTAGGGGTGTGAAAATGGGGAGAAAGAACTGAAAGTAAAAATAAACTATGGAGGTGATACACCAAATCAATTTTATGAATTCCAACCAATTACATTTTACACTTGAGACCAAGAAATAAACCAAAACATACACTTTCCCAAATCTATGTCTCATCACATCAATATTACAATGTGGGGTCATAGATGATATGAAAGGCTATGATGACTAGAAAAAAGGTCTTGAATGACATTGATGAAAAGTCTATTCACTTAAACCATGGACATCTCCTAGAACACTTCACATGCCTTTCAAGAAGAGGCTGCAAATAGGTGAAAGAATGAAATATATTGCTAAGGAATCCATATCTTCACTAAGAAAATTAAAAATTAAAGTACAAAACACTATGAAAATTCAAGATAGTGGTAAAAAATTAGTCATTTTATTGATAAAAAGGTATAAAAATGAGCAGGGCTTCACCATACTTAGGTGGAACATAGAATACATTGTTAAAATGACCAACTCTTATAGAGTTTGAGAGATAAAGAGAAGTCAAAATGCCACAAGGACAATTTTCAAGCCAATAATTTCAGTTATCCATGAATGGAAAGAGGATATGGGTTGAAACATTCAAGGTTAGGAGTAAAAAATGTCAATCCAAACCATCAAAGTTAGGTAAAATGGCAAACAAATCCAACTTTTGTACAAAAAACTACCCTCATGTTTGGATCTGGTTAAGTGAATTTTAACTAATATATGTAAGGTAAAATTATTTTAATGGAAGGGGAATATCTCATAAATTCCTCTCCATTCATTGGTTGCATGCCTTGTCTTCTATAATCACTTGGTAGAGAGCCATCATCATCTGTTGTCCTAAAAACTGCCCTTCCATACACCCTACACACTTGGCCTCAAAATTGGCATAATTTTTCCATGAAAATCCATGGGATGAAGTGTGTGGCACTTTTAAATACCCTCCATTTCCATGTAATCATTAAGGGCACCTTAAAAAGATGTTCACTTGAAGTTTTAAAACTTCTCCCTAGCTTGTGCATTAGGCTAGTTTTGATTGGTTGAAAGTAAGGACCTGTTTGAAGAAATTATAGATTTATTCATGAAATTAAATTAATATTTTGAGTTATATTAAGTGTAAATATTTCACCCAATTTTTTTCATCTCCTAATTCATCTTGTAGCCTATATAACATTAAAAAAAGTTAGAAAAAGTCTATTTTTGCCTCCATCTATACAATTTTGTACAAAAAAAAAGGTGTGGTTCAGCATGGGGAGGTCTTATATAGTTTTAAAAATCTATTCTGGTCTATATATGTCCTTATAGTATCTTTCCAACTCAATTTTCTAAGACTGGTCCTTAGCAAGGGTTTAGTAGGGGTTTAGGCCTATTTTTGGTCTTAACAATTGTTGCTAAATTTGGGAAGTACAACATGAGAAATTTTTTTAAAAACATTGCCTATGATACCCCTCCTAACATCCCCTAAATCTTTTGGCTCCCATGCATATCCTCATGAGAGATGTGAGTGCTTGAAAATGGCCTCTCAGGCTTATTTTCACCATTTTACACAAGTCTGAGTTGGCTTTAGACAAAAAATTGTTTATCAAAAGTTTATTTTGAAATAAAATGGTTTTAAAACTTCTTAATTATCCCCAAGAACATTTTTTAACTCATATTAATTTCAATATCATGTTAAAAAAGTGGGTGACTCCTCTTTGCTCACTAAGTCTAATCCTTGCCTAGTGGGGTTGATTGTAACATTTGGTGTTCTAGACATTCAATTTAGATTAATTGATCTCCAAAAGTATAAATAAAATTAAAATAATCCCATATACATTATCCAATTCATTATAAATTATACCTAGGCTTGAAAATGAATGTTAAGCCTTCATTGGGTTATAAGCCTAAGCCTGCCAATTAGGTCTATCTACAACCTTAATACTTTAGGTCTCCCTGCTTATTTTATGCACCTTATTACATTATTATATTCTTTTAATAATTATCCCACTTCTCTCCAAATCATTTTTAAGGGCTACTCTAGCTTCTAGATCATCTTTTATCACCTTTATGTTCAATATTATTAATTTTAGGCATAAAAGAGTGTTGTCTATCTAAGATAAAACAAAGGGCACTCCTCTACCTCTTCAAAAAATTATGGATGATTTATGGGATTCTCCAAGTCCTATATATTACCTCTACAAAATTATAACCCCTGGTATTAATCCTAGACCTTCCCTCTTCAACATAACCTCAAAACTATCTTGTGTAGAATGGACTATACAGGGTTCTAAAGTGTGCGCTGATTGCTTTAGATTAGCATCTCCTTATTTGATTTTTATCTATCATTATAACTTCATAATAATATCATAATAATATTTTTAATGTATTATATCTCCATTCACAGTTTGATCTTTCACATACCTTTCATCCTTTGGATCCATGAGGTTATGTTTTGTCATTTAACTGTACTTCCTTAGAGCAAAGGTTCACCTATAGGTGTTTTATGTGATATAGATATGATGTTTGATTCTAAATTTCCTTCCAATCCTATTGAACTAATTTATTCTCACTAAACCCCATTGTTCATATCAACCTGCTTACTATTGGCATCAAAGTCACCTAGTTGACTGAGACACCTCATTTACTCTGTTGTAGGTTATATTTGTGCAAGTTTTAGACATTGTAGATGCTTGAAAGATTTATTTTTGAATTATTGAGGTGAAACAATGCATGTTACCTTATTATTCACTTTGAATTCCCTTTTAATGACCATCAAAATTCATTGTTTTTCTTATCTCAGTCAGCTACAACTAGCTGTAGGTGTGGGTTTATCTATCTAGGCATTGATCATGATGTAGTGAGGTCATTTCAAGAACATGAAACCCATTATTCATTTACTTATGCATTGGTTTTTATTTAAATGGATAAAAATCACTTAGGACACCAAGGTGAAATCCATTCCTCACTTGTAATGATATCACCAAATTAAGTTTTCTTGTAGGACTAAAAAACCTCTATATTTTAGACATGTAGGTGCATATTTTGGGAGATAAGTATTGGGGTGATGTTTTAAAGTCATATTATACCTTTTATCACTCATGTTTCACCATGTTATTTCCATGAAAGTATCAAAACATCACTCCTTAAGTCACTACTAAACTCAGTTCACCTATGGCTATAGGAGTCCCTTTTTACCTATTCCTGTAGGTTATATTTGACCCTATCCACCTTGTGATAATGCTCATGAACTCTTGTTACAGCCTCTAAGGTTATAAAATATTATTCCATACCTATTCTCAGCTTGAGTATTCTGAATGACACATAAAACTTAAGCCAATTCATTTCCCATGTATTCTAGCTATTGTAGGTTAACCTCCATAAAGTGTATAGATTGAGGAGAGTTTAAGGATTAAAAATTATATATATCCTCCTTTACATGGTATATTTGCTCATTATTTCTTCATTAAATCATTGGAAACTTTCAAGACATGGTGCATAGATGAATCTACAACCTTGGATGAAGGATTCCTTTCTGAGGTCACAGTCTTATAGAGACAACTTAAATATTTTAGTGTGTTTTAGGGTGACTTCAAGGCTCTAGATAACCTTCCTTTACTCACTCTTTTGCTTTCATATTTTGTATATCCATTTTATATAGTAGAGGAAAGATAGCCCACCCCTTTATATTCCTTAGATTACTTTGAAAACATGTTGTATTAGGTCTACAAAAAACCTACTAGACCTTTATTTTACTCTTTTAGGGATAAGAACCCTTAAAACATAGTCATCCCCTTCTTAACTAGTTTCAAGCCTTCCTTTACCACCTTAACATCTTGTATGAGTTTTTTATGGCCTAAAACCATATCACAACCTTAAATAGTCAATCAATTTATTTCATCCATCAATGATAGAATTTTGATGACCTACTCAGCCACTTGTAGGTGGATAATTTTTCATATAAACAATGAATAAGGTATGAGACATAGGGATCCTTCATGAAGATGAACTTGAGATATTTACATTAAGTATTCAAATTAATATCAATCAATTTTAATAATTAATAAAACTTCTTCAATCCTTTCACACCTCAATATGATGTCATCATATGGTCTTTTGGGAAACAATGAGTTGTATACAGGCAGAAGTATGAAGCTAGAACAAAACATGTTTGTAGAAAAGCTCAAAAAACCCCTCAAATTCATTTTTCAATCTTCAAGTGAGTGATATATATAAATTAAATTTTTAAAACATCATCAAAACATATTGTTTAACATGAAAACCACCTTCATATAGGTGAAAGAGTAGACAAAGGTCTCAAAGAATATTTAGGTACACATGGACTGAGCTTGCAAACCATGAGTTTGCCTTGGAGAAGGATAAAAGGTGAAATTTCATAAATATATTCTTTAAAAAAACTTAAAATGAATCAATCCAATCCCTTGGAACTAATTATCAAGCATGAGAACTCCTTGAAAGGTGAAAACTGCCCATGATACAAAAAAAAGACCAATCTACAAATTTAAGGTTATTGGCCCATAAAAACAACTTAAAAAGTGAGAAAAAACATGGAATACATTATATTTCATATAAAAAATCCTCTAGGAGAAAAATAAGAAATTAAACCATATGAAATTTCTCAAATAATACCCAAAAATATGAGGTGCACATATTGATAGGCAATTTTTGAAGGTCAACATTGAATGGATGGTTCATGAAGCTTGGGTCACCAATTTTCAAAATTATTATGTGGATTTGAACAACTTGGAGTTTAGAATATGTCCTCATGAGCATTTTTCTTGAAACCCTCTGTGTTAGCCATACTAAGCAAAAACTTGCAAGTGACTTCATTATGCCAAGAAGGAGGACAAGAGAGATGAACAGTTTTGAGAAATAGTTAGAAGTTTAATATAATTAAAAACATGGATATGAACATGGGGTAGTTTAATTGTCACATTTTCACATTTTCCAAGTGGCACACTTCCCAAAGAGGTTGTACAAGTGCCACTTTCTCCTTTTTGGCCAAGAAAACTATCCTTTCTCTGAACCACCTACCATATCTTCAGTATTTTTAGTCACTAAAGACCTAATAGGACACATGGTACATGAAATAAGAATTTTTAACTTGCATAATTCTTAATAAACATGTCTAAAGCATTAAATGCACCATTTAGACACCTTAAAATGACTTAAAATGATAAATAGACCTAAAGAACTAATGACCAAAGTTATTATAGCATAAAATGAAATTAATTTATCCATGAAAGACCTTATTAAAATATATTATATCCCCTTTTATTCTTTAAATTTAATATTTTTATTAGGGGTGCCCTATTTTGACCTAAAAGTCAAAATTGGTCAACAAATTGGTGACTCATAGGGGTAGTATGCCTGCTATACTAACCAGACCAGTAGCCTTATCCGTCCATTAAGATTATGGAGTCATTTAAGGGATAATAAAAATAAAATAACCTTTGATAAATATCAAGATAACTAGTGACTACCTCAACCACATAAAAGAAAAGGATATAGATAATAAAGAAAATAAAAATGTACAAGACCCACATGTGCAAAAGGCAATTAGGAGAAATTAAGGACAAATAATATGTAAAAATAACCATAGACATACCACCCCCTAGATCAAAAGGGAAGATTGATATTATTTTTACTTCATGGCATGAATGATTGGATGAGTCAAGATGCCTTTTGTCTCTTAGCATTACTACCTCCATGCCTCTCACAAAGTCTGTCAACCTCATTGGCATGATTCTCATTAAGAACTAAGAAAATCCAAACAATATAACCAAGGAAATTAAATATTTTCATACATGATCACTTGTTTCATGTTTTTGCCCATTTAATTTCTCATGATCAACTTCTATCATCTTTATATGCATGATTTCAAAAGGATTGATTTCATGTTCCTTAAAAGCTTTAAGCCAATATGATATTTCTTCATCCTTCAAGACATGGTAAGTTCCTTATAGAGGGTAATATCCCCTCTTGATGAATTCAAATATATCATTCTCAATTTCACAAATCTCTTGAAAGGATGAATTTTAAAACTTGTTTCTCCTTCACATATTTATTTGAGTTCTAAGTTACCTTCTCCATCTTTGATCAACTCATAGTCTCCTTCGAGAGGAGTATAGTCTACTGCAATGACTCCAAACAAGTCATCTAAATAATAATTATTAACTTATCCATGTTCATCTATGTTTTTTTTAAAATTTAGGAAGAAGTTACTGATCATTTCTTCTTCTTTGGAAAAAAGGAAACATCCTTCTTCAAAGGCATGTGAATTGTCCTTTTGTTCACCAAGAGGAGTGCCTATGGTGATATCCACCCCATAATAACTCATGAAGTCTTCTTTATCAGCCATGAATTGAGCATATTCTTCTTCATTTTCCTCTCTCAAGATAGGATCTATAACACAAAGAAAATATTCTTCATCAACCAAGAAAAGAGATTCAACACAAGGAATTACCTCCTCTTCATCACCTAAGACCTTTTGAGGGATTTCAAATAGAACTTAATTTTTGATAATCTGATCTCTTTGGTCAAGGGCTAAAAGGTCTTCAACTTCCTTCATGGTGATACAAGGACTAGGCATTCTGAAATCAAGTGACTTAGCCCAATGAGGCTACCAAAGAGGTATGTTTTCTTTAAGTAAGATCTCTCCTTCCCTATCAATTAGCTACTCCTCTTTTGTTTCCCACACCATAGTTCCATCAAGTTAAAGGGTAATATAATGAGGATAAAAGGAAATATTTGGTGGAGATGGCACATATAACTCAAAATAAGATTGGGAATGGAATGTAAGGGGTTCTTTTGAAAGCTCATGAGAAAGAGGAGGCAGACTTTGGGACAAAATCAGTTGATTTTCTTCCTTCCACTTGACCAATATTTCATTGACATCAAAATTATCTTGAGGAATCTCTTTATGAAGGGTAGATGGGGTTTTTTTAGGCATAGGATCATCTTTTGGGTCTAAACCTTCCACCTCACCTTGACTAAGCAACTTTATCTTTGCCTCAAATTCCTCTGTTTGCTTGGCTAGGTTATTTTGAAAAAGCTTATATTGAAGTTGATATGAATAATCATGGGAATAAGAATTTCATGAAGGCTGCCATGGAATAGACGAAGCTTCTTAAGGAAGGGTGAGAGGGAGTTACAAAGGGTCAACTCTATTTTCCACTTCACACTCATGGACAATGTTATTCTCTTATTTCTTGCCCCATGATTCCATTATTTCACTCCATCTCATGATCTTTGGATTAGAACTCTCTTCTTGAGGAAATTTAGGAGAGGTTTGTATAGGATAAATCTTCTCTTCAATTTCATACTCTTTGATAAGAATTTTTTCCTCTTTCCTTCCCCATGACTCAACTACCTTACTCCAGTTCATGATGCCAGGATTAGAGGTCTCCTTTTGAGGAAAGGTAGGAGATGCAATGTGAGAGGGAAATCAGGGTTTGGAATCCACTTTATTTGATACTAACATGGACTATTGCATATACAAATTTTATGACTCAATCTACCTATCAATATTGGCTTCAACCACAAGGTTTATCTTCTCAACTCTCTCCTCTAAATGATTAAAAAAGGGTGAATTTGATAGGCTTGATTTATCTCATGAGTAGGGGTTATGTATTCTTGATATAGAACTTGGGGAAGTGGATACAAAGGATAGTAGGTTTAGTGAGGTTGTCTTTCATGAAATTCTAGCCTATCTTGTAAGGAAGAGACTAAACCACTCATATCAAGCATCTCACTTGTGAGCCTTTACCAATTGGCTCTCTCAATAGGTGCCCACTCTTTCTTAATTAAATATAATGCTTTTCTCACCTAATGAATGTAATTATTAGGAATATTTTGACCATATCCTCTTTTATTATGAATCTCTAACATATACCTTTGAAACCCTAAAAGTGTTTGTTTGAAGGTGGGAATGGGTTGATTGAGGAAAGGATTATGTTAACTAGGAAAGGTAAAACATTGAGAAGGATGGTTATAAGACTTATAAAACTCATGATAGGGATGATAATGGTCATATAGTGATTTACCAAGGACTTATTCATATTGGTATGGGGTGGCACAAGCTTGAATTATCTCACCATATTGTAAAGAGCAAAATTCATAACCATAGGAAGCCATGAAACTTAATTTCAAGTAAGAACATAGAGAAACAAATTTAAAAAGTTATTCAAAGGATCACTTAGGCTACTTAACCAGCTGATATGTCTTCAGAGTTGCCATTGGTGCTTTGAAATATGCCTCCAAGGGCTGATTATAGATAGATAACACCAAAAATATCCCAATCTCTTAGAAAAATAATCCCACTAGGTCTGCCAAAAACTATTGTCACTTTTATTTACACCATTTAAGGAGATACCAAGGCTATCCTAATCCAAGTGGCACAATGGAATAACTTCTAGGCTTATGGGTAGCCTAAGTAATGAAGTGAGTCTTTAGATATGGCTATCTCCCTTGATGTACCCCTTGAGTACTATTAATACTACTACTACTACTACTACTACTACTACTACTACTACTACTACTACTACTACTACTACTACTACTATTACCACCACCACCACCACCACCACCACCACCACCACTACTACTACTATATTTGGGGGATGAAAAGGGAGAGAAATAAATGAAGTTAAATATAAAATATTGAGGTGATACACTAAATTAATTTGATGACTTCTAGCCAATTTCATTCTACACTTGAGACCAAGAAACAAACCAGAACATATACTTTCCAAAATCTATGTCTTCTTACATGAATATTACATTATGGGGTCATAGATGATATGAAAGGATATGAGGACTATAAAAAATGTATTGAGTAACACTAATGAAAATGATACTTACTTAAACCATGGACATCTCCTAGAACACTTCACATGCCCTTCAAGAAGAGGTTGTAAATAGGTGAAAGAATGAAGTTTAATGCTAAGGAATCCATATCTTCACTAAGTAAATTCAACGTTCAAGTAAAAAAAACTATGAAAACTCATGAGAGGGGTAAAAACTTAGTAATTTTATTGGTAAAAAGGTACACAAAATATCAGGACTTCACCATACTTAGGTGGAGCATAGAATACAATGCCAAAATGGCCAACTCTTGTAGAGTTTGAGAGAGAAAGAGAGAAAGAGAAGTCCAAGGTTCACAAGGAAACTTGTAAAAATAATAATTTAATTTATACATGCATTAAAATATTATATTGGTTTAACCATTAAAGTTTAGGAGAAAAAAATTTCAATCCAAGTCATCAAAGTTAGGCAAAATGGAAAAAAACTCCAACTTTTGAACAAAAAACTGCCCTCATGTTTGGAGTTATTTAGGTGACTTGTAATTGATATAGGGAAGGTAAAATTATTTTAATGGAAGGGGAATATTTCATAAATTTATATCAATGATTTTTTTTTCATTCTTTGTCTTCTAGAATCACTTCGTAGAGAGCCATCATCATCTATTGTCCTGGAAACTGCCCTTCCATGCACCCTACACACTTGGCCTCAAAATTGGAATCAGTTGTGCATTAAATTCCATGGGATGAATTTTATGACACTTTTAAATACCCTACATGGACATGGAATCATCAAAATCACCTTAAAATGATGTTCACTTGAAGTTTCAAAACTTCTCCCTAGCTTGTGCATTAGGCTAGTTTTGACTAGTTGAAAGTAAGGACCTATTTGAAGAACTTAAAGGTTTATTAATGAAATTAAATTAATATTTTGAGTTATATTAAGTGTAAATATTCCAAAAAAACTATTTTCATCTCCTAATTCATCTTTTAGCCTATATAACATAAAAAAAGTTATAAAAAGTCTATTTCTACCTCCATCCGTACAAGTTCATACAACCAAAAATGTGTGGATCAGAATGGGTAAGTCATATAGAGTTTTAAAAATATATTTTGTTTTAAATATTTCCTTATAGTATCTTTCCAACTCAATTTTCCAAGACTGGTCCTTAGCAAGGGTTTAATAGGGGTTTATGCCTATTTTCAGTCTTAACAATTATTTCTAAAGTTGGGACATAAAAAATGAGAAAATTTTCCACAAATATTTCCTATTATACCCATAATAACATCCCATAACTCCTTTGGCTCCCATGCATAGCCTCATGAGAGATGTGAGTACTTGAAAATGGCCTCTTGGGCTTGTTTTCACCATTTTGCACAAGTCTGAGTTGATTTTAGACCAAAAATTATTTATCAAAAGTTTATTTTACACTATAATTGTTTTAAAACATATTAATTATCCCCAATAACATTTTTTACTTCATATTAATTTCCATATCATGTTAAAAAAGTGGGTGACTCCTCATTGCTCACTAGGTCTTATCCTTGCCTAGTGGGGTTAACTACAACATCTAGTGTTCTAGGCATTAAATTGAGATTAATTGAGATAAAAAAGAATAAAAAACTTAAAATGATCCAATATAAATTATTCAATTCATTATAAAGTCTACCCAGGCTCGAAAAGGAAAGTTGAGCCATCATTGGGTTGTAGGCCTAAGCCTACCAATTAGGTCTATGTGTAACCTTAATACTTTAGGTCTCCCTGCTTGGCTTCTCTACCATATGACATTATTATATGATTTTAATAATTCTTCCTCTAATCTCAAAATAATTTTTAAGGGATACCCTAGCTTTTATATCATCGTTTATCACCCTTATGTTTAAAATTGTTAGTTTTAGGCGTAAAGGAGTGCCCTCTGTCTGAGATAAAACAAAAGGCAATCCTCTACCTCATCAGATAATTATGGATGATTTATTGGATTATCCAATTCCTATGTATTCCCTCTACATAATTTTAATCCCTAGTCTTAATCCTAGATCTTCCCTCTTCAACAAAACCTCAAAACAAGCTTGTGTAGAATGAACTATATAGGGTTCTAAAGTGTGGGCTGAGTGATTTAGATTAGCATCTCCTTATTTTATTTTTATCTATCATTATAAATTCATAATAATAATTTTAAGGTATCATATCTCTATTCACACTTTGACCTTTCACATACCCTTCATCCTTTGGATCCATGAGGTTGTGTTTTATCATTTGGCTGTGCTTCCTTAGAGCAAAATATCACTTATAGGTGTTTTGTGTGATCTAGATAGGATGTGTTTTTATAAATTTACCTTGAATAATCTTGAACCACTTTATTCACATTAAAATCCATTATTCATATCAATATTCTTAATGTTGGCATCACAGTCACCTAACTAACTAAGACACCTTATTTTCTCTATTGTAGGTTATATTTGTGAAAGTTTTAGACTTTACAGATGATTGTGAGCTTAATTTTTGAATTATTGAGGTGACACAATGAATGTTACCTTATTATTCACTTTTAATTCCCTTTTAGTCACCATCAAAACTCATTGTTTGCCCTATCTTAGTCAGCTACAACTAGATGTAGGTGTGAGTTTATCTATCTAGGCATTGGTCATGATGTAGTGAGGTCATTTCATGAACATGAAACCCATTCTTCATTTAATTATTAATTGGTTTCTATTGAAAGGGATAAACATCACTTAATAAACCAAGGTAAAATCCATTCCCCACTTGTAATGAAATTACCAAATTGAGTTTTCTTGTAGAATAAAGAAACCTCTATATTTTAGACATGTAAGTGCATGTTTTGAGAGATAGGTATTAGGGTGATGTTTGAAAGTCCTATTATACCATTTATCACTCATGTGTCACCATGTTCTTACCATTAAAGTATCAAAACATCACTCCTTAAGTCACTGCTAAACTCAACTCACCTATGGCTATAAGAGTTTGTTTTTGCCTCTTCTTGTAGGTTATATTTGACCCTATCCACCTTATGATAATGATCATGAACTCTTGTTATATCCCCTAAGGTTATAAGATATGATTACATACATGTACTTAGCTTGAGTATTTTTAATGACACAAAAAACTTATGCTAATTCATTTCCTATGTTTTTGTGTGATCTAGATAGGATGTGTGTTTCTCAATTTACCTCCAATACTCTTGAACCACTTTATGCTCATTTGAACCCATTATTCATATCAACATTCTTAATGTTGGCATAACAATCACCTAACTGACTAAGACACCTTATTTTCTCTGTTGTAGGTTATATTTGTGAAAGTTTTAGACTTTGCAGATGCTTGAGAGCTTACTTTTTGAATTCTTGATGTGACACAATTCATGTTACCTTAGTATTCACTTTGAATGCCCTTTTAATCACTATCAAAAATCACTATTTTCCCTATCTTAGTCAACTATAGCTAGATGTAGGTGTGGTTTTATCTATCTAGGCATTGATCATAATATAGTGAGGTCATTTCATGAACATGAAACCCATTCTTCATTTACTTATGAATTGGTTTCTCTTTAAAGGGATAAACATCACTTAATACACCAAGGTGAAATCCATTCCTCACTTGTAATGAAATTACCAAATTTAGTTTTCTTGTAGGAAACATAAACCTCTAGATTTTAGACATGTAGGTGCATGTTTTGAGATATAGGTATTGGGGTGATGTTTGAAAGTAGCGTTATACCATTTATCACTCATGTGTCAACATGTTCTTTCCATGAAAGTATCAAAACATCACTCCTAAACTCAATTCACCTATGGCTATAAGAGTTTGTTTTTGCCTCTTCTTGTAGATTATATTTGACCCTATCTATCCTGTGATAATGATCATGAACTCATGTTATATCCCCTAAGGTTATACAATATGATTCCATACATGTACTTAGCTTGAGGATTTTTAATGACACATAAAACTTATGCTAATTATTTTCCCATGTATTCTGGCTATTGTAGGTTAACCTCCACAAAGTGTATAAATTGAGGAGAGTTTAAGGATTAAAAATGATATATATCCTCCTTTTCATGGTCTCTTTTCTCATGATTGCTTGATTAAATCATTGGAAAGTTTCAATACATGGTGCATAGATGAATCTACAACCTTGTATGAAGGATTCCTTTTTGAGGTCACAGTCCTATAGAGATAACTAAAATATTTCATTATGTTTTAGGGTGACTTCAAGGCTCTAGATAACCTTCCTTTACTCACTCTTTTTCTTTCATCTTTGGTATATCCCTTGTATATACTATAGGAAAGATATTCCACCCATTTATATGCCTTAGATTACTTTGAAAACATGTATTAGGTCTACAAAAAATCTACTAGACCTTTGTTTTACTCTTTTAGGGATAAGAGCCATGAAAACATAGTCATCCCCTTCTTAATTAGTTTCAAGCCTTCCTTTACCACCTTAACATATTGTATAATTTTGTTATGGCCTAACACCATATCAAAACATTAAATAGTCATTAAATTGATTCCATCCTTCCATGATAGCATTTTCCTAACCTTCTCAACCACATATAGTGGATACTTTATCGTATCAATAGTGAATAAGGCATGTGACATAGGGATCCTTCATGAACATGAACTTGAGATGTTTCCATCAAGTATGTCAATGCATTTCAATCCATGTTAAAAATTTGGAAAACTTCTTCAATCCTTTCACACCTCAATATGATGTCATCATATGGTCCTATGGGAAATAGTGAGTTGTATACAGATAAAAGTATGGAGCTAGAGCAAAACATGTTTGTGGAAAAGCTCCAAAAACACCTCAAATGAATTTGTCAATATTTAATTGAGTGATATATATATATATATATATATATATATATATATATATATATATATATATATATATATCACTCAATTATTAAAACATCGTCAAAATATATATATATATATACATACATATATATATACATATATATATATACATACATATATATATATATATATACACATACATATATATATATATATATATATATATATATATATATATATGTATATATATAAATTAAATTTTCAAAACATCGTCAAAAAATATTATTTAACATGAAAACCACCTTCTTGTAGGTGAAAGAGTAGACAAAGGTCTCAAAGGATTGTTGGGTATACATGGAATGAGCTTGCAAGCCATGACATTGCCTTGAAGAACAATGAAAGGTGAAAGTGCATCAATAGAATCTTGAAAAAAACATAAAATGAATCAATCAAATCCCTTGTAACTAATTATCAAGCATGAGAACTAATTGAAAGGTGAAAACTACCCATGATACCAAGAAAAGACTAGTCTACAAATTTAAGATTATTGGCCCATCAAAACAACTAAAATGTTAAAAAACATGGAGTACATTATATTACATAGAAAAAATAATCTAAGAACAAAATTATCAATTGAACCATACAAAATTTCTCAAGCGAGACCCAAAACTGCAAGGTACATAGATTGATAGGCAATTTTAGATCATCAACTTTGAATGGATGGTTCATGAAGCTTGGGACACAAGCCTAAAACATGTTAAATAAATATGCATTTACATCAAAAATTATAGGCAATAGTAACACATGATCATCTCAAGTACATATTTGATAAGTAAAAGTATGAAATAAACTAATGTATTTAAACACCTAGGAGTTTATAATATTTCCCTAGGAGAATTTTTCTTGAGACCCTCTATGTTATTCATACTAAGCAAAAACCTGCAAGTGACTTCACTATGCCAAGAAGGAGGAAAAGAGAGATGAATGGTTTTTAACAAGAAATGGAAGATTCAGATCATTAAAAATGTGGATTTCAACATGGGGAAGGTGAAGAGTCACATTTTCACATTTTCCAAGTGGTACACTTCCTAAGGAGGTTGTACAAGTGCCACTTTCTCCTTTTTGGCCAAGAAAACTTCCCTTTCTCTAAACCACCTACCATATCTTCAGTTTTGTTAATTAATTTAAAACTCCTATGACATATAGTACATGACATCAGCATTTTTAACTTGCCTAATTCCAAATAAACCCGTCCAAAGCATTAAATGCACAATTTAGACACCTCAAAATAACTTATAATGATAAATAAACCTAGAGAATTAATAACAAAAGTTATTATATCATAAAATGACATTAATTTACATATGAAACATATTATGACAATATATTATATCCCTTTTTATGCTTGAAATTGAATATTTTTACTAGTGGTGCCCTATTTTGACCTAAAAGTCAAAATTGGTCAACAAATTGGTGATTCATATAGGTAGTATGCCTACTATACTAACCAGAGTAGTAGCCTTAGTATTCCATTAGGATTATGGAGTCATTTAAGGGCTAATACAAACAAAATAACCTTTGATCAATATCAAATAACTAGTGACTACCTCAACTACACAAAGGAAAAGGACACACACAATAAAGAAAACAAACATGGACAAGACACACATGTACTCAAGGCACTTAGGAGAAACAAAGGAAGCATACTATGTAAAAATAACCATAGACAAACCTCCCCATATATAAAAAGGGAAGATTTATATTCTTATTAATTCATGGCATGAAGGATTAGATGAGTCAAGATGCCTTTTGTCTCTTAGGATTGCTACCTCCATGCCTCTCACAAAGTCTATCAACCTCATTGGCATGATGCTCATTAATAACCAAGCAAATCCAAACAATTTAACTAAGGAAATTAACTCTTTTCATACATAATCACTTATTTCATGTTGTTTCTCATTCTCTTTCTCATGATCAACTTCTATCCTCTTTATAGGCATGCTTTAAAAAGGATTGATTTCATGTTCCTTAAAATATTTAAGCCAATATGATCTTTCTTCATCCTTTAAGAGATGGTGAGTTCCTTATAGAGGGTAATATCTCCTCTTGATGACTTCAAATATATCATTCTCAAGTTCACAAACCTCTTGAAAGGATAAATTTGAAACCTTGTTTCTCCTTCACATACTTACTTGAGTTCTAATGTTACCTTCTCCATCTTTGATCATCTCATAGTCTCCTTAGAGAGGAGTATAGCCTAATCCAATGAATCCAAAAAATTCATATAAAGACTAATTATGAAACTTTACATGCTTATATATGGTGTTTAACAAAGTGAAGAAGTTAATGATCATTTCTTCTTCTTTATAAAAAAGGAAACATCTTTCTTCAAAGGTTTGTGAATTGTCATTTTGTTCACCAAGGGGAGTGCCTATGTTGATATTTTCACCATAAACACTCATGAAGTCTTTTGGATCAGCTACTAATTGAACATATTCTTCTTCTTTTTTCTCTCTCAAGATAGGATCTTCAACACAAAGAAATCATTCTTCATCAACCAAGCAAAGAGATTCAACATAAAGACCTACCTCCTATTCATCACCCAAGACCTTTTGAGGGATTTCAAATGGAACTTCAATTTTGATAATATGATCTCTTTGGTTAAGGGCTGCAAGATCTTCAACTTCCTTCATGGTGATGCAAGGACTAGGTATTTTTAAATCATGTGACTTAGCCCAATGAGGCTACCAAAGAGGTATGTTTTGTTCAAGTAAGAGCTCTCATTCCCTATCAATTAGCTACTCCTATTTTGTTTCCCAAACCATATTTCCATCAAGGCAAAGGGTAATATAATGAGGATAAAAGGAACTAGTTGATGGAGATGGCACATAAAAGTCAAAATAAGATTGGGAATGGAATTTGAGGGGTTATTTTGAAAGATCATGAGAAAGAGGAGGCAGACCTTGAACCAAAATCACTTGATTCTCTTACTTCCACTTGAAAAATATTTCATTTAAATCAAAATTAGCTTGAGGACACTCTTTATGAAGGGTATATGGGGTGTGTTTAGGCATAGGCTACTCTTTTTGGTCTAAACCTTCCACCTCACCTTGACTAAGCAACTTTGTCTTTACCTCTAATTCCTCTATTTACTTGGCTAGGTTCTTTTGTAAAATATTTTATTGAAGTTGATAGGAATAATCATGGGAATAATTATTTAATTAAGTCTACCATATAATAGAGGGACCTTCTTGAGGAAGGGTGAGAGGGAGTTGCAAATTATCAACTCTATTTTCCACTTCACACTCTTGGACAATTCTCTTCTTTCTCACCCCATGATTCCATTATTTCACTCCATCTCATGATATTAAGATTGGAACCCTCTTCTTGAGGAAATATAGGAGAGGTTTGTATAGGATCAAGCTTCTCTTCAATTTCATACTCTTTGATAAGACTTTTCTCCTTTTTCTTTCCCCATGACTCAACTACCTTACTCAAGCTCATGATTCTAGGATTTGAGGTCTCCTTTTGAGGAAAGGTAGGAGATGCAATGTGAGATGGAAATGAGGGTTTGGAATCCACTTTATTTGTTACCAACATGGATTGTTTCATATGAAAATTTTCCAACTCAATCTACCTATCAAGATTGGATTCAAACACAAGGTTTCTCTTCTCAACTCTCTCCTCCAAATGATTGGAAAAAGGGTGACTTTGATAGGCTTGATTTATATCATGATTAGGGGATATGTATGGCTTATATGGAACATGGGGAAGTGGATACAAAGGATTTTAGGTTTGGTGAAGATGTCTTTCATGATATTTTATCCCATCCTCTAAGGAAGAGACTAAACCACTCAAATCAAGCATCTCACTTGTGAGCCTTTGCCAATTGGCTCTTTCAATAGGTTCCCACTCTTTCTTAATTAAATCTAATGCATTTCTCACCTGATGGATGGAATTATTAGGAATATTTTTACCATATACCATTCTAGCATCAATCTCTAACATATACCTTTCATACCCCAAAAAGTGCTTATTTGAAGGTGGAAATGGGTTGATTGGAGAAAGGATTAGGTTGACTAGGAGAGGTAAAACATTGATAATGTTCATTATAAGACTTATAAAACTCATGAAAAGGCTGATAATGGTCATATTAGGATTGAACAAGGACTTTTTAATATTGGTATGGGGTGGCACAAGCTTGAATTGTCTCACCAACTTATAAAGAACAAAATTCATAACCATAGGAAGCCATGAAACTTCATTTAAAGTAAGAAAATAAAGAAACACATTACCAAAATTATTCAAAGGATAAATTGGGATGATTAACTAGCTGATATGTCTTCAAATTTTCCATTGATGATTGGAAAGATGCCTCTAAGGGCTGATTATTGAGAGACAACACCAAAAATATCCTAATCTCTTAGAAAAAGAATCCCATCGGGTGTGCCAAAAAATATTTTCACTTGTATTTACACACTTTAAGGATATTACAAGGATATCATAATCTAAGTGGCATAATGGAATCACTTATAGGCTTGTGGGTAGCCTAATAAATGAAGTGAATCTCTAGATAGGACTAGTTACCTTTTTGTACTACTTGAATACTACTACTACTACTACTACTACTACTACTACTACTACTACTACTACTACTACTACTACTACTACTACTACTAATACTACTAAATTTAGGAGGTGAAAAGGGAGAGAAATAAATGAAATGAAATATAAACTATGGAGGTGATACACCAAATCAATTTTATTACTTCCAACCAATTGCATTCTACACTTGAGACTAAGAAATAAACCAAAACATACAATTTCCCAAATCTATGTCTTCTTACATAAATATTAAAATGTGGGGTCATAGATGATATTCAAGGCTAGGAGGACAATAAAAAAGGTCTTGAATGACACTAATTAAAAGGATACTCACTTAAACCATGGACATCTCCTTGAACACATCACATGCCCTTCAAGAAAAGGTTGTAAATAGGTGAAAGAATGAAGTATAATGCCAAGGAATCCATATCTTCACTAAGAAAATTAATCATTAAAGTAGAAAAAACTATGAAAAATCATAAGAGAGGTAAAAAAATTATTCATTTTTTTAGCAAAAGGTATAAAAATTATCAGGTCTTCACCATACTTAGGTGGAGCATATAATACAATGCCAAAATGGCCAGCTCTTATAGAGTTTGAGAGAGAAAGAGAAGTACAAGGGTCAAAAGGACACTGGTGAAGCAAATAATTTAAGTTATACATGCATAGAAATATGATATGGTTCAAACCATTCAAGGTTAGGAGAAAAAAATGTCAATCCAAGTCATCAAAGTTAGGCAAAATGGTAAAAAAACTCCAACTTTTGTACAAAAACCTGCCCTCATGTTTGGAGCTATTTAAGTTAATTTTAACTAATATAAGGAAGGTGAAATGATTGTAATTAATTATTAATCTCTAAAAAATGAATATAAATTCATTGGTTTCATACCTTGTCATCTAGAATCACCTAGTAGAGAGCCATCATCATCTGTTGTCTTGGAAATTACCCTTCCATGCACCCTTTACACTTATCCTCAAAATTGGCATAAATTTTCCATTAAAATACATGGTAGGAAGTTTATTAAAATTTTAAATACCCTCCATTTACATGTAATAATCAAGGTCACATTAAAAGGATGTTCACTTGAAGTTTTAAAACTTATCCCTAGCTTGTGCATTAGGCTAGTTTTGACTAGCTAAAAGTAGGGACTTCTTTGAATCACCTATATGTTTATTAATGAAATTAAATGAATATTTTGAGTTATCTTAAGTTTAAATTTTCCACCCAAACTTTTTTCATCTCCTAATTCATCTTGTAGCCTATAAAACATAAAAAATGTTAGAAAAAGTCTATTTCTGCCTCCATCCGTACAAATTCATATAACAAAAAAAGTGTGGAGAAGAATTGGGAGGTACTTTATAGTTTTAAAAATATATTATGGTCCAAAAATGTCCTTATAGTATCTTTCCAAATCAATTTTCCAAGACTGGTCCTTAACAAGGGTTTAGTAGGGTTTTAGGCCTAGTTTTGGTCATAATGACTGTTCATAAATTTGGGACATCCAACATGAGAAAAATTTCCACAAATATTACCTATGATACCCATCCTAACATCCCATAACTCCTTTTATTCCCATGCATAGCCTCATAAGTTATGTGAGTACTTGAAAATGGCCTCTTAGGCTTGTTTTCACCATTTTGCACAAGTTTGAGTTGGTTTTGGACCAAAAATTATTTATCAAAAGTTTATTTTTCACTATAATGGTTTAAAAAATTCTTAATTATCCAAAATAACATGTTTTAATTAATATTAATTTCCATATCATGTTGAAAAAGTGGGTGACTCCTCATTATTCACTAGGTCTTATCCTTGCCTAGTGGGGTTGACTGCAACATCTTGTGTTTTAGAAATTAAAGTGAGATTAATTGAGATCCAAACATATAAAAACACTTAAAATAATATAATATAAATTATTAAATTCATTATTAAGTCAACCTAGGCTTGAAAAGGAAAGTTGAGCCTTCATTGTGTTATAGGCCTAAGCCTGCCAATTAAGTCTAACTACAACCTTAATACTTTAGGTCTCCCTACTTATTTTCTCCACCATATTACATTATTATGTAATTTTAATAATTTTACCTGTACTCTCCAAATATTTTGTAAGGGATACCCTAGCTTCTAGATCATCCTTAATAACCTTTATGTTCAAAATTTTTAGTTTTAGGCATAAAGGAGTGCTCTCTATCTGACATAAAATAAAATACACTCCTATACCTCTTCAGACAATTATGGATGATTTATGGGATTATCCAAGTCCTATGGATTACCTCTACAAAATTTGAATACCTGGTCTTAATCCTAGACTTTCCCTCTTCAATAAAACCTCAAAACAAGCTTGTGTAGAATGAACTGTACATGGTTCTAAAGTGTGGGCTGAGTGCTTTAGATTAGAATCTCATTCCTTGATTTTTATCTATAATTATAAATTAATATTAATATCATGATCATATTTTTAAGGTATTCTATCTCCATTCACACTTTGACCTTTCACATACCGTTCATCCTTTGGATCCATGAGGTTGTGTTTTGTCACTTGACTGTGCTTCCTTAGAGAAAAGGGTTCACCTACAGGTGTTTTGTGTGATCTAGATAGGATGTGTGATTCTAAATTTCCATCAAATACTCTTTAACCACTTTATTTTCACTAAAACCCATTGTTTATATCAACCTACTTACTATTGGCATCATAGTCACCTAGCTGACTGAGACACATTATTTACTCTATTATAGGTTATATTTATGTAAGTTTTAGACTTTTAAAATGCTTGAGACCTTCCTTTTTGAATTATTGAGGTGACACAATGCATTTTACCTTAGTATTCACTTTTAATTCCCTTTTAATCACCATCAAAACTCACTATTTTCCCTATCTTAGTCAACTACAATTACATGTAGGTGTGGGTTTATTTATCTAGGCAATGATCATGATGTAGTGAGGTCATTTCATGAACATGAAACCCATTATTAATTTAATTATTCATTGGTTTCTCTTTAAATGGATAAATATCACTTAGGACACCAAGGTGAAATCCATTCCTCACTTGTAATGAAATTAACAAACTAAGTTTTCTTGTAGGACTGAGAAACCTCTATATTTTAGACATGTAGGTGCATGTTTTGGGAGAGAGGTATTGGGTTGATGTTTGAAAGTCCCATTATACCATTTATCACTTATGTGTCACCATGTTCTTTCCATGAAAGTATCAAAACATCACTCCTTAAGTCATTGCTAAACTCAGTTCACCTATGGTTGTAAGAGTCCCTTTTTGCCTCTTCTTATAGGTTATATTTGACCCTATCCACCTTGTGATAATGCTCATAAACTCTTTTTACATCCCATAAGGCTATAAAATATGCTTCCATACCTGTAATCATCTTCATTATTTTGATTGACACACAAAACTTATGCTAATTCATTTCCCATGTATTCTAGTTGTTCTAGGTTAACCTCCACAAAGTGTTCTATTTGAGGAGAGATTAAGGATTAAAAAACATATATATCCTCATTTTCATGTTCTCTTTTCTCATGATTACTTCATTCAATCATTGGAAACTTTCAAGACATGGTACATAGATGAATCTAAAACCTTGGATTAAGGATTCCTTTTTGAGATCATAGTCCTATAGAGATAACTATAATATTTTAGTGTGTTTTAGGGTGACTTCAAGGCTCTAGATAACCTTCCTTTACTCACTCTTTTGTTTTCATCTTTGGTATATCCCTTATATATACTAGAGTCAAGATATTACACCAATTTATGTGACTTAGATTACTTTGAAAACATGTTGTAGTAGGTCTACAAAAAACCTACTAGACCTCTATTTTACTCTTTTAGGGATAAGATCCCTAAAAACATAGTCATCCCCTTCTTAACTAGTTTCAAGCCTTCCTTTACCACCTTAACATCTTGTATGAGTTTGTTATGGCCTAAAACCATATCAAAACCTTAAATATTCATTCAATTGATTCCATACTTACATGATAGCATATTGATGGCCTACTCAACCACTTGTAGGTGGATACTTTATCATATCAACAGTGAATAAGGCATGAGACATAGGGATCCTTCATGAAGATGAACTTGAGATGTTTACATCAAGTATGTCAATGCATATAAATCAATGTTAAGAAGTTTTAAAACTAATTAAATCCTTTCAAACCTCAATATGATGTCATCATATGGTGCTATGGGAAATAATGAGTTGTATACATGCAAAAGTATGAAGCTAGAGCAAAACATGTTTGTGGAAAAGCTCCAAAAAGCCCTCAAATGCATTTTGTAATCTTCAAGTGAGTGAGATATATAAATTAAATATTTAAAAATCCTCAAAACATATTATTTAACATTAAAACCACCTTCTTGTATGTGAAATAGTAGATAAAGATCTTAAAGGATTGTTGGGTACACATGGAATGAGCTTACAAACCATGACTTTGCCTTGGAGAAGGATGAAAGGTGAAATTTCATCAATATACTCTTGAAAAAAACTTAAAATGAGTCAATTCAATCCCTTGGAACTAATTATCAAGCATGAGAACTAATTGAAAGTTGAAAACTTCCCATGATACAAAGAAAAGACCAATCTAAAAATTTAAGGTTATTGGCCCATCAAAACAACTTAAAAAGTGAAAAAAAAACATGGAATACATTATATTACATATCCAACATCCTTTGGGAATAAAATCAACAATTGAACCATATGAATTTTCTCAAACAAGATGCAAAACTGCAAGATGCATAGATTGATAGGCAGTTTTGGAAGGTCAACTTTGAATGGATGGTTCATGAACCTTGTGCTACTAATTTTCAAAATCATTATATGTATTTTCACATATTTGAATTTATAATATGTCCCTAGGATAATTTTTCTTGAAATCCTTTGTGTTAGCTCTACTAAGCAAAAACCTGCAAGTGACTTCACTATGCCAAGAAGAAGGAAAAGAGAGATGAATGGTTTTGAGAAATAAATGTAAGTTTTAGATCATTAAAAATGTGTATTTTAACATGGGGAAGCTGAATATTCACATTTTCCAAGTGGCACACTTCCCAAAGAAATTGTATAAGTGTCACTTTCTCCTTTTTAGCAAAGAAATTGGCCCTTTCACTAAACCACCTAACATGTATTAAGTATTTTAAGTTAATAAAGACATCCTAAGACACATATTACATAAAATCAGCATTTTTAACTTGCACAATTCCCAAGAAACCCGTCTAAAGCATTAAATTCACCATTTAGACACGTCAAAATGACTTAAAATGATAAATATACCTAAAAAATTAATGAAAAAAGTTATTATAGCATAAAATTACATTAATTGACCTATGAAATACCTTATTAAAATATATTATATCCCCTTTTATGCCTAAAATTGAATATTTTTACTAGGGGTGCCCTATTTTGACCTAAAAGTCAAAATTGGTCAACAAATTGGTGACCCATAACAGTTGTATGCCTGCTATACTAACCAAAATAGTAGGCTTATCAGTCCATTGGGATTATGGACTCATTTAAGGGATAAGACATACAAAATAACCTTTGATCAATATCAAGATAACTAGTGACTACTGCAACCACACAAAGGAAAAGGACACACACAACAAAGAAAACAAACACACACATGACACACATGTGCTCAAGGAACTTAGGAGAAATAAAGGAAACCTACTATGTACAATTAAACATAGACACAGCTCCCCCTATATCAAAATGGATTATTGATATTCTTCTTACTTCATGGCATGAAGGATTGGATGGGTCAAGATGCCTTTTATCTCTTAGCATTGCTACCTCCATGCCTCTCACAAAGTCTGTCAACCTCATTGGCATGATGCTCATTAAAAACCAATAAAATCCAAACAATCTCACCAAGGAAATTAACTTTTATCATACATGATCACTTGTTTCTTTTTATTTCTCATTCACTTTCTCATGATCATCTTCTATCCTCTTTATAGGCATGATTCCAAAATGATTGATTTCATGTTCCTTAAGAGATTTAAAACATTATTATATTTCTTCATCCTTCAAGATTTGGTGAGTTATTTCTAGAGGGTAATATCCCCTCTTGATGACTTCAAATATATCATTCTCAAGTTCACAAACCTCTTGAAAAGATGAATTTGAAAACTTGTTTCTCCTTTGCATACTTAATTGAGTTCTAATGCTACCTTCTCTATCTTTGACCATTTCATAGTCTCCTTGGAGAGGAGTATAGCTGCTCCAATGACTACAAATAATTCATCTAAAGACTGATTATGAAGTTGTCCATGTTCTTCTATGGTGTTTTATAAAGTGAGGAAGAAGTTAATGATCACTTCTTATTCTTTAGAAAAAAGGAAACATCCTTCTTTAAAGGCTTGTGAATTATCCTTTTGTTCACCAAGGGGAGTGCCTATGGTGATCTTTTCACCATCAACACTCATTAAGTCTTCTTGATTAGCCATGAATTGAGCATATTCTTCTTCATTTGTCTCTCTCTAGATAGGATCTTCAACATAAAGAAATCATTATTCATCAACCAAGCAAAGAGATTCAACACAAGGACTTACCTCCTCTTCATCACCCAAGACCTTTTGAGGGATTTCAAATGGAACTTCAGTTGTGATAATCTAATCTCTTTGGTCAAGGGTTGCAATATCTTCAACTTCCTTCATGGTGATGCCAATATTAGGCATTTTGAAATCATGTGACTTAGCTCAATGAGGCTGCTAAAGAGGTATGTTTTCTTAACATAAGAGCTCTCCTTCCCTATCAATCAGAAACTCTTCTTTTGGTTCCCAGACCACATGCCCATCAAGGTAAGGGTAATATAATGAGGACAAAAGGAACTAGTTTTTATAGATGGCACATAGAACTCAAAATTAGATTGGGAATGGAATGTAAGGGGTTCTTTTGAAAGATAATGAGAAAGAGGAGGAAGACCTTGGGCCAAAATCACATGATTCTCTTCCTTCCACTTGACCACTATTTCATTGACATCAAGATTAGCTTGAGGAATCTATTTATTAATGGTAGATGGGGTGTGTGTGATTAGGCATAGGATCTTATTTTGGGTCTAAACCTTCCACCTCACCTTGAATGCTCAACTTCATCTTTGCCTCTAATTCCTCTATTTGCTTGGCTAGGTTATTTTGGAAAAGCTTCTATTGAAGTTGATAGGAATCACCATGGGAATAAGTATTTCATGAAGGTTGCCATGGAATAGAGGGATATTCTTGAGGAAGGATGAGAGGGAGTTTCAAAGGGTCAACTCTATTTTCCACTTCACACTCTTGGATAATGATCTTCTCTTCTTTCTTGCCCCATGATTCCATTATTTCACTCCATCTCATGATATTAGGATTGGAACTCTCTTCTTGAGTAAAGGTAGGAGAGGTTTGTATAGGATGAATCTTCTCTTCAATTTCATACTCTTTGATAATACTTTTCTCCTCTTTATTTCCCCATGACTCAACTACCTTATTCCAGTTCATGATGCTAAGATTAGAGATCTCCTTTTGAGGAAAGGTAGGAGATGGAGTGTGAGAGGGAAATGAGGGTTTGGATTCCACTTCCTTTGCTACTAACATGGACTATTTCATATGAAAATTTTATAACTCAATATACTTATCAAGATTGGCTTCAAACACAAGGTTTCTCTTCTCAACTCTCTCCTCCAAATGATTAGAAAAAGGGTGAATTTTATAGGCTTGATTTAGATCATGAGTAGAGGTTATTTATGGATGATATGGAACTTGGGAAAGTGGATACAAAGGCTGGTACATTTGGTGTGTTTGTCTTTCATGAACTTGTAGCCTATCCTCTAAGGAAGAGACTAAACCACTCACATCAAGCATCTCACTTGTGAGCCTTTACCAATTGACTCTCTCAATAGGTGTCCACTCTTTATTAATTAACTCTAATGCATTTCTCACCTAATGGATGGAATTATTAGAAATATTTTGACCATATCCCCTTCTAGTATCAAACTCTAACATATGCCTTTCATACCCCAAAAGTTCTTGTTTGAAGGTGGAAATGGTTTGATTGGAGAAAGGATTAGATTGACTAGGAGAGTTAAAACATTGATAAGGCTGGTTATAATACTTATAAAACTCATGATAGGGTTGAGAATGGTCATATTTGGACTGACCAAGGACTTTTTGATATTGGTATGGTGTGGCACAAGCTTGAATTGTCTCACCAACTTGTAAAGAGCAAAATTCATAACCATAAGAAGATATGAAACTTCATTTCAAGTAAGGACATAAAGAAAAACATTACCAAAATTCTTCAAAACATCACTTGGGATGTTTAACCAGCCAATATGTCTTTAGAGTTGCCATTGGTGCTTGGAAAGATGCTTGTAAGGGCTGATTATCAAGAAACAACACCAAAAATCTCCTAATCTCTTAGAAAAAGAATCCCACCAGGTGTGGAAAAAACTGTTGTCACTTAGATTTCTACCCTTTAATGAGATTTCAAGGCTCTCCTTAACTAAGTGGCATAATGGAATCACTTCTAGGCTTGTGGGTGGCCTAAGGAATGAAGTTAGTCTTTAGATAGGGCTAGCTGCTTTGATGTACCACTTGAATACTACTAATACTACCAACTTTGAGGGGTGAAAATGGAAAGAAGGAAATGAAAGTAAAAATAAACTATGGAGGTGATACACCAAATAAATTTGATAACTTCCATTTAATTGCATTCTACATTTGAGACCAAGAAACAAGCTAAAATATACACTTTCCCAAATCTATGTCTTCTTACATCAATATTAAAATGTGGGGTCATAGATGATATACAAGGCTAGGAGGACTAGATAAAAGGTATTTTATGAAACTAGTGAAAAGGATACTCAATTAAACCATGTACATCTCTTAGAACACTTCACATGCCCTTCAAGAAGAGGCTACAAATAGGTGAAAGAATGAAGTATAATGCTAAGGAATCCATATATTTACTAAGAAAATTCAACATTCAAGTAGAGAACACTATTAACAGTCATGAGAGAGGTAAATAATTATTCATTTTATTGATCAAAAGGTATAAAAATTAACATGTCTTCACCACACTCAGGTCGAGCATAGAATACAATGCCAAAATGGCTAACTTTTGTAGTGTTTGAGAGAGAAAGAAAACTCCAAGGATCACAAGGACACTTGTAAAGATAATAATTTAAGTTACCCATGCATTTATATAGGATATGTGTCTAACCATTCAAGTTTAGGAGAATCAAATGTCAATCCAAGTCATTAAAGTTAGGCAAAATGGCACAAGACTCCTCCTTTTGCATAAAAAAACTGCCCTCATCAATGGAGATATTTGAGTTAACTATAATAGATATATGGAAGGTAAAGTTATTGGAATGGAATGGGAGGCTCTCATACATTCCTCTTCATGGATTGGTTTCATGCTTTATCTTTTGGAATCACCTGGTAGAGAGTCATCATCATCTATTGTCTTCAAAATTGCCCTTCTATACACCCTACTAACTTGGCATCAAAATTGTCATAAATTGTCCATTAAAATATGTGGTAGTAAGTTTATCACACTTTTAAATACCCTACATGGCCTTGGAAACATTAGGGGGACCTTAAAAGGCAAACTTTTCCCTAGCTTGTGCATTAGGCTGGTTTTTACTAGTTGAAAGTAAGGGACCTATTTGAAGAACTTATAAGTTTATTAATTAAATTAATATTTTGAATTATATTAAGTTTAAATATTCCACCTAAACTTTTTTTCATCTCCTAATTCATCTTGTAGACTACACAACACAAAAAAGTTAGAAAAAACCTATTTCTACCTCCATCCATACAAGTCCATACAACCAAAAAGGTGTGGATAATAATGGGAATGTCCTATAAAATTTATAAAATCTAATCTAGTCCAAATATGTCCTTAGAGTATATTTCCAACTCGATTTTCCAAGACTAGTCCTTAGCAAGGGTTAAGTAGGGATTTAGGCATGTTTTCCATCTTAACAATTGTTCATAAAGTCTAGACATCCAAATTGAGAAAAATTTCCAAAAATATGGCCTATGATACCCCTGATAACATCCCCTAACTCCTATGTCTCCCATGCATAGCCTCATGAGAGATGTGAGTACTTGAAAATGGCCTCTTGGGCTTGGTTTCACCATTTTTCACCATTTTTCACAAGTCTATGTTGGTTTTGGACAAAAAATGGTTTCTAAAAAGTTTATTCTACACTCCAATGGTTTTAAAACTTTTTAATTATCCCCAATTTTTTTTTATAATTCATATTAATGTCCATATCATGTTATAAAAGTGGGTGACTCCTCATTACTCATTAGGTCTTATCCTTGCCTAGTGGGGTTGACTACAATATCTGGTGTATTGTACATTTAGTTAAAATTAATCAAGATCAAAAAGTCCAAACACACTTAACATAATCACATATATGTGATTTAATTCATTATAAACTCTACCCAGACTTGAAAAGGAAAGTTGAGCCTTCATTGGGTTATAGGCCTAAGCTTGCCAATTAGGTCCACCTACAAATATAATACTTTAGGTCTCCCTGATTACTTTCTCCAACCTATTATGTGATTATATTATTTTAATAATTTTCCCTCTACTCTCCAGATCATTTTTAAGGGATCCCCTAGCTTTTATATCATCCTTATGTTCAAAAATGTTAGTTCTAGGCATAAAGGAGTGCCCTCTATCATAGATAAAAGAGAGGGAAATCCTATTCCTCTTTATAAAATTATTGATGAATTATGGGATTCTACAAGTCCTATGCATTCCCTCTACAAAATTTTAATCCCTGGTCTTAAGCCTAGACCTTCCCTCTTCAATAAAACCTCAAAACAAGCTTGTGTAAAATGAACTATGTAGGGTTCTAAAGTGTGGGCTGAGTGTTTTAGATTAGCATCTCCTTATTTTCTTATTATCTATCATTATCACTTCATAATAATATCATGATCATTTTTTTAAGGTATTCTATCTCCATTCACACTTTGACCTTTCACATACCCTTCATTCTTTGGATCTATGAGGTTATGTTTTGTCTTTTAATTATTCTTCCTTAGATAAAAGGTTCACCTGTGGGTGTTTTGTGTGATCTAGATAGGATGTGTGATTATAAATTTCAATCCAATCCTCTTGAACCACTTTATGGTCACTGAACCCCATTGTTCATCTCAACCTACTTTCTGTTGGCATCACAGTCACCTAGTTGACTGAGACACCTTATTCACTCTATTGTAGTTATATTTGTGTAATTTTTAGACTTTGTAGATGCTTGAGATATTAATTTTAAAATTATTGAGGTGATAAAATGCATGTTACCTTATAATTCACTTTGAATTCCATTTTAATCACCATCAAAACATCAAAACTCACTATTTACTCTATCTCTATTAGTTATAATTGGCTCTAGGTGTGGGTTTATCTATCTAGGCATTGATCATGATGTAGTGAGGTAATTTCATGAAAATAGAATACAATATTTATTTAATTATGCATTTTTTTCTCTTGAAATTTATAAACATCACTTAGGACACCAATGTGAAATCCATTTCTCACGTGTAATGAAATTACCAAATTGAGTTTTCTTGTAAGACTGAGAAACCTCTATCCTTTAGACCTATAGGTGCATGTTTTTAGATAGATGTATTGGGGTGATGTTTTAAAGTCCCATTATACCATTTATCACTTATGTGTCACCATGTTTTTTCCATGAACGTATCAAAACATCACTCCTTAAGTCACTTCTAAACTCAGTTCACCTATGGTTGTAGGAGTACCTTTTTGCCTCTATCTGTAGGTTATATTTAACCTTATCCACCTTGTGATAATGCTCATGAACTATTGTTACAACCTCTAATGTCATAAAATATTACTCCATACCTATACTTATCTTGAGTATTTTGAATTGCACACAAAATTTATGCTAATTCATTTCCCATGTATTTTTCTTTTTGTAGGTTAACCTCCACACAATGTATAGATTGAAGAGAGTTTATGGATATAAAATGATATATATTATCCTTTTCACGATCTCTTTGCTCATGATTTCTTCATTAAATCACTAGAAACTTTCAAGACATGGTGCATAGATGAATCTACAACCTTGGATGAAGGATTCCTTTTTGAGGTCGTAGTCCTATAGAGATAACTAAAATATTTTAGTGTGTTTTAGGGTGACTTCAAGGCTCTAGATAACCTTCCTTTACTCACTCTTTTGCTTTCATATTTGGTATATCCCTTTTATATACTAGAGGCAATATATTCCACCATTTAAATGCCTTAGATTACTTTGAAAACATGTTTTAGTAGGTCTACAAAAAACCTACTAGACCTTTATTTTACTCTTTTAGGGATAAGAGCCCAAAAAACATAGGCATCCCCTTCTTAACTAGTTTCAAGCCTTCCTTTACCACCTTAACATCTTATATGATTTGTTTATGGCTTAAAACCATATCAAAACCTTAAATAGTCATTCAATTGATTCCATACTTCAATGATAGCATTTTGATGACCTACTCAACCACTTATAGGTGGATACTTTATCATATCAATAGTGAATAAGGCATGAGACATAGGGATCCTTGATGTAGATGAACTTGAGATGTTTCCATCAATTATGTCAATTCATATCAATCAATGTTAATAAGTTTGAAAACTTCTTCAATCATTTCACACCTTAGGATGACATCATCATATGGTCCTGTAGGAAATAATGAGCTATATATAGGTAGAAGTCTGAAGCTAGAGCAAAACATGTTTGTGGAAAAGCTCTAAAAACCTCTCATGAATTTTTAAATATTCAAGTGAGTTAGATATATAAATAAAACTTTGAAACCATCCTCAAAACATATTATTCAACATGACAACCACCTACCTATAGGTGAAAGAGTAGACAAAGGTTTCAAAGGACTGTTGGGTACACATAAAATGAGCTTACAAACCATGAATTTGATTTGGATAAGTATTAAAGGTGAAATTACATCAATATAATCTTTTAAAAAACTTAAAAGGAATCAACATAATCCCTTGGAACTGATTATCAAGCATGAGAACTCCTTGAAAGGTGAAAATTGCCCATGACACTAAGAAAAGTCTAGTCTACAAATTTAAGGTTATTGACCCATAAAAAAATTAAAAAGTGAAACGAAACATGGAATAAATTAAATTAAATATCCATGATCCTTTGGGTAAAAACTCAACAATTTAACCATAAAGAATTTCTCAAACAAGACACAAAACTGTAAGGTGCATAGATTGATAGGCAATTTTAGAAGGTCAACTTTTAAGGGATGGTTAATTAATCTCAAACCATAAATTTTATAACTTATTATATTTATTTAAGGCCTTAGAGTGTATAATATTCCACTAGGATCATTTTTCCTAAAACCCTCTGTGTTAGTCGTACTAAGCAAAAACCTGCAAGTGACTTCATTATGCTAAGAAGGAGGAAAATAAAGATGAATGGTGTTGAGAAAAAAATGAAAGTTTAAAATCACTCCAAACATGTATTTGAACATGGGGAAGGTTAATAGTCACATTTTCATGTTTTTCAAGTGGCACACTTCCCAAAGAGGTTGTACAAGTGCCACTTTCTCCTTTTTGGCCAAGAAAATAGCCCTTTCTCTTAACCACCTAACATATATTTAGTATTTTCAGTTACTACAGACCTCCTAGGACACATGGTACATGAAATCATCATTTTCAACTTGAAAAATTCCTAAAAACCCCATATAAAGCATTAAATGTACCATTTAGACACCTCAAAATGACTTAAAATGATAAATAGACTTAGAAAACTAATGATCAAATTTATTATAACATAAAATAACATTAATTGACCTATGAAACACCTTATTAAAATATATTATGTCCCGTTTTATTCCTAAAAATTAATATTTTTACTAGGGGTGCCTTATTTTGACCTAAAAGTCAAAATTGGTCAACAAATTAGTGACTCATAGGTTTAGTATGCCTGCTATACTAACCAGACTAGTAGCCTTATCAATCCATTGGGATTATGGAGTAATTTAATGGAAAATACAAACAAAATAACCTTTAACAAATATCAATATAAATAGTGACTACCTCAATCATACAAAGGAAAAGGACACACACAATAAAGAAAATAAACATGCATAAGACACACATGTGCTCAAGGCACTTAGGAGAAACAAAGGACAAATACTACATAAAAATATCCAAAGACATAACTCCCCTTAAATAAAAATGGAATATTGATATTCCTCTTACTTCATAGCATAAATGAGTGGATGAGTTAAGAAGCCTTTTGTCTATTAGCATTGTTACCTTTATGCCTCTCACAAAGTCTATCAACCTCATTAGCATGATGCTCATTAAGAAACAAGCAAATCCAAAAAATATAACCAAGGAAATTAACACTTATTGTACATGATCACTTGTTTCCTATTATTTCTCATTCACTTTCTCATGATCAATTTCTATCCTCTTTAAAGGCATGATTTCAAAAGGATTGATTTCATGTTCCTTAAAAGCTTTAAGCCAATACGATCTTTCTTCATCCTTCAAGATCTGGTGAGTTCCTCCTAGAGGGTAATATCACCTCTTAATGACTTCAAATATAACATTCTCAAGTTCACAAACCTCTTGAAAGTATGAATTTGAAAGCTTGATTCTCCTTTGCATACTTGACTTTTAATGCTACTTTTTCCATCTTTTATCAGCTCATAGTCTCCTTGGAGAGAAGTATATCTTCCTCCAATGACTTAAAAAAATTCATATAAATACTAATTATGAAGTTTTCCATGTTCATATATGGTTTTTTACAAAGTGAAGGAGTTAATGATCATTTTTTTTCTTTGGAAAAAAGGAAACATCCTACTTGAAAGGCTTGTGAATTGTCCTTTTAATCACCAAGGGGAGTGCCTATGGTGATCTCCTCCTCATAAAAAATCATGAAGTCTTCTTTATTAGACATGAATTGAGAATATTCTTCATCATTGGACTCTCTCAAGATAGGATCTTCAACACATAGAAAGCATTCTTCTCAACCAAGAAAAGAGATTCAACACAAAGAATTACCTCCTCTTCATCAACTAAGACCTCTTTAGGGATTTCAAATGAAACTAAAACCATGATAATATGATCTCTTTCTTCAAGGGATCCAATATGTTCAACTTCCTTCATGGTGATGCCAAGACTAGGCATTTTAAAATCATGAGACTTATCCCAATGAGGCTTCCATAGAGGTATGTTTTCTTCAAGTAAGAGCTCTCATTTCATGTCAATAAAATGATCCTCTTTTGGTTCCTGCACCATAGGTCCATCAAGGTAAAGGGTAATAGAATGAGGACAAAATGAACTATTTGGTGGAGATAGCACATAGAACTCAAAATAAGATTGGGAATGGAATGTAAGGGGTTCTTTTGAAATCTCATTAGAAAGAGGAGGTAGACCTTGGGCCAAAATCACTTGATTCTCTTCCTTCCACTTGACCAATATTTCATTGACATCAAAATTATCTTGAGGAATCTCTTTATGAAGGGTATATGGGGTGTTTTTAGGCATAGGATCTTCTTTTGGGTCTAAACCTTCCATCTCACGTTGACTAACTTAATATTTGCCTCTAATTTCTCTATTTTATTAGCTAGGGTCTTTTAGAAAAGATTCTCTTGAATTTGATAGGAATCATCATGGGAATAAAAATTTCATGAAGGAAGCCATGCAATATATAGATATTTTTGAGGAAGGGTAAGAGGGATTTGAAAAGAGTCAACTCTATTTTCCACTTCACACTCTTGGACAATTCTCTTCTCTTCTTTCTTGCCCCATGATTCCACTGTTTCACTCCAGCTCATGATCTTAGGATTGAAACTCTCTTCTTGAGGAAATTTAGGAGAGGTTTGTATAGGATCATTCTTCTCTTCAATTTCATACTCTTTGATTAGACATTTTTTCTCTTTCTTTCCCCATGACTCAACTACCTTACTCCTATTCATGATGCTAGGATTCAACGTCTCCTTTTGAGGAAAGGTAGGAGATGTAATGTGAGAGGGAAATGAGGGTTTGGAATCCACTTACTTTACTACCAACATGGACTATTTCATATGAAAATTTACTAACTCAATTTTCCTATCAATATTGGCTTTAAACACAAGGTTTCTCTTCTCAAATCTCTCCTCCAAATGATTAGAAAAAGGGTGATTTTGATATTCTTAATTTGGCTCATGATTAGTGGTTATGTATGGCTGATATGGAACTTGGGGAAGTGGATACAAAGACTGGTATTTTTGGTGAGGATGCCATTCATGAAATTATATCCTATCCTCTAAGAAAGAGACTAAACCACTCAATCAATCATCTCACTTGTGAGCCTTTACCAATTGGATATCTCAATAGGTGCCCACTCTTTCTTAACTAACTCTAATGCATTTCTCACCTGATAGATGGAATTATTAGGAATATTTTGACCATATCCCCTTCTAGTATCAAGCTCTAACATATACCTTTCATACCTAAAAAGTACTTTTTTGAAGGTGGAAATGGGTTGATTGGAGAAAGGATTAGGTTGACTAGGAGAGGTAAAAAATTGAGAAGGTTGGTTATAAGACTGATACAACTCATGACAGGGCTGAAAATGGTCATATTGGGATTGACCAAGGACTTGTTCATATTGGTATGGGGTGGCACAAGCTTGAATTGTCTCAGTAACTTGTAAATAGAAAAATTCATAACCATAGGCAGCCATGAAACTTCATTTCAAGTAAGAACATAAAGAAACACATTACCAAAGTTCTTAAAAGGATCACTTAGGCTACTTAACTAGTTGATATGTCTTTGAATTCACCATTAGTTCTTGGAAATATGCCTCTAAAGGTTGATTATCAAGAGATAACACCAAAAATCTCTTAATCTCTTACAACAAGAATCGCACTGAGCATGCCAAAAACTATTGTCACTTGGATTTTCACCATTTGAGGATATTCCAAGGATATCCTAATCCAAGTGGCACAATTCAATCACTTCTATGCTTGTGGGTAGCCTAAGGAATGAAGTGAGTCTCTAGATAGGGCTAGTTCCTTGATGTACCACTTGACTACTATTAATACTACTAACTTTGGGGGGTGAAAAGGGAGGAAAAGAACTAAAAGTAAAGATAAAATATGGAGGTGATACACCAAATCAATTTAATGACTTCCAAATAATTTAATTCTACACTTGAGTCCAAAAAACAAACCAAAATATACACTTTCCCAAATCTATGTCTTCTTAACCACCAATGGTCACCTTAACCATGGATGGTTAGGGTCTACCTCCTAAACCACCAATATGCAAGCCACCTACCTTGATTTTATAAAAATAGGTTGTCTAAATCTACATACAATACATTACATGAGTGAGTTAATTTTAGGAAGCACAATTCACATCTTATTGTACCACTTCTTCCTTGCCTATAAGAAGAGAGGAACAAGGAGGTGAAAAGGATCTATAATTGTTTTTAATAGCTTTTGCATCTAGAATTCCTTATTAAAATTCAATCATCATCATAAATCTAATGATATAACCATCACATTATAGATCTAACTTGTCACCACATCTTTATCAAAGCACTAAATATCATTACTATATCAAAATCTTGTCAAATTCCACCAATGAGTCAGCCATCTCAATCAACCACCTGATCAGCTTTACATAAGATAAGTATTTATTTTTTAGTATTCAATTACTTTATTTTCCTTTCACACTTAGCCTAGGACTAATCCATCTATCATAAATTAACCTTATGATGCCATCAATTAGCTATTTACCAACCCAGACCTACACATAGTAACTACCAATGGTTGTCTCAACTGCCATTGGTCTGTCCAACTACTAACAGTCACCCTAACCATCGATGGTCACCTTAACCACCAATGGTCACACCAAAAATTTATTGTCACCATGGTAGTAAATTATGTAAATCTATTTCTACCTACCTACCCTCAGCCAAATATAATGTTCTATGTCCCCACCTATTTGTAGACCCCTACCTAATTTTGTAAAATAGACCTGAGCCATTTAGCACTAGTGTTCATTTTCTTATTACTATATTAGTCATTTTTTGTCTATTTATTTAGTAATAATTTCTTGTGTTTAATTTAATTACCCTTTGATTATTGATGCAAGTAATTTATCATTATGTTTATAAACTTAATTATTTAAAACATGTGTATTGACATCCCCTAAGCAAGCTCTTGCTTCTAGGATCTAGCTAGTGCTAGGCAATCCACTCAACTATCTATGTAACCAACGATTTGATTTAGTGTTGTCTTATTTTTAGGTCATCATCCAAATCCAATTAGGAACTCTTCATAATCATCTAATTCAATGTGCACATAATCAAACAAGGTTTTTAACCATACCCATATTTAGTTTCTTCTCTTTTCCTTCTAAAATATAAGCAAAAATTCACTAAAACAGTATAGAAGCCTAACATAGTTAAAATTGATCATGTTGTGTCCAAGGTTAAAAATGGTTTGGTTAACATTGTAGAGCATGGTTTATTTTTTGAAGGTTTCCAAGAGTTCTTTTTATCTGCATATAGTGACAAGGTAGTCAAAGAAAAAGAAAAGGAGAATGAGGTCATTGAGGCAAAGGTACCTATCAAACCTAAAGAGAGTCTAAGGAATGATAGTCAACTTCATGACTATAAAGAGGTTAATAAAATTGTTTTGGATATCTAGGAATATTTTGAATTTATGGTATTTTAAGAGCCCTATAAATTGGGGTGATTTTATTAGGATTTTAGAGGTTTTTTTTTTTTTAATGAAAGCATGAGAAGGTAGTTGTGATAAGATCAAATAGATGACTATAGAGTTGTGTTTTTTAGTTCATGAGGAGTCATGATATGGTGTGCAAGATTTAGTTCCTTGGTATACAACTATGAACATTTTTGTTAAATATCTTTGTAAGTAATGTATCTCTTTGGAAGTGACCTAAGAGAGAAGTATCTTATCTTGAGTAAGAAAGAGGTCCATGAGGGCCAACCTTATTAGAGGTGTGATTACAAGAGATGGGTTAGAAATTATTTATATGATGACTTGATAAAACCAACTCACATTCATAATAGTGTTTGAATATCTCATGGACATAAGGGGAGTCAATCATGCTCCAAGAGTAGGTGTGTATGCCAATAAGATTTATAGCAGTCATGAAGAAATTCAAGTTATGGATTGGTCTTCAAAACTAATGCATTCATGAAGATAGTTGGTTGTGATCCTAATTTATTTTGAGGTTTGGAATTGGTTTCAAGATATTGTTGAAGGTGGTTGATTTTGAAAAAATGTGAGTTTCTTATATGCATATTAAGTTGGGTTGAATTTTTTGAGTGTTCTTATGAGGGTATTAAGTATAAGATCAAAGGGGGAGTTTGTTATATGTTCACATTATTCATTTAATGTTTTAATTATCTGAAGATGCATATAAGTATATCAAAGCCTATGATGATTTATGCATTAGCTTAATAGGAACATGGTTGGGTACTTCTATGAGTTGAGTTCCTGTTTGGTTGATCAAAGGAAGATTGATCTTGTTTGGGGAGAAAACATGTTTTAGGTCCAAATATTAGATTTTATTATTTTTAGAGATTACCCTTTGTCATTAATGTCAAAGGGGGAGAAAGACTAGATTAGGAGAAAGATCTAGCTTAGGGAGATATGTTATATTAGAGTGTTTACCATCAAATAAAAGGGAAGATTATTGAGGTGTGTTCCTATTATTGTGTTGAGAAATTCATGTTTTAATTTATGTCAAAGGTAATAATGTGTCATTTATGTCCTAGAAGTTCTCTTGTGAAGATGCATGGTAAGTGATCTTGATGTCTTAAGCATGATCTAGTAAGTCTTTGAGTTCTAGATAAGGTCTTGGCACAATGTTGTGATGTGACAAGCTTATGAGTAGTGTTGATTTGTATTAATTTGAGAGATAATAAAAAAAGAGTGTTGATTATGTTGAATTTTTGTTTTTTTTATAAGGTCATTGTTAACCAATTTCATAAGAAATCAAGGCTTTGTAGACAAGGTGTTTTGTGAAGCCTAGTCTTATCTTGGTGAAGGCACGATTAATGAATCTTGGTGAATTAATTAATCTCAGGTAAGTGAAAATATTTTAAAAAATAATTAAACATATGTATAAGGTAGATAATATTTTAGAGGAGGTTTCAAGGCCAGTTCATGGCTTATTCATTTGTATGAAGAGAACTAGTGAGAAGGTAGAGGCTTGATAACATAGTCAGGTGAGTAGACTGAGGCTTGTGAGAAGATGTGTGGTAGTTTTTGGGCATGGTATGAGTTTTTTTGGTGTAAGAGTTAGTTTTATATTCATATAAAGTGGTAATAAGGTCAATTTGAAAGACCTAATGTGTCCTTTAGGTTAAGAACCTAGAGAACAAAGTGAGAGATGGTGACCTATTGAGGCATGAGATCAATTTTCCAAGGTAATATTGAAAATATGAGTATAGATAAAGGTTTTTAATGTTTTTTAAAGTTTATTTATGTTTTATGAGGTAATTATTGTAATAATAAAGGATGAAATACTAATTTGAGGTCTTTAGAGTATGCAGAGTAAAGGTTTCCAAGACTGAGAGACATTTTTGATGCTTGTTGGCATGTGTGACTATTACATGGGAAGATGAGATCTTAGAGAGAGATTAAAAAGGGTCCTATAAATTATTTCCAATAATTATCAATTGGTTTCAAGGGTAAAGTTTTATAAACAAATGTTAAGAATGGAAACTGGTCTAAAACCCTCATAAAACACTAATAGTGACCTGATATAGAATATCTTGATGTAAATGGAAAAAAATTAATTGGATGACATATTTTATGTTTTTATAATATATTTTAATCTTCAAATTACCTTTAGGTATCATTGGTTTTTCAAGTGAGTGAGTGGACCCCATATAATAGTGCTTATTTCTCATAAATTTAGTATAACAAACAAAGTTGACAAGGTCAAAGAATGAAAATCATTATAGTAAAATTTTTGAGAATTTTAATTCATGTTAATGGTTTTTTTTTAATAAATTTATAGACTTAAAATATGATAAATTGGTCATTGAAGTTGACCTTTCACTAAAACGTCCAATAGTGTAGACAATGAGAAAAACTAGTTAGAAGTGAGAATGAGAATAGGGATATGTTGTCATGGATTATGTATCGATCCAAATGTATGGGTTTTTTTTTCAATAAATATATCACATGTAAATATTTAATATAATTTTTTTAAATGATTATATATAGAAAAAATATTTCTCTCACGCTGACTTTTTTAACATAGTGAGGTCTGTGTATAGTGACGCCATGAGATTAATCTATAAGACTAATATTTAAGTTGGAAATTATAATATATATTTTTAAATATATTTTTACGATTTTTTTTTAATCATATAATTAAATTTTAATTCCATAAAAGTGTCCACATAGGTACTAAAAGTCATAATCATCATGACTAGTCTTCAAGATAGATTGGCAGTTATGAGTATGCAAGATGGAGTGACGAATTTTAAACATTATATAATGATTTAATGTATCTAGTTCAAATTTTGAATTTTTTAAAAATATATATGACCTATACATGATTTATATAAGGTTGTGAGTCAGTATAAGAATTTGAAATATGGAATCCAAAATGGCTTGTCTAGTTGTGTAAGGACTGTGAGAGAAAAGGTCAACAACTTGGTTTATAAGACCAATAGTTGACACTGTAACTTGTGATATATATGTTGGAATATTTTATATATTTCACATAATAAATATTAATATGAATTATAATTCTTTTAAGTTTCCTTACAAGAATTTAAAATAACATTCATCAAGATTGTGTTTTTAGGGATTATGGCAATTTTGTGTGTGAGTCATTATGCCTAATTTGGAAGTTTTTAAAGATTATTGTGATGTTTTGTATATTACATGGGATATTATAAATTAATATGGAGTGTTTTAAATTCCCTATATTTATGTTTGAGGTCAAATTTCTAACAACTAGGTTTTGAGCAAATTTGCAATTTTGAGTGAGCTTTTTGATAAGGTGTTCATGAGTATTTGGAGATTGATAGAAGTTGACCATAAGGATATGAAGTTTCCATAAATATTTGGTTTGTTCCTATAATGTGTTTCTATAGGTTTTATTATCTTCATCTTTACAGATAGTGTTTTTGAGGTAATTAGACCTAATAGGTTTGTAAGGCTTAATTGTGATTTCAAGGTGTGAGCAAAAGAGTTGTGACTTATTGAGCATATAGGAGGTTATTTGAGGTTTAAAGTTAAGTGTTTGAAATTTTTGAGCTCATTTTTGAGGTAAATATATTCCATATAGGTTCAATCTGTTCTATGGAAAGGATATACCTAATGCATTAGGTCTCTATTAGGCCTAAAAGAAGAATGAGGTCTACATGTGTTTAACCAACATAAAAGTGATCTAGATTAGATCGAGTCCTATGTAATGTTTTATTACTGATATTTTAGGATTGATCTAAATTTTTGAAGTGATTTGGCTGACCAACAGTGTATGTGAGCAAGTGACTTGTATTTATACAAGGCCTAATAGTGAAAAGTTGTTAAGATACCTTTGAGAAAATAAGAGGGCAAATTGTGAAGGATAAAGAGGTATTAAAGACCATAAAAATAAGGGAGAGAGACTATGATGAATATATATTAGAATTTATACATGTGGATGTCAAGGTCAAATCACCTAATAAGCCTAGTAAGAGGTATATTGAGTGAGAAATCCTAAGAGATAGATTTGAGAGAGATAGAGTGAATTAAGAGCTAAGAAAGGACCATCATCCATTAAACACTGAAATAAGAACAAAGATGGAAGGTAGAGAACTACTTGGATAAGTGGGTGCTTATTCAAGAGGTGTTTGAGTTGGTGCTTCCTTACAAGTGGGTTCTTTTTAAAGACTTTTTCAAGTTGGTACTTGATAGATTGTCATTGGTGTTCCAAGTTCAGTGGGTGTTCAACTAAATTGATTCATTATTTTATAGGACAAGTTGGCCAAGATGTGTTTAGTGTGTTTTTTCCTCTTGAGGGTTTCCCACCTACATATGGTATTGTTGTGTTGTATTCTCATGTATGGCTACTATATTGTTTTGATGGTTTGACATTTCTTATATAATTATTGCTCAATGTATGATTAAAAGTCACCACTCTTTTAAAGCTTAAAAAATATTAGGGTGGTGAATCCACATATTTTTTAATCTAAATGGAACTTTTTTAAAATTGTAGACCAGTTTCCATTCAAATGTGATTGGTTTATGGTCATGGCCAATTCGAGGAAGAGAGTGTAGAGAGCTAGAATAATGAATGACCAAATTTAGGGACACCCAATTTAGGGACACAAAAAATATGTCAAATATTACCTAAATCAAATCTAGGACAATTATTATATTCATCCATGTAAATTAATTCCCTTTTAGATCCACATATATCAACCCTGATTCAGAGATAAGTCATTTAGCTCTGTCATGCTTTTTGATTAGTCTATCAAGCCACCTTTTTTCCATAGGGGTCAAGGTGGAGTTGGAATATATAGCCATGATCCATTTATAATTGTTAATAAATTTTATAAAAGCCACTAAATCTACCCATAGTTTCCTCCATGTTGTTATGGAATTAAGGGCATATATAATTGACATAATACATTTTTATCTAGATTGTTTATTTTGGAATAAGATCATCAGATGATTACAATTCTTGAAAATTAATCCTTTATCTAGTTTTTTACTATTCCATAGAGTGGGGAATACCTTCAGAATCCCCATTAGAGCTTACACTATAATGGTTGGATCTATTTCATAATTTATTGATACATTTATCAAACATTACATCAGCTATTTTTGTTTCTTGGAAAATAATGACCTATGGCTCATTTATTTTTATAATATTCTTGATAAGATTATGTTTTTTGGTGTTATTTGAACCCCTTAAATTCCAAAAAATGAGCTTCATTTTTTTGGTTTAGTGAATTTAAGGGTCCTTTGACTACCCTTGGCTATTTCACTAGCAATATCTCACTTTCTAACCATTTGTTTAGGAGTTTTACCTAGGTGTTTGGGCCCCTCAGATATCTCTATTTTCTTTCTACCCTTTTTTAATTTTCATGGGTCCAATTTTCTTCTTCCCCTTTGTGTTTTGATGATAACTTTTACATTCCAAAATTGGAGAAGTTACAAGATTTTCCTTATTTCCTAGGATTGGTGAAACTTTGGTCAAAGGTTTTCATTCCTATCTTAGGGAGATTTCCTTATTAAAACCTTGAAATAATAGGATTTTATTTTAGAGTAATTAAAAATGGTTTGGATTATAGTTTCCTAATAATGGGATCACCCATAACTAGATCTAAAACATTCATAGTTCTTAAATCTAGGAGACCGTACATGTAAGGCTAATTCAATCTGGGTTCCTTACAATGGTGAGGGATAAAACATGAGCATTTAAGGAAATCATCTTGGATTTAGGTGAGAGATATTTTATCATATGGTAGCATGATGTAACTAGACAAAGGGACAAGGGTAGCCGAGGGTTTCAATGAAATAATAGGTTTAATAATTTTACCACTTGAAATTAAAGTGGCCATAAGTCCCTTGGGATCTAGTTGTTTGGACCAAACCTATTTGGTAAGTTGAGGATTTTTAGGTATTTTGGGGTAATATTTAGTAGCATGGATAAGTGTGTTACACTTTTTATAAATCATAGAAGAATTTTCATAGACAATGCTTTGATACCAAACCCTATATTTAGATTTAAGAATAATAAAATGAAAAAGAGGTTTATCTACAATTATGAATACCTAAAAAAATGTCATAACCATCATTTGATGATACCTAGTGACCAGATCGATCATGATGGGTTTTCCAAGAGCCCTTGATATTTTGAAGATTATTGCAGGGTCTGAATATTCCAAAGGGAGCTCAAAAAGGGATATCCACATTAGAATATCATCTACAGTTGGGTTGTTCAAGTTGGTACTAGGTTTAAAACATCTTACAAAAATGTTATATTTCACCATAAACTAGGATCCCTTTATTTAAAAATTTAAATCAATCCTCCTAGATGTTGAAATTGACTAAGAAGAAGTTTTTAGCTAGGGTCATCACCTCAATTTATCCTTTTAGTTTCAATATATTATTGGCCCATTTTCTAAATGAATCAATAGTGGGCCTAAAACCATTTACCTTTGCCAAGAGAGAAATATCTATCATTCAATCTATCTTTTCAAAGAGAGTGTTGGGAACATGGACCCAATATTTGTTATCTTCCATAGATGGCTTTAAATAGACATCCACATCAAGACCTGTTGATCACTTTCTCATAAATATATCATCCCAAAATAAGGTGTTGTGAATTGTGTTAGGGCCCTTATGTAATGGAACCCTCTATGGGGTTGCTTGTATTGACATATTAACACCTGAATCATCTCTTTTCCTTAGACTGTGTTTTTTATCAACCCATGAGTCACCTATAATCTCTTATGCAACTTCCTTGGATCCATCAGACCTAGCCTAGTTTTCTCACTCAATATTGAATTCAAAAAATTGAGGGTCTTTCACCTTTTTCTTCATTTGCTTTCTTCACCATTATCACTACATATTCATGAAAATTTTTACATCTCATTACAAAGTCATTATTGATAGTGGTACAAAATATGGTTTTGTTTCTATAAAAATGGTAGAAATGAGTTTATTGAAAATAATAGTAAATTCACACCCATATAAATTTTCTTGGTTTCTTAAGGGTCATTAAGTGTTGGTGAATGATCAATGTATGGTTAGTTTTCATATTTTGTAAATAAGGATGAATTATTGTGTGATATTATGCCCATAGATGTATTTTATGAGTTATTTGAAATACCATATAATTTTGACATAATATTCATGCATGATGGTAGATCAAACATGTACATGATTATGAAGGATGGTAAGAGGTTTACATTCAAGGAAAGAGGAGAAGCAGTGGACAATAGTTGAACATTTTTTCTAGTTTCTTGAAAATAATTATTAAAGAGAATAAATAAAGAGAATGTATATTGTTATTTCATCCCAAATACTATTAAAGTTTGGGTCAAAAACAAGGTGAGTGATATCCCTTTTAATGCTTAGAAAATTTTACAAGAGTTTAAAAATTTAGTTTTAAAGAATATTCTAAATGGACTACTACCTATGAGGATGTCATATTGTAGACTTATAACACACATACCTAAGCTCACAAATATTCATATGTAATATACTTATTTGATTAAATTGGGATGTGTGATCAAGGAATTTGAAAAAGAGAGGAGGTTAGATCAATTTTTAGTCCATACAACCATGAAATCAACACACTAACATGCTAACATATCTAAACCTAGATCTTAGGGGGAGCTTAATGAACAAACAACAATTGAAAACCCAACTAAAATTCAAAGAACAATAACTTTTACCTTCCTTGAGAGTTTCAAATGATTTCTTCATTTGGCTTGCTCAGTTTATGCATAAGAAGGATTCATCAATAACATATGGATAACATCATCTCCTCTATGCACCATTGTTGAATTCTTGACTTGATTGATGGCTTGGCTCAATTTCAACATTATAACACTAGGATTTTAGCTTCATGAATCTATTCTTGCATTATAACTCTAATTTTATTGAGCTCCCAAATGAAGAGCTCTAGGCTTTCTTTTATAGAATTTCAAATCCCTTAGAATGGGTTAAATCTGACAATGGTTGAGTTTATTAAGCTTGGTTGAGTTTGGCATATTTCTAAGATATTCTTTTAGATATTTTCCAAAAGTGACAACTCACAACCGTGGTTGAGTTTATTAACTTTGGTTGAGTTTGGCATATTCCTAGGATATTCTTTTAGATATTTTCCAAAAGTGATAACTCACAAAGGTAAGATTCTCTTGAATTTTCTTTTTAGTAATTGATTTAATTGATTTATTCATTCATGGGTGAACTCAATTAGGATTTGAAATTGATTTAACTTGCTAATTTATTTTGATTAGGGTGTGTAAGTTAATTAATTCTTTTTAGGCATTTGGTCATTTGTTTGATTTTGATTAATTCAACGTGTGTATTTACCTTATTTAATTTATTTAATAGGTAAAATTGATTTAATTAAATGTTATGAAGCCAAATTTGAGACTAATAGAAATTCTTAGGCTAGATATTCAATAATTGTCAAGAATTGGTCTAAAGTCAGATATGAAGCCATTGGTGGCCAAAATTAGGTGTCTACAGTTTGCCCCTATTTGGGAAGATGTTGTAATATATAAGCATAGTAACATATTTTCAAAGAATAAAATGTTTCCTTATGGTGATGACTATAATGGTAATGATTGAACTATAGCTGCCCCCTCAAGGGAGTAGTTGACAAGTGGGTCGACAAACGGTCCCTTGAAAGAAAGAAGAAAAATGAGGGGACCAAAAAAATGAATATGATGGGGTGAAAACAAAATGATTTACCCAAAGTTGGGAAAAATCATTGAGAAATGAAAGTGGAACAATGTAAAATAGTTTTCCCAAAGGTGGTTATAAGCATTATACCCCAATTATGGCAATGTGGTATGATAACGCAATGATTTACCCTAGTAGGCAATATAATTAGTGAGAAGATAGAGCTACCCTAGTTAGGATAGATAAACAAGAAAGGAATATGTGTGATAACACAATGATTTTCCCCAATAGGTGATATAATCATTAAGAATGCATGTGGGATGGTGTATTGTGTTGATGCAGTATACCTTGATTATGAAAACATGATTGATGGTTGATGATTGATAAGTTGATATAGAGGATAAAGATGAATTAGGATAACCTACTATTACAGAGATGCTCATCTAAACTAACAAAGTTTGAAATTCTTTTTGTTAGTTAATTACTCTATTTGGGATATGATTGGGTATTAGATTAGGATTGTTGTTGATGTTGGTATCAAGGGCATGGTGATGTTGCATTAATTTTATAAACCTCTCAAAGTTTATTTTTGTTGTAGCATTTGATGGTAGGCCTCATGATATAACACCATGGGGATTTGGCCAAAATATTCATAAGGATTGACTCTTGATATCTGATACTCAATGGAAAATAATTGCACCAATGATAAAAACCTTGATGAAAATGTAGACATTTAAATATGGATAGATTAAGGAATAATGTGCAAGGAATCACCCAATGAACACACATAGACTTAATCATATCCATAGTTTTGAAAGAAAAAAAATAGGCACACAAAAAAATAAAATAAAATAGACAAACAAAAAAATAACCAAGACAAACAAAGTAACAAAAAAGTGTTAGTCCCTATGTTAGTATAAACAACATGACAAACATTACCCCTAGAAACTAGGAAACAACTAAACAAACAAACAAGATGGGGTAATAGAATAAAAGGAAGGGGGTGGTTGAGCTATCTCCAAGAATACTAGGCAAGTGGATTATACCTACATAGTTCCATGGATATGAGAATCCAAAAAAACTTTAGGCCAAATGTAGTTCTCCTAGGAAATGGGAAGAAAATGATGATTGATATAAGACATGATGGATGTGATAGAAAAATAGGGATGAATTCATAAAATGGGGATAGTGTTGGATAAAAGGCCAAAAAGGATGGAAAAACTAAGAAATAAGTGGTATATTTATGACTTAATAAGGGTTCCCAGAATCCTTAAGGCAAAGAAGTGGTCAATGTTTTGGTTTTTTCTAAATGATTTTCAAGTATTTTTTTTGGAATTTTTGAAGAATCTCAACTCAATCAAGAATGATGATACAGTAAAAAGGTCCAAGCTCACAAAATGGTGAGATCATTATAAATTGAAGTGATGCTCACAAAATAATGAGAGCATGGTTGAAGTTGCTCACAAAATGATGGGAGCATTATAACTTGAAATGATGCCCATAAAATGATGAGAGCATGGCTGAGCTAACCTTAATATGAATCAAACATGGCACACATAGTTAAAAAATGGTTTTAGTTTATAGTAGTTCACCTCACAGTAAAGGAATGGGACTAGTGTAGTATCCAAGTCAAACAAAATAGGCATAGTTGGTATGATGGCATAGTATGGCATATGATGGCTAGGTGATATGTCAAGGACAATAAAAAAATGTTACCCCTATTTTTCCCATAGGTGGTTATAACTAAGATACAACTGATAGATCAATGATACTAATTTGTCCCAATAGGTGATATAATTAGTATCAAGACTGGTGAACAAGGATTTACCCCAATAGGTGATATAATCAAGCTCACATAAAAAAATTAATAAGAAGAGAATAAGAAATGAAAGATGCAACTACCAATACTTCTATCATACTGATCCAAAATACTACCTCTATTTAAAATACTTAAAATAACAACTAAAACTGGTCTGATTCTATATGTTGAAAATGTCAAACCAATAGATGAACCAAGGTCAAATGGGTTAGGTTAATAAGACTCAAAACATGATTGGTCAAGTAGGAATGGAATGGTTGGATAGTCTGGTTGGAATGTCAAAATGAGAGGATGGTAGAACAAATAGTTTGATAATGGTATAAATAATAATATTGATAATATGGTACAACTTGAAAGATTCCTTATAGATGATACATCAAGTTACTCAAACATAGTGTCGCTTGAGGTGAATAATGTTCATCAGCTCATCAAGTTCATTGTCATCTAGTGTGGTGAGACAATATGCTCTAATGGAATATTCTATAGTGATGATGAAAGGACCCACCTAGTTGGGTTTGAACTTTCCTTTATGTTTCTTTTCAGCTGTGGTATCATTTTGGTTCTCTTTTAGGACAAGATCACCAAGCTTAAATGTTTGATGTTTTACACACTAATTGTATTGACCCTAAAGTTGATTTTGATAGGTCTATAGATTATTCATATCATCTATACACTTCTCATAAAGTAAATCTATCTCTTGTATGCAATCTACTTGATAGTCATTATCATCAAGAACATGCTTGAAAGATATGCATAACGAAGGTAACTCGACCTCAATGAGAAGTATGGATTTAGTTACATAAACAAGTGAGTATGGAGTGGCTCCTATGGGTGTGTGATGATTGGTATAGTATTCCCAAAGGGAATGAAATATATAAAGGTTCCAATCATAACTGACATCATTGAAAATCTTTTTGAGAATGTTGACAATGGTTTTATTTGATGTTTTGGCCTAGCCATTACATTGAGGGTAACATGCCATTGAAAAGTATTGTGTGATCTTGTATTCAACACATAACTTGTTGACATCCTTATTATTAAATGATCCTCCATTATTATATATAATTTTAGAATGGATACCATAATGACATATGAGATGGTTAAAGATGAATTTGGAAATTTTCTTTCCAGTCACGCAAGTGAGGGGTATGACTTCAACTCACTTAGTGAAATATTTAGTGGCAGTGAGAATGTGTTTATGGCCATTTGATGAGGTGGGGTTTATCTTCCCAATGAGGTCAAGGCCCCATCTATAAAATGGCTATGGTGTCAGCATTCATTTTAAGGTCTTGACAAGCATATGAATCAAATTAGCATGTCATTGACACTTGTCACATTTCTTGACATATGTAGCTGCATTTGCATCCATTATCAGCTAATAGTAACTAGTATGTAAGAGCTTTTTGGATATGACTAGCCTATTAGTGTGGGTTCCACATATTACTTCATTAACTTCATGTAATGTAAATATAAATTTTGCTAAAGGTAAACAATGAAGTAAATTTCCATTAAAATTATGGTGGTATAGGGTTGGTCTGAGTAGGGTGTAACATTGGGCATTATAGATGAAAGCTTTGGTTTGTTTCTAGGATAAGTCTAGTGGGAGGATTTGCTCATGTAAATATGAATATAAGTTTGAGTACCAATTAGATCTCAGACCAATAATATCACATATCATTACAATAATTAAAGGCTTATGAGCTAGTGCTATTAAATTTTCTATAAGAAACTGATACTCACTAGTTATGTTTACATGATGAGTCAATGATCCAATGGTAGCCATGGCATCTAATCTTATATTACTTGCTCTTGGTATATGCTCAAATTAAATGGCAATGATCTGGTGCTCGAGGGTGTCAACCATTGCCTTGTATGGAACTAGCTTATCATCTTTAGTTTGAAAGTGGTCTATAACCTGATTGATGATTAACTAAAAATCACCATTAACTATTAGATGACACATGCTCCATTGCACTACCTATAAAATACCTACAATTATTTCTTCATATTCATCCATGTTATTGGTATAAGGAATGCTGATTCAAAATGACTTGGGGATTATATCCCCCTACGGCATTATGAATAAAAGGCCTACCCCTGATCCATGTGTGGTGAATGATCCATCAAAATATAGCTTCTAGGGATACTGCTTAATAGGTTTTTTAGTGATGATCATGATTTATTCATCAAGAAATTGGAATGTTAATGGTTTTGTATCTTCAAGAGGTGCTTCAACAATTTGATCTATGAGAACTTACCCTTTAATTGGTTTATGGTTTACATACTATATCTCAAACTCACTGAGTAGTATGATCTATTTAGCCACATGGCCTTGCAAATATATTTTGATATTAGATGATTAAGTAGATCTACTTTTGAAATAACCATGGTCTTATGATTCAACATGTAGTGGCATAGTTTTTGAGCTATGAAGACCATAATGAGACAAGGTTTTTCAATGGGTGTATAGTTATGGTCAAATTTAACTAGTGTATAGATTAGATAATACACTAAATGATCTTTTCCCTTGTCATTATGTTTAGATAGAAGTGCCCCTAGAGCATTATCAATAGTAAAAATATATAACAAGAATAGTTTCCCTAGAGTTAGAGGCAATAGAACTGGGGGATTCACAAGATATTCCTTTGGCTACTTAAATTCCTTTTGACAATCATTATCCCAATAAAATGTGACACCTTTATTTAGTGGGTGTGTAAATGGATGGCACTTGTATGATAATTGAGATATGAAGCATCTGATGGACTAGATTTTTCCTTATAAAATATGGAGCTACTTCAAATTGGTCAGTGGTATCATCTCTATTATATCTCTTACATTAGATAAATTGACATCAATACCCCTGTGAGACATGATGAAGCCTAATAATTTACCTAATGTAACTCTAAACACACACTTCTTTGGGTTGAGACTGACTTTGTATTCTCGTAGTCACTCAAATATCCTCCTTAATACTATTGGATGGTTAGCCCTAGTTCTAGATTTGCCTAGTATGTCATTGACATAGTCTTTGATTGTGTCATACATCATATCATGAAATATGACTATCATAGCTCTTTGAAAAGTGGCCCCTAAGTTATTAAGGCTAAACAACATGACCTGATAATAGAATATTCCCCATGGAGTGGTGATACTATTTTATGCTGGTATTTTGGTGCTATTATGATTTGATTATAACCTAAAAAACCATCCATTAGTGAAAGAATTTCATAACCTACTATGGAGTTGACTATCATGTCAATGTTAGGTAGTGGAAAGTCATCTTTAGGCCATGCTTTTTTAATGTCATGAAAATTACTATAGATTCTGATTCCCTCAAGTTTCTTGTTGATAGGTACTACATTGTAAATCCATTTAGAGTAGTTAATTGGTGTAATACATCCTAATTTTGAGAGTTTCTCCAAATCTTTCTTCACTAATACAATAATGCTACGATGCATCTTATGCAACTATTTTTTACTAGTTTGGCATCAATATTGACCACAAGGTGGTTTAGAACCAAGGTGGGGTCCAAATCAGGCATGTTAGAATATTCCCAAGAAAATATATCTACAAAATATCTCAGTAAGGCTATGAAGACTTCACACTCTTTCTTAGTAAGGGATGTACCTAACTTGATCCACTTTGGGTCATCTAGGGACCCAATGTTAATGTCTATTGTATCTTCAACTAGAAGATTGGAGCCATCATCAAGGATAGTTGGTAATGATTTGAATTCATTGGTAACATTAGAGTCTTCTATTAGGATTGGTTCTTTGACAAGCACTCCAAGACATGATGAATCATAATCTCCTAATGGGAGATCAAGCCACATGACAAAGATAATTAGAGATTATTGTATGACTTGATCAAAGGCTTCTTGCCTTTCAATATTGAATTCAAACCCATTATCATGTTCATTTTTGGCATCCTCTTGAATGATTTGATCAAAATCCTAATTCTCTTTAGGGCTGTACTTAGATCCATAGTGAACTTCATCATTGTTAGTTAATTGTATGATTTTATCAAAATCTTGATGCTCTTCAATAATAAATTTGGACCTATAGACACGTTCATCATTGGTGGTCTCCTAGTCTATACATGAAGAAGGTTCAACACCCCCATCTAGTGTCACTTGAAATAGGTTTTCACTACTAGGCTAGCCTTTATCTTTACTATTTCCCTAGTCAAAAAGAGCCTCAAATAGGTTTTCACTTTGAGACCTCAATTTTTTATTTATTTATTTTTTGGCTAAGGGTGTTCAGCCATTCTCCAAAATAGGTTTTAGGATCTAATTTAATTGAGAATCCTGATTTATGATCTCCCAATGGAACATTATCCTAAAGGCCTAGAAAATCATAGAATGCTTCATCATTTTGAAACTCATCAATTGGTATGTGTCTCTCTTGTTGGTCCCAATATATTAGTTTGAGATAATATAATGGTGGGGGATTATTATGAGTGATAAGGTGAAAGGTGTAAATGGTGTGATTATTAAATAGGTTAGTCTTGGCTAAGTCATTGAATAAGCTATGATTAGACTCTACTTTTCTATCAGCATCCTCATCACTAGTTAATGGTGATGTAACATGAGTAAGGTATATGGGGTCACCCCTAGGTGGTTTAAATCCAAGTCCATAGGGTCCTTCATACTTGGTCATAGAAATAGGTTACACCATTCCCTATAGATTTAGCCTAAGGCCCCTTTCTTCATAATCTTAACTTTCCATGATATGATTGGGAATGGGATACTTGGGGTTCTTGTAAAAATTGGCCAAATTATCATTATACAACCATGAATCATCTCCTTTGATAGGATCTTGTTTTAGGCCAAAAGTTGGTATGAAAATGACTAGTCTTGGATTATGAATGTGACCTTTGCCTTTTCTTTGCCAGTGCATATGCGACATAGCTTTAGGTCTTCCAAAGGATTTTGGGTTCTGAGGAAGCTTTGAAATATTAAATGTATCATGAGTCAAGTAATCTCTTGGGCCACTAGTTGAGATGGTAAAATGATTGGATACTTTAAGAGGTGGCATGTGAATTAGAGAATTAAGGTTATTAGGATCGATGCAATTGTCCTTTGGTAATTCAAGGAGTATTTCCTTCCTCTTATCCTAATTATTAAATGGATTCATGATAAAATGGTAGTTGTAACTTTGAAACTTATCTTGTAGATGTTTATAATGCTCATATGGATATAAATCTCCTAGAATGTTAATCTCCATCCTTGAATGGGAGAACTTGATACATTGGTGAAATGTCAATGGGATGCAAAGATCACATGTAACCAAGGCATAATTAGAAGAATATTATATGACAAATCAAGATCAAACACATGGAAAAGGGTATCATGATTTAAGGGCCCAATGATAATTGACAAGCTAATGGTGCCCTATGATTCATGATTTCGATTGTCATATGTTTTTATGGTGATTGTTTCTTCTTGGAGATCTATCATTGAATACCCAAGAAGCTTGATGATCTTGAGAGAGACTATGTTCAAACATAATCCATTATCTATAAGGACATGTTTCACTTTGTAATGCATTATATGTACTTCAATGTATAATGGATTGTTATGCAATGGGATCAATTTGGTTGAATGTGACTTGTTGGGTTGGAGCTAGGTGTCCAACTAAAGTTTGAAATTGGTCAGGGGATATGTCATTCAAAATAGTGGATTGGCTAAGGTATTAATTCAAGATTTGCTTGTGGATTATTTATGTGCACAACAAATCTAAAATGGATATTTGTGCTGGCATTTTTTGTAATTATTCCACTATATCAAATGTCTTTTCTTGAAAAATTTTAAATGGCTTATTCAAGGCCAAACGGTGGGTTGGATGATTGGTGAAGTGGTAGGTGGTTGTGGGCTTGGTATGGTAATTTTAGACCATTAAGTTGTGATTGCACAATTAGGATTAGATATAAGACTATTGTTGCTAACTAATGATGGTGGAAGGGGGCCAAATAAGATAAGTCTTAGTCACCAATACACTTAAGTATGGTCATAGGTGAATGAGGAGTTATCATTATAAGGTCCTAATGTGGTAATATCTACTTATTGGTTCACCTATGTGCAGTCCTAGGTTAAAGAAGGGTTACCATAATGATTGGATTAGTTTGGTATGACTAGAAATGGTCTTGTCTAGTTGAAATTTTGTCTAAGATTGATGGAAATGGTATTAATGCTACCTCATAAGATATGACTTAAAACTAAGTTATAGTCATGTACAATGACATGGTAGGTTTGTTAGTTGTGGCCACTATTCTAGCCTTAGTTCTATCTATTATTTTGGCTTTATTAGTTCTACTAACTCAGCCTTTCTTGTTGATGTTGTTATTGTTGCACTGGCCGATTGTTATGTTGAGGAAATGGGTTTTGATAAATGCCAAAATTATGATTAGATGTGGAAGCTCAATTATTAAATGTGATCTTTCCATTCTCTAACATATTTTGAATGACATGTTTGATTTACACACAACATTTCAAATTATGGCCTTTAACCCTATGAAACTCATACAATTGTTCTGGCTTGTACTAGTCTAACATGTCTATACCTTTATGATATTGCTATTTTGGAATAGGGTATCTAATTAGGTTATTTATTATGAGATTTAAAAAGACTACTTTGATGGGTTCTCCAAGGTTGGTAAAAGGATGATGAGTAGGTGGGTTTCTTTTTGGAGGAAGTGGGTTTAATAAAGTTAAAGGTTGTTTTATTTATTGCACTGGCTTAAGTTGTGCTTATTGTGCATACTAAAATTATTGAAGAGGTTGTTGGGTAGGAGTAAGATGAAAAGGTGGTGCTAATTGAGCAGATGGTGTTTACACCATTTGGACATGGTGTGACTCTATTACTCCATTCCAAACAAAATTCTTATTGTAGGTAAATTATTTTAACCTATCATTATTATTGACCTATGTTGATTATGATGTTTGCACTTAGTTTAGATTTTAATGTTGACTATTGGTCTAATTTTGGTTTTGGCCATTATTCTGATTAGTTGAGTTTAGTTTTATGATACCTTTATTAATAAGTTCTCTTTAGATCATTAAACTTTTGTTGATGATCTATTTAAACTTATGCGCACATTGCAACTCCAAATAGTAAGATATTTCACTTATAAATTTTTGGTAAACACAACTACTAGTTTCTTGTCTAGTAGACTATGGGTAAAGTGGATGGCAAGAGCTATCCATCACTGTAGATAAATTTCAAAGCTTTCCCTTATTTTTTTCTTTGCTTGTATTAAGTCGACCAAAGAAATCTCATGCTCAAGATTATATGAGAAGTGTTGCACAAAATTATTTGATAGATCATCAAAGTTAGAAACTAAGTTCTTTTGTAGTTTAAAAAACCATTCCAAATCCTTTCTAGCTAAACTCCTTGGAAAAAATAATAATATATAGATGTCACTATATGCCACTGGCTGAAATGCAACAAAGAACTCTATCAGATGTGCTTTGGGATCACCTTTCCCCTTATATTTTTCAAACTTAGGTGGTTCATATCTTAGAGGGAATGGAATTTTAAGTACTCCATGTTAAAAGGATATTAACAAAAATCATCCAATTTAAACTTTGTAACCTTTTTCCTAGCTGGATGGCAAAAATTGCATCCTTCATTTATTGTTATTCCTGCTCAAGGAAACTTGTTGGAATATTGGTCTGGGTTGATGGTTGGGAATTCAAAAGTGGATGAATTTGACTAGGATGTGATGGAGGGATTTTTTGGAGTAGGTTGTATTAGCTACAAAATGGTCTAGGAATGTGCATGCATAGATTAGGGTGCAATTGTTAAAATTATACTTGTGGTGGTGTGACATTCTAGTTGGGCTTAGATATATATGATTGATTTTGTGGATATTGAGGTTAGGATGGAGGATTATAACTATATTGTGCCTATTATGGTTGAATAGGGACTTTTTATTGACTATTCAAACCTTTTTATTGTGTTGGAACTTATGAGATAAGACCCTATCTCTGAACTTGTGGTATGTTTTGCATAAAAGGCAATTGCTACCTAGAAGGTACTTGAGGAACATTAGAACCTATTTTTTGTGTGAATACCTATTTGAGAAGTGGATGCATGTTGGATATTTATTACCTATCACTGACCAATATGAATACATTATTGATTAGACATCATTTGATTTTGGATTGGTATATTGGCCTATGAAAGAAGAGGTATGTTCACTGCTACCTAGTGAGGTGGAACCTTGATTTCCCCCTATTGAGGTGGTAATGTGTTTGAACTTTGTTGCATTCGGATACTTGATTGTGCCTACTATTATGAAATACTTCTCATCACATTTTAGGGAGGAGTAAGATTTGACACATTTAATTGTGGTACAGAAATGCTTGTTCGTTAGCTACTTAATCTTGTTGGTTGTGCACTTGAAGAAGCAACTGGTTGAGGATTGGAAGTAGTTGGTTGAGTTTGGGATGTATAAATTCATACTCCCTAATTTTAAAAACCACTAATAGTACTATCTAAAGGCACATTTTATTGTTGATTGATTATTTGTGTGCCAACACCATTTTGGTTTAAATTGGATGTTACTTGCACATTATCCCCTATGTTTTTCTTAGTATCATACATAGAAACTAGAGATATTTCCTCTATAATTAGTGTATTAAACATGGTTTTTACTAAATTTTTTTGCATAAATGGGTCTAAACCATGATTTTTGTAACTTGTCAACTCTATTAAAACTTCTATTTGAGGAGCTAGATTAATAAGAGGTGCATTTAACAAGACCATATTAGTGAAATTGTGCACTAAATTGAGATATGTCTAGTATGCTTGATGCATTTGAATGAAGTGGTCATCCATGAGACCTCTTTTTGGGATAAGCACATGGGGGTTTTGATAAGGTATTGCTATAATGGCTTTATGATTTCTAGAAGAGAACTATCATGAGTCTTATTGTAAAACATGTTGGATTCTCTCTTTCTATATTTTATAAGTTTTCATACCCTACCTCTATGGTTATATTAAGATCATATGTTGATAGTATTATTATGTGATAAGTTTGTTGTTAAGTATTTTCTACAACTGATGGTATACTAGATAAGTATTGGGCCATTATATCTTGATCTTGATCTATATATGGAGGTGTACTAACCAAATAACTAGCCAAAGGATCTTGACTTTGTCCTTGTGGTTGAATGTTTTGGGGTGGATAATAATCTATTTCCTAAATGAAATTGTCTTTATTAGGGTTTTCCATAAAGTCCCCTTGTGTGAAAGTATTTCCATATCTAGAATAGTACATGATTCCACTACATTTATAATGAGCCATGTTCAAATTAAATGACAAATATTTCACAACAAGAGAAGGGATTAAGGTTTTATAAACTCTATAAAATCTATGCCTTTTGTAAATATAAAGGGTTTAAACATGATCTAGCTTAGTCAAAGGTGGAGATAAATCTTTAAAAATTCTATGAAAAGAATTGATAAAAATAATGTATCATCAAATGAAAAATGCTAAGTTTTTGATACACATAAAGGTCATGTAAAATTACCTAAGAATCAAACTACCAAACTTTAATGTTGAAACATGTGCCAAGTAGGTCTAACCTACTAAAGGGAAAAGTTGTTAGGTCTTTTATCCAAATTCAGAGTCAAAAGATAGGCTCAAATAGGATATGTGAGAACTAATGGCCAAACGATGGAAAAATATTGACTTAAAAAGGATGATTGATTAATCTAACAAACTTGGAATAGTTTAACATAGACAAGGTACATGAATATAGGCATAAAACATGATCTAATTGGTATAATATGCTAAACAAGAGATCATGTTTAACCAATATAATCTTAAAACAATATAATTTTTCAAATTTGAGTGATGAATTAACCCAAGTTACATAATCCAAAAGAGGAAGATCTGGGTATCAACCCCACAAATTGAGGTCTAAACTGAAATCAACTAATATTTGAGTTTGAACTTATAATAGTTAATCAAGGACTCAACTAAGGATAAATTATAAATTTTATGACAAAGAGCTATAAAGAATTGAACAATGTTACCACACTAATCTAATATTCAACAAGGCTCAAGTGATTGGTTGTAAATAAATGATAATGAAGAGGTAAGATGAAATAAGACAAGTCTTTTGAAATAAAATGGGTAGCCTAATGACATTAGCACTCCTAAAAGATAATGTAAAAAATGGTTTATGTTTAAAGACTTCAAAGGCACAAGATTTTGAAATGATTTAGGAAACATAATGGTGCCCTCCTCAATCAAGTGTTACTCCCAATGTTTTGACATAAAGGGGAATGTTTGTTAAGCTAAATCAAAGTGTCATATAGATGGCATAATGCCTCCTCAAACAATGAAGTGATGTGGAATCATGACTTGTCAAATGACATGGTTTGAATAATAAAATTTTAAGTCTAATACACCAAGAAAAAATGACCAAAATACACTAAGTATAATCATCTAAATCCTAGCAAGGGTATGAAAATGTGGGGATGACTAAACTAATTATTTTTTGAATGTTATAGATGGATCAATTACATAATGAATTTCATGCTAAATGATGCAAAATAAATGCACTTTAATTAGGTATCTATGGCACTTGGATTTTTGCAAAAAGGTCTTACCTTTTTTGCAACCACTACATTTGTCACTTGCTCAATGTAGTGTGATATCGAATGTGCAAATACATCATGGTGCTTAACCCCAACACTAATGGGTGATTTAACCACTCAAATATTCAATCCTAGTAGGGGTGATGAAGTCAATGTTGGGAGATGAAACCCTAGGTCAAAGCTTCCCTAAATAACTTGTGGGAGGTAATTAAGTCCTCCTCATAAGCTAAGATGCATGAAATAAATGACACAATAGAAAGACTTTATGGTCACCTCAATATCACCCAATATTATTGTGATTTTTAGGGAGAGATTTAAATGACATTATTTCCATGCTTCAGATAGGCTCAAAGTGTGATGAGATGGCACTTTTGATCCCAAAAGTTCCCTAAAGGGGATGGATGGGAGAGCATACACGCATGTCTCTTTTCACAAAAATACACAATCAACCAGTAAGTTTACAAATAATTGAAGTGAATTTAATTTCATTGCACCAAATTGAAAGCCTTTTATTAGATTTTTTACTATCCCCTTGGCTTTAAGAAGTGTAAATGAAAATAATTGCAAACCACCTAAAAAAAATTTGGCACTTTTGATCCAAAAAGTTTCTTGAAGGGGATGGATGGGAGAGCATACATGCACAATTCCATATTTAATCAAAAAATATTAGAATAAATAGATAATGAAAACAACTTGCAAATTTTTTTAAAGTGTATTCAATTTTATATCACTAAATAAAAATTGTGGTGTTGTTCTTTTATCCCCTTGGATTTAATTTGTGAACTTTGAAAGAAACCACAAAAACTTAACCAATAAAACACCCTAAAAAGTTTATTTAAACACCAAAATGAAGGATTCTTAGTTTGTTTTAGACATCCAAATGAATTTCAAAAATACTAATTTAGATTGAAATGGTTTTCTCCAAATGGGTCCTGTAAAGAAATGGTCAAAACTTTGTTTAGCCTTGAAGCTTATTTATCAAATGAGACAAGCAACTTTGAAGGGTTAAATATGTTGACCCGAAGGAAAAACCCCAAAAAAATAAACATGTTAAGTTAGGCAAAGGTTATAAAAAATCTAAATAAAAATAAAATAAAAGAAACTTAAGGAAAAAAACTATGAAACATGCAAACAAGTTAGAAGGTAAAAAACAAGAAAACTGAACACAAAAATCATAAAAACCTGTAGTCAATAATTTATCCATAACTTTTAAAATATACATCCATTTGTAACTAAATTTTTTTAGTTTATTTATAGGTCCAGGATACACCTTTATACAAAAATTTGGGTCAAAAGAGTAGATAAAAGTAAATTTATTAGCTATGTACTAACCATTTTTATTAGAAAATTGAAAAATAGAAAGTGACAGTCACTAAAAGAGTTATAACTTCTAAAATATAAAGAGGAATTTTTTTGAAATTTTCAAATAATATCAATAACATATTTATATATACTCCTACAAAAATTTAATAAAATATTGAGTCAATAAAAAGTTATTAATTCTTTATGCGCCATTTTTACTCTAGCAAAATAAAAACAACAACAAAAAAAGAATTAAAACTATGAATACAAATAAATTTATAGGTTGCACAATCATGTAGATAGTCCCACCAGGTGTGCCATTTGTGATCAAGGAATTTGATAAAGAGATGAGGTTAGATCAAGTGTTAGTCCATAAAACTATGAAATCGACACACTAACATGCTAACATCTCTAATTTTAGATCTTAGGGGGAGCTTAATGAATAAAAAATAATTGAAAATCCAACTAAAATGTAAAGAACAATAATATTTACCTTCCTTGAGAGCTTCAAATTATTTATTCATTTATATTTCTTTATTTATGCATAATAATTCTTCATCAATGACATATGACTAACATCATCTTCTCTATGCACCATTTTTGAATGCTTGGATTGATTGATAGTTTGGCTCAATTTCAACATTATAACACTAAGATTTTATCTTCATGAATCTATTCTTGAATTATAACTCTAATTTTAATGAGATCTCAAATGAAGAGCTCTAGACTTATTTTTATAGGCTTTCAATTCCCTTAGAATGGGTTAAATCTGACAATGGTTGAGTTTATTAAGCTTGGTTGAGTTTGGCATATTTCTAAGATATTCTTTTAGATATTTTCCAAAAGTGACAACTCACAACCATGGTTGAGTTTATTAAATTTTGTTGAGTTTGTCATATTCCTAGGATATTCTTTTAGATATTTTCTAAAAGTGACAACTCACAACGGTAAGATGCTCTTGAATTTATTTTTTAGTAATTGATTTATTAGATCATGGGTGAACTCAATTAAGATCTAAAATTGATTTAACTTGCTAATTGATTTTGATGAGGGTGTGAAAGTTAATTAGTTATTTTTAGGCATTTGGTCATTTATTTGATTTTGATTAATTTAATGTATGTATTTACCTTGTTTAATTGATTTAATAGGCCAAATTAATTTAATACAAGGTTATGAAGCCAAATTTGAGACTAATAGAAATTCTTTGGCTAGATATTCAATGATTGAAAAGAATTGGCCTAAATTTGGATATGAAGCCATTGGTGTCCAAATTTAGGTGTCTACAATATGATCCCTTTAGTTTGAACGGTTACAGTATATAGGTGGATTATCTCTTTAATATAAGGAGTCAACAGCAATCTCGAATACTATAAATCACTCAACAAACCTATATTCTCTCAACTTCTCCCCTAGGACTCTCTCGTAATATATCTTAGATACCTCTATCTATGTGAGTTAAAATTCACTCAAATTTTTATCTAACTATTACAATATTTACTCACCCATGTGAGTAATAACACAAATTTTTGTAATAAATGAATACTGGAATCACATGGATCGAATGCTTGGAGTGAGTTTTCTAAAAATGGAATAATATAGGCTAACACCTATAGATAATAAATACGTGAAGAGATAAGCAATTTAGCTATTAGATAATTATTTTATAAGAGAAATTTTAATCCATTATGCCATGAAAGTATTGAAATATAATAAGGGTGAAAATATTAAAATGGGTATGGATTCTAGAGTGATAAAAATATCACTATCAAGTATATATTTACATTTCAACTAGTGGATGACTTGATGGATTGTTTGAGTGCATCAAGGTAATTCATAAAGATATACCTTAGGAGTGGGTATCACTAAATCATAAGGATATAATATAATAAGTGGAAGACTAAGTTCAATATGATAGATGGGTTGTATGAGTGACTTGTTAATCAATTCATATTTTCATATCCATATAGTAAATTCATGAGACTTACTAATTCAGTGTTACAGATATATTTGGGTAAGTATTTCATTATTTATCTTGATGGAATTTTGATATTTAGTCATTCGAAGAAAGAAAATTTGTGCATTTTAAGTTGGTATTGAAAAAATTAAATGAGGACAAGTTATTGGTTAGATTTAATAAATTCATTAAATAGAATTTTATATCTTTATCATTATTGATATCAAAAGAGGTTTTGAAAATGGACCTTGAAAAGGTAGAAGAAATTGTTGAATGTCCATCACCAAAAAACATGTTTGAGGCTAGAAGTTTTCATGGGTTAGAAAGTTTATATAGAATACTAATTAATAACTTAAGTGGTATATGTGAACCCATTATTAATGGAATGAATACTGATAAAAATAAGCTTAAGTGTAATATTTCATTACGAAATAGTTTTAAGTTTTTGAATAACTAGGTAATAGAACAATCGTTATTAGCATTTCATGATTTTAGTAAAGTGTTTCAAGTTGATTGTCATGAAAATGGGACAAACATAGGACCAATGTTCATAAAAAATGTAATATTATTATCTAATTTAGTAATAATTTTAATTATGCCAAGAATAATAATTTAGTATATGAGCAATATTTATATTCTATGGTATAAACCTTAAAGAAGTGGAGGCACTATTTTTTACCAAGGAGATCTTTTTGTACATAGATTACCAACCATTTAAATTAACAAAAAATCAAGATAAGTTGAACAAAAATAATATTAAATGGGTTGAATTTATTTAAAGTTGCTAATTTTTAATATGTATAGGATTGGTCAATTTGATATTGTTGTTGATTACTTAATTATAAAAGATATTATAGTGAATGAGTTGAAGATAAGAGTCATTGGGTTGATGCAATGAAATAATTATATGAGGAGGATATTAATTTATAAGATGTATGGGAAGCATGAATGAATCTATAAAACATGGAAATAATGATATGGTTAGTATATATGTTATAAGATGGATTATTTTTTGAGGTAAATAGTGTTGTGTTCTAGCACACCCCATTCTCAAAATTAAAATAAGGACCCATTATTTTGAAGATGTATTTGTTCATTGTCCATATAAACCTTAGAAATTTTGATATTTATCAAGTGTGTACAATCCTAAAGTTATTTTAAATGTCTAATTTTATCACAAAAAAGTTCCATAAGGGACAAAATCAGATCTTGGACATTGTTCATGAATTATTTTTCACCTTGGATTATGTTTTATACTTTAAAAATATGTATTCAATATTATGTTTTGATTTAATAGACTGATGATACTAATGATGTTATGTCCTAGTTTATTTTCACTTAGTTTTTCTCCTATACAGTCTATTTCATGATTAGTTTGTTACATGATATCTCTAGAGTATCTCTGAGCTCATCTAATTATCCCACATGGCATCATCTCACTCATTTATAACCTTTAGTGACTGACCAATCCTTTATTTTATTCATGTCACTGAGATAATTCCAAGTGGCATTATCTCACCCATTTTTTAATTATCTCATAATTATGTAAATTCAAAAATATTTTGATTTTATGGAGTGGTGAGATCCATCCAAGTGGAATCATCCCATCTCAATCAAAAAATTAAAAGTCATGGATTCATCCAGCTGAGTGGAGCAGTAGAAGCTATCTATGTGTCATCATCCCATTAACCAAGAGCTCAAACATAAGTCATAGAGAGATATAGTAAAGAGGATAAATGAGAGACATGCACATGTCATCATCCCATTAACCAATATCTCAAGTGTAAAATTACAAGTCATGGAGTCATCTAGGCAAGTGGAGTGGCGAGAGCCATCTATGTGTCATCATCCTGTTAACCTAAAACTCAATAATAAAAGTAAAAGTCATGGAGTAATATACATGATAAGAGTAGTGAGAACCATACACATGTCATCATATTATGAACTCAGATTTCAATCAAAAAATTACAAGTCATGGAGTCATTCAGGTGAGTAGAGTAGTGAGATCTTGCCAAGTGTCATCATCTCAGGCACCTATAATTTGACATACATAAGGTACCATGGCATAGTCAAAAGGATTTATATAAATTAATGGGATTGATCCATGTGTTAAAATATCAACCATGTATAGTGTATGAAACATATAATACAGGGTTTTATACTCTAGATAAGTAGATCCCTCAGATCTTACCAAGTGCCACCGTCTTAATAGTCTATGGAGAAAATAAATAAAGTACACAAGGTCAAAATTTAGTCAACAATGAATAATTGATACATAAACACATGTATCCAAGATAAATAATAAAATATAAATACATGAAATAAATCTATGAGAGCATGAAAAGGGGACATATATCATACGAAGATGACAAGGAAACTAGGAATACTGAAAAAAGACACATGGTGATAAAACATATTAATTGGGCAGTGTGAAATCATAATTCAAATAAGAAAAATTAGATGGGGAAGGGATAAAAATAAATTATCTCAATTAATTCAAACAAATTCATAACTTAATTAATATAATTCACATATCAAATGAATCAAAATTAATATATTCATTTGCAAAGTAAGATTTAATCACATTGACTTCTAACTACCTAGCACACATCATAAATTTGAGTTTCATAGTGACTAAGAGACAATGAGATTTTATATAACATATAATTAATTTAAATTTTCAAATGGACTACTCATCTCTCACTCCTTTTCTTTCAACATATTTTATTTCAAACATGACCAAATATACAAAAACAATGTTTAATTTAGCAGCACTACAACATAAATTCAAACATTATTCAGCTATTTGGGATGAATTGGAATCTACAAAACCATGCAAGGTATTATATCATTAATATCTCCTCACCCAAATATATAAATATGAAATATTAGATATTAACATAGTAGGCCTAGATAATGCTATGATGAAACTAGATTTAATTTCCTATATTGACTTACTCTAACTTATTTCTAGATAGTAAAATTATAGGGTAAATCTTGTATCATAGTCTAAATACTAACCTTATGGCTTACATTGGAGGTAATTCCTTTGAGAAGTATTATATACTTCTTAACCTTGAGATAACCTATGGCTAGGTTATGGTCAATTCATGTATACTTATGAATTTGATCCCTGGTAAACTACATCAGTGGGCCAAGAACCTAAATAACTGAAAAATTAGATGCCTAGTTTATTTTATCCCCATAACATCTTTCAGAATAGGTATAATAATGAATATGGATCTTTTGAATTGATTTTATGGTTTCCATAGCATTTCTCATGTCTAGGATATATGGTTCCCACTATTAGATACCATTCTAAGATAAAAATAATAATTTCCCTAAGTGAAATTATTAATTTTAACTTGATGAATCACATTAATAATATAAGTAAGCTACCTATTGGAAATTTATACATGATGTAATATATCATGGATGACATAACTACCATAATTCATTCATCCTTTGTATAACTCTAGGAACCCTCTATAGAATACCCCAAAAATAGGATTTGTGATGAATTTAACATTCTTCATGTACACAAGTTCAAAAAGTAGATTAAGTGGTTTATAAAGACATTACACCCCATGGTATATTATACCATCTATGGATAAAATATTCCTATATTTATATACCAAATTAAGAGAACTATAAATAAAATAGGTGACTACTAGTACTACCTAAAGTGTACTATAGTTAGGATACATAACACCATAACACAACCTCTATATTTACCACATCTCATTCCTAATAAAATGGTAGATAAATAAATTACTGCACAATTGGTAAATAGTGCATATCTTTAGTTGATAGGTGCTAGATATGGCACCCAAATCCTCTTAGCATTGACCACATACAATATACAATTTAGGAACACCTTGTCTCCATGGGAAAAATTAGAATGCACTATAGTCTAAATATGACATCTTTTCAAGTACTAAGACCCTAGGATTAATGTCAAATAACCCTTAAATAAATAAGAGAAGAATGTTAAAATTATTTATGGGCATGAATCATATATCCATGATTTTATATTAATGAATACTCAAGATGATATTGAGGTTGTTATTAAAATCCACAACATTGGCATGTCGATGATAGTATCTGAGAGGATCCAATATGATCCTACAATCACACATGAGGATGCTAAAATGATAGATAGAGAGAAATGAACCTCTATGCCAATTCATGGGTTTCCTCATTGGACAAGAGAAAAAAAGGAAACTAATGAATATGAGGAGATAGGTCCATATGGGGAAGTAGATTCCCAATATAGAACTAGTTTTGTCTAAGCATTCACCATGACTTTAACTATTTCTACTTCTCTTTCAACTATAACTAGCATAGAGGTATTTGAAATTTCGAACAAAGTTATAGGCCCATTTTATTTCACACATCTACCTCCATTATAAATAATTCAATAAGTGATGCTCCCTTCATTTTTGCCTAAATTTTCTATCAATGTTAATCCTCCATCACTAGTAAATACCATGTCTCTACCCATGAATGCATCCATTCCCACTTCACCTCCACCTTCCAACATTGTGACTCATTTATATCCCATTCCACCCACATTAGGGCCATCCCTTAATCCTCCTAAGCAACCTCTAAATACTTTTGAAAGGAACCTTATGAATCCTATTATATCTCTTGAGGATTTACAATAATAAAAGAGGCCTTTTGAAGGATTATTTTTTATAGGAGCCCTTTTGTATGAGGATTCTAAGGGGTAGCCTGAGGAGGAGTAGAGAGAAATTTAATAAGAAGAAGAAGACAAGGTGCATGTAGGAGTAGAACCCATTTAAATTAAATATGATGATGAAGAATGTGAGTGGTTATCTTAAGAAGACACAAAACCTAAGGGGACTAAACTTTAAGAGGATATAGATGAAGACAAAGAGGAAGAGACTTAATCTAGGTAAAAAAACATGTATATGTATAGAGGAGGTTGAACAAGGAAACGTTAACTTAGTTAAAATTGAGTTATTAATAGACAAGGAAAGAGATAAAAAATAAGGCAAAAATTTAACAAGAATTCCATCTCAAGGATCATTATTAGCTATGCCACCTAGCTCTCCATCTCAGGGTGCAACAACAACAACTATAGTAACAAATGTACCCCTATCTTCCTCCTAAAATGTGAGTATCTAGGTCCATGATTATTTCATAACTTCTTTAATTTACACTACTAAAATAAGGAACACTTATTATTTGAATTATTTAGTCCCACCAAATAAGTCCCAAGCATCCATAATGCCAATTTTGACTACCGCAACCCAAAATCCTAAAATTGGGGATTTTTATCTTATTTATCAACCTATTGAGGATTCCCCTACTATGATTTAACCCTAAATTTGGATGAGGATCTTATTGGGATAGATAGGGATAAGAATATAAATAAATAAACACAAGGCTGATAAACAGATCTATAACAAGCCACTTAATTTTAAAAACTCATATAAACCATATACTGAATTTATTATACTGAGATAGGTTAAAAATAGAAAGTAAAACTATGTCAAATATGATAATGAAAAATAAATAAGATATTTAGCTAGTTATGATGTTAATACATATATGAATATAGAATAGGTAAGAACTATATTAGAAGAATATTTTGGACTAGTCACTAAATTAAAAAATTTATGCCTCTATAGCCATGAACACTTGCGTTAGCCTGGGATGGTTGTGTCAACACTAGTGTCTGGGTTGGACACATGTGTCTTATATAGAATATATAAAAAAATAATATGTAACCAACTATATTATTTTGTGTTTTTCATTACCTTAATTTTTATGCATTCAAATCTAGGTCATGGACTATCACTCCTTTTAAAATATCAAAACCCCAAGTTCTTCATCTTTATTTTGGCTATGGGAAAAATGGGTTAGTGGGAACATGGTTTTGATCCACCCTAAATAACCCTATATTAATTTGATATTTCTATATAGAAAATAATTTTAAGATGGCCTCAAAATAATGTAGTTCTCTCCTATGTGTTGGATTATGTGTGAATCATGCAATATGTGATAACCAAGTACAATAGTGATCTCACTCACAACTAGGAAAATATAGCTCTTAGGTTGATCCTTCAATAATTAAAACATATAGATGTGTTATCACTATGAATAATATGGAAATAATATAAAATAGGGAAGATTTGCTCACTTAAATTCTTGATTAAATGTTTTTGGTAGGTTCCATGGTGAGTAGGTATGAATTTTCTAAGAGAGATATGAATAAGGGTTGATCTTGTATTTATACCAAATATTTTTGGAAAATATCTCACATAAAAACATTAAGCTAACCATTAGGATACTTTTAATTTTAAAATTATCTATCTTTAGGGTGATAGATACTTATGTTAGAGTAAGACACCTGAATCAACGTAGGTGTCTATCTAAGACACAAGTTTCCAAGGAGTATGAAAATAGGTGTAAATAGGTGTAGGATTAGAACATGTAGAGGTAGAAGATAATTAAGTTTTAATCATTATAGGAAAGTTATATAGCTTGGTTCATAAATATAATACTTTTTGGACTAAGAGATAGTAAAGGGTCACAAGAGAGAGTAGGTTCAATACTTGTGTAAGTGGGAAAGGTATAAAACTAATAAGAAAAACCAAGATCTAAATTTTTCAAGTGTACAAGACTGAGATGCTATATAATTCATAGTGTTTACATTCTCCCATTTAATCTAGTAATTAAATTTATAGTTTAAAAAAAGTAATGCATACCTAAGTGTGTATAACATACCTTGTTTTTGCTTGAGTTCAACTTGAGTGCTTTTTTGGTGACTGACACCTATGTATTGATGCAAACATCTTGAATTTTATAAATTTAATTTTAAATATGCATCATTATGAATCACTAAAATTTATATTAGAAAAAATATATAAATCTATGAAGTGCATATATCTAAGGAGATATATAGAGAGAGATAGAAGGGCACATGTTTCCAACCTTGGACAAAAGATGAATTACTAGAAATTGAGAGTAGCTCAATTATGAAACACAATCATACTTATAACCTATTGAGTATGAGTGAACTACATCAACTACACTATCAAACTAATGAATCTAGATGATACAATTAATTACAACCTTAAAAATTGGTGAGATTGAGTGATTTAATCATTTCAACCATACCAAAAAGTGAACCAACTATTGTAGTAGATTAGTTAAATATAGTTCATAAAATTTCAACTTGATGGGTGTTGAAAATCCCTAAATTTTTTATAAATCTAAAACTAATTTTGATTTTTCAACATTAGGTGTATATTGCATAACATATATACCTTAATTATGTCTCATGAAATATGTGTAAAAATGGTACCAAAGTATATAATTCTATCAAAAATCTGTATATAGAACATATAAATGTTTTTTGGCCAATTTGGAAATTTGAATAAGTATGGGTGAAATGTTGCCATAACATGTTCCCATTATCCATGGAGAATTATGAAAATTGATTAAGTTTCAATGTGGAGGACATGTTTCCAAAACATTCCCCCACTATTATGGGTAATTTGAATACTAAATAAATGTGGAGAACATGTTTCCAAAACATTCCCCCATTATAAATTTAAAACTATTAATGTGTGGAAGCCATGCCTCTATGGCATGCCCCCATTAATATGCACCTTGTTTGAGGTGATGGAAGATGTAAATTGGTAGTTACCTCACTTGAAAGGGATAAGATAACCATATAACTATGAATGCACCTTGTAACATATAAGAGAATATGTCTAGGTAAATATATCATTGAAGCACATATAATGTGATCACATCAAATATTAAGATACATGATAAAGATCATACCAACATATAGATAGTAATAAAACAAGTTCAATAAAAATTCAAGCACACACACAATATCATTCAAAATCAAATAAATAATCAATTATCTAGGGAGACTGCAAATAAGGGGCATTTTAAAATGCCACACAATCAAATGGACATGACTTAATCAAATACCCATAAAATAAAGAATGACCACATATATTCAAATGTTAAATTAATAAAAAAAGGGATGGGGTCTAAAAAAATTAAGCATATTTAATAAATAAGAACAAGGCAAGAAACTCAATGAAGTGCATAAAGGAAATCATAAACAACTAGTATAAACATATCATAGTATCTCATGGATCCAATATGTTAGAAAAAAATGTAAATCACATACCATATTAATTATACTATAAAATATATAATCATGGATAAAGGAATGTGTAAGTACATATATGAGCTCAAAAATGATAATGTAAAGTGACCATAGAAGGATATAAGTTGTATGCATTGTGATCATAGAGGTAGATGCCCCCAATGTCCTGGTGATGTGAGTAGGGGAAATACCAACATCCAAGAGTGAATAGATCATGTATATGTGTATGCCTATATCACACTCAAATAGAATCATGGAACACATGTACTGATTGATAATCTATCCATCACCATGTAACTAACAACACATATGCCAAGGAGCCAATAGAATATGTAGATGCCAATTTTTTTTGGATTTTTAAAATTTTGGATTTTTTGGTATTTTTATATATGTGAAGATACTATCCTATGATAACATATAAAGGATGATCATATATATATATACCCACTATGAATGTGGTGTAATAAACTAATGACATTACTGATGAGTATGTATATATATAATATTCACTTTAATATCTGGGATGCTTTGTATATGTAAATGAGAATATGTGGTTGTGAAGAAATAATAGGATTAATAATATTTGGGGTTCATGGAACTCATAATTGGGTGATTTTTTGATCTATTTGGAATAATAGTAATACGAACATGTGTAGGTGCTCTGTATCAATTGAATTTGGTGTGTAGTAGATGATGATTTTGTATAACCCATTATGGATCTCTAATGTAATGGTATCTCAAGTAATGGACACATATTAAATGGGATTCAATGTTGCTTACCATTTTACAATTGTATTTTTCTTAGTAGGCTTGAAAATTAAGTGCCTAGGTATAAATTCATCTTATTTAAGAGGATGCTCATATAAACTCTAAAAAATTTTTACCTAATTAATGTAAATGTATTTAACACACTCAAGCACTGTAGAAGTATCACTCAAAAATTATGTATCCAAGATCATCACAATAACATATAAAATACACCAATGAAGGTATAACTAAAAATGCAGTTACCACATGTGTAAGACCCATTTGTAAAGGTAAGTCAATCTCACCAAGAACCTGCTACAATGTCCCATTGAATGTTATAACTAATATAGTAGAAGCGTATAAATCATGATGATTATAACCCATGTGTGTAAGTAATATCATGATATAAATATTCTTGCTTGCACCATTATCAATCATAAGGCTATGTATAGGTTGTTTATCAAAGCATTATCAAATGAATAAAAAATGAATATATAAATCATTATCCTTAATCTCACTATCATTGAAATTAATATAAGGTTTTTAAACCATATAAGGTGTATTCCATGTGTAAGTACCATTAATCCCATGTAGTGGGTGCACATAGTGGGATGGAAGAGCATTTGTGTTTTATACCATTTTCACCTTTATGTCATTCTTAAAATTGTATTACAAAGGATTGTTAAATATTTTATATTTTTGGTGATCACCAGGTTGTGAACCTAATTACTTTGGAGGATATGAAAATGTAATATTATAGTCATAGAAGAGGTCTTATATCTTATGCTTCAAGGTAAAACATATATTCATAGAATGACCAAGGCCTTAGTGATAATCAAAATAAGCATTTTCATCATATCATTTGGGTAGAAGCCAAATTATATCAACCTCTATAGAAGGGATAAATATAAGATGATACTTTACTAATTGTGGGAGTAATGAAGTAGGATATAAAAGTAAATGTGAAAATTATTCCCATGGTGCATTAGATAAAACAAGTCAATTGGGATACTATGAAATTGCATTAACCATGGTTTTTTTTTAAAATTTTTAAGCTTAGGTGGTTTCAAATTATAACTTTTTGACTATAAATTTGGCATTGGATGTATATGTAGTTGGTGTGTTTGCTACATACTTAAGTTTATTAAATGAAATAAACTTCATTTCATGATCTTGAACAACATGGTGTAAGTCATCTAAGGATTTGAACTTTTTTAAAATAATGGACTCGTATAAAGGAGTAATCAAAATTTCCTTGAATATTTATTGAATTTATTTGTCTTCAATATGATTGGTATTTTTAGACAACATTATGTTGTACCTCAAGACATATTCATTGATAGGTTCATTTTTTCCTTATTTTATTTTTCAATTTGGACATAGGAGACATTTTTGATAATATTAATAGAAAAAGTGTGCCAAAAATTGATTTGAAATAGGTTTTAATGCTTTAATATATTGAAGAGGTAAATCATAAAACCACCTTGAAGCATAGTCTTTGAGATACCCTGAAAATAATTTGGTCAAAATTTTATCATTGGAGGCATAATCAAGGCATGATACAAAGAAGGATTGAATATGTTGATTATGATCACCCTCGCTATCATAAAATGTGAACTTAGGTCCAACAAAACCCATTGGTAAAGGGTACAAAGATATATCAAGTGAAAAAGGGTTATGCAACACATATTGGGAATTAATAACATGAATATATTTTAAATCCTTGTGTTCAATGTTTATAACCTTGTCTTCTAAGTTATTTATAACTTGAAGGAGAATTTGTATTGTAGACCCATTGGGATTTATATGACCAAGTTGAGAATTCACCAAAGGGGATATAACTATGGTTTTAATATAATAGGCAGTGATTATGGTATTTGAGTTGAAATAATTGATAATTACATGGTAATTGTATCAACAACATTTTTATCCATGGGGGAAAAAGGCCGAAAAATAGAATCTATGTCGCCACAAAATGTAAGAAGATTAGTTGGTATGGAATCAGTTGTGTTACTCTCTGAAGATTCACCATTACTAGGTGGGGAATATTTTACCTTAACAAGCTTATTGATTTCATCTCTTGTGATATATAAATAGGCATCCATTAAGATTTTTTGTTATGGAGATGAGCGACTAATGCTTCTTTATCTTCCATTTAAAATTGGGGGTTTTTGTTGATATTTTCCATTGCTTAGAAATGAATCATTACATAATTTGAACAAGAAACCAAAACCCTAGCTAACTGAAAAACCCTAGGAAAATAAATGCATTTACATAGGTTAGGTTCACCAAATGTTTAACCCTAAATTTGGACATGGATTTTATAAGGATATATATGGTTAATAATATATAAATTTATAAACATAAGGGTGATGGATAAATATATATCATGTCAATTAATTTTCAAACTTAGATAAATAATATTCTGAATTAAATGTTGAGATATTCTAAAAATAGAAAGTAAAACTATGATATATATTGAAATGATAATGAACACAAGGTACTTAACTAGTTATGATATTAATACATATCTAGATTTATAACATGAAGGAAACAAATTAGAAGAAGATTATATAATAGTCATTGAATTATCGATTAAGTGCCTCTGTAGTCACAGACACTTGTATCACACTAGGATATTTCCATCGATGTTATTATTTGGATTAAATGTAGGTGTCTAGTATAGACTACCTACTAAAATTAGATGTCACCACCTAGATGCTTTTGGGTTTTGTTTCACCTTTGCCATGGTGCTATTAGGATTATCCTATATTAATTCACCATATGGTGGAGTTATAAATAAATGTAATTGTTTATTTTATTTTACTAGTTTAGTTGTTATTTGATTGTCTCTATCCCACCATTTGTGAGTTTTTATGTATGAGTGTTTATCATAGGGGTAGAATAGGGATAATTTTATTTATTTGAATAAATTGGTTTTATTTTTTAATCTACATTCTTTGGTTATGGATGTGATAAGCAATATAATTCTTATAAGGATTACTGTTATACTTTGTGTTTGTCATGATTAGAATTATTTTAACAAAATTAATTAATTTATAATATATGGTATCAGAGCAGAGAGGTTTTGTTTCTGTGAAAAGGTGTAGGAAAGTTGTAACAAGTTCTTGGAGAACATTAGAGAGGTTTGAGTAGCAAGAAATCCATAGAGATCCCTACCTCCTCTCAGGCAAGTCCCCTATCCACACCACACAATGTGTTGTTGCACAAGATTTGTATTAGAATATAAGTGGCATATAAGTGACATAGAAGAATTAAGCAACAATAGAAGAATTTTGCTAAACCATAAAAATCTAGTTAGCATGTTTTAAAGATTCTATCATTTATTTTCTATTGAATTTCCCTATATTTAAAAAAATAAGTAGATTAAGGAAAAGGGGTTTTTTGAAGTAATTTTTATTTGTAATTTATTCAACACTAAAGCATTCAATTTGAATATTATCTATTTTATTATATTTTTTTAAGTAGAAAAAATAATTTGAAATATTTTCCCAAAAATTATCACAACTTTTTCATTTATTAACAAAATTTGATGACTTAAATTGATCTAAAAAGTTGAATAATAAGAGAAAAAAAATCTAGAAATCATTCAGAGAAATGTGAAATCTACTTAAGGTTAAAAAATATGTTTTTTGTTTTTTGTACATGAGTAATATTCATTCCCATCTACTTAGTAATGGTGTTTTGAGGCCTTGAAACATCCAAAGGTAGAAACAAGGCATTTAATCTACTATAAATGGCATTTCATAGCTCCTGAGGTGTTTCATGGCATTCCAATAACCTCAAATATGGCATCCCAGTTTGGAGATAAAAATAAAGTGAGTTGTAATCATATCTTAAATAAAATTGGCATAGTGTTATGGATAAAATCTAAGAATTCAAAAGAATAAAATAGGTTCCTCTCTAGGTAACCCTATTTAGGGTGAAATGTTTTTTATAAAAAACTAGTCACTATTTTTACTTTATATAAAATATCCTCTAGATAAGATTACATGTAGTCTTATAACCCACTTAGAAAAAGGATATGTCTTAGAAAGGGGAGGTTTTGGGTTTAAACCCCACTAAAACAATTATTTAGTGTCATTTTTAGTAGACCTCTAAATTAAGCAATTTAGCTAAAGTTAGATATAACTAGCTAAAATTAGCAAAAAAGTCATAAAAAAAATAAAAGGATGAAAATTTCTCAAAAAATAGAAAACAATGAAAAAAGTCTTGCAAAAAGAGGCCAAAGATCTCAGAAACAAAAAATAATATATTTTTTCCAATAAAGATAGGTGCAATTTAAACTCTATACTTTATTGATTGTAATACATTGTAAACTATAAATTTATTTTCAGCATTTTATTGCATAAATCAAAATATTTTATAACTCAATCACATTGTTCAGTGCAAGCAATGCATCTGACTCACATTTATAAGTAAATTTATCACATTGAGATACTACATACATAGCCTAATATAACTATAACAATGATATGTGGTCATCATTCTTATAAATAATTGAGGATAAATAAGGGTACATGCACTCAAGACATCCCCCCATTACCCAATTGTTAAAATCGAATGCCATAAATACTAAAGATAGTATTTCCAATTATATATAAAAGTTATTCTTGTGTATGAGGAATTCCATCTAAGTAGGTGCTAACGATTGGATGAACCCATTTCATTACTATCTAGGTACCATGTAACATACTCTTTCATGTATGTTAATTCCTCTTTAACATACCACCAAGTTTATATAAAAGGGCAAGATTTTTCCATGTACTAATGGGTATATAAGAAGGGAACATATATATAAAGGTATTTTATATTGGTATAAAAATATATAAAAAAGGAAACCTTGATACTAGGAGTGATAAAGAACCTTTATATAAATCATATTCTTTATCATGGCTACACAAGCTATAAAGATTTTTCTATCATATTCTCAGTTACTCAAAGGGGACAACTACTCTACTTAGAAGACAAAGATAAAAATTCCACTTTAATTTGAGGAAATTTGTTCCATTGTAAGTGGTACACTCACCTAACATGACACAAACATTTATCAACAACGTAAATATAATAAAATAAATCAAAAGGTGAAATTTATCACAATGTTATGGGTCTTAGATGAAGCGCAACCACATATTCATAAAACCACAATAGTAAAATATGCTTGGGATAAGCTCTAAACTATATATGAGGCCAAAAATGATAGCATTATTCCACATCTATAAAGTCATCTTCACTCTCTTAAATTGACATCAAGTGAAAAAGGAAAGGTCTTTCTTAGATGTGTTTTAAAACTAAGGGCATCACTTTAATCCTTTGGTGAAAGAGTCTCAGATGGCTCTCTTCTACCCAATGTCTTGAGAGCTCTGACACCCTCATACAAAATATTTGTGACAAATTTGACTATCATTGAATAAAAACCAAGTTTTGAAAAACTAGAAAATATGTTGTAACAAGAAGAGTCTTTTAGTACTTAAGAAGAAGATGAAGAACATGTTATCTATTGTCATCAATAAAAAGGTAATAAACCCTTAAAGTCTTAAAATCCATCATCAAAATATATTCCTCAACATAGTCAACAAGGAAGTAAATCAAAAAAATAATGTATCATTTGTGGTCAAAAGGGACATGAACTAAAAGATTATTGGTATAATACATTCCAAAATGGATCTTCCAATCACCATAATACCACTAACCAATAGTCATCCCCATTATATCAATGAAAATCATAGGGATAGAAAAAGAGAACTTGGTGGAATAAATAAAAGTAACAAGAAAATATTATTGAACAAGAAGACAATGATGAGGATGAAGACTTCCTATACTCTTCTGATTTACATGAAGAATCAACTTCATAAAATGTTGCTGATTTGGGTGTAACCTAGCACATGATAGGATGAAAAGATTGGTTTTTAAATTTGAAGGACAAACCCAAAAAATTCATGTTTCTTTGGGTGATGATACCTCAAACAGTATACAAGGGATTGGAAACATTGCTTTGCCTCTTGGCACACAAACCTACAAAATCATAGATGTCTTATATGAACCCACCTTAACTAAGAATTTTTTACTAGTTAGTCAACTCTTGATCAAAATATGAAGATTTAATTTAACTATAAAGGTGGAAAGAAAACATGTATAATAAGAGATAAATCCAAAAATTACAAAATTATTTCACAAACATCCATTAAGATCTAAATGTTTTAACTTTATTTCATTCAAAAAAATAATTAGGTACTTGTTGTAAAGCACATAGACTTAACATAATTGTGTCATAAAATAAATGGTCACATTAGTTTTGGATATCTTGAAACACTACCATTTTGACATGGTAATAAGGTTGCCACCTCTCAAAAAGGGAACACAAAAAATCAAAATTGCTTATTAGGAAAACAACATAGAGTTCCTTTTCAAATAATTACATATTGTGACCATGGGAAACTTGATCTGGTGCATACCAATCTATGCAGATTGATGAAACATAGTCATGATAGGTTTAAGTACTTCATTCTCTTTGTTGATGATTTATATAAAAAAATTGGATTTATTATATAAAGATAAAGAGTCAAGCCTTTGAAAATTTCAAAAATTTCAAAGTTGTTGAAATATAGAATATTAAGAAAATGAAAACCCTATGCTCATCATGGGGGAATTCATCAGTTTTGGGTTCAAAGTTTTTTTGTGAGAAAATGGCATTCATCATCAAAAGGCACCGTCACATACACCACACTTAAATACTATTGTTGAATGGATAAATCATACTATTGTGGAAATGGTGTAATATATGCTACATGATTTGAACTTGTCAAAGGAATTTTGGGTAGAAGCAATCAAAACCATAGTATATCTACTTAATAGAGTTCCCATTACAAATCTTTATGGGGTAACACCACATGAAGCATGGTTAAGGAGAAATCCATCTATAACACATCTTCAAGTTTTTATATGCAAAACAAGTATGCACATTCCCAAAAAGGAGAGGACTAAAATTAACTTGAAGATAGAAAAGTATATTTTCTTAGGGTAGAGTTAAGAAAAACTTTCATATAGACTAATGGATACAAAGACTAGGGAAATATATAGTATGATCAAGGAATCCAAGAAGGGTGGGTAGATCATATGTTAGCTTCATAATGAAAATTAATCAAAATGAAAACAAACACACTAACGTGCATAATAATATCTTTCCTAGATCAAAGGGAGAAACATGGTGAAGAAACACAAATGAACAAAGCACAAAAAAATAGAAAGAACTCACACAATTATTTACCAATTCTTTGAATGCTCCAACAGGTCTCTTCATTTGGCTTACTTAGATTGTGCTTAAGAAGTCTTCATCAATGGGGCTTGGCTATCTCCATCTCCTCTTGTCACCATGGTTGGATTGGATTTAGATTTGATATGGCTTGAAGTGGCTTGGATTGGATCAATTTTAGCATTATAACACTATATATTTGCTTCATGCCCTAAATCTTGCATTATAACATTACTCTATCCAAGCTCTCTAAATTGAAAGGCAAATGCTTCTATTTATAGGTTTTGAAATCAATTTGGAATGAGTTAAATCCTAACCTAGGTTTGATTAATTAACCCCAATAGAGTTAAAAGGTGTTCAAACCTCATGATTAGCTTAGAATACGTGTGCTTTGAGATATTTTAGACTTTGGACAACTCATAAAAGTAATGATTACTTCCTAGGATAATCTTTGATTTTTGGATTTATTTTTTGATAATTCATTTAATTTCTCAAGGATGAATTTAATTAATAATTTGATTAAGATTTTCATGTTAATTAATTCTTTTTATGGATTTTGAATATTTTCCAAGTTTTGATTTAATTGAGTTTTGGGCCAAATTAATTTAATTGCATGTGATGAAGCCAATTTCAAGATGTATAAAAATTATTAGGCTAGATTTTCAATGGTTGTTGATAATTGATTTAAACTCAGTTACAAAGCCATTGTTGTCAATTTTAGAAGTCTACATTTTTGCCCTATTTGAGAAGGTGTTGCAAGTTATAAGCATAGTAATGTATTTTCAAAGAATAAAAATGTTCTATGTACTTATGAATTAAATGGAAATGGATGAAATATAGGGTCCCCCTCAAGGGAGTAGTTGTAAAAAAGGGTCAGTAAACGGTCTCTTTAAAGAAGGAAATGAGTGGACCAAAATAGATGATAACACAATGATTTGCCCAAAGTTGGGTAGAATCATTGAGAATGCAAATGGGATAATGTACAATGGTTTTCCCAAAGGTATTTATAAGCATTGGACCTTGATAGTGATAAATATGATATGATAACACAATGATTTTCCCAAAGGCAATTATAATAACTGAGAATGCAAGTGGGATGATGTATAATGGTTTGCCCAAAGGTTGTATAAGCATTGTACCCTTGTTATGTTAAGAAATAGTCCTAACATGTAAAATAAATAAAATATATTGTTAGGATGTGAAAATCATTTAATGGTTTTTCACATGAGTTTTTAGGAGTTAATAGCTGTTAGTGGTTAAAAATAACTACTCTATTGTTAGATTTATATCCTTATACATTGTAATGTTTTTTGAATTAATAGGGTGTTCTATTTGATTGACAAAATTATGTTTCTAAGCCTATGGATCTTCCCCCACCATGGGAATTTTTAATATTTGGTATAAAATTAGGCCCATCTTGGACCTCTATGTACCCTCCATCTATTTTTATTTACATCAAATTGGATTATTAGCTGTGCACTACAACCCATGTGTAAATGTCATTTTTTCTAATCAACCCTGCTTGCATTTTGTTATTGGTTGAACAATGAAGACCATGTGTTCTCCCAATTGCTCAACCATACACCCATATATATTTTCATTTATTTTATTTCCAACCTATTCATCTCCTATTCATATTTTTCCCATTCCATCTTGTTCATAGTCTTGATTCCAAAAATCAGAAAAAAATATATATATTAGATTCTGATTTTTGTTGTCTATGTATTATTTTCTTGTGTGTTGTTTGTTTTCTAAAAATATATAAAATAAAAAATGAAAAATGAAATGTGTGTGTGTGTGTGTGTGTGTGTTATAATTAGCTATATGATCTAATGAATCTAATAGAAAGCATAAATAAGAGATAAAATAGTAATAGTAATAAATAATAACTGTATATCTAAGATAATAATATAAATGAATAAATAACTCAAATATGATGAATCACTATAATAATTTAATATTAATCTTATATATAATATAGAAATATCCATTTCTTATATATATCAAAGTGTGCTTGATAAAGATTAGGGAACTCACATAACACGTGTAGTTCAATTGATATCTAACTACATGAATAGTGGAGTGTAACTCCACACTAAAAAGATAGGTGTCCAACTTGTGTAAATGATCAACACAAGTTGACTACTAGTGAATCAATCTTATCCTATCTTACCCTGAATAGTGGAGTGGAACTCCATTTTAACAAGATAGGTGTCCAAGTTGACTACTAGCTAAACACGCTTATCCTATCTAGTGTAAATTATTAATAAACATAATAAAGTAATTAAAAAAAGTAATTAGTGCACTAATATAGATAATAAATATAATTAAATACAATAAAGTAAATAAATACACCAACACCCCCCATAAGTGAAGCTTAAGTAGGGCTATGCAAATAAGAGTCTTGGCAATGTGTAACCATATTAGGTACTCTATACAAATAGATGAAGAAAGGAGAAAACTTGAAGGAAAAAAACTCCTCCTCAAAATGAACGTATAAGAGACCCCCCCTGAAGAATTGATATCCCTTGAAGAAATGATGTCCTACACCCCAAAAGAGATCACAAGTGAAGATACTCTTAGTGAAAGGTTTGGTGAAAATATATACAATCTACTCCTCTTTAGGATAATATTGAAGATCAATAACCTCTACTTGAATCAACTCCCTGATAAAGTGCATATGGATATATATATATATATCTGTGTGTGTGTGTGTGTGTGTGTGTGTGTGTGTGTGTGTGTGTGTGTGTGTGTGTGTGTGTGTGTGTGTGTGTTTGGTTCTCTAATGATGAACTAAATTCTTTGAGATCTAGATAGTGCTCTGGTTGTCATATTAGATGACTGATGGCTTTTAAAATGGAATACCAAGCTCAGTAAGAATATTTTCAAGATAAATAGCCTTAGTAATGGCATTAACAATGCCATGATACTCATCCTCTATAGATGAAATAGAAATATCATGTTGCTTCTTTCTCTACCAAAAAATGGGGCCATATCTAAAGTGAAAGTTTTAACCAGAAGTGGACTTACGATCATCATAATGGATAGCCCAATCAAAATTTATGTATCCCACCAAGTCTAAACCTGAACCTACTATATAGTGAATCCTATATCTAATAGTACCCTGAATGTAGCTAATAATGTGCTTGGAAACTCTCTAATGAATCTCATGTGGTGTCTAAATAAAGCATGAAACCATGCTAACTGCATATGAAATGTCAAGCCACGTATGAGTCAAATAGATGAGGTTGCCTACAAATTGGTGATATAATGTGGCATCAACCAAGGGAGTGGAACAATGAACTTCAAGTCTAAATCTAGATAAGAGGGGAGTCAATGTAGGCCTAAAATCAACCATGTGAAACTAAGATAACAAGTCCATGGCATATTTGGGCTATGAAATTGTAATCTAAGAAGAAGATTATGTTATCGAAATCCTAAAAAAAATAATGAAATAAGTCCATGTCTATCATAGAAAACCTATCATGAAGTGTAGTCTTAACACTATAGATGATGGATGTTGTGTTCCTTGTAATAATGAGATCATCATCATAGAGCATCAATTATAATGGTGAATCCTCCTACCATATAATGTAGACATTTAGATCTGAGTGACATCTCAAAAACCCAATAGCGAGAATAAATGTGTCCATCTTGGAATACCAAGCCTTGGGGGCTTGTTTTAGACAATAGAGAGACTTTTGCAAGTGGCACACCAATGAATAATATTGAACAAACCCCTATGGATACTCCATATATATCTCCTCATGAAGAAATATGCTCTTCACATCCATCTAATGTACAATCCATCCATTGGCTACACCAATATCCAATATCAATTGAATGGAATTCATCTTAGCACCAGGTGCAAAGGTTTCTATATAGTCAATGCATTCTACTTAGGAAAAACCTTTGGCCACTAAGCATGCTTTATACTTATCAATATTTCTATTCGCTACAAACTTAGTCTGATATATCCACCTACATCATACTTATTTTCTTCCTTTAGGAAGAGGAACAAGGTCCCAAGTGTTGTTCCTAATTAATTATTCATACTCTTCTTATATTATTTAATCCCACTCAACTATCCTTGTGGCTTCCTAAAAAGATTATGAATCAAAAGTTGTGGCAATATAGGATTGTAGAAGATCATGTTGTGACTGTGTTCTCCTTCTATCTAATGGATCCCTAATAAGAGGGTCTACATCTACCAAAGTTCATCTATATTTCAAAGGCATCAATGGACAGTAATCCCACTCAACTATCCTTATGGCTTCATAAAAATATTATGAATCAAATGTTGTGGCAATATAGGATTGTAGAAGATCATGTTGTGACTGTGTTCTCCTTTTATCTAATGGATCCCTAATAAGAGGGTCTACATCCACCAAAGTTCATCTATATTTCAAAGGCATCAATGGACAATAATATGGAGGAGGAGGAGGAACATGATCTATTAAACCCTATTGGTGAGGTATTATCTCATCATCCTTATGAGTGGATGAAGTAGGAGTATCATTTTTATTGCTATCTGATTCTTCTAAGTAAGAAGAATGAGAAATATTAGAAGACAAGTTTGAAGGACTTTCTTCAAAGTAAACACGTCTCACTATAATAAGCTCATGTGAATCTAGATCAATGAGTTGATATCCCTTAACACCATCAAAATATCCCATAAATATGCAAGTCTAGCTTTGTTTTTCTAAAGCATAGTGCTTGTCTAAAGGTATGTGATCCCATGTTGGACTACTGAAGACTCTAAAATGATGCACATCTAGCTTCTTTTTACACCAAGATTCAAGAGGTGTTGTCCCTTTTAAATCTTTTTGAGGAACTCTATTTTTTATATATGACACATAATTAATCAATTTCACCCAGTACTCAAGTACTAATGATTTTGCATGAATCATACAACTTACCATCTCTTTTAAGAATATGTTATTCTTCTCTACTACACCATTTTGTTGAGGTGTGTATGTAATTGAATGTTGAAGTCAATTCCTTTAAGAGCATAGAATTTTTCAAACTTGTTTTTCACATATTCCCTCTCATTAATTGTGTAGAGGATCTTGACATACTTCTTAGATTATTTCTCTGCTAGAGATTTGAACTTTAGAAATCTATCAAATACTTCACTCTTGAGTTTCAAAAAATAAACCCAAGTATATCTGGAATAGTCATTAATAAATGTGAGAACATAGTGGGTTTTACTAAAAAATAAAGTAGTTAATCGACCCACAAAATCACTTTGAACAAGTTCAAGGACTCGTGTACCCCTCCAAGCCTTCCCTTTATCAAACTTATCCTTTATATGTTTGCCTAAGGTACAACCATGACATATACCCCCTAAAAATTGAATCAATGAAAGTCCTGTAACCATCTCCTACTGACTAAGCTACTGTAAATAGAGGTAGTTTAGATGACCAAACCACTCATGCCATAGCTTGCTCATTGAATCAGTGTGTGAGAGAATAGCTATAGAGGAAGACTGAAGCATAAATCTGGAGAAGTAATAAATTCAAGTATTATTGTTGAATTTTCCACTACAACTAAGGCATTATCCTCCAATTTTTTGATTGATACAGAATTGAGTGTGAACTCAAATTTTCTACCTATATCAAAGTGAGTAATTTGGTAGATAGAGAGAAGGTTAGTTAATAACTCTGGCACATATAGGACATTCTCAAATACACCACTATCAACATCAATTGTACCTTTTCCTATAATATCTACCTTAAAATCATCACCTATAAGAATATGAGGCAAGGAACATGGTTCTAATTTAGAAAATTATTCTTGATCAGAAACCATATGGTGTGAAACACCTGAGTCAATTACCCATGACTTGGGAGAATTTGGTAGTGCAACTAGTGGCATACCTTTCCTTTTTCCTAAATTGAAGGAGTGGAAGAATCCTTTGATTGATTGATGTTATTCTTTTTAAGAAGACCCTTAAGTCATAAATCTCTTTCTTCTAATAATCTTGTTCACTATGAAACCCCTTTTTGTAATAAGAGCAATGATTTCTGGTCCTTTTTTGTGAATCCCCTTTCTTATTAGTGGATTTATAATCTCTTTGGGGGGAAGATTGTTTCCCTTTGTTCTTATCTTTTTGTGACTTATTTTGATTATTCTGATTCTTTTTACTTGGACCTGTATTTGATGTTAATGTTGAAACTTACTTATGCTAAGATTGACTTACAACTAGATCTTGAGATTTAGATGACTTGATTAGACCCATAGCTATTAACTTTTCTTCTTTAGCCATTATAATCTCAGAGAATACCTCAAAGGTGGGCGTTTGATAAGATGTGCCCAATGTGAGATTATGAGTCTGAAAGCTAGAGACAAAGGATGTATATTTAGGTCCTAATTTATGTAAGGCACTAAAAATCAACTGAATATATTTTTTATGAATTTTACATTCAAAAAGTTGTGCTCTAAGATCTATGACTTTAGTGATGTAGTCTTGTATTGTAGTATAATTTTTAGGATCCAAACTAATGAGTTCATTATCAATTTGGTAACTATGAACCTCATCTATTTTGCTAAATAATGATGCTAATTTATCCTAAGACTTTTTTGGAGTTGTACATTTGTCAAGATGGAAATTCAAATTTAGATGCATGTAAGACCAAATGCATACAATTACCTTAGTAGTTTTAAAGAGAAAGTATTGTAACTCTTTTGCATCAGTAGGTGGAGTAAGAAGAGTTGTTATGTAAGGTGTATATCCTAGCATCATTAAAGCATTCTACGTATTTTATTTCCATATGTTATAGTTGTATGTTGTTAATAGTGAGAACTTAATATTCCCCATAATGTAATTGTAAATAAACCATCATAAAGTAGAAATCAAAATATAAAACACGCCACAAAAGCCCCCTAAATGACTTAGTTTTATTCCACCCAACAAGTATTTTTTGTCACTTTATAATTGAGTGTAGTTACAAGGCTAGATTATAATTTTTCTAGTTTACAAAAATCTCAATTAGGCCTTCTATTCTAAAATTATAAAAAATATGCACTTTTTTACAAATTTTTTTACACTAATATGTTGGGATTAAAAAAATATTAACTTTTACAAAAAAGGGTACCTCAATATGAGGTCATATGTGGAATTTATGAGCCTATGAAGTTGTAGAATCAAGGATAGGCAAGAGATATAATATAAAAACCTATATTATGGAAAAATCTAGAAAAAACTAAAAGTACATCAGTGAAGAACATGAAATTTTAAGTTATTTCAAAAAAAATTGCTCAAAAATACCTCTTGGTGTTCAAATGGTGGGCTACTAATGTTGCCCTTTCAAATATATCTAATGATCCATGAGGCCTACCAAAAAAAGAAAAAATATATATATTTGCCTGCACAGTTCGTGGGGTCCATACAGTCATACTTGGGAGCAAATAAAATTATCTTCCAGGTGATTGTGTCCAAATTGGACAATTTTATATGGATCTGTAGGTTTTGACACCTTTCAACAGCAACCATGTGGTCTATTTTCATAAAAAAATGATTTAATTTTTAAGTACCCACTAGTTTTAGATGTGGTGACTTTGGATCAAAACCTTGCCAATGTCACCTCCTATGCCCAATTTAGATAAAATTTTAGATGATTTTGACTATCTCAAGCACTCTAAACTCAATGGTGAGCTCAAAAATTCTCTACAAAGCTCTAATTTATGCTTGTATACAAAATCAAAAAACTGATCATATATCTAGATATTTTTATCTTAAATATTTAACAATTTATAGATTCAAGATGGCTCTAGTACCATGTTATAATTAGCTACAAGATCTAATGAATCTAAGAGAAAGCATAAATAAGAGATAAAATAGTAATAGTAACAAATAATAATTTTATATCTAAACTAATAATATAAATGAATAAATAACTCAAATATGATGGATTACTCTAATAATTCAATATTAATTTGATATAGAATACACAAATAGCCATTGATTATATATGGAAAAGCATGCATGATAAAGATCAAGGAACTCACACAACACATGCAGTTCAACTAATATCTAACTACACGAATAGTGGAGTATAACTCCAAACTAAAAAGATAAGTATCTAACTTGTGTAAATGATCAACACAAGTTGGCTACTAGTTAATCAATCTTATCCTATCTTACCCTGAATAGTAGAGTGGAAATCCAATTTAATGAAATAGGTGTTCAAGTTGACTACTAGCTAAGGAAGCTTATTCTATCTGGTGCAAACTATGAATAAACATAATAAATTAATTAAAATAAGTAATTAGTGCACCAATCTAAATAATAAATACAAGTAAATGCAATAAAGAAAATAAATGCACCAAGAATATATATATTCATATTTAGTAGTTTTTTTTAGAACCATGCAAAATCTAGTTTGGAGCAGATATTCATATATATCTACAAATGGATTTTCTATGGTTGAGATTCTAATTACAACTATAGCTCTTAAATTCAATTCCATCGATGGTTGTATCATCAGTTAACTACTAAAAAATGACTTCACATAAGCATTAAATACCACATTGGATCAAGTTTTACATTAGAATCAGAACCCATAGCTCTGTTTGATGTATTTGGATAGATGTTCAAACCCTTCACAAAGGGTTCATTTTATATTCATGAGCTATCTTAACCCTAGTCAATAAAACTCCACTCCACCATAGCCTTCTCCACATGGTGGCTCCATTCCTTGGTAAACAGCCATGGTGTTCACATCTCTTCTTGGTATCACTCTAAGAAGGTCCATTCCAAGCTCCTCAACCTTTATTCAATCTATCCTCCATCAATTATAGATCCACATGACATCCTTCCTAGACACTTCAAACCTGGGCTTTGTCAGCCCATGTTTTAGTTACTCTTCTACACCACTACCTCTCCTCCATCACCATCCAACACACTGTTTCTCTTGCATCCTTGACATCTACATGCATCCTCACCTCATTTACAATCATCTAAATTGAAACTTCCCCTGTCATCCATTCCCATTAGCACCAATCTCTACATTCCCAATGGAATATATTGATAATAATAAATTTGTGTTATTATTTTTAGGGTATTTGTTATATGTTTCCATCATGCATTGGATTTTAGAGTTTATGATTTATTTTAGGATTTGATTTTTTTTTGTTTTTTTCTATATTTTAGTGGGTCTTATTTCATGGTTTTATTTTTGGCTTTTAGTTTTAATTTTATTAAGGTGGTTATCGATTGTTTTTTATATTGATAAGATACAAAAAAGGGTACAAATCCTTATTAAAAAAAGCCCTAGAGGTAATAAAATAGGCCAACAACAATAGATAATGGAACAATAACAAACAAACTACAGACTAGAAAAACATAAAAATATCAAAGCCCAGACATAATAAAAAATTACAAAACTAGTTAAATAGATCTTTCCAATCTTCCTTGAGAAAAGCTACGAGTTCCTCTTTACTAACAGCCTCACCTTTCATGTCCATTTCTTCACCCATACTAGCCTCCAAGATAGATAGGGAAGTAGAAGCTTGGTGGATGACTTTCACACACAAGGTGGTCAACACTTTCATTTTGCTCTCAATAGAATGTAACCCATTCTTAACCTCTTCCAAATCCTTTTTATTCTAAATATAATTGTCATAAATTTTATCATTGTCAACTTCTTTCATAGGAGCATCCATGGACTCAACATCCTCCTTATTAGAATCATAGAAGGAATTATTTAACACCTTGAAGTAGCTAGTGCCCTCCTTTTATCCACATTAGTCAAGAGTGGATTTGACCTTTATGATTTTAACTTCATCCTCTAGATCAAAGGTTGAGGAGTAGTCAACAATTTTCAACACTAGGGTTTTACTACCTACCAATCTATTAGATCTCTTGATGCTCAACCTCCTACCAGTGTTCCCTAGAATCTCCTTACCAATATCTTGATTAACATCCTCCTCCCCTTTCTCCTAGTGCTCATAATACTCCTTATCCATAGTCTAATTACCTTGTCTCTCTTCCTCAACAACATTTTTATATTTTTTATTACCCACCTTTTTGGGCACAAATTATTCTTGAGTGTCTCCCTTCCTCTTCTTCTTACTTGAGTATGACAGGTTATTATTTAGTTCACACAATCCTTTAGACATTACTTTTTGTGATTGGTTGGGGGACCCAATTGTAGCACCCTCTAGAGTCAATAAAGTGGTTCCCTAAAAAAAGGGGGACTTGGATCCTTTTTTAGTGTGGGGTTGTGAAATTGGGTAATTTATGACTAGATCCTTAGGCTTAGGGGGATATCTGAGGGGACCTAATGAATCTTTTAGGATAGGGATAGAGGTCTTGTTTTTAAAAGTGATACCAAAATTAACACTTAGAATTGGTTCTCAATCGTTAAGTAGTTAGTTTTTTTTTTTTTTTAGTTTCTTTTAAGTTTAGTATTTAGTATTTTATAAAGTTCATAGTTTTAGTATGTGTTATTCTTTATGTTTTTTTTAAAATATTATTTAGATTTTAGGTAATCATGGTATTTATATTTTGTTAAGTTTTGTGTTATTAGTTTGTTTAATGTGGTGATTTTATATCATTAGTGGTATTTTATAGTGTCATTTGTAATTTTGAGGCATCTTTAGTATTTTATGTCAAAGTCTAATCAAATATGTTTTTCGTATCTAAGTCTAGAGTCATTTGTGAGTCAATTTTTTGAAAAAAAATACAAGCCTTCAAATAAGTATTAAAAGGCAATCTTCAATGAGGTAGGATTTTTAAAATCACATAATTATAATTGAATGCACTATCGATTGAAATCGACATTCAAATTTCTTGTCCCATGTTAGAACTAAGGGTGTAAATGTTAGGAAATAGTCCTAACATGGAAAATAAATAAAATATATTATTAGGATGTGAAAATCATGTAGTGATATTTCATGAGCATTTTTAAGAGTTAATAATTGTTAGTGGCTAAAAATAACTACTTTATTGTTAGATTTATATCCTTATATATTATAATGTATTTCAAATTAATAGGGTGTTCTAGTTTATTAATTTATGTTTTTGAGCCTTCGGCTCTTCCCCCACTAGTGGAATTTTTAATAGATTATGGTAAATGACGTTGATGGTTGATGATGGCAAATATGATGATGACAAATTGATATAGAGCATAAGATGAACTGGGATAACCTTCTAGTAAGGAGATGTTCATCTAAACAAACAAAGGTTAAAATCATTTCATTATTTAATTACTATATTTGGGATATGATTTGGAGTAGATCGAGATTATTGATAGTGCTAATGCTAAGGAGATATCGATGATGCATTATTGTGTATACTTTTAAAAGTTAATTTTTGCTATAGGACGTGATGGTAGGCATCATGATATAACACCATGAGGATTTGGCCAAAATATGCATAAGGACTAACTCTCATGATCCAATAATCAATTCAAAATAATACACCAATGATAGAAACCATGATGAAAATATAGACATATGAATATGGATGGATTCAAGTATAAATACACAAGTAATAATCTAATGAATGCACTTAGACTGAATCAAGGAAAGAGTATTGAAAGCAAATAAATAGGCACACAAATAAAAAATAAAGAAACAAACAATAGTTAGTCCCAATGTTAATACAAATAACATGACATAAATAAGATGGTGAACATTACCCCTAGAAAATAGGTGACAACTTAACAAACAAACAAGATGGGGGAATAAAAGAAAAAGAAGGGGTGGACAAGTTGTCTCCATATGCACTAGACAAGTAGACACTACCTAAATAGTTCTATGGATATGATATCTAACAAAAAATCTAGTCTGAATGTAGTTCTCCTAAGAAATGGTATAGAATAAAAAAGATGATAACAAGAAAAACATGATAGATGTGCTAGAAGACTATGGGAGTGAGCTCACAAAATAGTGAGAGAATAGAATAAAAAGGATAAAAAGAATGGGTAAACTAAGTGACAAGTGATTTATCATGACTTAGTAAGGGTTCTCAGAATATTTAAGGTAAAGAAGTGGTCAATGTATTTATTTTTCTAAATGGTTTTCAAATGTTTTTGAAATTTTGGAGTATCTCAACTCAATCAAGAATGATGAGATACTAAACAATTCAATATCACAAAATGATAAGAGAATGGCTAACTTGAAATTTTTCTCACAAAATAGTGAGAATGTATGGAAAAAATAGGGCTGAGATGACCTTAAAGATATTGAGCATGGCTCACATATTCACAAAATGGCCCTAGGTCATAGTAGTTCCACCTTACAGCGAGGGAATCTGACTAGTGTAGTGGTGAATTTAAACAAAATATGCAAAGTTATAATAGTGGCACAGTATGTCATAAGAATGGTAAGTTGGTATGTCAATTCACAATAAAAAAATGTTGCCCCTAGTTTACCCATAGGAAGTTATAACTAGGATACAATAGATTAGATCAATGATACTAATTTTCCCATAGGCAATTATAATTAGTAGCAAGATTGGTGAGATACTGATTTACCCCTATAGGTGGATATAATTAGGCTCACATAAACAAACATGATTAGAATGAAATAATAAATGAATGATGTAACTTCCAAAACTTATGTCATAATACTCTAAAATACTACCTTTGTCTAGAATTCTTAAAACAACTACTGAAATTGATTTGATTCTTTGTGCTAAAATCATGAAACCAATGGATGAACCAAGGTTAAATAGGCTAGGTAGATAGGATTCAAAACATGTTAGGTTGATATATAAGGAATGATAGGATGGATAATTGATAGGCAAATTTATTGGATGGTAGACTGATAGGATGATAGAATGGTAAAATGCTAGGATGATAGAATGGTAAAATGATAAGATCATAGAATGGTAAAATTATATGGTATAAAGAGAATATTAATAATATGGTACAACTTTAAATGGTCCTCATAGACAATACACCAAGTAACTCAAGTGTAGTAACACTTGAGGTGTATAATGTTGATAGGCTCATCAAGTTCATCCTCATCTAGTGTAGTGAGCCTATATTTTCTTGCACCATAGAATGTAAAAATGATGAAGGACCTACCTAGTTGGGTTTGAACTTACTATTATGCTTCTTTTCAGCCATGGTATTCTTTTGGTTATCTTTAAGGACAAGATCTCCAAGCTCAAATTCTCTATGTTTCATGTGTTTATTGTATTGACCATGAAGTAGATTCTAATATTCTTAAAGTTTATTTACTATATCCATGAATTTTTCATAAAATAACTCTATCTTTTGTAGGCAAGTTAATTGATAGTCTTTGTCATCTAGGACTTGTTTCAAACAGATGCATAATAAAGGTAAATCAACCTCGATAGGAAGAATGGATTCAATACAATAAACAAGTGAGTATGGAGTGGTTCCCATAGGAGTGCAGTCGTTGGTATGATATATCCATAGGGCATGGAATATCTAAAGGTGCCAATCATGGCTAGCATCATTGACAATATTTTTGAGGTTATTGATAATGGTTTTCTTTGATGATTCTACCTGATCATTACTTTGAGGTTAATATGCCATGGAAAAGTGTTTTTATCTTATATTAAAAAAATATCCTTTTGACATACTTGTTATTAAATGATCTTCCATTATCAAATATAATGTCTGAAGGGATACCATAATGACAGATGAGATGGTTAAAGATGAATTTGTAAATTTTTTTTCTAGTCATATAAGTGAGGGGTATAGCTTCAACCCACTTAGTGAAATATTCTATGGTAGTAAGGATATGTTTATAGACATTGTATGAGGTGGGGTTTATATTCCCAATGATATCGATGCCCCATGTATAAAATGATCATGATGTCAACATTGGCTACAGAGTCTTGGTTGGGGTATGAATCAGATTGATATGCCATTGACATTTATCACATCTTTTGACATATGTAGCTGAATCTACATCCATCATTGGCCAATAGTACCTAGTACATAGGATATTTTTTGATAGGATGGCCCCATTGGTGTGGGATCCACATACCCCTTCATGAACTTCCTATAATGCTAGTGTAGATTCTATTGAAGGTAAACAATAAATCAAAGTTTCATCAAAATTATGGTGGTATAGGGTTGGTCTGAGTAAGGTATAACATTGGGAAAGATGGATGAAGTATTTGGATTATTTTTAGGATGAGTTAGGTGGCATAATATGATTGTGGAGGTAAGTATATAGGTTTTAATACTAAGTAGAGTTGGGACTAATAATATCATAGATCATTGTGATGGTTGATGGTTCATAAGCATGCACTAGTAGATTTTCAATAAGAAATTGGTATTCTTTTGTTGTATCTACGTGTCAAATCAAAGATCCAATGGTAACCATGACATATATTTTTCTATTACTTATCCTTAGTCTATGATGAGACTAGATGTTGGTAATCTGCTACTTGAGAGTTTCGACCATGGCCTTGTAGAGAACTAATTTGTCATATTTGGTCTAAAAATGGTATATAACTTGATTGATGATTAATTATGAATCACCATAAAACTTTATATGATGCATGTTCCATTGTACTACATGTTGAATCCCTATTCTAAGTGATTTATATTTTGCCATGTTATTACTATAAAGAAAAGTTGATACTTAATGACTTAGGGATTAGATCCCCTTATGGAGTGATAAATAAAAGGCCTACCCTTGATCCATGTGCTATGAATAAACCATAAAATAATAACTTCCATTTTTTCTCCTCAAGAGGTGTGTCAATGATGGTCATAATGGATTCATTTGGAAATTTGAATGTGAGTGGCTTTATATCTATAACGGGTACTTCAACAAGTTGATCTATAGGAACTTATCCCTTGATGGCTTTCTAGTTCACATACTCTATCTCAAACTCACTGAGAAGCATGTTCCATTTGGACATGTAAACTTGTAGCACTATTTTGGATAGTAGATACCTTTATGTATCTACTTTTGAAATTACCATGGTCTTATTATTTAACATGTAATGTCATGGTTTCTAAGCTATGAAGATCATGACTAGATAGGATTTTTTACTGGGTGTATAATTGTGCTCATATGTGACAAGTGTATAGCTTAAATAGTACACAACATGATCTTTTCCATTTTCATCATGTTGAGCTAGAATTTCCCCCAAGGATTTATCTCTCACTAATAGGTACAAAAGGAATGGTTTCCCTGGTGTAGGAGGCAATAAAACTAGTGGATTTTCTAAATAGTCCTTTAATTATTGAAAAGCTTTCTAAAAATCATAATTCTAAAGAAATGTGACCCCTTTATTCAAAATATGTGTAAAATTATGACACTTATTTTATAATTAAGATATGAAACATCTAATGGATTGGATCTTACACTACAAACTATAGAGATACTTTAGATTGGTTGGTGGTGGTATCTATGTCATGGATCATACTTTAGCTGTATCGACTTTTATACCCTTGTGAGACATAATGAAGCCAATGATTTGCCTAAATTAGTGCCAAACACACATTTATTAGGGTTGATCCTAACTTTGTATTCATGTAGTCACTCAATGATCCTCCCCAATTTTGTTGGATAATCAACTCTAGTCTTTGATTTACCTAGTACGTCATCAATGTAGTCTTTAATAATATCATGAATCATATCATGAAATATGAATAATATGTATCTTTGATATGTGACCTCTTCATTCTTAAGACCCAATGCCATAACTTGATAATAGAATGTTCCCCATTGAGTGGTTAAGTTGTCTTGTGTTGGTATTTTGGTGTTATTTAAATCTGATTGTGTCCTGAGAACCCATGCATTAGTGAAAGCATCTCATAACCTACTATAGATTTGATAATCATGTCAATGTTTGGAAATGAAAATTCATCCTTAGGGAAATATTTTTTAATGTCCCTAAAATCAGTGTAGATTCTAATTTCTTATGTTATTTTAATGACTAACACAATATTAGAAATCCATTCAAAATAGTTGATTGGCCTAATACATATCACTTCCAAGAGTCTCTATTACTCTTTATTAACTAATAAAATAATGTGAGGATGAATTTTTCATAACTTTTACTTTAATGGTTTGGCATTAGGATGTACCATAAGATGGTGAAAAATCAAGGCAGGGTCCAAAACAAGCATGTCAAAAATAAACCCATGCAAATATATCTACAAATTACCTTAATTAGGATGTAAGGACTTCACGCTCTTCATAAATGAGGGATGCACCTAATTGTATCCATTTTGGGTCATTTGGAGTCTCACTATTTACCGATGAAGTATATTCCACTAAAATGGTTGAACCATCTTTAAGAATAGTGAGAAAAGATTTGAATTATTTTGCAATATCAGAGTCCTCTATTAGGACTGGTTCTTCAATTTCTCCTAGACATGATGAATCAAAATCCCAAAATGGGAGGGATGGACATATAAACAACATTATTGAAAACTCATAAATGATGCAATAAAATGCCTATCATTCTTTAATACTAAATGTGGACCCATAGGTAAGTTCATCATTGGTGGTTTTCTAAATGATTCGCTCAAAAGCCTATTCTTCTTCAAGACCAAACTCAAACCCATAAACAAGTTCATCATTGGTGGTCTCCTAGTATATATTTGAAGAAGGTTGAACACCCCCATATAATGGTACCTAAAACAAGTTTTCGCCACTAGACTATCATTTATCTTTACTCTTTCCCTAGTCTAAAAGTGCTTCAAAGAGGTTTTCACTTTGGGACATCAACGTTTTATTTATTTATTTTTGTCTAAGGGTGTTAACTTGCTATCTAAAATAGGATTAAGGATCCAAACTGATTGAGAAACCTTTTTTTTGGTATCCCAATGGAATGTTGTCCCTAAGGCCTAGAAAATTGCAAAAATGCCTTATCATTCTAAAACTCATCAATTGGCACATTGGATTCTTTTTGGCCCCAGTCTATCAGTTGTGGATAATATAATGGAAGTGGATTATGATGAATGATAGTTAAAGGGTATAAATGGCATTATTTTCAAATAAATTAGTATGGGATAAGTCACCAAATGGGCTATGATTAGACTTTGCTTTATTATCGACATCGTCATCACTAGTCATTGGTGATAGAACTTGAATAAGATACATGGAGTCACCCCCAAGAAATTTAAATCCAAGCCCATAGGTTCATTTGTACATAGTCATAGAAATTAGCTCAAGTGTTCCTTGTTGATTTGGACCAAGACATCCTCTTTCATAGTCTTAATTTTCCATGATCTGATTAAGAATGGGATACTTGGAGTTCTTATAACAATCAACCATTTTTTCATTGTATAACCATTATTCATCACCTTTGAGAGGGTCCTATGCTTGGACAGAGGCTGGTATGAAAGTGATAGGTATTGGACTATGCAGATGGCCCTTTCCTTTTCTTTACCATTGCATGAGTCATTTGGTTTTTGGTCTTCCAAAGGGCTTTGCATTATGTGAAAGTTTTTTAATGTGGAAGGTGTCATGGGTCAAATATTCTCTTGGGCCATTAATCGAGATAATATAATGATTAGGCATTTAAAGAGGTGGTATGTGGGAAAAGGAATCAAGGGTATTAGGGATGTAGTTGGCTATGGTAAATCAATAAGTATTACTTTCCCTTTATCCTACTTGGTGACTAGATTCATGTCAAAATGGTAATTGTAGCTCTTGAACTTGGCCTCTAGATGATTTCAATGCTCATATGGATGTAAATATCCTAGAATACTAACCTCTATCCCTAAATGGGAGAACTTGATATAATGGTTAAATGTTGATGAGATTACATGAATCTCATGTAACCCAGGTCTACTCAAAAGCATATTGTATGATAAATTGAGATATAACACATGAAAAAGTGTATCATGGGTCCAAGGATAAATGATAAATTGTAAATTGATGGTGCCTTGTGATTTTCATTCTTCATTATCATAGGCTTTGATGATCATTGTCTTTGTTTAAAGATCTGTTGTCATGTACCCAAGAAGCTTGATGAGATTTAGAGACTTAATATTCAGGCATGATCCATTATCTATGAGGATATGTTTCACTTTATGCCTCATTATTTAAACTTCAATGTATAATGGATTATTGTGTAGTGGTCCAAGAAGTGAAATATCAATTTTTTTGAAATTTACTTGTTGGGATGAAGTTAGGTGTCCAACCAAAGCTTGAAACTTGTCAAAAGATATGTCATTTAGAACTGTGGATTGACCAAGAAACTCTGTCAAGATGTTTTTGTGAATGGCTAACATATGTAAAAAATATAAAATGTATATTTGTGCTCACATATTTTTCAATTGTTCCACAATGTCAAACATCTTTTATTGGATAGTGGTAAATGGCTTGTTCCAAGGAAAAATGACTAGTTAGATGATGGGTGAAGTAGTAGATGGTTTTGGGCCTGCTATGGTAATCTATGTAGGTAATGTAATAATATATTCGTGACATGTCCAAATGGTGCAAACATTATCTAGTCATCTTGTGCCATTTTTATAGCTTACTCCTAAAAAATAACCTTTTTAGTAGCCATAACATGTGTAACAAGTGTAACAACCTAGACTATCAATAACTAACTTGATAAGATGACTTATTTAAAAAGAATAAATTCATGAAGGTGCTAACATACCAAATTGGTAGTTAGTTGAGTTTAGGATGTATAAAATCATACTCTTTGGATTTTCTAACCACTATTAGTATTACTTAAAGGCACATTTTGTTGTTGATTATGTGTTTGTGCACTTATACCACTTTGGTTTAAATTGGACATTACTGGCGTATTGACCACTATTTTTTTATCATTATTTTATGTAGAATAAAAACACACTCCCTTGATGATTAGAGTATTGAACATGTTTTCTACTAATTTTTTTTTGCATAATTTGGTGAAACCCCTAATTTTCTTGACTAGTCAACTCAAATAAGACTCTCTTTGAAAGAAGTGACCAAATAAGAGGTGTATTTGACATGGACACATTGATAAAATTATGCACTAAGTTTTGATATGTTTGGTATGCTATCTGTATTTGAATGAATTAGTCTCCCATAAGGCCTCTTTTTGCAACAAGCATATTTGGATCTTGATATGGCATTGGTACAATGGCATTAAGGTTGGTAGAAGAGACCTGATCATTATTCTAATTATAAGACATGTTATAATGCCCTCTTAATAGACTTGGAAGGTTAGCATGCCCTACCTCTGTAGCTCTATTAGGATCATAAACTAATGGTATGGTCATTTAATTAGGTTGTTGTTGGACATTGTCTCTAACCATAGGTATGCTATCCAAATATTAGGTTGTTTGTTCTTGGTCTTGTTCTGTGTAAGGAGGAGTGCTAACTAAATAATTGGCCAAAGGATATTGACTCTATTTCAATATTTAAATATTTTATGGTGGATAAAAATCCATATCCCAAAAAGCATAATATCCATAAGGGTCTTTTACAAAGTACTCTTGTGTGCTAACATTTCCATATCCTAGATTGTACATAGTTTCACTATGTGGGTAGTGAGTCATGGTTAAGTATATGATAAATGTTTCCCAACAAGATGAAATTAGAGTTTTATAAAATCTAAAAATATATGTCTAGAAAAGATAAAGAGGTTCAAAATCTATCTAGTTTGGTCAAGGGTGGAGCTATATTTCCAAAAAGTCTATTCAAATACTTAGTAAAAATAGTATAACATTAATTTTTTCACACAAACAAGGTCAACTAAAATGACCTAAAAAAAATATGCCAAACTCTAATGTCTAAAGACATTCTAAATAGGTCTAAAACTAGGAAAGAGAAATGTTGCTAGGTCTTTTCTCCAAATGTGTAGTCAAAATCTAGGCTCAAACAAGTTGTGCTAGGACTTTTCGCCAAATGCAAAGTTAAAATATATACTTGAAATAAAAATATGATGATTAAGCTAACAAACTTGGAATAGTTTAGCAAAGACTAGGCACTTGATTTTAGACATAAACATGATCATATTGGTATAAAACACAAAACAAAAATAAATTTGAAGATGGTATAATTATATCAAATAAAGACAAACAATAAATTTTCCCAACTTGAGTAATCAATTAACCTAAGTTACACAACCCAAAAGAAAAATATTTATGTATTAACCCCTATGTGTCAAGGCCTAAATAAAAATCAATCAATGTTTGGATCCAAACTTATAAAATTTAATCAAAGACTCAATGTAGGTAAATTATGGTTTTAATGACCAACAAGCTAGGTGAATTTAAATAACATGAATTTTATAAACAAATATCTAACAAGGCATAGATGATTGGTTTTAATAATGTGAAACTTGGACACAAGACAAGACAAGTCTATTGAAACAATTTAGGAAATGTAATGACATTATCACTCCCATAAAATATGAAAATGGTTTGTTTCAAAGACTTATAAGGCATAATACTTGAAATTATTTGGGCAACATAATGTTACTCATCTCAATCAAGTGCCACACTTAATGTTTTTGACATTAAAATTTTTCTAGTTAAATCAAGGTGTCAAACAGATAACATAACACCTCATAAAATAATGGAGTAATTTTGGACATAAGACTCATTCCTGACGTGGTTTAAACAAAAAAAATTGATCCAACACACCAAGCAATAAAAAAATAAATGACAAAAATACAACTAAGTATATCATCCTAGATCCTATCAAGATGTGGTAAAGTGGGGTTAACTATAACTTACAAGTTATGATCATCTATATTGATCCCAAGTGTGGCTAACACAAGATAAACATCACATCAGTTGAGTTCATACTGATTAACTTATCATGTAAGGGTTTATTCCTTTGCATGATGATACCATTATTAGACTTCTTAGTGGTATCCCTTGGTTGACCAGACTTGACTAAGGCGTTCATTGCTAAATGATAGGTTAGTCACTCAACCCCTTAACTCTATAAATATGCATTCCCATATTTACATACCCCATCATAGAGCATGGTTGATACACTACCTAGAGATGAGGCCCTAGGTGAATGCTTACCTAGAGAAACTATGAGAGGTAATGCCATCCCCTTCATGAGCCAAAATGTATGAAAATAAAGACTAAGTAGAAAGACTTTAGAGTTTCTCTTAGATCATCCAATACCATGTAGGTTTTGGGCATATCCTAAGTAAATTTATTTTTATGCCTTTGACTAGGCATTAAATGCAATGAAAAGGTGATTTTGATCCCATTATTTCCCTATAGGGGATAGGGGGACAACATACACATGATATTATTTTTATGAAAATAAACAATCAATAAATAGTTTGTAAGAAATTACGAGTGAAGTTTGATTTTAGGCACCAAATTGAAATGTGATGATGTTATTTACATGGCCCCATAACTTAAGTGTGAAAGCTTTAAATAATTGAATAACATAACTAAAATAAGAGAATCTATATTTATTTTAAGCCCAAAAGTCTAAATGTTCAATATTTAGCCTAAGTTCATTTTTAAACACCAAAATTAAGTGTTCAAGACTTAGCTATTCTTTTTAAGAACTAAAAATGAAGTGTTTCTAAACATTAGAAATACTAACTCCTTTTAAGCACCAAAGACCAAATATGCAAGACTTAACACGTTCATTTCAACACTAAAATAAAATGTTACTTGATTTACCTAGATTTATTTTAAAATCCCAAAATAAAATGTTTGATTAGTCTAAATAAGAAAATTGGTGTTCCAAATCACATCCATGGCTTGCAATTGTTAAATAATAACATCTTGATTTGAATCACTTTCTTGGATGGGAAAATGATGTTTGAAATTTAGATCTCAATTTTTATTTTTGGACACATAGTGATTGTAATTAGTTAGAGATGATTGATTCTAGTTCAAGTTAACCATGGTGGTCAATCCATAGATAACTAACATCAATCATGAAGAATCGATATCGATTGATTAAGACATCATAGATCACCTATAGACCTGAAGGTAAAACCATAAAAGACAAACATGTTAGGTTAGGAAATGGTTAGCACAAAGATTAATAAAACTTGTAAGGCAAAGTTTAGTCAATGGATTTAAATGCCTTTGAAACCTAGAAATCACAAATCTAAATGATATAAAGAATCAAAATGTAAGATTTATGAATGTTTTCCCCTTGTAATCCAACTATTGATGGTTTACATAGAATTAAAGGTAGTTTAGTAGAACCATGGTTGGTTTAGGCCAAATCAATGCCAGTTTCACCCAACCATCATTGGTCTCTCTGTAGATTTGATAAATATAAAGAAAGCAAAATATGAGAAAAACAAGGTTAGAAATAAAATTTTAAATATATTTAAGCATCCATTTATCAATTTTGGACTTGCATATTAATCTCCTTGCTATGTGGGGTTCTCATGGTCCCATCGGGATGCCATTTTTGATCAAAGAATCTAAGAAGGATGGCTAGATCATATGTTAGCTTCACAATGAAAATCAATCAAAATAAAAATTAACACACTAACATGCATAACACTATCTTGCCTAGATCAAAGGTAGGGTCATGGTAAAGAAACATAAATGAATAAAGAAAAACTAAAAATGGAAAGAATTAATATAAATCCTTACCAATTCCTTGAATGTTCTAATAGGTCTCTTCATTTGGCTTACTTAGATTGTGTTCAAGAAGTCTTCATCAATAGGATTTGGTAATCTCCATCTCCTATTGGCACCATGGTTAGCTTGGATTTGGATTTTATATGGCTTGAATTGGTTTAGCTTGGCTCAATTTTGGCATTATAACACTATGTATTTGCTTCATGACCTAAATCCTACATTATAACATTACTCTATCCAAGATTCTAAATGGACAGGTAAATGCTTATATATATAGGTTTTGAAATCAACCTAGAATGAGTTAAATTATATCTTAGGTTTGATTAATTAACCTTATTATAGTTAAAATGTGCCCAAACCTCATGATTATCATGGAATAAGTGTGATTTGAGATATTTTGGATTTTGGAAAACTCACAAAAGGTAATGATTACTTCCTAGGATATTCTTTGATTTTTGGATTTCTTTTTTGATAATTCATTTAATTTATCGAGGATGAATTAAAATAGGAATTTGATTAGGATTTTCATGTTAATTAATTCATTTTATGGATTTTTAATATTTTTCAATTTTTGATTTAATTGATTTAGGCATTTTCTCTATTTAATTGATTTTTGGGCCAAATTGATTTAATTGCATGTGATGAAGACAAATTCAATACATTTAAAAATTCTTAGGTTAGATGTTCAATGGCTGGTAATAATTGACCTAAATTTTGTTATGAAGCCATTGATGGTCAATTTTAAATGTCTACATGTACTAGAATGAATGTTGAGATTTTTGAGAAGATATAAGCATAAGCTCCTTCTATAGGCTCACCTAGTAAACCCATCAGTACAATAGAAAATGTAGAAGATGAAAATATACAAAAAGAAGATCATGGTGATGATGTGAATAGTGGTACAACTCCACCACCCATAGGAACCACTCAACATATGCCTAAATGGTATACAAATACAATAAGAGATGATAAATTAGATGATGCTCTAGACACATCCACCATTGGACCAAGGACTCATAGTATGGATCAAAGAGAGGTCAACTTGGCCTTAATGCTTACAATTATTGAATGTGTTGATCCTTCTATATTTTCTAAATCCCTACAGTCAAAACCTTGGAAAAATTAAATGAAGAATAAAACATAGTAGCTTGCATATCTTCCATCATGGAATAAGCCAATCATATGCAAGTGGATTATCAATTCAAAATACAAAGTAGATGTTAGTCTTGAAAATAACAAGGAAAGGTTGGTTGTAAATGGATATTCTTAGGAAGAAGGAATTGAATTTGAGGAGACTTTCACTCCCATAACTAAAATCAAAACTATTAAGATGATTTTTTCTCTAGTTGCACAAGTTAGTTGGAAAGTATATTAATGGATGTAAAAAGTACCTTTATTAATGGAGACTTAAAAGAAGTATACATGACTCAACCAAAAGGTTTTTTCATACAAGGAAAATAAGATAAATTTTGTAAACTTTTCAAATCATTGTAAGGGCTTAAATAGGCTCCCGAGCATGGTATATTAAAATTTATGAGCATCTCTTAAAATATGGATTCAATAGGAGTCCATATGATCCCAATCTCTACCTCAAATAGAAAGGGGAGAGATGGTAATCAATTTTTTATATGTCAATGATATATTCATCAATATTAGTTTAGTGAAGATGATTGATACAATAAATAAATATCTAAATCAATCATTCAGCATGACATATATTAGGCTTCTACACTATTGTCTTAGTTTGGAAGTTTGGCATAGAGAAAATTACATCTTTGTATCTAAGTTCAAATATGATAAGATATTGCTCAAGAATTTTTGCATGAAGGATTGTAAGCCAATTACCACACATATGGAGATAAGACTTTAGTTGTCTCTAATAGATCCTTTACCATACTAAAATTCAACTCTATACTGATAGTTGATAGGAAACCTCATTTACTTGACATATACTAGGTTAGACATTAGCTATGTTGTCAGTTATCTCTCACGATTCATGCAAGAGCCCAAAGTTTTTGATTGAAAATTAGTAAAGTGGGTATTAATATACATTAGAAGAACCATGGATTTTGGCCTAGAATAAAAGAAGAATGATAATTTATTCTTGATAGGATATTTAAATTCAGATCATGCAGGGAACATTGATGACAAAAAATTTACTTCAAGATTTGTATTCTTTTTAGGATTTAGACTAGTATCATGACAAAGCAAGAAAAAAACTTGTGTTTAAATATCCTCCATAGAATAAAAATATCATGAAATAAGAAGAGTTGTCTATGAACTGATTTAGATTAGATGTATACTTGAAGGATTTATAATGCCACATAATCATCCAAAAATCTTTTATGTAGATAATGGAGTGGTGAAACTTATTCATAATCATGTATTTCATGAAGGCACCAAACACATTGAGTTGTACTTACATTTAATTTATGAGTATGTTCGTAACAACAACATCTATCTCTAATATTTCTTGATATATCAAAAATGTGAAGATGTTTTCACTAAGGCACTTATATAAGAAATAATTGAGGCATTCAAAGAATTTCTCTCTTATTCACTTGAAGCTATGATAAATAAAGGTGGGAAATGTTAGGATTAGCCTATCTTAATTCACCATATGGGTGAGTTATAAATAAATGTAATTATTTATTTTATTTTACTAGCTTTTTGTCATCTACTTGTCTATATCCCACCATTTATGGGTTGTTATGTTTGGGTGTTCTCCATAGGGGTAGAATAGGGATAATTTACTTTATTTCAGTAAATTAGTTTTATATTATAATCTACATTCTTTGGTTTTGGATGTGATAAGCAGTACAATTCCAATAAAAATTGTTTTCATGCTTTTTGATTTCAATGATCAAAATTATTTTAATAAAATCTTTTATTCTAATTAATTTATAATAGGTGCATTTAGATCTAGATTATGGATTGTCACTCCTTATCAAATAGAAAAACCCTGAGTCTTAATCTTCACAATGGTTGTGGGAAAAAATGGGTTAGTGAGCACATGATGTTGAGCTTCCTAAAATAACCCTTTGTCAATGATCACTACCTACATATCCAATACTCTGAAGAGGGCTGTAGACTTATGTAGTTCTCTCCTATGTGTTATCTTGTGTGTACATAAGGATGCAATGTGTGGAAATAAAGTACAATAATAACCTAGATTGAAATATGGAAAATAAAGATCATAAGTTGATGCTTCAATACTTTAGAACTATAAATGTGTTGTTTAGTTGAATGTTGTTTGATATCTATGTTAGGTCTTTTGTAGGTTTATGGTAGGTTTGAATGAATGAGGATTGATCTTATATTTATACCAATACCTTTGGATAATATATCACATTAAATCACTTATGATAACCATAGGAATGCATTTTGTTTAAAAATTGGATAAGTATAGGGCACTAGAAAAATAAAAGATAGGATACTTGCATCGACATAGGCTTCTATCTAAGACACAAGTGTCCAAAGAGCAGGAAAATATTTGCAAGTTCCATACCTATATATATGGATAATAAGCATGCTAGAATCATTTTGGCCAAGATAAAAGGCCTGAGTCATTAGAATGATATTGGTTAGACTAATATATGAGTAATGATCATAAAGAGATAATAGATGCAAGACTTATAGAAGAGAAAAAGGTCTACAGTTGAGAGGAATAATCAAGGTCTTAATTTATCAAGTGTATAAGAATGATATGATACATAATTCATAAATATAATCTATAGTCACTAGTTGGAGGAAATCAACTCATCCATTCCTGAAATTCCCTAAACCACCCCCTAACCCGTCCTACTATAATTTTAATGCATCCTCTAGGGTAATCTCCTTCTTCCACCCTGCATCTACAGAGTAAGCAGAATTTCTATGGTGCAAGTCCCCTCATGGATTCAAAGGTTGTAATAAGAGGAATCAAGAAAGCATGATTTAATTATCACTAAGTATCTAATAGTGGGATTCCATTTTGAAATACAAAAAAATACATTGAGAAATGTTAAGAGAAAAAATATGGTGGCAGAAGGTGGGAATGTGGAACTGGAATAAAGATAGGATGTTTTATCTCTAAAAAGAATAAAAAGCTCAACCCGATAGATATAGATGAGTATAAAGAGGATCCTTATACTTTTATATATGCTACTATAGGGGTAATAAATCAAATGTTTAGGATATATTACCAATCTATGTAGAATTTATAATAGACAAATATCATTCAAGATCCTAGGGAAATTTTAGATAATGTATAGTGTAGCAAATAAGTTGTATGAAATTATTGATGAAATATGGTCTCCAAATACTGAATTTCAACCTAAATGGGGAAATGTGTCTCAATTTTATAATAAAAATAAATATATGGAAGGCAGGCTTAATTTTTTATGGCAAGCTACAAGGAGTAGATCCTATAACCATTTAAATTTAATAACTATGTTATAAATTGCATGGATGAAAATTCACATGGATGCAAAGAGATATAACTTAATTAATTGGCATCAAGAGATGGAAACTATTTGTTAGTCAAGACTCAAGATCCATTTCTATTTTTAAGGAAATGAGAGTGGTAGGTGTATACATTCCTCTTAGACAGTTAGTTATCAAGCCCATTTTTGAAGGTCTACTCAAAGTTGTAGTTGATAATTTTTGAGATAAAATAGAAGGTGCAATCTACAAGACCAATGAGGAGATCATGAAACTGATATATTTTTTCTAAGGGGAGTGTCATAATAATTGAAACCATGTATGTATAAGTCAATGATATAATGGCGATACATAAAAAAATGATGGATAAGATTTCATAGTTATTCAAGAGATCTCTTCGTGATTTTGAAACCATCAATATTGATTTTTAGGCTAGTCACACTTTGTATTTACAAATGGAGGTAATGAAACAATATACTATTTTTGTAAAGGCACCATAAATACCTCCATAAGGCACTCAGCCTCAGTGCCCAAGGTACACATTAGTGAAAAATCAAAATCAACCCACTTATGTGTCACTCTCCATTTTGTTGTAGTAACAACAATGACTAATTCAACTAGTTTTATGGATACACAGCTCATATAATGACTCCAATTATTATGATGATTCCACCAATACCATTGTTCACTCCAATCACATTTTCAATTTACACTACAATGATTACTCAAGTTGTAACTCTAGTTATAATTGCAAGTATCACGAGTATACAATTTCCATCTTTAAGTAATGACACATCAACACTATAGTTATTATATATATATATATATATATATATATATATATATATATATATATATATATATGTATGTATGTATGTATGTATGTATGTATGTATGTATAAACTATAATTTAAGTCTATTTTTTTGGCACTATTTTTATATTTATATTTATTTGGATGAAATACTATTGTTCATGATTGTATTATATACATTCACATCATGCATGAATTTTAACACAGTTTATTGTTGGACAATGTAATTTTATACTTTTCTTAAGAGATGAGGCATCCCCATCCTAAGATTATATATAATTTTGTCCTCCTGATTCTAAAGAGAGGATAATTTTGGCTATTGATATAAATAATAAATCGTCTGAGTTGTTATGTATTTTATCTTGATGTGCAAATCTTGTTCTTCTCTAAATGTATGAGTCATTAAATAAGTTCCATTATTTTGGAATTTTAGTCTTTATGTTGTGTATAAGAGTTATTTTAATATATTTTCTAATATTGTGTAGTATCTAATTTGAATTCTTTATGTGTAATAATCATAATCTCTCTTTGTATATGTGCAATTATAATTTTACAAATGCAACAACCTTTGATTATGTGCACTAAATATCATTGTATTTTTGTTTCCTTGGAATCTTAACTATGTTTGAATATCTATGTGATAATATCAACTTGTATCAAACATTGGTTTCCTGACTGCTTGTCCAACCCCTAGTTCAAGATCTAGTTTAGAAAGGTTTCATCTTATTTCAATTCAAGGACCTTCTTTTCTACCCTACCCTTCTTTCTTTTTTGAGATTTATTTTAATATTTACCACCTTAGGTTATATTAACCATAAATTTATCCATATAAACTAGGTCTATATTCATGTCATATTAAATCCATCCAAGATAAACAACTACTCCCTCACCACTGTTCCACCACCAGGTTGTTTAAAAACCCCATTTCCATGTAAATTATACCTTGAAGTGAAAATTTTGTCATCAATCCTAAAACATTAGATCTTACATTGTAAATTTCACTAATGTGCATCAAATCCACTTCAACAAGAATTTATTTCTACTATAAGGAGGTCCACCTTTTCATTTCTTTGGAAAGATCAATTGAGTTACACTATATACACCTAGAAGACTAATAAGGTCCACTTCAGATACTATCCTATTATTCCCACATTTGGAGATCCATTGAGAAGTTAGGTCAAATAAAGGTGTATTAAGAGGATCTAAGGCCTAATCATATTCCATAATTAGAAGAGCCTATCTTTCTCCACATACGATGGCCCTAGCTTGTTTAGTTGGCTCTACCATTGTTGTCTTTGGAGACATGTATGATTTGCCCAAAAACCCTTAAAAATATCTTCTTCTTTTTTTCCCTCAAGAGGAATAACTAATAAAGAATGCATAAAGGCTTTAAAAACCACTTTAGGGATACTAAATGTAACCCACAAAGATGTGGCATGTATAATCTTCCCTTTTACATTGCAAGATGTTATTTATGACTAGTTCTTTAATATTTCATAAAATTTGATTACATATTTTTGGCATAGTTTGGATAGGTCACTATCATAAGTATTTTATACTATCACTTTGAAATCATGAAGATAAAACCTAATAACCAATTAGATACTTCAATTCAATATTAAAAAAGATGTATAGCTGAGTTAACATTGACTATAAACCTAATGAGGCATTAACCCTTGAAATGTACAAGAATGTTTTGGATTCTATGTCATTTATTTTTATTCATACAGTGCCTAATATTTTTACACTATCAATGGACTATACTAAGAATATTAACATTGATTGATAGTTAAACCCCAAATTTTAAGCCTTGGCTCTCCCCAATATTGGTCCTAATTTTCTATCTCTCAATCCCATTCCATATGTTAATCAGAATGTTGTGGCTCAAAATCATACCTAGGTATACACCCAATTGCCTTTTGCTCGTGCTTCACCTAACCAACATATTATATTCCTAAATAATACTATGTCTATATCTAATTAACAAAATCAAAGTTAGTCTTTGATACTAGTTAATATTAATACTACACAAAGTATTTCTTCTAATTCTATAAAATTAGACTTGGATGTTATCCATCAAATGATACAGAAACTAAGTAATGTGTTCTTAAACATGTAAAAGTTAATGGGAAACACCATGGTGTAGAATACTAAAAAAAAAAATGTATATCAAAGGAAAAATAGACCTTTCAATAGATATGAAAACAAAACTAAATATCAGCCACCTAATAAGGTGCTTGAGATAAACATCTTTGAAGAAACATTTCCTAATTGTTGTTGAGTCCATAATACATCACAACATGGTGAACTAGACTATATAGATTTATAAACCACTTTTGATATCTTCCAAAAGGAAATGGATATGCAAGAGATATTTTAAAATCTACTAGATCCATCTTATTCCACTACTTTAGGTCCTTGCAACACAATAATGGTCTTTGAAACATATGACTTTTCATTCCTAGTGGAATATGAGAATTAACTCAAAGATAATACATGCATTTTAGTAGTTACATAATAAAAACTACAAATTGAGGAATAAGAAACCTACTACCACTTTGATGCCTATAAACAATAGTGTTACTAATACTATAGATCCTAAGGTAGACAATAATCTACCCTTCCAAAATGGAATTATCCATTACAAAGTATAGAGCCACAGAGCAAAGGAGGGTAAAATATAGTCAAATATATGAAGAAGATCAAGAAAAGTATTAGTCTTCATGAGCTAACTCAAATTAATGAATAGAGATAACTATTGTTTAAAGCCTTGATTAGGAGACCATCCACTAAAAAATCAAAACTTGCACATGCAAACATGATTGTTTATAAGGACAAGCCTGAGGTACCACATTTTTTGTTAACCATCAAAATATTCAATAAAAATGTGCATCATTATTTGGTAGATTGAGGTGTCTCAGTAAATATGACTCTCATAGCTATATGCAAGAAATTGGGTTTGGCCCTAGATAAATCTAAAAGAGTGGTCCTATAGCTAGACAAGTCATTTATCCCATGTATTAGGGAGTTGACAAATGTACACATTCAACTTGATTTTGATCCATGTGTACAATAGTACATAGAAATTTTGTCATTTAAATTATTGAATCCTATGGATTGATGTTGAGTTGGGATTGGTTAGAGACATTTAATGGGTACATGGAAATGGACTTCTCACATATATGGTTACTTTGTAAGGGGTGTCCAGTTAGATTCTGAGTAGATCAAGAACCAAGGATGAAGTACCTAATCATATAGTATAATTCCAAGAGTGATAATGTGGACTTTTCATCCTCACATGTAGGTGTATACATGTTCACCACAAAGCACAAACCTCAAAAACATGAATTTGAAGGTCCTTCATGGTTATGGACTCTACATTTTGATGGAGCAAGATCAAAGTAGTATTTTGGTGTTATCATAGATTTGATTGAAATAGATAGGAAGCAATACCTAGCTATATATAAATTACAATTACTTTTCACCAACAACTAATTTGAGTATAAAGATCTGATCCTTGGCTTATAGTTCACACTGAAACATAATGTCAAGTATTTTTGGATGTTTTGTGATTCAATGTTATTTTTTAACCATATTAGAAATAAATACCCATGTAAAATTTCTTAAATAAGTATAAATATATATATCATGGGACCTAACTAAATCCATCAAAGCATTCAACATCAAAATTATTCTAAGATAATACAATTAGACAACATATTCATTAGTGGCTTCGGTTACCAATTTATCACCACTATAGGAATCCAATATGCAAAAAAATCATATGGAGTAGGTTCCTTGCCCCTCTATCCCAAAGAACATGGAGAACTTCCAAGTATTTGATGATGATCAATAAATCATACAATTTATTAGTAGTTCTAGATCCTTTGAATCCTAGATAATAGATGAGAAGTATGTTGAAACTAAGAATATAAAATACTTGGGAAGAGATGTCATACTATAAATGAAAGATAATGACATTCCTATGGGAATAGTCTCATTAGAATGAAATTTTGACATGAATCCACAAGCTCAAAATTAGAAATAGTCTAAAGTAATTGAATTTGACTTTGTCAAAGAGAACCTAGGAACCAACCAACATTCTCAGCATGTAAACATTGGTCTAAGTTTTTTAGAACCTAAGAAATAGATATTGAAAGATATATTGATGGAATACAAAGATGTGGTAGCTTGGATGTATGAATACCTAAAAGTCTTTCATCCCAAGGCCATCATCCACACTATCCCACTAAATCTAGAACACAAGCCCTTTAGGTAATGATAGAGGCTAGTAAATCAAAATTTGGGGCCCCTAATTCATATAAAAGTAAAAAAATTATTGGATGCTAAGATTGTCTTTCCAATAAATCACTTCACTTGGTTCATTAAACTAGTGTATGTCAGGAATAAGAATGGATATTTAGGTTGTGCATCAACTTTAGGAACCTAAATTAAGCATAAAAAAGGATAATTATCCTTTGCCCTCCTTGGATGAGGTGATTCAAGTGGTGATTAGATATGAGATTATGTCATTCCTAGATGGATTCTCAGGTTATAATCAAGGGCTAGTAGAAGAAAAATATAGGATGAAGGCCACTTTCACTATCAAGTGTATCACTTTTATATATAAAAATATTCTTTTTGGTATGATTAATAGTCTAGGAAGCCATGGACTTCAAATTTCATGGAATTTTTGGCAAGTGCATCATCATCTACATGGATGACCTCATAATGTTTTTAAGGAATAGATACAATCATGTGGATCATCTATAGAGGGTATATGATAGATGTGGAAGATATGGAGTATCACTCAATATAAAGAACATATTTGGAGGTACTAGAGGGAAACTATTAGGCCATGCCATTACCAAAGATGGGACTTCCATTGACCCAGAACAAATCTAGACCATTTCCAAGTTAATGCCTCCTAACAAAAAGAAATAATTGAAGTCTTTATTTACACAGATAAAATTTGTGAGGAAATTAATCTCTAGATTCACAAAGATTGCCAAGCCATTGAATGTTATTCCAAATCAAGACACTAAAATAGAATGGACAACTAAATCCAAGAGATCATTTTAGGGTATTAAAACTACCATTGTTCAATCTTTGGTTTTGATCATCCTATAATTTACTAAGGATTTCTTCTTTTATTTAATTGATTCAGAACATAATATAGTATTATTACTCACACAAAATTTAGATGATAATGAACATATAATTTCCTTCATGCATACTAATCTAAAATATGTATAATTAAAGTATTCAATGATATATAAGTACATATATACATTGATCAAATTTTTAAAGAGGTTTAGGCACTACATTTTAAGGAATAAGACATATACTAGTCCCAGATCTAGTTATCAAGCTCACGCTTGACCAAAATAAATTGGGTAAAATAAGAGGTAAGTGGATGGAAAAACTATAGGAGTTTGACCTTGAAATTAGACCAACTAAGATGGTTTGAGGCTAAAAGATCATCCAGCTCATGAATGAGACAAATCCATGCATTCATATTAAGCATATTAATGAGACACAATTAGTTTGGGGTGAATGGTATGCCCACACCATCTACTACTTACTCATAGGTATGTGTCTCCTTGAGATAAATATGAAACAAAAGTGAGCCCTTAGGCTCAAATCAACATATTATATGATAATTATGGGAGTTTTATACTATAATAATTATGAAAGCATATATTTGAGGTATGTTTCAAAAGATGAAGTTGTAGACATCTTGAATAACTTACACCAGAGGATAGGTAGTGAACATCCCTCAAGAAATGCAACAACTCATAAAATCTTGATAATTGGATAATAATAGCCTATACTTTTTAAATATGACCTAAACTATGTTATTACATGCCATGAATGCTAGGTGTTTGGGAAAAGGGAAGTACATGCTGCCATGCCTTTATAACTAGTCATTGAGAGACACCTTTTTCTCAATGGGGTATTGAATTTATTGGGGTATTAACCTAAATTATTTAGCAAGACATGAATTTTCCCTAATAAAAACTAATTATTTTACCAAATGGACATATGTTGTGGCCATGAAGAACTCTAGAGTGTAGGATGTGATCATATTTCTAGAAGAAAACATACTGATCACATTTATCGCTCTAATTTCATTGGTTTGTGAAAATGGTCCAGCCTTTCAATCTAAAAATTTACTGAGTGGGATTAAAACAAATAAATTAACATTAATTTTTCATCATATTATGATCCCTAATGGAATGAAGTAGTTGACTCCACTATAAAGAATCTAATATATACCATTAAGAAATAAACATAAGATAAACTAAAAGAATGACACCTACTACTAAAGTATGCACTATGGGAAGATGGAAAAAGACATAATCAAGACCTAAAGGCTTGACATTTCCTACTATTGTATGGATAATAACCAATTTTTACTATCACTCTTAAACTACCAATGTACTAGTTCATGTAAGATTATATGAAAGAAGATAAAAAAATCTAGTCTAGACTACTCAACATAGTTCAAATGGAAGATGCATAAATTGAAGCACTACATAGCTTCAGTAAACTCCAAGACTTTGTCAAAAGGTAGTTTGATAAAATATATAAAATCAAGCATTTAAATATTTCAAACCTAGTTTTTTTATGGGATAAGTCACACAAAAGGAAAGGGAAACATGATAAGTTCACTCATTTATGAACTGGGTAATACCACATCTAAAATTTTAGGTAATAATGTATTTGGTCTGAGGGATCTCAAAAGTAATGAGCTCAATTTTCTAGTCAATGGATAATTTTTGAAACATGATTTCAAGCTGCTCCAATTGGAAATGTTTCTAAATGACTACAAGTGCACATGTAGAAATAAGACTAGTTTAGATTTCCTACTTTCTAGATTATATTTTATACTTTCCTAGGTTAATAATTTTTTTATATATTTAATTTCATAGTTATTTCCCCTACTTTCTAGATTAGTTTTTTAAACTATAGAACAATCCAATCAATTTTTCATGCTAGAATTATGAAAAAACTACCAAAATAAAGGTGATGGCTCAAGCAGAGTATAGTTTGCATCCATCAAGATTTATTCAAGTATTACTTAAAAGTCTAGAATTCATATTTTTACCTAGATTAAATAATTTCATTGAGCCTTTTATAATTTACTCTAATATACTCATGAAAATTTTATAAATACTTCTCATTTCCAAAGATAAACTACACTAATACATGATAAAACTTGGATGTGAGGTAGTAAACATTGGAATGGATGCATACTAATAGGGACATATTGATGAAAAATAATAAGTTTTCTTATACATATACCCAACCAATGGTGATTCTCAACCCTTATTCCACCCATGCTAAAGAAAATCATACAAACTTATAGAGGAAGGGTGAATCAAGTAATATTTATTAGGGATATAGACACCTGACTGATAATAGAGTAAGTTTTAGAGTAGAATCATAAGTATATTTGTTAGGACTATGGATGCCTAGCTATTAGTAGATCAATACCCAAGCTTCCCTTATTATTGTTATTATAAAATTAAGAATCATCATGAAACCTAAAATGTATATCTATTTCTCTATAAAAAAATCATAACAAGGGAAAAATAAATCTCATCGATTCACACACATCCTAAGAATGAAAAGGGTTAGTGTGTTGCATAAGGAAGTTTGAGCCTCTTTTAACTGACTGGTCTAGTTATTCTTTCCTTGTTGGGATTGAAGTTTTGTTATGATGCATTAACTAATATTCTAGGTTCTAAAATACTCTTGACAATTTTTCCACTGAGTCACCAATTTTTACCCCAATACACCCCATTATAAAAATTCAAATGGGGACCCATTGTTGTGAAAACATCTTTGTTTATGGTCCATATCAATCTTAATAATTTTTATTTAATCAAGTGTGCACAATATTAAGGTTTTTTTCAAAGTATAATTTTATTAAAAAAGTTCCAAAATCGATAAAATAAGAACTTGGACATTGTTCATGAATTATATATCACCTTTGATTCTCTTCTCCACTTTGAAAATGTATATTCAATATCATGTTTTGATTTAATGGACTAATAAGACTAATGATGTTATGTTCTATTTTTTCTTGGTTGGTTTTTATCTTATGTAGGTTATTTTATGATTATTTTGTTACATGACATCTCTAGAGTATCTTTGGGATCACCTGATCATCCCATGTGGTATCGTCCCACTCATTTACACCCTTTAGTGACTAACCAAGCCTTTATTATATTTAGATCACCAAGATCATGCTAAGTGGTATTATCTTACCCATTCTATAGTTTTATCATACTTATGAAAATTTTAAAATATTTTGATCCTTAAAAGTAGTTAGATTCATCCAAGTGGTATCATCTTGTTTACCTGGAGATCAAGCAAAAAATAACAAGTCACAGAGTCATTCAAGTGAGTGTAGTAGTGATAGTCATCCCATTAACTTAGAACTCAAGAAAAAAATTACAAGTTATGGAATTATTTAGGTGAGAAAAGTAGCTATATCCATCCACGTGTCATCATCTCATTAACCCAAAGCTTAAGCATAAAAGTATAAATCATGGAGTCATCAGAGTGAGTATATTAGTGAGATATATCCATGTGTCATCATACCATTAACCTAGAGTTCAAGTAGAAAATTACAAGTAATGAAGTAATTTAGGTGAGTGAAAAAATGAGATCTCACAAAGTGCCATCATCTTAGACACCCATAATTTGACATACACAAGGTACCAAGGTAGAGTCAAAAGGATTTCTCTATAATAGTGACATTACTCCACATGTCACAATCTCATTGACTTGTGACTTACATAGTGTAAAATAAAGGGGTTTATACTCTACATAATTAGATTTTTGATATCCCTCTAAGTGTCATCATCCTAGTAATCTATGTCCAAAATAAATAAATACAAAATGATGCAATTAAATTAGTAGTGGACAAGTGATGCACAACCACGTGTCTCTAAATGGGAAAAACAAATATAAAGACACATGGGAAATTTATCATACTAAGATGATAATCCACCTGATAAATGTGAAAAAATAAGACACATGGTGATAAAGCACACTAAATGGGTAGTGTTAAATGAAAATTCAAATAAAAAAGTAAATAGGGAATGAACCAAAAGTTGTTCTTGCCATTAATTCACATAAATTGGAAACTTAATACATTTAATTCATAGATCAGGTGAATCTAAAGTAATATATTAATCTACAAATCAAGATTTAATCACATTGACTTCTAGATACTTGGTGCACATCATGAATTTGAGTTTCACAGTGACTTAGAGACTTTAAGATTTCATAAAACATAGAATTCTTGAAAATTCTCAAATGGCCTCCTCATATTTTACTCCTCATCCATCACATTTGATTATATGGATAATTAAATATATAAAGACAATGTTTGATTCAACAACACTATAACACAAGTTCAAACATTATTTGTCTATTTGGGATGAAGTGTAATCAAGAGAACCATACATGGCAAAAGATCAATTGCCTTTTTTCACCTAGAGATATAGAGATAAACTCTTTCATTAAGCCTACACAATGCTATAATGAAACTAGAGGTAATGCCCTATATTGACATGTTCTTTGACTTATTTTCAAATGGGAAAATTCTAAGTAAAATTTTTCACCGTAGGTTCAATACTACCCCTGTGGCTTAAATTGGCATAAATGCCTTTGAGAATTATTATAGATTTTCTACCCCAAAGATAAAATATGGCTAGGATATGGTAAATTCATGGATACTTACAAATTCAATCCCTAGTAAACTACAACAGTGGGTTGAGAACCTAAATAACTTTACAATTAGAGACCTAATTTCTTCTATCCCCATAACATATTTTAGACTAGGTATAAGAACCACTATGGCTCTATTAAATTTAATGTATGGTTTCCCTAGAATTTATTACATCCAAGAGACATGGGTCCCACTATTCAACATCATCTTGAGCTCAAATAAAATCATTGACCTCAGTGAAATTATCAGTTTTAACTTGATGTATCACATTAATAATCTAGGAAAACTATTTGATGGCAATTTCTAAATGATGTCTTACATTGTGGATGCCATAAATATAATAATTCATCCATCCTTTATATAACCCTACAATCCCTCCACATAATACCCCAAAAATAATAATTGTGATAAATTTAACATTATTCATGTAGACAAGTTTAGAAAGTAGATTAAGAGTCTGACAGATACATTTTAACCATGGTATATCAGACCATCTATGGTCAAAATATGCCTAGGTTATCAGAACACATTAACATAACTATCAAGAAAATAGGTGACTAATAGTACTACCTATATTGTACCATAATCTGGAGAGATGGCACCAAAACACAACCTCTATATTTGATACATCTTATTATAGATAAAGTGGTAGAACAATAATTGATGCAAAATGGTAATATAGTGTAGATTTTAATTTGAGAGGTGATATAAAGGATATCTACACCCAACACCCCTTAACATCAGTTACATACAATATACAATATGTGAGCACCTCATCTCTATGGTCAAAATTAGAATACACTACAGTCTAAATATGGAACCTTTTAGGTACTAAGACCCTAGGAATAATGTTAAAGAACAAATAAATAAATATGATAAAAAGGATAAAATTAATTATGGGCATGAATCATATATATATGATTTTATATTTATTAATTCTCAAGATGTAAGTGATTTGTTATAAAATGTGCATTGCTAGCATGTTGATGATAGTAGATCATAGGATCTAATATGATCTTAAAATCACACAAGAGGATGTAAAAAGGATAGATAAAGATAAATGAACATATACACCAATTCATGGGTCTCCTTCTTAGATAAGAAAAGGAAAGTATACTAGTAAAGATGAGGAGACAAGTCCATCTAGGGAAGTAGATTCTCAAGATAGAGCTGGTTTTACCAAATTTTTCCCCATGCATTCAACTATTGCTACTTATCATTCACCTATATTTAGCATAGAGAGTTTTGTAGGTCTTAGAGGTGTTATAGGCTCATTCTCTTTCACACTCCTACCTCTATTATCCATAGTTCAATAGGTAAGCCTCCCTTAATTTTTGGCCCAATTTCCTATCAATGTTGCTCTTGCATCACCAATACATACCATACATCCATCTATGATTGCATCCATTCCCATTTCACCTCCACCTTCCACCCTTATGACCCCTTTATCTCCCATTACATGCACTATAGGACCATTCCTTACTCCTAAACAAATTCTAAAGACATATCAAAAGAAGCCTAGGACTCCACATGTGTCTCCTAAGGTTATACAAGAAAAAAAGAGGCATTCTAAAATCTTATTTGTTAGAAGATCCCCTATGTATGAGGATTATAAGGGGGAGCTTGAGGAGGAATAGATAGAAATTGAACAAGAATAAGAGGACAACATGCATGATGGAACATAGCCCATTGAAATTCATGATGATGATGAAGAGGAGTGGTTATCTAAATAAGACACAAAACTTGAGGGGACTAAATTTAATGAGGATACATATGAAGGTGAGGAGGGATCAATTAATTCAAGAAAACAAAGACATGTAAATATCTTGAAAAGGTTAAACAAGGACAAGTTAAATCAATTCTAACTATGTTATTACTAGATAAGAAAGGAGATGTGAAAAATAAGGTAGAAATTAAACAAGAATTCCCAACTCAAGGATCATTTTTATCTACACCACCTAGCTCTTCATCTCAACCTATAATAATAAAAAATACAACAAAAAATGTCCCCTTAGCTTCCTCCCAAACTATTAATACCTGAGTCCTTGATTATTTAGTAACTTCTTAAATATCCCCTACTATAATAAGGAGTACACATCTTTTACATTCTTTAGGCCCACTAAATAAGTCTCAAGCATCCACAATGCCAATTTTGCCTATTATAGCCTAAGGTCCTATAATTTGTGCTTTTCCTCCTATTTATCAACCTACTAAGGATTCCATTCCTATGGCTTTTACTATTATAGTTTTGCATCAATCACAAGTTATATTGATTTAGAGGATTTTTCATCTTTCATCATTCCTAAGATCTCCCAAAACTAGTATAGTGTAGAAGAGCATTCTGAGAGCTTTCCAACACCTATTGAAATGCATAAAATAGACATCATATGATCTAGATATTTATGTTCAAAGTTAAAAAAATAAATGGTCAATAGGTCTACAGTGATGTAGATGCATGTATGATTTCCAAGTGGACTTATTATCAAGTGATGCATGGAAGTGCAATGGTAAAAGGGTGTTTTTTTTCCTTCGATCTTTGATACTCACGTTTAGACAAATGGGCCTCACTATTTTCTAGTTGGGTACCCTCAACTAGGGTTGACACACTATTTTTATGGAGGGTACCTTGTCCTCCATTGCTTCACATTACCATTATTATGTTTTTGTATATATATGCCTCTGTGTTGTTTACATGTTGCATGTTGGGCTAATAGTCCCAATATTATAAACCAAACACCATATGCTATTTTATGCATCTAATAGGATGAGGATAACTTGGAGAGAAATATGTGGTGGGTCTTAGGCCACCACATGTCCTACCACCACCTCATTATATTTTCCAAGTCATTTGTTGAGTTTGAGATATGCTAGCTTAGGTGAGCTTGAGACACTTATTCCAAATGAGTTCATATACATACAATATTTTGTAAATTAATCTCAAATATTCTAAACTAAGCCAAATAAAAGGCAATTTAGATGTGGCGTAAGCTATGGTTTAAACTATCTCAATAAATCCTATTTAAAGGACTATCATTGTTTTTTTTGGAAAGTGTGGGATTAATATCCCATTGCAAATTCTGAATGCGTCAGCTAAGGGTTGAACCCATGAACTCACTATGCAAAAGAAAAGGCTTTGCCATTAAGCTATAACCTCAAGTTAGATGGATTAATAACACATTTAATATTCAAGGTAGATTAAGTTGGCAAAGGGAGGAGATTTTGGGGATTTGAACACATTGGAAACATCCATTTGACTATGGCTACGTAACAATATATAGAATGGGTTTTTACTATAGAGTTTAATGTGAATGCAAACCCACAACTATGTTTTACACTTTATTATATATTTCAAGGCATTATTGTATTTATGTAGAAACAAAATTGAAGAGGAGAATATATACGTCTATTTTAGAAGGCTTTTGAGACATGGGCAAAAGTAAATTTCATTTTGGATAGAGTTAAGCCTATGAGGTTAATGCATCTAATTTGTAAGGCATTTATGCCATGGATACATGGTATATATTTACAAGCATATAGAATTGAGATAGGAGATTATATATGCCTATTTTTAAGGCTTTTAAGCCAAGGGTTAAGGTTCTTAAATTTGAATAGGACCTAAGCTTGGGAATATAAATTTTCTTTTATTTGGTGAGGCCTTTGGCCGTGAAAGATACATCGATGTGGTTGTATATTTGAGCCTGTTGTCTTATACATTGTAGGTAAAAAAATGAGCCTATGTTAATTCATTTTATTCTATTTTTGTAAAGGTATTTTGGCTATGGAAGAAGTATATAGGCTTATGGGTGTGACTATGTACTCATACACACATAGTCCCGAGTCTATAATGTTATGATACATCTATTTTGGAAAGGTATTCATGCCAAGGATGAATGGCACTTTTACATTCCAAGGTTTATTTTTAATGAGTTATAGGTCTATAAAAACTAGAGACACTCCTTATTGTTATAATTCCCATGTATTAAGATTTTTCATATACTCTTAGTGGAAAAACTTTTCTAAATGCATGAAAATAAAGTACAAGTACTATAGATGAAGGGAAGATGGGTTTTTGAGAATTTCAAAGTCTTCACACCATCAGATTATAGTAATATTTTCAAATTCTAAATCCATATTGAAATGCAAGTTTTTAATTATTGATATTTATGTCTTATTTTAAATGGATTGGTTCATGATTATGAACCCAGAGACGTAGCCCCTAAATGGGTGAAATCTATTATCAAGTTTATGTCTTTTTCCTTGAAGTTTGTTATGAGTTTTAGTTTATAATTTAGTTTTGTAAATGAATTAATGGAACACTATAACTAATTATGGGAAGGTTATAAAAATGACACAAATCAAGAGTTTTTAAATGGGAAATGAATTTACATAGTTTTTTGATCAATTTTCATTCATTCTTAGTATTATACATCTAATTTATATTTCACTTAAAGGGATTTGAGATTTTTTAGTATCCAATTTTAAAAACTATTTGATTTATCTAAAGGGGTAAATTTGGTTTTTGGATCGATATTGGTATTAGATCAAGTTCCTATAGGACTTGCTTTAGTTGTTATTATTCTTCAGTTTAGAGTTTTTGTATATAAGATTTTTGGTTTTGTTCTTCTATTTGATTTGAATATATATGATAGCTAGTGAAAAGTAAAATTATAAGGTGTTTCAATTCATTGGAATAAGTCAAGCTTCTAATATCTAAGGTTTGAAAACCACTGGCCTTACAAGATCAACACACATGAGGAATAAACACATTGTCACTTGAAGGTGTGTAATGGTGTTGAGAAAGGATCAATTTTTATTTCTTGGGATGAATTAATATAAAATGCAAGGAATTTTTAGTGATGCACATCCAAGAAGAATCAGTTGCAATCCTATCATCATTTCTACAAAGAGGGTAGATTAAGCTATGATGGTGATCTGAATTCATATTGGTATTGACATAATATTTTATTCTTTGATAACCAATTGTGTAGCCTTTATTTTTAGATTACTATTCATATTTTGAAAGCCTATGTCCTTAATTATAGGTATAAGTGAAAATACCAATTCCATGGTAAGATATGAAAATGGCAAATAGGGCATTATTCAAGATATTAAATAGGTTTTTGCACTTTTGAGTTTTGAGTTTGTAATTGGTTCATAAGTTGGTTTATGTTTCACAACTTTGTTAAGATTTATAGGAAGCAAACAAGAAGTTGTTTAAACACTAAAAATATTCCAACCATTGCTCAATAGGTGAACTTCATAGTTCTATAAGAGGTATAAGTTACTTTCAACATAACTTTGTATACATAATTTTGAATCCTTTGTGTAGGGTTGCTTTGGAAGTAAAATATGCCTTGATTTGGAATTGTTTTAAGCCTTTTTGAAAATGAAAATAGATCATCTAAGTCTTAGTAAGATAGAGTTTTAAATAAGATGAAACATCCTATTCAATTATTGAAACTAGGAAGAGGGAAAAACCCTTATTTATAACATGGTTAACTTGGATAGTTTTGATAAATCATTACTAAAGTATTGAATAGTATGCTTAAGATTCACTTCAAAACACTATTTTCAATAAATTCTTAACTATTAGATCTAGGGAAGGAATTTAGATAAAGTTGTGTTTTGAAGAATTTTTGATCTCCTATTTATTTTTCTACTATGATAAATGTTTTGGAAATATAACTCAATTTGGATGAGTTTTGGAGGTATGAATCTGGGCATAGTCAACAGTGAGGAAACATTGAGACAAGTTTAAAATTCTTAGTTTTCTCCTCACGTTTATGATATGTCTTACAGTTAATTGTAGAGTTTATGAGTTTGTTAAGAAGCTCTTATTATGTAAATTCTCTAAGTTGACATTAGATTTTGATAGGTATAAGGAAATATTTGATAATCAATTTTAGGGACACATCAATTAACTATGTTGTTTTTATAGGGTGTATATCACATCCATTTTCCCTTGATTATTATTTCATGTATGTACAAAGTGTATTGTGAAATAGTAACCTTAGGATGGAAAAATTAATTGAATGTTTTTATACTTGACATAGACATTTAAGTCACATTATATCTTGGGCATTATTTATATTTCAAACTTTTTGTGTACACTCACATGTAAGTTTTCATTCACGTCATGTAGATGTACTTTTAAAGACCTATAGATGGGAAACATTTGTAAATGCAAGTATACCGATGTTGTAGTTTTTTTATAAGTATTATAGGGGTATGAAACACATTTTATTTTCCCTTATGTGATGTTGATAACAAGGAAAACACCTTAACCTTCATGTAGTACATGAGTTGAGAGAATCCATCAATAAAATGACTATTTTGGGAAACAGGTCATTTTAGTAGAATGGGTAAAGAGTTTGTTTTAATCTCCATAATTATGTTACAATTTTAGTTGGATAGTTAACTTATTGTAGGGAAGTTTTTGATGAAATATTATTCCACTGATGTAGACTTTTAGTTTTCAAATGGATTTTTATTACGTCATTTTGATAGATTGAGTTCATAACTCTATATGCTATTTTTGGCTCTTGTATGTCTTGGAATCAATGCAAGAAGATTTTCAATGGAAAAGAAGAGAACTCATGGAGATATTTTTTGAGTTAGTTAGAGTATTGGGACTTTTAGAGACCAAAAGCCTCTTTGTGTGTATGTTTGATCTAGATTATTTTTCATCCCTCATAATTCCTAATATCTCCCAAAACTAGTACAATGTAGAAGAATATTTGAGAGATTTTCAATACCTATTTAAATGAATAAAATAAACATTATATGCTCTAGATATAACTGGTCAAAGTTTGGAAAATAAATGATCAATAGGTCTGTAGTGACGTGGATGTGTGTATGAATGCCAAGTGGACCAATGTGCAAGTGACATGTGGTAGTTCAATGGTGAAAGGGTGTTTATTTTCACCTCTAGTCTTTGACGCTCATGTTCAAATAAATGGTCCCTATTATTTGTTGGCTAGGTACCCTCAATGAGGGTCGATACACTCTTGTTGTGGAGGGTTCCTTTGCTTCGATTACTTCACATTACCATTTTTATGTTTGTGTGTGTGTGTGTGTGTGTGTGTGTGTGTGTTTGTGTGTTTGTGTGTGTAGTTGACGCTCATGTTCAAATAAATGGTCCGTATTATTTTCTGGCTAGGTACCCTCAATGAGGGTCGATAAACTCTTTTTGTGGAGGGTTCCTTTGCTTCGATTACTTCACATTACCATTGTTATTTTTGTGTGTGTTATTTATAAATAACACACACAAAAATAACAATGGTAATGTGAAGTAATCGAAGCAAAGGAACCCTCCACAAAAAGAGTTTATCGACCCTCACTGAGGGTACCTAGCCAGAAAATAATAGGGACCATTTATTTGAACATGAGCGTCAAAGAATATATATATATATATATATATATATATATATATATATATATATATATATATATGCCTTTGTGTTGTTTACATGTTGCATGTGGGACCAATAATCCCAATATTGTAAAGCAAACACCATATGCTATTTTTTGCATCTCATAGGATGAGGAGCATTTGGAAAGAACCATGTGGTGGGTCCTTAGGCTACCACATGGAATGCTACCACGTCATTATATTTTCCAAGTCATTTATCAAGTTTGATATATGTCATTTCAAGTGAGCTCAAGACAATTATTCAAACCGAGTTCATATTCATACATGATTTTATAAACCAAGCTCAAATATTCTAAATCAAGCCAAACAAAAGACAAGTTAGATGTGTCCTAAGCCATGGTTTATAATATATTAAGAAATCCTATTTAAAGGCTTATCACTATTCTCTTTTGGTAAATGTGGGATTAATATCCCATTGCAAATTATGAATGCATCGGCTAAGGGTCGAATTGATGATCTCGCTATGCAAAAGAAAAGGGTTAGCCATTAAGCCATAGCCTCTAGTTAGATGGCTTAAAGACACATTTTCTATTTTAGGTAGATTAAGTTGGCAAAGGGAGGAGATTTGGAGGATTTGAAACCATTGGAAAAATTCATTGGACCACAATTGGGTAGCAATATATAGAATGGGTTTTTACTATAGAGTTCAATGACCCATGATTGTGTTTTATGATTTTTTATATTTTGCAATGCCTTTTAGCCATAATGGAAGATGTATAAGGTGTGATTGTATTTTTTCAAACATAGTCTTGAAGAGGATAATATATACAACTATTTTGGAAGGCTTTTGAGTCATGGGTGAAGGTAGAGTTCATTTTATATAGAGTCAAGCCTATGAAGTTAATGTATCTAATTTGTAAGGCCTTTAGGTAATGGACGTATGGTATATATTTTCAAGCATGAAGAACTAAGCTAGGAGATTATATTCACCTATTTATAAGTCTTTTAATACAAGGGTGAAGTTGGTTTGATTTGAATAAGACCTGAGCTTGGGAATAAACTTTTTTTTATTTGGTGAGGCCTTTGGCCATGGAAGATACGTCAGCATGGCTATATATTTGAGCTTATTGTATTATACATTGAAGTTAAAAACTTGAGCCTATGTTAATTCATTTTTATTCTATTTTTGTAAAGGGATTTTGTCCATGGAAAAGGTGTATGGTCTTGTGGGTGTGATTGTGTATTGATACACACACAGTCTCGAGACTGTAATGTTATGATACACCTATTTTGGAAACCTTTAGGCCAAGGTGAATGGTATTTTTACATTTCAAGATTTATTTTAAAGGAGTTACATGTGTGTAAAAACTAGAGACACTCATTATTATAATTCCCATGTATTAGGAGTTTTCATATACTCTTAATTAAGAAACTTGCCCGAATGTATGGAGATAAAGTATAGGTACTATGGATGAAGGGAAGATGGGTTTATGAGCATATTAGAGTCTTCACACCATCAAATTACAATAATATTTTAAGATTATAAATCCATATTAAGATGTAAGTTTGTAATTGTATATATTTACATCTTATTTTAAATGGATCATTTCATGATTACGAACCTAGAGACATAGCCCATAAATAGGTGAACTCTATTATCAATCTTGTGTATTTTCCTTGTAGTTTATTATGAGTTTAAATTTATAATTCAATTTTTAAAATGAATTAATCTAACACTAGAACTAATTGTGGAAAATTTATAAAAATGACACAAATCAATAGTTTATAAATGGGAAATGAGTTTACATATTTTATTGATCACTTTTAATTCATTCCTAGAATTTTGCATCCAATTTATATTTCAATTAAAAGGAATTGAAATGTTTCAGTATCTAATTTTAAAAATTATTTGATTTATCTAAAGGGGTAAATTTGGTTTTCAGATCATATATGCATAATCTACTTAATCCCCTTGTGACATATTCCTTTTTCAATCAGACTGATCCATAACCCACTAAGCCAAAGAAATAAGTGCATTTTGAAAATTAGGTGGCTACTTCCATTTTTTATACATAGGCTACATCTCCTAGGATACCCACACAATTAGGGATGCTATCTCACCAAGCTACCCAGACAATCTCATATATTGTATTAGTGTATATGGAACCTGTCAAGACAAAATATATTATTGATATACAAGCCCAAAATAAGGTCATTGGATGGAGGAAAGCCATTCCTTCCTTCCTAGAATTGCTTACACCACCCCTGTAACTGAACTTTTTAAAATTTTAATGCGACCTCTATTTCAATGTCCTTCTTTCACCCCTACATCCACAAAGTAATCATAATCATAATTGATGGTGTATGTCCCCTCATAGATTCAATGGTTATAAGAAAAGGAATCATGCAGGTAGGATTTAATAATCACTAAGCAACCAATAATGGGATTCCATTTTGGTACACAATTAAATACATTAATAAAGGTTAAAAGGAAAATTGTAGTGGAATAATGTGGGACTATGGAACTAGAATAGAGAGAGGACATTTTATCTATAATAAATAAGACAAATCTCAACCCCACTGATCTAGATGAGTATAAGGAGGATCCTTATAGTTTTTTGGATGTTACTTTTGGGGTAATAAAGAATTTTTTTAGGAGATATGAAAAATCTAAGTATAAAATACAATGGGAAAATATCATTCATGATCTTAGGTAAACTATAGATAATGTGTAGAGTGTAGTAAATAAGTTGTATGACATTCTTGATGCAATAACGTATGTAAAGGCTGAATCTCAGCCTAAGTGGGGAGATGTGTCCCAATTATATAATAAAATTAAAGATATGGAAGGTAGTCTTAATTTTTTGTCAAAAGATAAAATGAATAGTACCTACACCCATTTAAATTTAATAATTGTGTCATATTTTTCATGGGCACAAAGTCATATGTCCACTAAGAGAGATGACTTGCTTGATTGGCATCAAGAGATGTAGACTTTAGTGCAATAATTTTTTAGTCAATAAGTAAGAGCCATCTATATTTTTAAGGACATGAGAGTGGTATGTGTAAACACTCCTCTCAAGTAGTTATTTATCAAACCCATTTTTAAAGGTCTGTTCAAAGGTACAACTAACAATTTTTGAGCCCAAATAGAAGGGACAGTTTACAAGACCAATGAGGAGATCATGAAACTGATATATTTTTATAAGGGTAGGGTCACAAGAGCTGACACCTTGTATGTATAATTTAGGGTTACAATATTGTTGTATAAAAAATGATGGATAAGTTCCCATAGTTATTCAAGAGACCTCTTCTTGATTTTGAAACCATAAATATTAATTTTTGTGATAGTCATACTTTATACCTACAAATGGAGGTAGTAAATAAATCTAATGTTGATAAAAAATTACCATCATCACCTCTATAGAGGACTTAGCCTCAGGTCCCAAGGTACACATTAGTGTAAACTCATATCAAACCTACTTGTGTCACTCCTCACTTTTATTTTAGTGATAACAATGACCAATTGAACTAATTTTATGGATACCAAATTTAATACATTACCTAAAATTAATGTGATGATTCCACAAGTAACATTGTTCAATTTAATCACAAATTTATTTATCATTACAATGCCTACTCAAGTTTTAATCCTAGTTATAATTGTATCTCAAGTAACTATCGCAAGTATGTAATTTCCATCTTTAGGTAGTGCCATATCAACAATATAGCTATTTTTTAGTATAACTACATGTCTAAATTATAAATTAAGTCTAAGTTTAATAGGGATTTTTTTGTATATAAAATTCATTTGGATAGAAGACTATTGTTCATGATTTTTATTGTATACATGCACATCATGCATCAATTTTGAGACACAACCTATTATTAGATAATTTAATTTTAGAATTTCTTGAGAGACGAGGCATGCAAATCCTAAGATTATATATACTTATATCCTAATGATTCTAAATGGAGAATAATTTTATCTATTGAGATAAATAAGAAATTTTATAAGTTGTTCTACATTTTTTCTTGATGTGAAAATCTTGTTCTTCTCAAAATTTGTGTCATTAAAGAAGTTATGTTATTTTGGTATTTTAGTAATTAGGTTGTGTATAAATGTTATTTTAATACAATTATTCATATTTTTTAGTAGTTAATTTGAATGATTTATGTGGAATAATCATTATCTCCCATTGTAGATGTGTAACTATAATCTTAAAAATACAACAATCCTTGATTATGTGAACTAAAATTCATTGTATTTTTATTTCCTTTGAATATTAATTATGTTTATTTATCTACATGATAATAGTAACTTACAACAAGAATTATTTTCATAACTACTTTTCCAAACCCTAGTTTAAGATCCAATTTAGAAGGGTTTCATCTTATTATGATTCACAAACTTTTTTTTCTACCCTACCCTTATTTATTTTTTGAGTTTTATTTTGGTCCTACCCACCTTAGGTTATATTAACCATTAATTATTCCATATAAAATTATTCTAGACTCAAATCATATCCAATCCATCTGAGTTAAATAATTAATCCACTCACCGTTGTTCTACCACCAGATTGTTTACAAAACCTATTACCCTACAACTCATGCCTTAGATTTTATCATCAATAATAAAACATTAGAGGAAAAATCATAAAATTACCTAGTTTGCATAAAAACTATATCAAAAATTAGGTTATGCATACCTCAATGATCTATGTGGGAGGTTTTATTGAAGGAGAAACATAGTAGAGGCCTAGCTTGTCATTTTAGTGTTGTCAAAACATCAGTGTAGCTGAGTGAGTTTTATTATTGGTCAAGGAATATAATATATGTCAATAAATTCATTATAATACATATTATTTTTCATAATTAAATATTAAAATATTAGAATTGAGGATTATATCAACCACTACCATAATTAGAAACACCATGGGAAGAGTTAAGCATTTTTTTTTATTCTTGGGTTTCCAAGAAATCTAAGAGGTACTAAATCTATTTATTTTGTATAGGATATATTTTCCAATATTACACATTTGATTACATATAAGAATATAAATGATACCATGTATGTCTTTTATCAAAATTTGGAATTAAGAGGTGCAATAACTCTAATTAAGATAAACTAATTTAGAAGAAAGTAAATATTTAAAAAAATAATAATGAAATTAAAATATATAAATAAATAAATCTTGATCGAATTAAAAAATCTTAATTTTTAAAATTATAAAATACTTATCTATTTCATGTCTATGATATGATGGTGTGAAACTAAACAGTGGTCAAAACTAGGTAAAATAGACTAATTTTGTAGGTGACACATGATCTATAACTATAATTAATGAGGGAAAACATCATCCAAAATGGGATAGGAATAGATAGAACTATTGTCATCTATTGGTTTATTTTATTCTCTACTATAAAATAGGGAAATTAAGGTAAAATCATATGTGGTTTCTTAAAACATGCATGTGTATATAAAATTAACCTTCATATGCTCGTGAATGCCCTGCAAATAATTAAACTTCAAAGTTAAATACCTAATGGGGTTTTAAATAGATGAAATACATACCAATATAAAATGGGGGAGTGTAATGATCTGAACTAACCCCAATCACTCCTATGATGAATTATCTCTACCTACATATCTAATATTCTAAAGAGGGAAATAAATCTCAATAGTTCTCCCACTTGGAGTGTTTTGTGTGACTATGATCATTTTTATACACATATGCATCTATAGATGGCTTGAATAATTGATAATGATTTTATTTTATTTGAATATAATAATCTTTTAACTTGGATAAGAACTTATTTAAATTATTATATATTTTTTATTAATAGGGAAGCTTTGCTCAGTGTGTAATAGTGTAAGTGTGCCTCCATATTAAATAACCAAGTGATAGAATAAGAGACTTAGAGTGTCTTTATAGAAATACAAAATGGGAAAACCTCATACTAAATATCCTAATATTAGGGACTAAATTGTAATGGAGGGTATAAATTTTAAAAGTTACCATTACTATGGTGAAGGATAGGATCAACCCATAAGGGAAAAACTAACTTCCACTATTGTCCCATACTGGTCAATATTGTTGTGAAAGGAAACATGTGATTTTTTTGGATTTGGGATGTCCATATATATGATTATAGGTGTTCTTATCAATTTATAATATTTATATAGGGATAATATAGAAACTTATAAAGGGATACATCCATATAGGTGTTTAGGATATATTAAGGTAGAGAAATCAGTCTAAATTAAGTGCTCAAGTCAATTAAAGTGAAAGTGGACCAAAATAAAATTATAAAATAATTACAACCAAATTATAGTGACTAAATTTACACCCCTTTTATATATAAATTAAATTTATTAAGTAAAATTAAATATATACATGAATGTGTATAATACACTTTACCTTTGGGAGGAAGTTCCAATCATGCAAAGTGTTCCATGGAAAATTATACAATGTTGTAAAATTAATTAATGCACATTCTTGAAATTGAAAATTAAATTGTAACTTGAATTTTAAAATAATTAAAATAACCAGGAAAGATTACAAATTTATGTTTGAAACCAAATTTGCTCTTATAAAGTTTTTTGGAGATGATGCTTCCTTGAAGCATTGTAGAAAAAGTTCTTCCCATGAATTACTTTGATAAGTTTGGTTCCTTAGCTAAACCAAAGGTGAATTTAGGGTGATCAATCTACAATTTAGATTGATTTTGAATATAAAATAGAACCCATTAAGAGATATAGAAACCCCAATTTATGTTTTTTGTCTATGTAACCCCTATATGTGAAATAAGTTAGAATCCTTAATGTATATTTAGGAAATAATACTAGAGAGAACTAAACCTCAAAGTTATGCATTATGCACTTTAAATTAAAAAAAAAAAACTAATGCAAATGTATTTTAGATTAAATTTTTAGTTTGTTTCTTAGTTATTGAATGCATGATCAAAAGAGAATGGATAGCATCCATGCTTCTACCATGCCTATAGATAATAAGTAGTATTAAAATAATGGCATGAATATAAATCATGCCACATGAATTTGAAACATATTATATCATGTTTTAATTTATATCATACCCCCATTGTGATAAATTTAATATTTGTAATTGAATGTATATGTAAATTTGTACATTATATTTGAAGCTTATATATGATTTTTTTAATCATGGAGCCAAAATAGTATAACTATGTACTTTGTTCTTGTAAGGTGAGTGTATATACATGGAATATTCCCCCATAATATGTACCAATGATTGAATTTTGATCTATTTTTAATCCTTTAAAACTATATTTTGTACCAAAAACCAAATTTTTCTAAAAGAATCCTATCTTGTGTATAAAAATCACATTGAAATGCCACCCTTTTGAGGTGAGGGAATGTTTCTTGAAAGTAACTCATCTCAAAATTATATATATATATATATATATATATATATATATATATATATATATATATATATATATATATATATATCATGTGTAGTAATATATAATTATTATATAATGTAGTGTGTGTGAAAATTATATTAGTATAGTAAGATATTTACCATAAAATCATGTATGTAAAATATTTGAAAGGCCTATATAAATGTATCAAAAACTATAAAATTAGAATCATATGCATTAGTTAGTTGATTATGTCGATTATGGAAATCATCAAACTTAAAAAACTCAACAAGCACATGAATATCCCAATATCAATGTCATATAATAATTCTAAGGGTCACACATAAGGGACATGTTCAAATGTCACATAATAAAATATTACACACACAAGGCTAAGGGACAAACATAAAAGGATGTGAATAATGTCAAAAATAGTTACATGTTCATATTTCACACAAAATAAAGGGCCAAGGGTTGTAATCAATTGATATTTTCAAATATCATACATAAAAAATAAGGTCTCATATATATGTTTAATAAATTTTCACATAAGGGCTAAGGGTCATACACAATAGTTAACAAAGATTTAATTTACTATGTACATATAAATAACATGAGTAGAGCATGTAACTAGAGAAATAGTCCAAACCATGTATATGTAATGTGATCATATCTTAGAAAATAACATAGCCATGTATACAATGTAATATATAAATGTTATCAAGACATTTTTAAAGAGTAATATACCTCAGTAGCATAGGATTTATAGGATAATAACACTTTTAAAGATTGTAACATGTGGATAAGAAGCCCCCAGTTTAGCATGGCATTGGGTAGAGTCCAGTAATGCATAAAACTCATGAATGATAGTGAAATGTATGTGTGATGTAAAAAGAGTATGTTATCTAACAATCATGAGATAAATAACATATATCAATTATGTTCATTAGCTATCTAATTATGCCTAGGTCTTGATTTTGGATTTTTTATAATATTTTAAATGTTTTTTATTTTTTATTTTTAATTTTGGAACTAGAAAAAAGATAATAGTAAATAAATTATGGGTTTGAAAGTTTAAGAAAGGGGAGGGATTGAAGAAGTCCACTACATGTGTCGAGGTAAAGTATTCACTAAATATGATGGCATAACCATGTATGAGCATGATACCCCCACTATGTATGTGATTTATGTATGTAATGCATGTGTGAAAAGGAATAAATATGTAGAGTAATGGTTTTAAATCCTCATATAATTGAATTTACACTTTTCAAATTATGCAACATGTATGTTTGAGCAATGTAACATTAAAAAAATATTTTACCTAAACAAGTATTTTATGTACACTAGAACTGAGTGAAATATAAAAAAATGGATGTATTAAGGATTTATTTTCTCAGTTTATAATTTGATAATGAAAAATGTTATACGATAGGATCAACCAACTCATATAGTATTGTTAATCATTTCTGATTCATATTGGTTGATATTATCCTTGATAGAAAATGTAATTTACTCAATAAAGACTATAAAAAAACAAGTTAAATGGAAATTAAGCCAATATATATCTTTTTGTTAAACTTTTCAAGGTAAAAAATAAGATCCAAAAGGCCAAAAACTAACAACCAAGGGTTAGAATAATTATAATCAAATTACACACATGTACAAGAACTAGAAGAAAAACATGATGACACAATCAAGAAGTTATGTAAAATAAATAATGATACTACAAGTTAAATATCTCATCAAATTGATGCCTTTGTGTAGGCCATGTATCATTCAGAGTATATTACCAATATTCTACATAATCACAATCATAATCATCAATGTACTCATCATCATTGTAGATAACTAATTTGTTAGGTTTTTCTTGAAATTTTGAGATGCCTTTGTGATCATATTTTGCATTTGTGGTTGAAAAACCAAATACACCATATGTTGAGTTATATTATTATTATTTTTTTTCTCTTGAGTATTCTCATCATTATAAAAATATTACAACTCATTATGCACTATAGAATAATTAGGTGTCATTGCTTAAATATTAGGAAGGGAAGTAGTTTATGATTTCACTTCTTAACTTGAAGATGTAACCATCATTTTGTAGTATTAAAATTATATGTGTAATTAAATTAATTAGATGATTAAACAAAATAGACTAATATATCTTATAATTAAGAATATAATAAGCATATCCAAATCAACAATTAGTGAAAGAGTATAATACTTGAATATTATGATTGAGACATTTCGAGGGGGAAACATACACAACAATGCAATAAAAATAGAATTCAGAATATGATGGTAAAAGACTAACCACTAACTCCTATATATAATCTACTTAGCCATGGTTATTCCATAGGATGATCATACTAAGAACATTGAGAAATGCAATAAGATAATATGAAGGTATGTAAACTACAATTTGGCTACACATATCCATAGACACACTATAGGTTAAGTTTTTAGCATGCCCTTACCCTTCAAAATAGTTTTGTCCTAAATTTTTAATCAAACCAAGATGTTTCTGTAAGAATGTTTCATCCTCCCATGTTGCATCATCATAATGAAAGTTATTCAATTTGATCAAAGAATCTTTAATCACTTTAGTCTATAGTTACTTAGTACACATATGAGGGATCTCTTTAGGATCCATAATGACTCAACCTTCTTCATCCAATTTTTGAAACTCATTTTGAGTGTAAACCTTGTGTTCAATTAACTTCTTTAGGCAAGATACATGGAAAACTAAATGTATGTGAGTAGATGGGGGTAAATATAATTTTTAAGGCACACTACCAATTTTATACAATATTTAATAACGGCCATAATACTTAGGTGATAAATTATTATCAATTTTTTGCTCTAGAGACATATTATTATATGGATACCAAAACACAATGACCGAATAACCTATGTCAAAATGATGATCATTATGGTGTTAATCTACTTATTACTTCACTTTATTTTGTATCATTGCTAAATTCTCTTACAAACTAACTAATATCTCATGTTGATGGTGAATGTGTTCCTCAATAGCTAAAACCTTGGGATGAACCATCAAGGAAGAAGTGATGGATGGGGTGATACCCATATAATTCCATAAAGGGATACATTTTTAAAGAAGGGTGAAAAGAAGTTTTATACCACCATTCATTAAGTGGCATCCAATGAACCCATTTGTATTGTTTATCAAAAATAAAATAATGAAGATACCCTTCTAGACATTTTTTGACTACCCATAATTTTGCATAAGATTAAGGATGATGGGATGAGTTATAAGCCAATAGGGTGCCCAAATAGGAAAATAATTAATCCAAAAATTACTAGTAAATATGGGATATTAGTCACTTACAATGATCTTTGGAGTACCATGTAATTTTTGAATTATATTGAGAAAAGCATAAGCTATTTTACTAGTAAAAAGTGGTGATAAGGAATAAAATTAAGAATACTTGGTGAGTAAATTCATAACTACCATGATAATACTTTTACCCTCAAACCATGATAACCTAATAATGAAATCCATGAAAAACTCCTCCTAATGCTGGCTAGGGATGATAAAGACAACAAAAGATGTGAGATATTAATGGTTTCACCTTTATTTTATTGACATACCACGAATTTTGCCACATATTTTTAGACATCCCCCTTGATTACTTCCCAAAATAATCTTTTTTGATTTTATGATATGTTTTCAAAAATCTAGAGTGACCTCCCAATGGAGATGCATGAATTTCCTAAAGGATTTTATGTTTAAGGAGAGAATATTTAAAAAGGTATAATTTATCTCTATACCATAATGTGTTACCCTTACATGTAAGTTTTTCATCTCCCACATAACCCTATTAAATATCTTTAATCAAGTCATGGGTGGTAAAATCATTCTCCCATTTTGATCTTTCTTCATTTAGCCAATCTACTTGCCAAATAGTTATTGCATGTAACAATGCCTCAACTGATTCATCTCTCCAAGATAGTCCATCTACCACCACATTCTCTTTTCCTTTCTTATAGAAAGTTTAAAAATAATATCACAACTTTTTATTAACCCATTTGTATGGTTATTTAGATGAAAATAATTGTTCCAAAAAATATTTAAGGCTATCATGATCAATATTTACCTAAACGTGACAACCCATCAAATAAGGTCTCCATTGTTTGACTACATGTAGAATACCATCATCTATTTCTCATAGATTGTTTTGAGCCTATTTTTTCCATTCATATGGTGACTTTAAAATTCTAATGGTATACCTTATTGTATTATTATAACTCTCATGTCATATCCTGATGTATCACACTCTAATAAATGTTTTTGAAAAATTAGGAGTAGATAAAACTAGAGTTTTGCACATAGCCATTTTCAACAATTAAAATGCATTGGTCTCTAAATCAATCCACTAGAAGGAGTCTTTTTTTAGAAAAGAGGTGTGTGGGTCTATAATGTTACCATAATTTTTGAAAAACCTATGATAATATATTAGAAATATTTCCAAGAATCAAAATTTGAGAGAAATAAAATGAATAATATTACCTTGAAAAGTAAAGCAAACAATAAATCTGAGACAAAAGATTTAATTAAAGGGGAAAACCATCAAATGGTGAAGAAACTCCACAGTCTCATATTAAGAAGCTTGAAATAATGAACTCCAAGTCAAATAACCTATATAATATTAGGATAATAATTGTCTTAGGCCAAGAGATCATCAATGATGAAAGAGCAAGACTTAGAACAACAAAAATGAGTTGTGAGTTGAGAGTGTTAAAGAATGATAGAGGTGAGATATAAATACTCTTTATTGATTTTTTTTTATCATAGTGATTCATAATAAAATGGATTCTAATTCATCATTTTCCTTTATTTCATGACTTAACAATTTTTTTAAGTGCTACCAAGTTTTTTTCCACAAAATTAGAACTTATTTTGTCCTTTTTTGATACTTGGCTACAAAAGAAGAGCCTTTTATATGATGCATTTTTAGTTGTTTTGTACATTTTTTTATCATTTATTTTTGATGCCTTGTTAAACATAACATTTTTTTAATCTTTAGTTTGTTTTATTTTGTGACATGTGAATGTTACTTGAACTTTGGGAGATTTTAAAAAATCCAATGCATTTAATCTTTAAAAACTATTACCACAAAAATCTCAATTCAAATCATGGCATGATCTTTGTTATATGCTTTAGTTGATTTTATTAAAAAAAATAAAAAAGGTGTAATTTATAGAGTCTAAAATTGAAAGCAATAAAATGAATAATATTATCTTGAAAAGTAGAGCAAACCACAAATCTGAGACAAAAGATTTGATGAGTGGGGAAAACCATTGAATGGTTAAAAAAACCCACAATCTAGTATTAAGAAGCTTGAAATAGTGAAATCCAAGAAAAATATCATGTATAAGCTTAGGATAAGAATGGCCTTAAGCCAATAGAGCATCAATGATGCAAGAGCAATACTTATAACAACAAGAATGAGTTTTGAGTTAAGAGTGTTAAGGAATGAGAGAGGTAAGATATTAATATAGAGATAAGAGAGAAGAGGAGTTATATTCAAAAGCTTAGGCATTAGTGACATGTGGCCATAATCCTCTTACAATTAGGGAGGATGTGTGTGCCATGTTGGGGGAGAGGATTTGCATGCAAGTAACTTCAAATCCAACAAGTGGACTAGGGAGGTGAGTGACACCTCATAAAAGTAGGAATAAAATACATTTACAAATATAATGAATTGACACATAATTAATACTTATGATAAGCCTATAAACATATATAAATAACCCAAATTAAGGTTAATTCTCTAACATAGTAGCCCATTAGCCCTAGAAATACTCATAGGTTATTTAGGGTCTTAGGAGCATACCACTCCATCATCACTTGATTTTTTTTAGGATAAAATTTATCTCTTTCATGTGAAACAATATGACCCAAGTACTCCACCTTTTGGACACCAAAATCACATTTGAAAGGTTTGGCATAAATTTGATGTTGTTCCAAAATTGAAAGTACCTATTTCACATGCTTCAAATGGTCTTCCTAATTTTTTTTATAGATGAGGATATCATCAAAAAACACCAATACAAACTTTATCAAAAAATGGTATTCATAAAAATTTGAAATATAGATGGTGTATTTTTGAGACTAAAATACATGACCATAAATTCATAATGGCCTTATTGAATTATAAAATTTGTTTTAAGTATGTCCTAATTATGAGTTCAAATTTGATGATACGTAGAGTGAAGGTGTAACATGGTAAAATAAACAACACCATGCAATTCATCTAAAAAATCATAAATTAATAGAATAGAAAACTTATCTTTGATGGTGAACTTATTGATTTATCTATAGTATGGGCACATCCTATAAGTGTCATCCTTCTTCTACATGATGACCATAGGGGAGGAATATTCCCTTTGACTATGTTGAATGATTCTTACCTCCAATATATGTTGTACCATATTTTAAATTTCTCTATTATGGGAATAGGGTTACTTGTAGGGTATAATTTTGGGTGGTGTACTTACTAAAATGATCTTGATGGAATGACAATGCATGTGGCTTGGAGGAAATATTTTTAGCATGTCACCAAAAAAAACATAATGGCTATCCAACACCCTTTTTAAATTAGAATGTGTAGACTCCTTGGTTGGTTTAACCTCTATGGAAAATAAGTGTGCAACAAATACATCAACACCTTTTATAAGAAAATTTATTATCTGATGAGAAGTAACTAGTTGTGGAGATTTAGCCCATAATCTAGGTAGTTCAAAGGTCTTACCTTATAAATTGAACCTCATAAATAGTTCTTAGAAATTCATCTCAATAGTGCCCAAAGTGGTAAGCCACATCACTCCCAAAATATGTCAGTCCCTCTCATGGGAATACAAAACATATGAAAATATAACAATTAGTATCCCATATCAATGTTAATGTTATGGTATTTTCTAGAATAGTTAACAGTACCAACATCTACAATCATGACCTATAATTATAGAGCTAGGTAAATGAAATAATTTAAATGAGTATCCAGCTTACTATTGATGAAGTTATGTGTAATCCTAGAGTCAATCAACATAGACACCTTATATTTATTTAATAAACCTACCACCTTAAGAGTTTGAAGAGTAACAATGCCTAAAAGTGCATGATAGGAAAGACTAGGTTGAGAATCTTTAGGTTTGTCTGCGAGTTCTTCCAAACCTTCCCATTAATATTCATCATATTTTTCCTCCTCATTGGAACCTTCAATGTAAAACAAATTATTTTCATCATATCAATGTCCTTTGATCTGTTTAATATCAAATCCAAAACACAAATGTTTTGCATGATTTTATTCAATTTATTAAGGCATTAATTTAGTAGGTTATAGAAATGATGGTGTTGGGAAGGTGAATTCATGAACATTAGTGAAAGTTATTTGTTTGATTAGATATGTTTACTCAATCAATTGTGACCTTGGTATGGATTTAGATACATTACTAATAATAAACATGTTAAACTCTAATTGGATGTTATTGTTGAGTTCACTAAAAAATAGGTTAGTCAAATTTTCCTTAATGTTATCTACCACACATAAGGAGAGATTATCAAATTGATGAATGTAATCCTTTAAAATATTGATTTAGTGTAACTTGGCTAGCTTGATGAATTAGTTTTTAGAAGCATTGTGGTGATAGTGGATTTGTAATTCTTTAGAAAATATTTACCATGAAATTGGGATACCCTTATTTTTCTTTTGATCACAAAACTAGCAATGCCAAATGAGCTTCTTAGGTTCTAGATATAGAGAGGCCATGACCACCTTTTATGAATAGGAAGTCTAATGTAGATCAAATAAATTTTCAATTCAAGTAATTAATATGAGTGGATCATTACCATCAAACTTGTGTAGGTCTACTTTGGAAAATAATGGATTCATACTAGGGTTAGTGTTGTCATTATTTAGAGGATGAGAACCAAAATAGAATGGTGAAGGGTTATTTTGTAATTAATGAGTTAAAAATTTATCCAATTTCCCAATTATTTGTTTTAATTGATCTCACAATCCATTCATGTCCCCTCTCAAACTTGTGAGGTCCCCTTTAACCACATCTAGATCATCGTTCTACACCATGCCTTACAAATTTGATTTAAGTATCTAAATTGAATTCAAAATACTTGGATCAAAATTTAATAAATTCATGCCATCATTATGATGATTTTTAGGAATTTATTTCCATTTCCTACATCCATAAGTTTTAGGCACAACCCTACATAAATCCTAGGAGCATTAAAACCTCAAAAAAGTGTATTAACAGATGATACCATTACAATTACCTCACCAAGATGAATCCAACAACTGCTAATGTGCAAAAGGATCAAATTTTTTGGCCCAAAAAAGTGTACCAATAGAATATTCCAATGTGATCGTATCATAAATATGAATCCAATGACTTCTCATTTTTACAAGGTAAAAAATTTAAAAACTTTTTTTTCTAATTTTTTAATTTTTTTAATTTTTTAATTTTATTCTATTTTTAAAAAAAAACACACAAATAAAACTATGGTGATGAAAAAATCCAATTCTTTCCGAATCACAAGTTATGATTTTTCAACCTTGTAGTACTAAAGACACTAGATCCAAGACAAATTGTGACATAAAAATTTTCCCAAATGAAACTTATGATATAAATTGTAATGAAATTACTTATATGATTCATAATAATAGACTAATACATCTCTTAATTAAAAAAAAAGGTAGATCCACAATAACAATCGATGAAAGAGCAAAATACTTAAATATTATGATTGAGCCACTTCAAGGGGGAAACCTCAAAAATAATTCAATAAGAATAAAATTAAAAACATGATGATAAAATAATAACTATTACCTCCTATATATACTCTTCTTATCCATGGTTAATCCATAGGCTGACCATCCTAAGAACGTTGATAAATGCAATAAGATAATATGAAGGTATGTAAGCAACAAGTCAACCACACATATCTTTAGATGCACTATAAGTTAAGGTTATATCAATATGTTAGTTATATTTATAATAGAGATATAGATTTTTAATCCTTATAAACCATATTTTTACCATTATAATTTTTAGGAACATATTGTTGTTGAATTCCTATCATGAGAAACATTTTCATAAATATGATTTCTTTCTTACCCTGAGTTTATTTTTGAAACTTCTCTTTTTATGAATGATCTTTGAATAGTTTATCCTTTACAATTTTTTCCCTTTGTTGATATAATATTTTCCTTCGTAATTTTTTTTTTTTTTTCTTGCTTGATTGTGTCATTTGTTGTACTTGCACTTATTCCTTAGGAAATGCACTCATAGTGTGAGTAGGTTGCTTGATTGTTGATTCTATTATATGATCACTAGTGTTAATGATACTTTATATTTTATTTGTAAAATCCCAAAAAATGTTTGTATGATTCCCATGCATTCTATCATATGCACAATAGTATGTTGATCTCCTTAGAGGATACACAGGAGGTAATGTGATCAACTTGTTTCAAAGAATTTCTCTCAAAATATCACTTGAAATCTTCTTATCCATTTTTATGCTATTGAAATCAATATTTGTATATGTATGTTGATTTTGAGGCACAAAATAGATAAATGGATATGGATATATATGATAGACACTAATATGCATTAGATTCTTTGCTTATGTGCTCTTATTTTCAAGTGATATGATCCTTAAACTAAAATATTGATTTTAATTTTTAAAGTATTCTATGAATGCTCTCAAAGTTCCTGTTTGATATTTAAGGGATTCACAAGCACAATACTTAGGGAATTCTTGACTTAATATACATACAGACATCATCAATATGATGTGTGGGAGGTAGAGGGAGTTGAGGAAGGAAATTAAAGTCTTGAGTTTGTGGAGTATGCCTTTTAGCATCTTGAATGTGTGATTGCTCTTTTTCCCATGTCATACTTGACTTTACAAAATAGATCATTAATGTGACTTGTGCCTTAGCATGTGATTTGGTTTTTTAAAAAAAACTTGAAGCAAAAAATGCTCATCCAATATAGCCATATATTCTCTAAAAATTGATAATAAATGAACATAAATCTTTTAAAGTTAAATCGTAGAAAAAATGAAATTTTTGGTGTATGGACATTAGTAAATTCCCCTAAAATTGAAGGTAAAAATAAAGTGTTTTTAGTGTTAGATATCAAATTCAAAGTTGAAATAAAGTTCTTTAGGTGTCAAATATTAAATTGAAGGTCAAAATTAAGTTATTTTAGTATGAGATATTCATACAGGGTCAAAAGAAGATTCTTTAGGTGTCTTATGCTCATGAATTTATCTAAACCCCAAGATAATTTTTTTGAAGCAATACTCAAATAAAAAATGGGCTGACCAATATGTTTTATCAAAATTTGGATATGATAGTTGAATTAACCCTAATAAAGATAAATTGATTTAGAAATTAATGTTATAAAATAAATTTGCAACAAACATTATGAAATTAGAGTATCAAAATAGAGAAAGCATGAATGAATGAAATAAGACTAACTATTAACAAAAAAATAAATGTATATTTATTATTTATGATCTAATGGTATTAAACTAAATAGTGGTTCGAACTAGGTAAATCATACTGATTATGCAAGTGCCATAGGAACTATAACTATATTTATTATCTTGATCATCCAAAATGGGACATGATTAATTGGAACTACTATCATCTATTACTTAATTATGTCCTCTCCTAGAAAACAAGGAAATTATGGCATAATTTTCTATGTATTTTTAAAACATTACTATGTGTGGAAATTTGATATTTGTATGTGTATAAATGATATGAAACCAACTTCTAAAATTTTAAAACCCTAATAGGGGAAATAATTGAATTTCATTCAAATATAAAAAGGGGAGGAGTGTAATGGCTTGAACTAAACCCAATAACCCCTAGTAGGATTTATTGTTACCTATGTATCCAATACTCTTTAGAGGAAAATCAAGCCCATGTGTTTCTCCCACTTATATTGATTTTTGTGAGTGTGATATTTTTGATATTGCATGCATATAGAGATGGATTGATACTTTATATTGATTTGATATGAATAGAATAGGATCTTGATGTGGATAAGGACTACTTAAATTGATTATAATAAGACTTGTAAAGAATATAAAATATTTTCTTAATGTGCAATAGTCTAAGTGTGCCTCTATATCAAAATTTACAAGTGATAAAATAGTTGACTTAGATGTGGCTTTATAGTAATCCAAAATGGGAAAACCCCATGCTACCTATCCCAAAAATATAGACAAACTTTTAAGGGAGAGTCTAAATTTTAAAATTGACCATTACTAGGGTGAATAATGATATTAACCCATAGGGGACATAACTGACTACCACTATTTTCCCATACTAGTTGATCTTGTCTTGCAAGGAAACATGTGAATGTTGAGATCTAGGATTTTTGTATAGATGTTTAGATGGGTTATTATAAATTCAAAACATTTTTTTATGTCTGTATAGGTGTTTAGGTTATATAATTAGAAAATGATAGGTTTGTATAGGTGTTTAGGATAGAGTGAGGTGGAAAAAAAGGTCTAGAGTAAGTGTTCTAGTCAATTAAATTAAAATTAGGCTAAACTAATATTATAAATATTCATGACCAAATTTGAGGACTAAAATATGTTGAAATTATTTTCCAGTGAAGTACTGAGACTTGAGGGGTTTCTAAGAGGCATTGTATTAAATAGAGATATTAAATTTGTTTAGATTTATTAGAGGAATTATGGAAGAAACTAATCATAAGATTAGATTGCAATTCATCATATCATCCTCAAATGGATAGTAAATTTAAAAGTAGTGAATCAGATTCTAAGTAGTTTTATGAGATGCTTCATTATATAAATTCCCAAATAGTTAGATATTACATTGTCACAAGTTAATTTTTCATATGAAAAAATCAGTGAACAAAATTAGAACAATGAGTATGTTCCCGATTATGAATGGTTGCATCCCTATAGTAGTGTGTGAATTGAGAAATAGAACAAATATGAGAATATATAATGCCAAGGTATATGAAAATGTAGAAATTATGAAATATTTGCATTAGTAGGTGAATATAATATCATAAGATAATATCATGAAGTACAATAATCATGTTGATTAGATAATTAGATAACAAGATTTTCTTAATTTGAATTTTTTATAAACTCTCTTTAGGTGATGTTGATAAAATATCAAGTAAAAAATTATGTGTGAAAATTTTTAATATAGAATTTAAAATTCATTCAATCATTTTTTTTTCTATATTCATTTTCATTAATAATACCTTCAAGGGACACTTGTAGAGAATTAACCTTAAGCTCTAGATGAGGAATTACCTATGAAAAATAGAGAAGAGAAGAGGGTGTTACCACAATATATGTCCTAAAACTTATATGATAATCCCATAAGTTTTGTACCATATAATTATGCCAATATTCACCATGCTAAGTAACATTTTTAATTAATATGTTTAAAATTATTTTTTTCTTAGATTTAGCTTAACCATTTCACTTAGGGTTATAAGGAGTTGAAAATTTATGTTAAATTTTATATTTAAAAAAAATATTATTGATCATATTATTATTTAAATATGTACCATTATTTGCAATAATCAAATATGGAAACTATGATATGTGTCATTATAAGTCTAAAAATTTATCACTCATTGTAGATTGTAAACTAATTTATTTAATCCATCTAGTATAATAATCAATATTTTTAATGATTAACATGTGACTTTATAATTATGGTGGATTTAATTCTCCAAGTAGTTTGAAACCCCAAATGGAAAATGCCAGGGAGAAAAAGGTTTAAATTTGTGATATGGTACATGTGTTATACTATTATGTCATTGACGTTATTCATAAACCTTTGCATATTATTTATAAATATTTTTCCATAGAGGAATAATATTAATCCACTTGTAATAATTTATATGGAATTGAATTTACACTAAAGTGGCCACCACATTCTATATTTTAAACCTATTTTAAGGAAAATTTTCCTTGTTTTCACCAAAATAATCTAAAGAATTAACCATATAAAGGATCTTGTGAAATTAGCATTACCAATGATAACATACTAAATGAAATCTTTTCTCATTTTCCTTTTGTCCTTTTTAAAAAATAATAACATCAAATAAATTTTTTTAAATGTTGGTATACTAGTTTGAATTATCTGTATAGTTAGTTACAAACAAATCTAATCTAACTAAATATTGGAATGAAAAAATTGGTTTTTGGGGTCTCTTAATATATAATATAGAGTGATAGTTCATTATATTTATAATAACAAATAAAGTGGCACTAGCCATAACATCGACATAATGGGTTTTTATTATAAGAATGATGTCAACCTCCAATTCTTTGAATTAGGAAATAAAACTATATAAAATATTTTGATATGGAATTAATTTATATTCCTTAGTTTGGTAAGTACCCATCACTTGATATATGATAGGTTATGAATCATTGTAAATGCTAATAATTTTTTTCCTGAAAGAGGAAGTGACTTGGAGACCTATAATCAAGCCTAATAGTCTGTTATATTATTGGTGTTGTCACCAAATCATGCACCCTAGAATAATTTATTCAAGATTCTTATAAATTTGGACAAAATGAGAACATTTCCAAGTATGTGGGTGTACCTATATTGGAAATGAGCCTCTAGATTTAAGGACTAGCTCCTTAAATATATTATGTAGTGCTTATCACATAAAATACTACTTAATTATGGGGAAAAGAGTTAGAGAATTCATAAATTGAACCTAATATGAAGGGGGTAATGCACCAAAAATGTCTTCCACATGACATTCATATTTCTACTACGATGAAAAAAAACATACAAACTAGTCTCTAAGTATTAATGGGTTTTAACATGAGCATTTAAATATAAAGGTGATATGTGAGGAGAAACACAAATCAAATTAAGCAGAGGGAATATTTCATACTTCAAGGAAAATTTTACAATTGAAAATCTTTAGACACTAGACTACACTCTACATGACCTGTTAGACTAGGAAAACTTGCTCAAACATGAAAGGATAAGGGAAGGATAGAGAATTATTGTTTCTCATCACCATACATCAATTTTAGACTTATAAAATTATTCAAAACTTATAAATAAAATTACATTAATGTTCAAAAGCAAACTATAACATCAGTCTAGTAGGGATTCACCATACATGGTGTGGTCTCCTTTCATAAGGGCCAAAATGGCAACTACTTATAGAATTTAAGATAGAGAAGTGGGAAACAAGAAGAAAAAAAGGGAATAAAATCATTTCAACCCCATTTAAACTATAGTTATAACCACTTCTAAAAATATGCTCATTCAAGCTTCTTGATTGATCTGGACTAGTTCAAGTGGTTGCATAGTTACATTGTTCTTTCATTGATGCTCCTTGATGGTTGCAATGACAAGATCAAGTTGTTCCAAGATGGGTCCTAGAATATATGTAGTTATAATCATAAAATCAATATATTAGGGCTTTATCCTAGCATTAATGTAGTTATAACCATAGGATTAATCTATTAGAGCTTTGTCCTGATGCTAACTGCTCTTTACTAGCTTATTGAGGCATGAAAAAGTGGAGAGAAGGATCTTATTCGTGTAGTTGGTCCTAGGGATGGAATAGTTGGGGTCTATGTGTATGCATTCATGGCATCCTTTATAATGATAGCTCTTATTCTAATTGAATCATGCTCAAGCTTGTCCCCATGCTCATAGGTCCACTATATCCATTATGTCATTGTAGGAACTGAGGGTTCATATATGCATAGACCCTTCTTTAAATAAAGAAAAAATAGTCATAAAATGATAATGCAACATTAAAATCTTTGAACTAAATGTCCATATTAAGCTCCAATGGTATTCCTTTATATTCCTTATATCTTATTGCATCAGTGTGTCCATTTAATGACATTGGATTAAGCTTTAATGGTGACAAGATGACCCTGCAAAACCTATTTGCTTCCATTGAAAAAGGTTTCTTGACCTCCATCAAAAATATTAGGCTAACCTTTGTCCTAATTTGATATTGATATATAACTCATCTCATTAACATATTGACTTCTACTCACTCCATTTATCTTGATCTATACGATCAAGGTCTAACCATCGATCTTGCCCCTTGACTTGTTTATTTTATCTAAGCTTATGCCACATGTCAAACATGTGTTGATTCTCAAGATTTTCTATTAGTTTGTCAACTTTTATGCCTATGGCACATGTCAAAATATTGAACCCCTTGACTATTTGACTCATCATGTACTGTTAGATCAAGATGTATGATTGAGTGAAGACTATTACATTTACTAGGACCCATTATTAGAACCCAAATGACTAACTCATGATTTTAAAATTGATGTCCACACTCCCATCAAATGATGTACACATGAACATAATTTATGTTCATGTGATCATTAAATTTAAACTCCAATGGATTTATCTTTTTAATATCTTAAATTTGACATATATGTGACTGTCAAATATGTTTACAAGCCTATCAAATGATGGACACATAGACATCAATTTTAAGCTCTAGTGGTATTTTTAAAATTAAACGATTATTTTATAGAGCCTAAATTTGATGTTAGCATGAATGTTTCACTCTATAAGTCCATCTTTAGAAGCTTATAAATCAATCCCAAAAGCTTACACAGGTATGAAATTTATTAAGGATGATCTTGATAGGTATAAATCTAATTGTGCATGATTTATTGGTTGTGCAATGCTTCTAAGTGAAGATATTAAATGCACAAGTTGGCTCATCCATTTTCTCCTACATGATGTCTTGGTGATGGTTTGGTTAAAAATGGCTAAGTATGGAAACTTAATGAATATTGTCTAAGAAGCCAACTTTAAACATGCATAACTTTTGTCATGCTTAGACAGATGGCCTAACACTTAGCACTTTGTAAGTAAGGACTAATTTGAACAAACCCATGTGACCATTTTATCTTGAAACTACCATGAATGTGAGATATAACATCATCAAACTGCTCACTCAGCTCTATTTGAGCTTCTTTGCAAATTGGCTAAGTATGGAAATTTAGCAAATTTTGGCTAAGAGTCAAACTTTGAACCTTCATATTTTATATTGTACTTAGATGCATGGCCTAAAATTTGGTGCATAGTAACTTGGAGCTAATGTGACCATGACCATATGAGTAATTCTCCCCAACTCATTCACATGTGGAAATGATAATGTCAGCAAATTGCCTTCTCAAAATTTTTGCACTAAACCCAAAATGCTTAGGTAAACACAATGAAGAACTAAATGAATGCTATACACTTTCACACTCATTAAAAGCAATATTGACATCCCATAGGGTCTCTACAACACTTTCTATCTACTTAACCATTAGAAATTTAATCCATGCTCTAACTACATTTATCACCTTGAAGACCTGGCACTTACATATATGACCCTAAAATCATCCCTTAGACACCAAATGACACAAGGACCAAGCTAGATTGTGACTAAAATATAAAGGCATAGGAAATGACATCATAAAGCTAAAACATACCCTATGAATTTATAAAAAAAACCATATACAAGATCCTAACTATAAGGGATTGATCCATTTTGGCTTGTGGTAAAAATGGTCAACATCTTTGACAATTTACAAAGGGTGGCATGCTTGATATGCCATGACCAGTTACCTAATATTGTTAATTGAGATATGGAGTCACATGTATAGTAGGATTGACACATAAAATACCTTGAACAACACACTAAACAATATAAAACAATATGAATAAAACACAAAGCAATGAAGTAAGCAAAAACACACTTGTGCTTTAAGAGCACTTATTAGAACACAATGGATTAAGAAAAGAAACACACAACTAACCTAATATTTAAAATAATAACCTCTAGAGGTGAAACATCTGATCATACCTCAACTATGTTTAAAAATGGTTACCTTAACATCTTTATCACTCCATGAAGGTAGCCTATCATGAGGAGCATGGTGATCACCAATCACTTGCATATGTAAGAGATCAAGAAGACTATCACCTTTGAATCTTATTAGGTATTCATGTAAATTATTTGGAACCCTCATGAATGATATTTATTACTCTCTAATAGCCTTTTTTGGAGTTGCAATTCTCTTGATCGTTGTCATATCTGATATACATTCATCATACTACAAAATAAGGATGATGAAAACTGCCTCAACCTTTATGTCTTCTTTCATAGGATATACTTGATGTTTGGGAGTATCACATTATTCTTATTTATGATCCAACCCTCTAAACATGGCTCAATACTATATGGATATTTTAACCATCCTTTAGGCACAATAACTTTTGCCTTGACCTCACTAGGTCCCTCTATAACTATAGGCTTTTGAATATCAAATTGATGTCCATCTTCATTAATAAGTTTCTCTTTAATTTCATACTTTATATAAAACCTAAGATCCTACTCATTAGTTTCATCAACAAATGCATTAGACATACACTTCTTGGGATAAGAAGGAATATTTCTAATCTTTTCAAACTCTTGACATATGGCCTCAAATCTTATCCATAAGTCATCCTCCTCTTCTTCATGAGTGTCATCATCTAGAGAATATTCATCAGTAAAATGAATGAAAACATCATTATTCCCATTATGGTTCTCATTAATATTCATCAACCTATAATCATCATACTTATGAATCATATAGTTGCACTTAGTAACATGAGATTATTTGACACTAACCTCAACTCCTTTAAATAGATGCTCATACATGATGTAAGCCCCAAGGTCAATCCTCTCAAATTATGCATAAGGATCATTTACATATGTATCTACACAATACTCATACAATAAAAAATCATAAATTACTTCAATTTTAGAAACTCCCTCATCCACATCAGGGTCTTCCTTGTCATGAACAACATAATTCAAGTTGAAACTTGCTTCAATGTAAGGTTCAATATGAAATATTGTAAGAGGCTAAATTATAATAATCACCTTGGTACCATACATTGTATTTAAATACAATAAATAAAAATCAGCTAAGAGGTAGCCACCTATCTTTATGGTGAAGTCCCTTGATAGGCAGATTACAAAGTGGATTGGGAGATCAACCACAACTATGTATTGCAAGATAGGAAAATTAGGACAACCGTGAAAGAAAACATTCAAGAATTTTATTAACCATAATTTCTTAGTAGTATTACCATATAATTGAAGGACCCCTTTGCTATGTGGCTCATAATTTAGGCCCAACTTGTCAGCTACAAATTTGGGCATGACAGAAAATAGAAGCTCCACTATCTACTATGCAATTGTGTACCAAATTTTCACCTATAATGAGGGTGAGGTAAAAATGTGGAGGTTTCTTAGCCCTAGTGGATGGTTAAAAAATGGTACGAGGATAATTTTAAATATTAACATGGCCATGACTTTGATTTAATGGTGAGACACTAATAGGGATAGTAGATAACTACTTTTGTAGGATTTCTTTCTGACCAAGCATATGAAGAACATCCCAAAGAGAAATGGATGTTTTAGTGTTCTTCAAAGAATATAAAATGTTTAAATAAACCATACCTACTTTTTCTTGTATTCTTATAGGTATATAATTACTTGTAACTTTAGGAATAGGAGAAGACCCTACCATATTTTGACTTGATGGAGATGTAGAAGCTCTTAAAACTATCACACTTAAAGCTATGTCTTATTGCCTTGTAGGAGGATTGGATGAGCCTATGGGAATGATACTACCACCTCATAGATACTTCCTCTTAGCCCTTGTATTTTATATAAAATAGGCTCATTGATTTATCATAAAAGTGTCTTCAACCAAAAAAATGATGAAGATCTCTCCTTGAGGTTGCCAATCCTCATTAACTTGCATCATCACCTCATCTTCATTTGAGAGGAAGGGGATAACTACCCCTTGAAACACCAAAGATTTGTATCCATTATGATTTAAATCCATGAATATGTCTTACTACCAATATTCTACCTACACTAGATTGCTATGAACTGGTACCATCTCCTTTACATTGGTGGTGGAGTTAGGACTGTATGTATTAGCAGGCCTATTTGGATTAGGCTATCATTAGCCTCTTCCTCTTCCTTATTATTGTTGATATATGTCAAGATTATCATGTGTACCTTATTGCATATTACCTCTTATAATATTATCTTTTAACCATTGAATATATGCATCTTTGTCCATTATATTATATATCTTCTTAGGAGTAGATTTAGGCTTGGTATTGGCATTAGGAGTTTGCGCTACATCTGGAGCATTAGTAGAATTATAATAAAAATGAGGCATAGACATCTTAGGAGGAAATATTATAACTTGGATAAGACTATTTTGATCTTTGATATCAAGATCATATGCCTTAGGAAGAGTAGAACCTCCCATAGATTGAAGCGTGATAGCAATTTCAATCCTAATGGATTTCAAGGAGGTAGGGAACACAAAGTTAGTCGATGGTCTCATGGGAAGAGGCAATTTATTCCAAGTCTTCTAAAACCTTTCATTGAAGTCATACATTATTTCTTTGGATCCTTTTTGTATTACATTGAGCTCATGTATGAGAGAGGCATGGTCACTTTCATTTACAAATTTAGAAGTCAACAACACTCCAAACTCTTCCCATGCTGTGATGTATCCACCTTATAGATTCCTATACCAATCAAGATCCTTCCATTTAAGGTACATGGCAAGGAGTCTAATGTAAATGTTCTCTCAAATAATATTTTGAAATCTACAAAAGTTAGAGACATATCTAATGTGCTCACTAGGTGTGACATGATTCTCACCATTCAATATGGGCACACCTTTTGTGGCATTAGGAGGAATGGTATCATATACTTGGATTTGAATTGAGTTTTTAATATTGAAGGTAGGGAAAGCATAAGGTCTAGCCATGTATCCTTCTTCAAGATCTTATTTTTCAAGATATTTATTCTCTTCACTATCTTCCTCTCTATCAAAATCTACTCATTCTTCAAAGGGAAAATTAGGCAGTGGATATTAAATTACAAGAGAATTTTAGGTTTAATGGGTGGGTTAATAAGATTGGATGTTCTAGTAGAGGATGAACTAATGAGAACCATCAACTATGATGTCACTTTTATAAAGAAACAAATGGCCTTAAACTAGACTTACCATGAAGGAGTCATCAAATTTTGAGTAACTCATCAATTTATAGTTGATGTTTTCAAGACTAACATTCCCCTTGACAAGTTGTCTTGAAGATAATGTATCCCACCAAGCGTGCCATAACTGTTGTCACAAAATCTTGCACCCTATAAGAATTTGTTCAAGATTATTCTATATTTGGTCAACATGGAAACATTTCTAGGTATGTGGGTGTACCTATATTGGAAATGAGCCTCTAGATTTAAGGGTTACCTCTCTAAATATATTTTGTAATTATTATCACTTAAACTACTACTTATGGGGAAAAGAGTTAGAGAATACATTAATTAAACCTACTCTAAAGTGGGTGATGCACCAAAAATGTCTTCCACATGACCATTATATTTCTACCATGATGAAACAAAACATATAAACTAGTCTCTAAGTCTTAATGGGTTCTAACATGATCATTTTAATATAGAGTTGTGATGTAAGCATCAACACAAATAAATAGGAAGCAAAGGGTAGATTACACACTCCAATGACAATTTTAGACTTGAAAATATTTATGCACTAGAATACACTCTATATGAATTGTTATACTAATAAATCTTGCTCAAACATGAAAGGAGAAAGGAAGGAAGGATATATAATTATCAATTTTCATCACCATACATCACTTGTAAACTCAAACAATTGTTCAAAACTTAGAAAAAACTTGCATTAATGTTCAAAGGCAAAATATGACATTAGTATAATAGGGAGTCATCATACATGGTGTGGTTTCCTTTCATAAGGGCCAAAATGGTAGTTACTTATAGCATTTGAGAGAGATAAGTGGGAAACAAGAATCCCAAAAGGGAATCAAATCAATTCAACCCCCTTTGAACCATAGTTGCAACCACTTATAAAAATATGCTCATTAAAGCTTCTTTATTGATTTGGGATACTTAAAGTGGTTGAATAATTACATTGTTCTTTCATTGATGTTCCCTGATGGTTGTAATGGTAGGATCAAGTTGTTTCAAGCAGGGTCATGGAATCAATGTAATTGCAATCGTTAGATCAATTTGTTAGGTATTTGTCCTAGCATTAATGTATTTAAAACCATAAGATAAATTTGTTAGATCCTTATCTTAATGCTAAATACTTTTTACTAGCTCATCAAGGCATGTAAAAGTGGAGAGAAGGGTTTTTTTCATGAAGTTGGTCTTGGGGATGAAACCATTAGGGTCTATGTGTATGCCTTTGTGACATCCTTTGTAATGTTGACTCTTGTTCCAACTGGATCATGTTTGAGCTTGTCCCCATCCTCATAGGTTCACTATATTCATAATGTAATTTTAAGAATTAAGGTTTCATAAATGCATAGACCCTTCTTTAAAAAAAGTGAACATAGTAATAAAATGACAATGCAACCTTTTTTGAACCAAAGGCCCATATTAAGCTCCAGTGGTGGTCCTTTATATTCCTTTTATATTACTACATACATTTATACCTTTAATAGTGTTGTATTTAGATTAAATGGTGATAATATGACCCCATAAAACCTATTTGCTTTCATAAAAAATGGCTTCTTGACCTCCATTGAAAATCCTAGGCTCACCTTTATCGTAATTGGCTATCGATATCTAGCTTAGCTCATTGACATATTGACATATACGATTTATAGATCTTGATATGTATAATCAAGCACCAAATATCAATCTTGCCCCTTGACTTATCAATTTTGTCTAAGCTTACACCACATGTCAAACACACATTAATTTTTAGGATTCATTATCAGTCTATCATCTTTCATGCCTACACCACATGTCAACCTCTTGATCCCCTTGACTATTTGACTCATCATTCACCATTAAATCAAGATGTACAATCAATTAAGGACCATTATATCTATTGGGACCCACCATTTGAACCCAAATGGCTAACTCATGATCTCAAAATTGACAATTGTGCTCCTATCAAATGACATTCATGTGACGATCATTGACATTCTCATGACCATCAAACTTAAGCTCCAATGGATTTCTATTTTCTATATCTTAAATTTGATGTCTATACAACCATCAAATACATTAACGATCTTATCAAATTATGGGCATATAAACATTAATTTTATACTCTAGTGGTATTTTTAAAATTAAACAATTATTTGTTTGATCATAAATTTGATGTTAGCTCAAATGTTTCACTCTATAATTTCATCTTCAGAAGCTTATAACTTGAGCTAGAAAGCTTGTACGAGAATGAATTTTTTTGAGGATGCTCCTAACATGTAGAACTACAATTACACATGATCTGTCAATCATGCAAGGATTATGAGTGAATATATTAAATACACAAGTTGGCTGGTCCATTTACTCCTGCATGACATCCTAGTGATGGTTTGGTTAAAAATGGCTAATTATGGACACTTACTGAATTATATCTAAGGAGCCAACTCTTAACATGTATAACTTTTGTCATGATTAGACACATGGCTTGAAACTTAGTACTTTGTAACTAGGGACTAGGCTAAACATAATCATGTGACCATTTTCTCTTGATACTACAATATGTGTGCGATATAGCATCATTAAACTATTCATTGGGATCTATTTGAGATTCTTTGCAAATTGGCTAAGTATGGAAAATTAGTGGATTTTGGTTGAAAGGCCAACTTTGAACCTTCATATATTTTATTGTGCTTGGATGCATGGCCTAAAATTTTGTGCATAGTAACTTTAGGATAATGTGATCACAACCATATGACCAATTCTCCTTAACTCATCCACACGTGGTAATTACAATGTTAGAAAACTACCTACTCAAAATTTTTACCACTAGACCAAAAATGCCTAGGTGAACACAATGAAGAACCAAATGAATTATATATACTTCCACACTCATTCCACGTACTCTTTGTATACACATAATATTTTCAAACCTTTATGAAATACTGACACTTTGTATCTTGTTGGAACCTATCGAGTCTCAATCTCTCTAAGTGCATGCCTTAAGGGGTGCACCGAGAAATGGGTGGGTAGAACATTGGTGCTTCATAATATTTTTGTCCATTTTTATACTTTCCATCTACACACTTGTCTCCTAAAACCATTTACCATAAACTTATTCTTATCAGTCTTACCCATTCCAAACATTTCTCATGCTTTATCCTCCTTGTTCTTGCCTTGATCACCTTTCACTAGTTGACTATACTAGGTTGACTAGGTAAACCTTGTATAGTTTTTAACCTCTAATTACTATACATGGTCGACTAGGTCAACCATGTACTATTTAGGGATATTTTCACCTAGATTTTCATTCACCCTTTAGCCGACCTAGCTCAAGACCTAGTTATTTATCTCCCAATAATATATAGGGTTGATTGGGTTGACCCCGTATAACTGACATATTCATAAGGATTTAGGGTAAGATCCACCTATATACAAGTTCATTTCAAATTATTTTATAAGAGAGAAGTGAATAAGAATAAGTGAGAATGAAAAATTACTTATTGACCATTCTACTTGAGGATTAAAGCTTATGGTTCCATCTTCCTTTAGAGATATGGATTTTATCTTGTGGAGAAGTCTTTTGGATGCATAGATAGGTTGTGTAGCCTATAGCTAATTTGTCTTTGTTATCCTTACATACCAGAACAATATCTTATGAAGAACCTTGTCCAAGGGAGAGATTTAGGCTTAGTGGGTTCGAATTCAAAGGTAAGTATTCCTAACTTTATTTCTCCTTTGGAAAAGTAGATAGATAATGTAGTTATGCTTCTCTCCCATACATTAGAATTCTATATACATTGACATGAATATATGTCTTCTATGCATGTTCAGTTTATTTTGTTTAGTTTCTAACCCCAACTTATGCTATAAGATTTGGTGTACACTAGATTAGATTTACTTTCTTGTTTATTATAATAGAGTGAACATTAAACCTAGGACTTTTTAAGGTTGTTGCATGATTGTGTTAGACTATAGGCTTTGGAACCCTTCCTAGCATGGTGTATTTTGATAAGTGATCCTCTAATTAGGTCTATAAAATCCTTATATTGGTCACACTCTCTCTTAATAAATGTATTCCAAATTAGAAGTGTAGGTATGATCTATATCCTCTGAGATAGGATTTATTATAGACATGATGCATTTTTTATTGCATACATTCTAGTGAACCCAAAGTGAACTAAACCTTGCAATATTTATTTACCTTATTTCATTTCTTTCATTATTTCATCATTATTTTTATCATATATTTTCCATATTGGATTGACCCTATTGACCCAATATCTAACTTTTATGCATAAAATCTTAGGTACAGGGTACTAGATCAACCCTATTGATCTAGTACAGGTGTTCAACTTTTTAGACATCTAGTCCAAACTACTATTTTGACCCAATTAACCACGTACATTCTAAGCATTCAAAAATAGGTTTTTATAAATATTGATCAACCTACTCGACCAATTAACATAATTTACAAGCATATATCAATGTTATTGAATAAAAATCTTCATTATTTGCATCTCTAATCCACCCAGGTTCCTTTCTATCTCCCTATCTCTTTATTTACACTCTTTCCTTTCATAGTTTGTAGTGCTTAAAACTACCCCTGCATAGTCAACTAGATCGACCTAATTCTATGTTCATTGTGTTATCTAGATAACTAGGTTGACTTTGCCAACCCTATTCATTTTTAGACCTTATTTCTGTAGTACAATATCGACTGTATTGACCCTATTCTATATTTTTTGCATACATTGTTGACTATATCAACATTGTACCTTGTTTCAAAGTTATAATTAACCTTATATGCTAGTAATTAATTCACACTTTATTGTTTTGTTTCTTGCATGATTAGAATATATCACATAGTTTAATTAGGTGGTTTTCAATCAATCACTTAGTTTCACTATTTTATATTTTATGCACACATGAACAAATCACAAAATCTAAATAAGCATTTCAACATTTATCTACCAAGGCCAACCTACTTGGATTTCATTACCAAGGGGGAAGCCAACTTGATGTTTTGGTCAAGTATAAGTCATGGTTAATAATATATTCTAGCTAAACACCTAACGCCCTTATCACAATGGTGTGTGAAGTGAGGGGGTAGGCCCCAATACCAATCCTATATCATTATCACTATAGATCCCTTTCAATCCAAAACTACCTGAAACCATCCTTAGATTAATTTATAGTTTCTTGCTTATAGTTAACTTCTCATCACATTTAAAATCATATCTTAATAATATTATAAACATTCAAGTTGACTAATTGGTTAGCTCTTTACTTTTCAATTTGATTGCTTTCTCTTTTCTTAATTATATTTTGTATTGTAAAAACTTACATTAGCTAGTATTGGTGTAAGTTTTTGTGTTGTGTTATTCAATTAGATTGGCTAGCATTGATCTAATTGACTATTTGTTTCCCTTATATTATTTTTTCTCAAAATTACTTGCAAAAGTTATCTTGTTTCAATTCACAAATCTATTATAGGCTTCTTAAATTTCCCTATCTATTGTACTGGATTGACCCATTTGACCCTATACTTTTTTTAGCCTCTATCCACTATATTGGATTGACCTAGTCGACCATGTACTATTTACATACCCAATTTACCCTTTTTCTAGCCTTTGTTCACTAAATTGGATCGACCCAATTGACCCTATACTATTTGTAAACCATATTATTATGCTAGGTTAACCTAGTTAACCTTGTATTATTTATATCATTTCATATTTCATTGATTTCTCATCTATCTTTCTTTCCCTTAATCATGTAATTTTTGCTTGATGACAATACTGAGTTATAGTCAATAGATATGATGAATTTTACCAACCCTCATAGGGTTTGCCATATATAGAGTAGGGATCTTCTCTTGGATGCTAGTAACGTTCATATTGCCACTTCCACAATGAATTGTGAGAGCCCTCCTAATGTCTCTTCACAATTTAATCCTCTCTTCTCATTAGAAGACCAACCCAAATTATAGTACACCCTCAAAATGCTCTTCTTTATCTCTAAATTTCCCTCAATATAGAGGAAAATATCCTTCTACCATTTAAAATCTTATGATTAGTGGTCAATATGAAGAGTCTCATTCATTGACTCATACATTCTCAACTAGATTTGGGGGTACCACTTTCTTTGATTCTTAGCCTATTCCTTTGATTATGACCCCTTATCATCCATGACCTCTTCTTCTCTAACTTGATCTACCTCTATGCTTAGTATATCCACTAATATAGTAGGTTCTACATCTAGTGGGAATCTCATAAGATCCACTATCCTTAATCCTTCCACTAGTGTATCATTTTCTACCCAAGGTAATCATGTTACTAGTGCTTATTCTTCTCAACCATTCACTAGTCCATCTTTTTCTACACAAGTAAATTTTGACACTAGTGCCTCGCATTCTCATAATTCCTCTCAAGCTCCTATCAACACTAATAGTGGTACCCAAGCCACTAATACCACTTCTAATTCTTATAATAATGCTAATTATAAACATCAAATATTGATACAAACATTCAATCAAATTAATACCTTTCAATCTCATAACACAAATCAAATGATGAGAATGCAAAACCACCTTCTTCATCTTTAATCTCACCCTCAACCAATGGCTTGGAGCACACATAATTAGAATGTTCCCCCTCCTCCTCTTCAATATTATCAAATCAATATCATTTTTCAACCTCCTTTAGTCAAAAAAACCATTAATCATCTCCAAAATGAACATCTCACTAATCAAATTGCTAACATTGATATAGCAGGTATCACACCTACAATTTCTTATAATGGATCAATTGATCCCACCTTTAATCTTAAAACATTTGGAAATATTTATAAATATTGGGTCAAATTAAACACCTTTTCCATTACCAAAATCTTAGACAAAACTCTCAAGGTGATGCCTTGGATTGGTACAACCAACTTAGAACTCATTCCATTACTAGTTTGGAGGATTTAGTGAATGCTTTAGTTTAGGAATTCCAAACTAGTGATCTTCCTAAAGACACTTTGGCCCACTTCATAAATTGTAAACAAATTGAAAATGAAACTACACAAGCTTTTTTTGAAAGGTGGAAAACTTTTTCAAATAAATGTGAACATAACATGGTTGATGATAATCTTTTCCATCTCTTTACTAATGCCTTTTTTCCTAAACTTTAATATCGGATCCACATTCCTTCTCCACGTATATTGGAGGAAGATATTAACCAAGATAAATTAAAAAATTTCCTTATGCATTAATTCAATCCACCCCAACCTTCTATGGATCCTCATCTCTTACTTAAGAATAAAGATCATAACATTACCAATGATGGTGTTATAGATTCTTATGACACCATTCATAATGTTCAAGTTGTCATTCCTACCCCTTCATCAGAATCAACTCCTTCTTATAAAAAATATACCAATACTTACTTATCTTTACCAAATAACATTAATGTTTATAAACCTCTATCCTTAGTTGAATTACTTAAGCATCTACCTAGGCATCTTTTATGATAACTTGACCCTACCCATCCTATGCAATCCTACTATGATCCTAACAAGTTTTGTTGGTTTCACGCTAGTTGGGGTAATTCTCATGATACCTATCAACAACTTTGTAATTTAGCCATGGAATTTATTATTGGTCATAATTTTGATCATGATCTATCATTCAAAAGCATCAAAAAGCTTATGAAATTACTTTTAAGGACTATAAATCACATGATAAATCTCAAGTCTTGATCCAAGCCAATGCTCATTTGGATATCTACAAAGACCATCTTCCTAATAATCAACCTATCCAAGACAATTAAGATAAATCCACCCCTTCCACCAATAATTTATAAAGTCTTGTTGAACCCACTTTCGAAGAGAATGTGGTTAACATGACTAATATGTGAAGGGTGGTTTCTTTTATGTATTTCTAACCTATCTACACTCCTCCTTCATCTAGAACATATCATGTTATCTAGGATTCTTCTCCAACTCATTTGAATGAGTTGGGGAAAGATGACCTTATTACTTTCAATTATCTAATTTTTGATTCTCCCTTAGATAACACTTCCTATTCTATTTATACCACTCTTCCATCATCTTATAACACTAATGATACTCAAATTTATACTAACATTTAATATAAAAATTATCAAAATCAACTTAAACAAACTAATTCATCATCAAAAAATAATTTAAAAACTTATTATAAACCTACTTCTTACCAACATAAATTCCAATGCACTTCAGTTCCTCCTTCTAAGGACTTCCTTAATCATTATGCACCTATATCTAACAACATGCTGATGGGTTATGATGAGTGGGATCCCATCCAAAACTCACTAATCTCCCATCCCAAATTCCTTTCTTTGAGCTTATGAGAACCTTTCCAAATTATATAAATCATATTATGCAACTATTATTTTAGATGAATGTCCCTCATCTTCCCTTAGTAGGATGGGAGTCAACCTTATTTAGATCCAAGGATAGTATATTACAACAATGTGAAGAGATGTCTATCAACATTGATGATACTATGGGAACTTATTTTTCCTTAAAATTTACTATAGATTCTATAATTATTGATGAGATTATACTTCATGTAGATGATCCTCCTTTATTTATTAGTTTTCAAATAGGTGATATCTAAGTTAAGCATGCATTGATTGATGAGGGTTTTGAAACCTACATTTCATCTCTAAAATTCATTAAGACCCTTGTATATTTAGAATACAATCTCAATTCTACATGTAGCACATACCAAGGATATGATAGAAGGTAAATTACTCCTCTATTTTGTGTGTGGATTCCCATTACAATCCCACTTATCACTATTCATGTGAAGGTGATGATCTTTAACTTTCCTCTTTCTTATAACATCTTGTTTGGTAGGTTGTAGACTCATTGTATGAGATTCATTACTTCTTATTCATACCAAAACATTAAATTCCCTCATAATGGATCCATTTATAGGATACAAGGTGAAACTAACCCTTAGAATTTTGAATAATTCCAAGACCATGGTGTCTTCAAGATTCATACTCTTAAACCTTTGCCTAATGTTCCATTATGTGAGTCTCAACATCTTAACTTTCTCATTAATTCAACTCGAGGTTAAAATGGTCATCCTAAAATCATTAGAAACACCTAACTTCTTAAATTTCAATGATGATGAGTGCAATGAGATTAACCTAAATATTAAAAATTCTAATCTCTCACCTCACCTCATCTCATAGCTTCCTACTTCCTTATAGCCTCATTCTTGCAAGCCTCATTATGATGATATTCTTATAGTCTTGACCAAGAATTTGCATTCTATTCACCACACTTCCTCAAATGACAAGGTCATCTCTACATGTGTCATTGATCTTCACACCCTAGATTATGATGATGGTTAATCCCTAGATGATCCATTTTTAGGTGGTCTTGTATAGGCCCATGATGTCAATATTGTTCGTTATCATTCTTCTTTACTTGAGTATTTTAATGTATCTTCCTATATTCCTTTTTTTATAGTTCATAATTTTAGTATTTTTTTTGTTTATTGTAGGGTAGAGATGGAACTAACACCTCCAATTTCTAAGTATCCTTGTAGGAGTATGCTTGTGGATCATGTTATGATTGGGCCTTATCATTTTATTAGGTACCTTGATCACCATAGTTGGTTTACTCCTGAGATTAGTGAGACCCTTATTATAACTTATATAGATGTTAATCCTCCCTCAGTAGATATTTTATTATATCCCATTCCCACTCTTATTATAGTTGAGCCTATTACTCCTACTCTTTCTAAGCCTACCCCTATTTCTTATCCCATTTTTCCTTTTATTGAGCCTAGTTCTATTTATTCTCCACCACAACCTTCTCTTGGTGATGGTTTGCTTCCCTTGCCTAAATGGCTCTATTTACCACCAAATGGGATGACAAATATTCTCCATCTTCTTCCACTTTTCACACCTCCCTCTACGATTACTTCTCCTAAGACCACTCACATGTGTATCTATTTCTTCTATGGGATAGATAATCATTATTCTACCCATTTTTGAAAGCTACAATAGTATATTAATACTTTGCATCCTTACTCTCCTTCCTCAAATAAAACAATGCCTCCCCCAAAGGTTTAACCTACATATATACATAAGTATGGTGAGGTGTATTGTCTATGGTACCAATGTGGAACTCATCACACTAATCACTGATGTGTCCTTCAACAACACCTTAAGGATCACCTTATAGATATTCTCAGACCTTCTTATATTCTTCCCATAGGTCATCCCCATAAGAAGGCTCCTCCTTATTCTCCCATGGGTCCACCTCTAGTGGTTCCATCCCCTCCTATGGTCCCTTCATCATCTTTTGTGACTCTACTTATGATTCCTTCACTTTTAGACCTTCCTTCACCCATGGATCCTTCTCTACAGGGGATTCCTAAATCTCCCATAGATATTTATCCCATGTATTATCCTAATCATACCTTACCTAATTTAACTCCTCATCACGATCCCTTGAGAATTCCTAACTTTTTAATTGAGGATATTAGAAGAGAATTATCTTCCTAATTTTCATTGAAAATCGATGAGACATTAGCAATAGTTCTTATCCAACTTCATAGAGATTTATCTAATGTCTTGGATAATTTATGTGGGTACATTTATTAGTATTTATGATCATATACATAATGAATTTTCATTTACATCTTGATTAGATGTGTGCTCTAATTTTATTTTTTATCTATCTGTTATATCATTTAACACTGTGTCAAATTCATATTTTTCTTATATAGTGATTTTACCTTTTGAACTATATCTTGATTATATTTCCATTTATATTTTAATATGATTGTTTTTATTTATCATTATTTTCTCTTTATTTCTTGATTTTTTATAAAAAATATCTTCTTGTGTCTTCATGATTGTTGGCTCTCATATATATATATACATATATATATATATATATATATATATATATATATATATATATATTTTCATAGATAATTGTCATTGTGACTTAGTTATACAAACCATATTCCCTTTGGTCCTTGTCTTCTATTATCATTTCATCATTTAGAAAACAATTTATATCATTATACTCTCCTTATATTAGTCCACCTTTGGTTCTCCTTTTTCCCTTCTTCCTTTTTTGTAAACTAAGCATAGACATGGTTAAGACAAGAGATCACATGCTCATTCATTATTAAGCCTAAGTGTCCTAGTCAGTCTTTGTCTTTGGTTACTTAGCTTCCTTTAGCCTTAGCCTAAATCTAATTCATGTGTATCACTACATCTCTCATGATTGGTCATTCCAAATCCATATGGAGGAAAAATCTTAAAAATCCATAAAATGTTAAAATCTAAATCATTTTATAAAAGGCAATGACATAAAAGGCAAAAATATTTTTAAAAGTCAAATCACACTAAAAGATGTGATTCAAATCACATCTACTTCTTCTAGTCAAATTTAAAACTCTATAGTTGGCCTCATGATAGAGCCAAGGCATTTTGGGGTGAGGTGTGCCACTAGATTAGAAAAGAAGAATAAAAATATTTTAGTGATACCTACTTTCTCACGCAAGTAACCAATATTTATAGTAGACTGATGGATCTGTAAGGGGTCTTGAAGAATAAGGAACATGTTATAGTAAGGTTTGTCCATTTTACCTTTTCTTATATCAATCTACCTTCATGAGTTGATCTTAGTAGCATGCTTATATGCCTATAAAGGTTTATATCTATATCGAAGAGGTTTCCTTTATACATTGATTGTCACTAGTCACTTAGTTTCTTCTCATGTCCTTAGTATGCCTCTTGTCTCCTAAGGTCTTCTCATAAGATGCCCAAGTATTACTTTTTACAATCCCTTTTTCATTCCCTATATCCCTCATATTTACTTTTGAGAAATATTTTTTTCTACTGATCACTCCCCTTGGGATCTCATTTGTGAGTTGCTTTGTAAGACCACAGATAGGACCTAACATTCCTCATAAATTGCCACATTTTTCCTTCCTATTACCCACATCATTTTTTAACTATTTTTTCATATTTATTCCACCCCAGTGGTGTTCTCTTTGTGAGTTGCTTTGTAAGACCACAGATAGGACTTGACATTCCTCACAAAATTTTCCAATAATACAAGTCATAAATAAAATTACATGTGTCAAATATGAGATAAAATATGTGATTGATTATGAAGTTACACATCATTGACATGCTTCTCATCTTGGTTTAGTGTGTTTTATGCATACTTCATTTTTATTTTTCTCTTATTTTCTTATTTTTTGAGTGCATGTAAGAATATAATCATTTATTAAATTTTCCATACTTCCCAGCTTGAATTAGTGTGATCAATTTAAGACCAATCTTTTGCCAACTTTATTTTTATATAATACTTCTCAACGTGATTTAATATAATTGATTGAATTAATTATTTTTTTATACCATTTATACCCTTTTACATACATTTTATTTTATTACAATGTTTTCATACTTCCAAATGTGATTTAGTATGATTTTACTTGTTTTAATTTGGTACAAAAATATTTCACTTTGGTTTAAAAACAAATTCCTTTTTACCATCTTGTTTTACCATCCCTTAGTTCTTTATAATTAGTCATTTTCTTGTTATTACACATTTCCCAAATTGAAATAGTGTGTAGTATATTTTTTATTGATTATATTTTACCAAGTCCTTTTTGCCTATTTATTTTTACCCATGCATGTGTTCTATTAATGCCAGAAAAAAAAACACATCTCATATATTTTCTATAGCATATACAATAGTAGCTAAATAAATGTGATATAAATAAATATATCCAAAGCATCGACAACCGCAACCATAATGCTAACAACACATACAATCAACATCCATATTCCAAAATTATATATATATATATATATATATATATATATTACTAAGTCCTTTTTGCCTATTTATTTTTACCCATGCATGTGTTCTATATAATGCTAGAAAAAAAACCACGTCTCATATATTTTATATAGCATATACAATAGTAGCTAAATAAATGTGATATAAATAAATATATCCAAAGCATCCACAACCACAACCATAATGTTAACAACACACACAATCAACATCCATATGCCAAAATTATATATTTACACACACACACACACACAGATATATATATATATATATATATATATATATATATATATATATATATATATATATATATAATCATGAGTTTTGATACAATAAGTACAACCATATATAATTCTCTAGCTCTATGGTTGGGCTCCATCCTATCTATCTCATGGCTTAGCCATGCTGCCTATCAAGGCCTCGGTCTGATTATTATAAATAGTAAGCTATAAAGAGGCCATATGAGATCTTAGTTCCTCTACATATCACTATAGGTTCCATACCTACACCTATGCTAATGCCAATTGGGTTATGGTCTCTATATGTGCCTATGTCATCTACATGACTATATCTAGATATGCATCTCTCTCTTCTATAAGGGCTTGCCATGATCGTATCTTGCCTACACCCATTTTTGTTGGTGGATGCATCCTCTCTCTTTATGATCATATCTACCTTACTACCTCCCCTACTAATTTTAACCAGCTCACCTAAGTTGGGGTAGATGGTACACTAGGGTCTTCTAATGTAGTAGGGTCATATAGCTACAAAGTCTCATCTAGGATGTCATAGAGTGCTCCCCTCACAAGGGACCCACATATATCCTCATCATTAGCTATGCCTATAAAATCACACCTAGATAGCTATTATATCACTATTATATCTCATAATATCTATCTATCTCTAGTCTATTTTAAAATAAAAATTTAATCATCTTTATTACCTATTTGTGTGTTGACCATTATCGTCTCACCATCTATGCAATCACCTAGCATAGTCTCCCCATTTGCATGTCATCTCAACACATCCTCTATAGGTTATCTCCTCATCTCAAATCCATTTATCATGGCTCACATCCACCTAAGCCTATGCTTAAGTGGCCTCTCTATCCTCTAACTCTCCTCGAGCTCACCTACTAGGTCATCAGGGATGGTGATAGTCTCCACTCTCTCTTAATCCTCCTACTCCATTGACATCATGTCCCTAGTAGTCATCATTGATTTCACTATGGATTGAATGATATTATCTCTAGTGTTAATGCCTCTACACTCATCTCCTCTTTCTCTACTCCTTATCATGCTCACCAAGTCTATGGTTACTCATAATGTGGTTTGAGCATGGACCTCATCACTAGTGGCCCTAGTCCCATCCTCCCTCATAGATCTCTCACATGCTGAGCCCACTACTCAGGAATTAATATTGGTTCCATTATATGAGTAAATTGCATATTTATTATTACTTATACCATCGAATGTGGTTCTCTCCACTAGGTGTAGTGTTTGACCACCTCTATCTATGCTTTAGCTAGTGCAATAATGTCCTAACTCAGCTATGTAATTTTTATGTGCCCATATGGATGCCAAAATGTGTTTGCAAATATCACTAACTATAGTGTTGGAACATAGGGCATAGCCCATACTACTTGGTCCTCTCTCTATATCTATACTTGAGGCAACCTAGTTGGCTAATACATGAGAAACCTCTCATATATCCAAGCCATTAGTAATATGATCAGTCCTATCAACTTTTACCCTCTGAACAATACCTCATATATATCATGTATGAGCTAGACCTAGATGATATGGCTGAGATCATATAATAATCCTTCCTCTAAGATCATCCTACTCAAGGCTACCATGAATAGTGTTACCTTACCATCTGACTTGTGAAATAGTACTCACTGTGTTACAAGCCCTATAATAGTTTTTTAGATATCCAAAATCTATGATGTATATACATCAAACATGATAACTCTCCTACCTACCAATATCATCTCTAAGTTTTTATCCCACATGGTTAAGTTTCTCCTTTCTTCCATGCTTTTTGGTATACCTATAGTCACTAATACTCCTACTACCAATAGCCCTATGATTGTATGTACATCCTCTAAAGTGATAGCTACCTCTACCACATCCCCATCCACCTCCCATATAAAGGTGTTAGTAAGGAATTACAAACATCCTAAGAACATGAATAACATATCCACACTCAGGGGAATCTTTCACATATCATTCATCCCTCCTAGGCCTATAGATATTAGTCAAGCTCTATCTCTTATCATCAAATGTTTTAGTAAATCTAGTATCTATACCATGTCTACCAATCACTAGAATCTAGGGCATATTTTCAATTATGAAATAATAAAATATATATTATATCTTTCATGTCATGTATAATCACAATACATTCTTTTTACAATTTTAATAAAAAACAAGCCTAAATTGCTTTAATTTATTCATTTTTACCTAGTTTAGTCTCCTTGGTCCTTTTTTCCCTTGGAAATTTCAATACATTTTAGCCTTCTTTCAGCCTTTTGCACATATTTTCATACTATTCTAGTTCTTTAGTCAAGCTAGTTTGACAAAAAATTCCCTATGTTTGACATGGTTGACTTAAAAATCTAAGACAACCCTCTTCTTTTCCCCTCCCTAGTACTATGTTTTCATTCTAGAATTTTTGGATTAGTTGAAAAAACTATATTATGTTGGTAGTCTATAAAACATATAGGGTCATTAGTGTGGATTTTACTCCTTTTCAGCCTACTAAGTCAACTAGGTTGACCTAATTGTTTTTCTCTACCAACCCCTTGCATTTTCCTCAAAAACTTCCTTGTTGTTTTCTCCCTAATTCCTTAAAACCCATTTCCTACCCTAGTTTTTTCTACCTATAAAATCTAATTTTTATTCATTTTGACATTTATAAATTCTATTTTTTTATAAAAATATACTTAATTCATTAAATTACTCCAAAACTAGCTTAAGATTCATAGTTGCATACTTGTAGTGCACCTATTGTCACTCCTGAAGCTTCTCCTCATCTAGATTATCATCTCCTCACCATCCTAGATCATTTGGTCTTAAAAACTATTTTTATCTCCTTTAAAAATCAAAATAACCAAATGAATTCTCTTTCCCCTATTTAAAAACACTTTTCCAACTTCAAAATTTTCAATTATTTTTAGGTACATTCTTTATCTTGCTTGTATCTTTGTTTCTACTCATCCATTTTTAAAACCATAAAATGTATTACATTCATGATGATGTAGAAAATATTTTCCACTATCCTATGTATATTTTATAAATAAATAAATAAAATAAAAAATTAGATATTTTTTGTACTAACTTTTACAGGTTTACTAGTGTTCTTCACATTGGACTCCTTCACTTTCTCTTATAGTCTGATTTTTTATATAAAACACTAAGGTAAGTAAAGGTATGTGTTTTTCAATTATTCCCTTTCATTTATCTTATTTTATACTTATTACACTTTACTAAGCATCATTTTTGTGTGTTATCATGTTCTATTTCCCAAAGCACCATCGCATGTTGCACTCACATGACACATGATGAGGTTTGAGTGGGGCATATGTATACACATAATATTTTCAAAATTTTATCAATTATTGACACTTTTTATCTTATAATAACCCATTGAGTCTCAATCTCTTTGAGTTCATGCCTTAAGGGGAACACCAAGAAAGGGGTGGGTATACCATTCATGCTTTGTAAGATTATTGTCCCTTATGACACTTACCATATACAAAATTATCTCTTAAAACCATTTACCCTAAACTTATTATTCTCAGTCTTACCCATTCCAAACATTTTTCATGCTTTATCCTCCTTGTTTTTGTCTTGAACCCCTTTCACTAGTTTACTATACTAGGTTGACTAGGTCAACCCTATATAGTTTTTAGCCTTTGATTACTATATAGGGTCAACTGGGTCGGCCATGTACTATTTAGGGATATTTTTCACTTGGAGTTTAGTTATCCATTTGGTCAACATATCATGGGACCTCATGATTTATCTCCTAAAACATACAAGGTTGACTAGGTCGACCCTGTACAATTGACATATTCAAAAGGATTTAGGGAAAGATATACTTATACATATAATTTATTTTTCAACCATTTGATAAGAGAGAATCAAAGAAGAATAAGTGTGAATTAACATCTGCTTATTGACCATTTTACTTGAGGAATACATCTTAGGGTTCTATACTTCCTTGGGAGATACAGATTTTATCTTGTGGAGAAGTATTTTGGATGCATAGATAGGTTGTATATCCTATAACTAATTTGTCTTTTTTATCCTTACGTACCACAAAAATCTCTTGTGAATCACTTTTGGCAAGGGAGAGATTGAGGCTCGGTGGGTTCATCTTCAAAGGTAAGTATTCCTGAATTTATTTCTCCTTTGTAAGAGTAAATAGATAATGTAATTATGCTTCTCTCCCATGAATTAGAATTATGTATACATTGACATGAGTATATGTCTTCTATGCATGTTTAGTTTAGTTCTTTTTTGTTTCTAAACCCCACTTTATGCCACAAGCTTTGATGTGCACTAGATTAGATTTACTTTCTTGTTTATTAGAATAAAGTAAACATTAAATGTAGGACCCTTTTAGGGTTTTTGTATGATTGTGTTAGACTATAGGCTTTCGATCCCTTACCAACATGGTGTGTTATGACAAGTGATCCTCTAATTATGTCTAAAAAATCCCTATATTGGTCATCTTACTACTAAAAAAATGCATTCCCAATCAAAAGTGTAGGTATGCTCTATCTCCTTTGAGCTAGGATTGATTTATAGACATGATGCATTTTTGATTGAATACACTCTTGAAATCCTATATGGTCTTTACAACATTATCCATCTGCTTATCCATTAGCAACTTGATCCATTCTCTAACTGAATTGATCACCATGAAGACCTACCACTTGCATATATGACCCTAAAATGGTCCCTCAGACACCAAATGACAGAAGGACCAAGCTAGACTATGACTAAATTAGAATGGTGTAGGAAATTACATCACAAACCTACAACATATCCTATGACATAATAAAAATCCCCTATACAATATCTTGACTATATGGGATTGATCCATTTTATCATATGGTAATAATGGTCAACAATTGGTACATGAAAAACTTAATCAATATGATAGTGGAATAGTATGACCCTAACGTATCACTAATATAATTTTAGCCATGACACTTGAAGATCATTTAGACCCATAAAAGTATATGTTTATTGTCATTTTCACATTAGTGCACATAAAATACTCATCAATTGTATCAACATTGATTTTCCATAGCTATTTTGTAATAAGTTTTAATAATTTGTATGACAAGTCATTTCCACTGAAATGAATACCATAATCTCTATTTTTAAGCTATTTTAAATAAATTTTATCTTGTTTACACCCATGGGATATAATAAAAAACTATAGAAAGTATCCCTTGAAAAGAGTGTCACAAATGATAACATACCAAATGTCATTTGTTTTCAATTTATTTATTTTCATTTTTCAAAAATATTTAAAGAATAATATCATAATAAAATTTGAAAATATTGGTGTGCCTCTCTAAATTAATTGTACCAAAATCAATTTCAAACATAACTAATCTATCTAAATATGGTATTGAAACAATTTATTTCTAAGGTTTCCTAATAACAAGTATAATATGATCATTTATGATATCAATAGGAACAAATGTAGTAGTATTATCCATAGCATCAACATGAAAATTATTAATTCTATGAATATATATATATATATATATATATATATATATATATATATATATATATATATATATATATATATATATATATATATATATATATATATATATATATATATAATCTCAATGTGGCATTATTTTCTCATCTTTAATTTTATACGTGAATGCCACTTTATTGATGAAAAGTTAATAAAAACTATTAATGTTTATAAATATTATCTTTAAATCATGAGATGTGTGGAGACTTGTAACCTTTATACTATGATATATTATTGGTATATGAAAAACTCAATTAGTATCCTCGTGGCATAGTTTGACCCTGATGTATCATTAATACAATGTTTATTGTGACATTTTCATAACATTTGGACCCATAAAAGTAAATGGTCCATGTTTTTTCACATATATAAACATAAAAAACTCATCGATTTTTCATGTTTTATTCACATTAAATCAAAATCAATAGTAAACATACATAATATATCTAGATATGGTAGTGAAATAATTGGTTATTCGATTATCTTAATAGTAAGTATATTATTAGTCCTTGTGATATCAATTAGAACAAGTGAATCCAGTGGTTTTTAGTCTAACATTGAGGATGATGGTGTAAAATGTGTTTCTTAGCCATCCACCATGGTATAAATCTTAGGAGATATGAAAAAGGGATGAGGTTGAGATTGTACCTAAGTGAACTTGGTGGAATGGATACCCCTCAATCCTTGACACTAAGCCAACTAAGAATTTTGTACACTTAATCCATGTAAAATTATAGGTTCAATAATAATAATAATAACATGTGAAAAAATAGTAGCCATATCATCAATATGAAATCTATTTCTTCTAGGAATGGTGTTGATCTCAAAGTCATTGAAGTAGGAAATTAAAATATACATAAGATCTCAATATGGCATTAGTTTTTATTCCTTAGTTCAATAAATATATGTCACTTGATTGATGACAAGTTAATAATCACTTTAAAACTTTATGTATTTTATATTTAAAATGTGAATGGCATGGACACCTAGAATCAAAACCTCATACTTTTCTATATTTTTGGTAAATAAAAAACTAAATTGATATGTTAGTGGCATAGTCTGACCCTAATGTGTCACTAATATAATGTTATCCTTTATACACAATGCATATTTTAAACCATAAAATAGCATGGTTTGTATTTTATTCACATTGATATGTATAAAAATATCATCTCAAAAAGCATCATTCATAGGAGTGTGGTCTAAATGCGGAGCCATAATGAGTTGGTTGATGATGACTCAACAATTTACCAATTTTGGTGGTAAAAAAAATTAAAATCAAATCTATAATCATTATGACCCACTTATTTATTTGTATATATATGTAAGGGCTATAAATTATGTATAAAAAAGGGATCATTATTTTCAATAACATGAGTCTCAATATTAGTCATTAAATGTCTAAGTTGTTGTGTAGCAAAAAAATATCTAAGCACAAATTTTCCATTGAGTTATATTTATTCTCATAATAAACCAATGTGTTAGTAATGTAAAAAATATCTATGTGTGTGTGCACATGTGGGTGCATGCATGCACACGTGCGCCCATCATCATATTATGGTAACAAGTTATTCAAGGCACTCTTGATGTAATTTATGTATAATAACAATGATCTATCAAGTATAAGTGGCATCATGACTATTGTATTATCTAGGTATTATTTTATTTCATCAAAATCATTTTAACATCACACATCCCATTTGAATATTTTTCATTTTAGTAATAATTTAGAAAATGGTTAGAGTTTTTCATCCAATTGAGTAAAAGACCATAAAATGGCTTTATTTTTTTTGTAAGCTTCTTATATATTTTAATCTTATGGGTGGGAATATGAAAAATGTATTTCACTTTATTAAGATTAACCTCATTCCCATGTTGGGAGATAATAAAACCCAATAATTTTTTAGATGTAATTCCAAAGACATGGTTCTTAGTATTCAACCGAATTTTGTATTTTCAAAATCATTTAAATATTTTTCATAATTATTTAACATCATATTCATATTTTATTTTTACAAAATATATTTAACATAGTCCTACATAATTTCATTCATGTAATCATCAAATTTATGTATTGTGCCTTTTTCTAGGTAACATTAGCAGTTCCAAGCCTTAAAGACCTGAAAGCATTACAAAATGTGCCCATGGGATAGTGAAAGTAGTATTATATTGATCAATATGATTTATATTGTTTTTATTGTAGACACTTAATCCATCCATGAAGTAAAATATCACATATCTAAGGATATATTCAAAAATCACATCAATATTAGGTAAAGGAAATTCATCCTTTAGATAAGCGATATTCAAATATCTAAATTCAAAATATACCTGCATGCATGTATAATTTTTTACAACTAAGATAATGTTGTAAATCTAGGGTGAATATTTGAGAGGTCATAAGAACTCTTCATTTAATAATATTTAGATTTCATCTTTAACCAAAAAAACAACTTCAAGATTGATATTTATAATCCTTTTCTTAATTAGTTTGGTATCAGGATGGATAGCTAGATTATCAACTACAATGAATAGATCGATACCAAGAATATTAGAATAATCCTAAGAAACTAATTTAAGAAACCATCAAAATATCTATATGGTATTTGTCTTCTTGAGGTGTTAATAATGTGTCAAGTAATAAAAATTAGGATCTTCTTTGGTACTATAATTAAATATAGTTGTTTCTTAGTTCAGTAATGTGAATTATTATTCAATATATAGACCAATAGGATAATAATTAGAACAATCTAATGGAATTTTATATTTGATATATGATGGTTAAAACTCACCAAAGTATGCATGGTGATTCAATTAATATGGGAATATTTCTTTATGATGGAAATATGGTAAATAAAAATAAGATCCTAATATTCTTAAATGGATTCATTGTTATCAAAAATATCAATATTAAGTAGCTATTTTTAAGGGTATTCATCACTTATCTGAACATGTATAATTTATAATGATGTAACATTCTAAAGTTAATTTTAAAGAGATGTACTATACTTAGATAAGTGAGTATGTAAGGGTTTATATGTTGAAGAAAAATACTTATTATAAGCATTAAGATTAATGTAGATGGGAATGAGGGGATTAATTTAATGGTTTTCATGCTCCCTAGTGACATTACACTTCTCTCTCTCTCTCAAGGACAATCACATACACTATACTTATAATGGAAACCAAAAGTCTCTTCATTATTAATGTTCAACTATGTTACAAATATTATACATAAACATATACACTCTCCCACCCCCTTATGACTATGAAATCAGCACCCAAGTATAAAATCAACAACAACATATGAATAAAATCAACAACCTACCATTTATATCTAGGATAGAATTTGTGACCTACAGATTATATCTAATTTAAAATTTAGGGCCAAATTTAAAGGTTTTATGTTAGATAGATTAAAAATACTATTGCATATATTATATTTATATATTAATGACCAAGTGTGTATATTTATATCTCTTTCCATTTTCATAATTTTTCATTGTTAGTTTAATTGTTTGTCATATTTTTAATTTCTATTTTAGGCATAGTTTATATTTGATTATTGTTGGTGATTTTATTATTGTAGATATTTACTACACACACACACACACACACACACACACATACATATACATATACATATTATTTATATATATATATATATATATATATATATATATATATATATATATATATATATAATGTGGTATTTAACCCCATAAAAATCAATAGTTAAAACATTTTGGTGAACTCATCTACTCTTCAAACACCTCAACCCTTATGGTTTCATTATTTGTCATCCTCTTATGGTTTAAATTTTTTAATTTTATTAATTTTGATTTGTCTTATACTTTCATTAAAACATTACCCTTTTTTACCCTATACATTAGGCTTCCTCTTGCTCAAATTATGTCAGCTTTGCATAGAGTCTTGTTGGTTTTCCTTGGTAGTTTTTTTATTAGGTTTTGTTTCTTATCTTTTATCATGGGTAGATCATATTTATGTTTGGAATAACTTATACATAACCCTCAATTTTAGGGGAGATAAATTATAAATTATTAATCTTAACAATACAAAGATAATATGACAAACATACATATAGACATAGAGATATATTATTATAAGAAAACACTTTTACATAAAAAACCTGAGATATAAATCTACTTTATATTCACACAAATTGAACCATATTACAATGAAAATAAAATTTACAATGTTCTACCACCTTCATTTAACACCTTAATGTATAGTATATATGCACACACTTGACCATGTGTATTCAACATGTAATAAACTTTGTTACACATATACATTGAAACTCTAGCTTGATCTTATACATCAGATCCATAATATTTATGAGAAGACCCATGATTATAATCTATTCTTTAATCCACTTGTAATGCCCTACATTTAAAGGAATATTTAATGCAACCACCATTGTACCAAGTTATGAACTTTTAAATCTCCTCAACATGTTTGTGTTAGAGTGCAATCAAGTAGTTTCTAACACCTTGTCAATATCTCAATTTTATCTATACAAGTGTATGCCCACCTTTAGATAAACTTTCACAACTTATAATGATGCACATCAACTTATTATGGCCATACCATTGTTTAAAACCAATTCACATGCTAAAACATTTCACATCTATCAAATATAATCTCTAAGAAACATTGTGAAACCACACCAACTTATTTAATTCCCTTGCATAGAAACATATATAAGCATATCTTGCACATTGTGTATATTTATGAAAATTTGGAATAATATCACACTTATTGAAAAAAATTCATAAGGGAGCACAAACTCATCCTTCATTAGCTTGGTGGTTAGCCATGCTCATTTCATTTTGGCACCAACATATTTCTAAACACTATTACATTTGTTAATGAATATGCATTTTTTCCTTTGTGTCCAATTCCTTTAGAGTTATCTTATTTTACAACATTTCCCTAAAAAAATGATATCATATATCAAGATACTTTATTGTGAGTGAAACTTAGGGTTTTTTTTCTAGATAGATTTCACTTTGACTATCATATCCTATCTTTATACTATTATAAGAGAACCCAACATTAGAAAATAACCATTGAATCCAAAATAATCCATTTCTTGTATGAGTTGATTTAATATATTCATCTTTGATGTTTGATATTGAAACACTAGCCTATCATTTGCTCATCCAACATATTTATACTCTAATTGAATTATAAAGACATACACATTAATAAACCTATAATAATCAAGATCTTGAACCTAATGGAAATCCACAAACCCTCATAGACTCAAATTATTGTTTCCATTAGATGTATATTGATAGTAGATCACATGATTAAATGTTTCTCAAAAATACCTGAAGATTCTCTTATGTTTTGTCCAATTCTATTTGCCCATATTGGACATGTATATGATAACTACTTCCATTAATTTTTCAATATCAAGTATTTGTTAGACCATTACATAAATTTAACCTCCCAACAAAATCACACATAGAACCTGATACATATATTTCAAATCATCTTGAACATCTAGGCATTACATAGTTGATAGATTCTAACTATATGCAATCAAAATTGCATGATGTACATGAATTAATCATAGATTAGATAAGATAGAGCACACCTAAAATTATACTTGGGTATACACTTATTAATCAGGAGCATGACCAATATGGGGATCTACTAGACCTAATTAGGGGATCACTTGTATCACTTATCACAACATATCATACTAGGAAGGGTTTAAAAGCCTATATTATAACACAATCACACAACCCTAAAATAGTCCTATGATTTGATATTGGACTTATGCTAACAAAAAAATGAGTAAAATATTTTGATAACAAGAAAAGTAAACTAATCTAGTGTACACCAAAGCTTGTGGCACAAAGTGGGGGTTAGTATAAAATAAATAAATAACAACTAAAATAAACATGCGTAGGAGATATGTACTCACATCAATGTATATGGAATCATAATACATGGAAGAGAATAATACATATTACATTATCTAAATAATCTTACAAAGGAGAAATAAATTTAGGAATACTTACCTTTGAAGATGAACCTACTGAGCCTTAATCTCTCCCTTGGCCAAGTTACTTCGCAAGAGATTATTGTGGTTTGTATGGATAACCAAGATAAATAAGATCTAGGCTACACAACCTACCTAGGCACTAAAAAACTTCTCCACAAGATAAGATTAGAGATCTAAATAAATTATTGAACCCTAAAGCTTTATTCCTCCAGTAGAATGGTCAAAAAGTAGATGTTCATTTGCACTTCTTCACTTAATTTAACTCTCTCTTGTGAAATGGTGGTAAATGACCTTGTATAAATAGGAAGATATTAACTAAAAGCTTTTGGACATGTCAAATATACAAGATCAACTGAGTTGACCTAGAAAATTTTTGGGCTAACTCATTAGGTCTATGCTAGGTCAGTTGGGAGGATAACAAAACAAAAGAGCTAAAGTGTCCCCAAAACACACTAGGTTGACTAGGTCAATCTAGTTTGTTGAATAGGTCAAAAGGGAAACAAGGTAATAAGTGAAGGAATAAATCATGAAAATGATTGGAATAGATAGGAAAGAGATAAATAAGATTAGGTTCAATTTTTTAGGATATAAGTATGTAGATGGCAAGTGGAAAAAAGGAACAAAAATCTTATGAAGCACCGATGGTCTACATACCCCTTAAGGCATGCACTTAGAGAGATTGATACTTGATGGGTTTTTATAAGATATGAAGTTTCAATATGTGTATACATATACCCCAGCTGAAGTTCATCATGTGTTATGCAAGTTTAACATATGATGGTGCTTTAGAGATACAACATGATAACACATAACATTGATGCTAAGTATGGTGTAGTAAGAATAAAATACAATAAATGAAAGGATAGAATTAAAAATCACATGCCTTTAACTTACCTTAATGTTTTAGATAAAGAAGAATATTGCAAGAAAGTGAAGGTGTCCAATATAAATCATACTAGGCAAACATGTAGAAGTTAGTGCAAAAAATAGACAAAAATAAAAAAATTAGAAGTTAGGCATATACTAGTGTAAAATAATTGTTACATCACCATGAATCCAACGAATTTTATGATTTGAAAAATGGATGAGTAGAAACAAAGATATAGGCAAAATAAGAAATCTGCTTGAAAATAAATGAAATTATTTGAATTTTTGAAAAGTGGTTTTAAATAGGAAAAAGAAAAGTCATTTTGTTATTTTGAATTGTGAAATAGAGGAAAGAGAGATTTGGAGATAAAATGAGATAGGATGGGGAGGGAATGACATGCTAGGTGAGAGGGAACTTTGGGAGCGACAACGGGTGTACTACAAGTATGCATATATGAATTTCAAACCAATTTTTGAAATTTGTGTTGAATTAAGTGAATTTTTTGGAGAATTTGATTTTAAGCATTTATACATGTCAAAAGTGAACAAAATTTAGATCTTAAGGATAACAAATATGAAGATGGGAAATGGGTTTACATCAAATAGGGAAAAAATAAGAAAAATGCACATTTTTAGCAAAATATATTGGGTTATCACACTGAACCTACTAGGTCTACCAAGTCAACATAGTAGGTTAAGTAAGGGTAAAAATCTATATGGTTAACCTAGTAGGTATAAGTCAACCTAGTGTAATCTACAAGCTAAGACCTAGTGGAAAAGTGTCTAGTTGGTTTGTAAGGGCCATAATGGAAACTTAACACTAGGGAGAAGGAGATAAGAGGAAAAATAAGAAATTTAGGATAAAATAAGACAAAATTAGGGAAATTATGGTCAAACTAGGTTGACTAGGGAACCATAATAAACACAAAAAAGCATGCTAAAAGCTGAAAGAGGGCTAGAATGGCTTGAAATGACTAAAGAAGAATAAGAGGGACCAAAATAGGATAAAATGGATAAAATTGAATAAATTATGCTTGTTTTTTTATTAAAAAGAGAATGTATAAAGAATGCATTATGATTATGCATGACATGGAGGAACTAATACATCCTTTATTATTTCTTGATTATAGAGACAAATATGATTTTGGAGGTTGTTAGACATGTCTTAGTTGTCATATTTATTAGATAGGTTGATAGATGGAGACAGAGCTAGACTAATATCCATAGGTCTAGGAGGTATATCAGATATGTGTAAGATCCCCATTAGTGTGGATGTGTTGGTTATGTTACATGGTTGCTAAGAATGGCTAAATAACACCTTCAGATGGGAGGTAGATGAGGATGTGATAGAGGTGGATATCACACTAGAGGATGTCCATTCCATCCTTAAGCTACCCATAATAAGAGCACTAGTGATCCTAGGGATACCAGATAGCATAGAGGAGAGGAGAGCCTTAGCCATGTGGGTTATAGGCTTAGAGATGATATTTTTGGGGTAGAGAGTGAGTATGGATGATGTGTATATATTATAGATTCTATATCTTTAGAAGGTGGTGATAGGCCTTATGATACAATGAGTACTTTATCACAAGTTAGATGGTAAGGTACTACTATACATGATAGCCTTGAATAGGATGATGCTAGAGGAGGGAGTATTATATGATCTAGGCTCATTCATCTGAGTCTATCTTATTCATGATCTATTCAAGATGTAGGTCAGAGGACATAAGACTATGCGATCAATCATCTTATTGATAATATGGATATATAAGAGATTTCCTATGTATCAACTAGTTGGGTTACCCATGAAATTTATGATAGGTTACTTTAGGTGAGGAGATGGTAGGAGGACCAGGTAGCATGGGTTGTGTCCCACATGCCAATGCTACAGATGGTGAGATACACTGACATAGTATGGCAACCATATGAGCAACTAATAACTAGATGGAAGAGTTATAATATAGTTGAACCAATGGTAGAGAGGAGAGAGGTGATAAGAGACTATACATGGTGGAGAGAGCCACATCTAATGGCATGGGTACTAGGGTAGATGGATCTACCTCATCTAATGACATTGATACTCATGCCCAAGTAGTGGACTCAACATGTGAGAGAGCCATGAGGGAAGAGGGGACTCAAACCACTGATATTGAGACCAACATTGAGGCCATACTAGGAATGACCATAGACTATTCAAGCATGATAAGGGGTAGAGTAAGAGGAGGTCAAGGTAGAGGTAGAGATACTAGATATACAATCACTATCTCCATAGAGAGATGAGTTATGACCCCTAAGGACATGACATCAATGGAGGTAAGAGGAGAGAGTAGATACATTGTCATCCTTGGAAAGTCAATATCAGAGCTAAAAGAGAGATAAATGAGAGAGATACTACTTAGACATAGGTTAAGATGAACACATGCCATGAAGCCAAGTTTAAGCTGAAGAGGCAACCTATAGAGCTAGTACTAATAGTTTGCATAGATGGGGAGACTATGCTAGGTAGTCATGTAGATGGTGAGACCATAAAAGCTAAGATGTAGCTAATAAAAATATTAGTGATTTATTACTTAAGTTTGGAAATAGATAAATAAATATTATGAGATATGATAATGATCTAACATCCATTTAGTGTAATTTTTTAGGCATACCTAGGGATGAGGAAGAGAGATGGGGGTCCCTAGTTAAGGGATCACTCCATGACATCTTAGATGATACTCTATAACCATAAAACCCTATGACACTAGAGGATCCAAGTGTACCATCTTCCCTAGCTCAAGCAAGCTAGTTCAAATTAGTGAGAGAGGTCACAAGGTAGATATGGATGTAGAGAGATAGGGTGCAACCACCAGTAGATATGGGTGTACGGGAGGGGTAGGCCTGGTAGGCCTTAGCTGATAAGAGAGTTATATGTCTATAGATAGTGACATATAAGACACAAACATAGGCGATGATGTAGACCTAGTTGATATAGGCACATGTAGTGACCTAGACTGAGTTGGTACATGCATAGGTGTAGATAACACATCTATAGGGATATGTACAAGTATTGAGATCTTATACTAACGCATTATAGTTTACTATTTGGAGGATTTATATTGAGGCCTCAATAGTAAACATGGATAGGCCATGAGAAAGATAGGATGGAGCCCAGTCCTAGAGTTAGAACATTATATATGATTATATATTGTATCAAACTCTTGAGATATATATATGATGTATCATTTTATATTTATGGTTTTAGTTGTGTATGTTTTTTTAATTATGGTTGTGTTTGTTCATTATGGTTGAGGCTATGGATGCTTTGGATATATTTATTTATAGCACATGTATTTAGATTTATTGTATATGTTATAGGAGATATATGTGGTATGGTTTCTTTTCTAGAATTATGAAAAAAACATGCATGGTTAAAAAGAAACAGGTGAAAAGACTTGGAAAATATAATCAATCAAAAATGTGTTACACACTAATTCAAGCTGGGAAATGTGTAATAACATGAAAAATGAATAACTATGAAGAACCAATAAATGGAAAATAGGTTGGTAAAAAGGGGATTTGTTTTCAAACCAAAGTAAAATATTTTTACACCAAATTAAAAAAAATAAAATCATACTAAATATCATGTTGGGAAGTATGACAAACAATGTAATAAAATGGAAGGTATATAAAAGGGGAAAATGGTAATAAAAACAAATCAAAATTAAGTCAATTAATTATACTATTTCATGATGGGAAGTACAAAATAAAAATAAAATTTGTAAAAACTTGGTCTTAAATTTATCATACTAATTCAAGCTAGGAAGTATGAGAAATTTTTAAGAAATGGTTGTAATCTTACATGCACTCAGAAAATAAGAAAATAAAAGGTGAAAGAAAAATGAAGCATAAAACATACTAATTCAAGCTAGGAAGTATGTCAATGATGTGTAAACTCATAATTAATCAAGTCTTATCTCTTATTTGACAAATATAATTTGGATAGTGACTTGTTTATTAGAAAATTTTGTGAAGAGGGTCAGGTCTTATCGATGGTCTTACACTGCAACTCACAAAATAAAAACCTAAGGGGTACCATATCAACATTGGTAAGTATAAGGACAAGGAATGGTAAATCAAGGATGTGGGTAATAGGATGGAAAATGTCATAATTTATGAGGGATGTTGGGTCCTATTCATGGTATTACAAAGAAACTCACAAATAAAATCCCATGGGGAGTGAACAGAAAGCAAAAAATATCTCTCAAGAGGAAATATAAGGAAAATGAATGAAAAATGGAGTGTAAAAATCAAAGACTTAGGCATCTTATGAGAATAACTTAGGAGGAAAGAGGAATACTAAGGACATGAGAAGACACTTAGTGACTAGTGGTCATCTATGTACAAAACAAACCTATTCCCTATAGACACAAAGATTTGCAGGTAGATAAGTATGCTAATAAGATCAACTCATGAAGGTAGATTGGTATAAGGAAAATTAAAATAGACCTACCTCCCCATGATGTGTTCCCCACTCCTCAGTACCCCTTACATGACTATTGATCTACTACGAAGATTGGGTACTTGCGTGAGAAAGTAGGTAGTACTACAATAATTGTTTTTTTGTTCTCTTCTTATAATATATTGGACTACTATACCCCAAAGGATTTCAGCTATATCATGAGGCCAAATTTGGAGTTTGAGATTTGACTAGAAGAAGGAGATGTGCATTGAATCATGTCTTTTAGTGTGATTTGACTTTTAATATATTGTATATTTTTGCCTTTTGATATTATTTCCTTCTATTTAAATGATTTGTCTTTTATATTTTTAATATTGATCCTCATTATAGAGTTGGAATGACCAATCATGAGAGAGATAAAGATACACATGAATGAGCTATAGGCTAAGGCTAAAGGAAGGTAAGTAACAAAAGACAAAAGACTAACTAGGACACTTAGGCTTGACAATGAACAAGTATGTGATCTCAAGTATCAACTGTGTATATGCTTAGTTTGAGGAAAACAAAGAAGGAAAAAGGAGATACAAAAGTGGAGTGTTAAAATGACATAGTAATGAGAAATACTGCTAACTAATCACATGGTAAAAGTAGAAAATAACCAAAGGGAATAGGGTATGTACAACCAAGTCACCATGACAAATTATCTATGAAAAATAAAGATAAGAAAGTAAACAATCATGAAGATACAAGGGGAAAGTTTTAAGAAAAAATCTAAAGGAAAAAAAAATCTATGATAAGTGAAAAATAGCAATGATAAGGAAAAGACAAGTATAGGCAAAATTTAAAACAAAAACATAAGCTAACTATAGTACAAAAAGGAGAAACATGATATAAGATATGAAATAATTTGACACGGTGTCAAATGATATAATAAAAAATAGAAATAAGATTAGAGCACATGTCTAATCCTAATGGAAAATGAGGAATCATCATGCATGTGCTCATAAATACTAATAAATCTATCCATACACATTATCCAAGACATTAGATAGCTTTAAATGAAGCTGAATATGAACTATTTTTAATATCTCATCAATCTTTTCTGAATACTAGGCAAATACTTCTTTTTGAATCTCCTCAACTGAAAAAGTAGGAATACTTATTAGATCATGATGAAGGGGGAAATTAGGCAAAGGATGGTCAAGAGAATTCATGGGAATGGGATCTATGGGAGATGTAATAATCATTGATGGAGAAGGATCCATGGGTGGAGAAGGAACCACAGGTGTAAATATAGAAGGTGGTGAAGGGAACATAGGAGGTGTAGCTATGGGAGAAAAAGGGGGAGCCTTCTTATGAGAATGACCTATGGTAGGAATGGTAGAAAGTCTAGGAATAGCTATAAAATGGTCCTCAAGATGTTGTTGAAGGATATAGTAATAATTAGTGTGATGTGTGCCGCATTGGTGCCATAGACAATACCTCTCACCATACTTAGGTATATATCCAGGAAGGATTTTTAGAGGAGGAAAGGTAGTGTCTATTGATAGGGAAGAAGGATGAAAGGTATAAACATATTATCAAAACTTATGATAATGGTTATAAGAGTGATTATCTATCCATGGAAGCAACAAATATGCTTGTGAGTAATTTTAGGAGAAACACTCATAGGAGAAGGTATAATAGGTATGAAAGAGGAAAGAGATGAATCATCATCCCATTTGGTGGGTAGAAGATCCATCTTATGAAAAGGAAGAAAACCATCACCAAGAGAAGGTGGAGAAGATGGTGATGGAGAAGGAATGAAACTAGGTGTAATATAAGGAACACTAGTAAAGGAAGCAAGAGTAGGCTCAATAATAATGGAAGTAGCAATAATAACTAGTTTTGACACAGGTTCTATTGTTGGAGGGGTGGGATCAATAGAAGGTATAAGGAGGGTTTCACTAACCTTAAGGTTAAACCAATTATGGGAGTTAGGGAACCTATAAAAATGGTAATATTTGGTCATAGCATGATCCATGAGCATAGTCCTATGGGGATCCTTGGAAATTGGAGGTATAGGTGCAATCTCTACTCTACGATAAAGAGGAAAAATACAAGAATCAAGAACTATCAATGTTGTAACATGATAAGATGAATGAAAAGGCTTAAGTAAATAAGAATGATAATGTACAATCTAATAGTTATGGGCTTAAGCAAGACCACCTATTAAAGGATCATCTAAAGAATAACCATCATCATAATCTGGTGTGTGAAGATCAATCACACAAGTTAGAATATCTTTGTCATTATAAGAAGCATGGTAAATAGAATTTTGAGTCTTGAATAAGACTATAGGAATTTCATCATAGGGAGGTTTGTGAGAATGAGGTTGAAAGGAAGTAATAAACTACAAGATGAGATAAGGTGTGAGATTAGAAGTTTTGATTTTTAAGTTAATCTCATCAATCTCATCATCATCAGAGTCTAAAAGGTTAGGAGTAATGTTATCAATGATCTTAGGATGCCCATTGTAACTTGTGGGTGAGTTGATAGGAAAATTAAAACATTGTGACTCATAGAATAGAATGCTCACATACGATGAGTACATGACCTACCAAGAAAGATGTTATAATAAAGTTGAAATTTAAAGATCATCACCTTTACATGAATGGTGATAGGGGGGATAGTAATGGGAAGCCACACACACCCAAAAGGAGGCATTTGCCTTCTATCATATTTTTGGTAAGTGTTACCTATAGACTTAATATTTCATTCTAAATATCCAAGGGTCTTAATTAAATCAAGATAGGCAACAAAAATGTTAGAACCCTCATCAATAAATGCTCATTTAACTTAGATATTGCCTATTTGGATGCTAATAAATAAGGGAAGATCATCTACACGAATAAAATTCTCATCAAGAATCATAGATGCAATGGGAAATTTCAAAGAAAGATAAATGTCGATGATTCATCAACATTGATGGACATCTCTTCACATTATTACAAGATTCTATCCTTATAACCAGATAAGGCTACCTCATGTCCTACTAAGGGAGGATGAGGGACATTCATATCAAATAATAGTTACATAAGATGGTTCTAATAATAGGGAGAGGTCCTCATAAGCTCAAGAAATGGAATTTGAGATGGGATATTAGTGAGCTTTGTAATGGGATCCCACTTATCATAACCCATGAGAAGATTGTTAGATATAGATGTGTAGTGGTTAAGGAAGTCTTCAGAAGGAGGAGTTGAAGAGCATTAAAATTTGTGTTGATTAGAATGAGAAGGTTTAGAATAAGGTTGAAAATCATTTGGTGATGAAGAATTAGTTGGTTTAAATTAATCTTGAAGTTTGGAAGAAGTGTTAATAGAACATTGATTATCATTGGAAGATTGAATATAATTAGTATTATAAGATGATGGAAGAATGGTAGAAATAGAATGGGGTGTGTTATTTGAGGGAGAATAATAAATTAGAATATTATCAAATGTTATAAGATATTCTTTCCCCAACTCATTTAAATGAGTTGGAGAAGAATTTTGGATAACATGGTATGCCTTATGGCAAGAAGGTGAGGTATAACTAGGTTGAGAATAGATCAAAGCCAACACCCTTCACATATTAGTCATGATAACCACATTATCTTTGGAATTTGGTTAAATGAGACTTTCTAAATTATTGGTGAAAGAAGTGGGCTTATTTTGACTTTTTTAGATTGGTTGATGATTAGGCAAGGGGTATTTATAAATGGCCAAATGAGCATTTCCTCGATTTAAGGATTGAGTTTTGTAATGTGATTTCTAATATTTGAAAGCATTTGCATAAGCTTGTTGACACTTTTGAATGATAGAATCATGATCAAAATTAAGTCTGAGAATAAAGTCTATATCTAAATTATGAATTTGTCTACAAGTCTCATGAGAGTGACCCCAACTAGCATGAAACCAACAAAACTTACTAGGATCATACGAGGTTTTCATAGGATGAGTAAGTTCAATCTCTCAAAGAAGAATCCTAGGTAGATGTTTAAGAAATTAAACTAAAGAAAGAGGTTTATAAACATTAATATTATTTGGTGAAGAGAAATGAGGATTAGTATATTGTTGAGAAGGAGGAACTGGTTCCAAAGAAGGGGTGGGAGCAACAATTTGAATATTGTGAATGGTATCATATGAATTAGTAACACCATCATTAGTAATATTATATTTTTTTTCTTAAGTAATAGACAAGGACCCACATAAATTTGGGGTGTCTTGAATTAATGCATAAGGAAATCTTATCATTTGGCTTGGTCAATGGCCTCTTCCAAGGTACATGGAGAGAGGGTGTACACTTGATATTATAATTTAGGATAAAGAGCATTGGTAAAGAGATGAAAGAGATTATCATCGGCCATGTTATGTTCTCACTTATTTGACAAAGTCTTCCATTGTTTAAGAAAGGCTTGGGTAGTTTCATTTTTATTTTGTTTTCAATTGATGAAATGGGCCAAAGTGTTTTCAGAAAGTTCACTAGTGTGGAATTCTTGTACTAAAGCATTCACTAAATCATCTAAACTAGTAATGGAATGAGGTCTAGGTTGATTATACCAATCCAAGGCATCACCTATGAGGGTTTTGGTAAGGATTTTGGTAGCAACTTAGGTGTTTAACTTGACCCAATCCTTATAAATATTTCCAAATGTCTTAAGATGGAGGGTAGGATCAGTTGATTCGCTATAAGATATTGTAGGTGTTATACCTCCAATGTCACTATTAGAAATTAAAGTGGTAAGAGGTTAATTTTGTAAATGATTGATGACTTTGTTAAATAATGGAGGTTGAATAATGAGATTACCTTGATAATATTGAAGATAGGGAGAAGGAACACATTGGTTAATTGTGCCCCAAGTCAATGGTTATGGATTGCATTGAAGATTAAGAAAGTGGTTTTGCATTAGCATCATTTGATTCATATTATGAGCCTAAAATGTGTTCATTTGATTTAGAGTTTTCAATAATAGTTGATGAGTTTGATTAGTGTTATTATAAGAAGTAGTATTGGTGTCTATATTGGTATTAATGGTTTAGGTACCACTATTAGTATTGATATGAGTTTAAGAAGAGATATGAGAATTTGAGGCACTAGTGGAAAAAATTGCTTGTGAAGAAAAAGATGGACTAGTAAATGGTTGAGAGCAAGAAGCACTGGAAGCATGAGTGCTTTGGGTGGCAAACAATGAACTAGTGGAATGATTAAAGATAGTGGATCTTATGATAGTCCCACTATATGTAGAACCAACCATGTTAGTTGAGATGTTAGGCATGGAGGTAGAAGAGTTAAGGAATAAGATGTCATGGCATGAAGGAGTCAAGATTGAAGGAAGAGGTTGAGAATAAAATAAATTGGTACCCCCAAATCCATTTGAGAAAGGGGAAGTAGGAGAATGAGGTTCTTAAACTTAACTAATCATGAGGTTATAGATGGTGGAAAGATCCTTCCCTTTATGTTGAGGTAATTTAGTGATAAAGAAAAGCATTTCTAGAGTATATTATAACAAAATTTAATAATCCAAGAGAACAGGAGGATTTTTTTGTAAAGAGGTATGATGAGGATTCCAATAGTTTTTTGTACATGTTTCAATATGAACATTACTAACATTCTAAAAAAGAACCCTAATTTGTCTATGGGAGACCCTATTAGGATTGGTAAATTACATCATGTATATAGAATAAACTTTAGTGTTGTCACCAAATAGATATTCCATAATGAAAAGAGAATAAGCAAGATGAGAAAACAAAGAATCAAAAAGTGACTGAAATGGAACTAAGTCAACCTGGTCGACCTAGTGCAAAAATAGGGACTATGAAACTATACAGGGTCTATAAGATCAGCCCAATATAGAGAACAAAGACTAATAAAAAGGGGGAAAATCTTTTAAATAGTTCTATGTTGACTAGGTTGACCTAGTGTATTGTATAGGGGCTAAAAAAGATGCTAGGTCAACAGGGTCAACCTAGTGCAATGAATAGGAAGTAAAAAAAGAGAGTTGATAATAACTTTGTGAAATAAAATAAGAAATTTTGTAGTTGATCTAAGAAAGTAAATACTAAAAGTACACATACATTAAATTAAATTGATTTTATCTAATCCAATTGATGAAAAAAAATCAAAACCTTCCACCAACACTAGATAATACAAGTTCTTTCACACACAATTGAGCAAAGAGTAAGCAAATAACTTAGAAAGTGAAGCTAGCTAATTGGTCAACCTATAATGTTAATTAGATTATTAATAATTATTTTAAATGATAGGGATTTGTTTGTAAGAAAGGTACTAGATATAAATCTATGGATGGTTTTAGGTGAGTTTAGGGTAAAAGGGATTGTAGTGGCAATGATATAGGCTTGGTATTGGGGCCTACCCCCTCACTTCACACACCACATTGATAAGGGTGTTAGGTGCTTAGCTAAAATATACCATAAACCAATATTTATACTTGACCAAATCATCAAGTCTACTTCCCCCTTGGTGATGAAATCTAAGTAGGTTAGCTTGAGTAGTCAAATGTTAAAATTCTTGTTCATGTTTATATGATTTGGCTATGTGTGCATAAAATAGAATTAATGAAACTAAGTGGTTAATTAAATAATTATTAATTAGACTATGTGAACTATTATAAGCATGAAAATAACTAAAAAAAAATATGTGATTAACATACAAGGTAAAGTCCAACTTTGAAATAAGATATAGTGAAAATACTATATGCACAACACATAGAACTAAGTCAACAGGGTCGAGCTAGTAATGTTGAGGATAGGGTCTAAAAAACTTACTAGGTGAACTAGGTCAACCTAGTTATTTTAGATAGCACATAGAACACAGAACTAGGTTGACCAAGTTGATCTAGTTGTGTAGGAGTATTTTTGAGGATTGCAAACTTGAAAGGAAAGTACATAGTAAAAAGAGATAGATAATAAAAGATTGACCTTAATGGTTCAAAGATGGAAATGAAGGATATTTTTGGTCAAGAACCTTAGAGAAAACTATCAAAATACTAAAAATTGGGTTAAGTTGGTCTACCAAGCAATATAGAAACTTGCTAAAAAGGTGTTGAAAATGCACTAGGTCAACTTGGTCAACCTATTTGATTGAATTAGAAGTTGAAAAATGCACTAGGTTGAGTTGGTCAATCTAGTAGGCTAATATATATAAGTATATAGAATTGAAACATATAATGGGTTAGGTTGATTGATCAAGTTGTATAAGAACCTACTGAAATGTGGTTGAAAATATGCTAGGTGGACCTAGTTGACCTAGTAGGCTGAATTGAAAGTCTAAAAAGTGTTAAAAAATTGTGTTGGGTTGATCCAATCGATATAATTGAATATTCTTGTGCATTGAAAAAATAACTAGGTTGAAAGAATCAAATTATTATGTCAAAATATATTATAGAAATTATGATAAAAAGAATGAAATAAGTGAAATAAATCCTATAAGGGTTAGTTTCATGTTGGGTTCACCATAATGTAATGAAGGTGAAGCCAAAGTGAATGCTAACACTAAAAAGAGAGAGAAAAAAAATGGAAATGTGAAGACAATCCAACTAAATATGGGGTAGGATTCATGTCAAGTTTACCAAAATGTATGCAATTAGAATTGAATGATGTACATGAATTAATCCTAGATCAGATAAGATAAAGCACACCTACACCTCCAATTGGGTACACACTTGTTAAGTGGAAGCATGATCAATATGGGGATCTGCTAGACCCAATTAGGGGATCAAATATATCACTTGTCACAACATATCATTCTAGAAAGGGTTCCAAAGCCTACAATCTAACACAATCACATAACAACCCTGAAAGAGTCTTATGATTTGATATCTCACTTATGTTGTAGATGCTAAATTTATACACCTTGTATTAATATTATGTATCATTATGTCATAATTCTCCCCATGCATAATTATTTTTATAATTACATTTTACCATCATTTTTTCCTTTACCACCTAGGTTAATAAGTTAATTACTATGGTTAAATAGTAATTACCCTTTTTATTTTACCCTTAAAACCATAAAATCTAAAAAATCAAATAAAATATAATTTTTCTCTCCCTCATAAAAAACTTATTCCATGGTTAAAACAAACCAAAAAACCTCAAAGGTCATTTTAACCCTCTTTTACCCTATGCTAGCCTATTAAAACAACATTTCATTTGATTCCACCCATTTTGCATAAATTGACGTCGATCCATAAATACATAGTAGATGTCCATTGCTCAGGAGGATGGTGATGGTACTTTTGACTTTAAAACTCTACCAAAATCTCACTACAGTTTGGGTATAGACATTTTTAAATCTTTGTTGTCTTATAGAATCTCCACTTGAGGAATCATCAAGAGGATTTTGTGAAGATTCTTCCCTCATCTTGTTAAGTTTATTTTCAATCAAAAAGGTTAGTGTTACAATTTTTTTTTGTTTAATTTCTCATGTGTATCATCTTTTGTGTCTGATTATCATTATTTGACATTTGATTTTATCTATTTTATCAAAATTTTAGGTCATTATAGTCTAATCAATATTCAATTTTCTTGCATAAAATTGATATTGATTCATCTAAATCAATGTCAATCATGTTGGATCAGCATCAATCCCTATCAATTTAATTAAATTAGTTTTAAACATCTTGTTTAACTCTTAAATCTCTATCAAAATTGTTTTCTATCTATAAACCTCTATTTTTGTCTCTTTTTAATTCTATTTTCATCATTTTATCAAAAATACAAAGTGTTATTATAGTATATTATTACTATTTAAAAGTGTTTCACAAAATTGATGTCAACTCATCTGAATTGAAATTAATCCTATAGTATCGACATTGATCCCTATTAAATCTTTAAAACATTCTATAAAATTTGTAATCTATTTTCTAAAAAAATTATCTGTTCATGTAGATGACCATGCCTAGTTTAGTGCATGATTTAGTTAGCATATTTGATCCTCCCATAGTCCCTCAACCTCTCTTTGCAGATTAGATTGATATAGCTTTTGAACTAGGACTTTTTCTTATGATTTTTTTACATGACTTCACATATATTGATGAGCTATTGGCTATAATTCAAGAAGACATAGACATTGCTAATGAATTTTGGGATGTATATTTTGATCATATAAATCTTCTTATTAATTAATCATCTTCGACATTGTCTACTTCTATCCATATCTATTTTTTTAATTTCATGTTTAATAATAAACTTGAATGTTTGAGTGTGGGCTGACATCCATTTGAGAAAGCATACCACTTCTTGGGACCGGTTTATACCAGGCAACCACCCATTTATCTATTAATCAATTTTTGTTTAAGTGCGGTGAATTTCAAGTCATTCCTGCCTAGCCAAAGAGGATTTCTCACAATCAAGGTTGATCAACAATGCACAACCATCCATATCTCTAGGTAATATTAAAAAACCTATATATACTTTATTTTTAGTAGTTAATTAAATCACATTGAAGAAATGAAATTTATTCTTGAATTTTAAAATATCTTCTCCCTTTCTTTGTTTGTTTCATTTAGTCAAATATATCTAGACTTTGTATTTTATTTCCTCTTAAAGTTAAAATAAATTGCATCTATTTTCCTTGCTTAGGTTCTTTAACATAGAATAATCTAGGTAGTAATCTATCATAGTCATCACTTTATCCACACATAAACCAAATCACTATCATAATTAACACATCTAAACACTTGACATAAGGAAATTGATGGGGATTTCATCACCTCATGCTAACCTTTTTATGGTGATCCTACTTGGATTTCACCCCCAAGAAGAGGACCAAATCAGTTCTTTGATTGAGTATAATCTCTAGACCATTGATACACCATTGGCTAAGCACCTGCACTGACTATGGGATTGTGAAGTGAGGGGAAAAAGACCCAAGTACTAGGCCATGTATCAATACCAGTACAAAATTCTTTGAGCACAAAAAAAAGCTACTTGAAACCATCCTTAGATTTCTATTTCTTAGGACCTTTTTTATCCATTTTTTTTTGCCTTTTCTTTCACATCTTAAAAGTTAAAAAAGTGATACAAAAATTCTTTGGAATGACTTTTAGTGTGTGTATCTTTCATTCATACTAAAAATGAGATAATTTAAAAATAAATTTTTGTTTTATTTATTTTTCTTATCTTTTATTTTTTATTTCATGGTGTTGACTCAATAATAATATAAGAATCAAGAATCCGAGGAGGGTGTTACATCTTCTCCTATGAAGAATATACCTAGTTCTTCTTCTTCCCCTGAATCCTTTGAGAATCTAGTGTTTCCATAGTATTATCCTCAAATATATCCTTCCTTTGTGTAAATACTAGAAAATAATCCTGTTACTCTTAATCATTATTTGAATAGTCAAGAAATACAAATTTCTCCTTCCCCCTATGCCCAAAACTCTCCACATAGGTTTGGGATGCCTTTCAAGAAAACTGAGAGAATTAGAGAATTTACCATAGCCATGGTAACCTTTTTCACTGGATCTCCTCCACTTAGCTCTAATGCTCAAATTTTTCAACCTTTAGAGAACTAACCATTCATGGTATCTACCAGTTCTCCAACCATTACACAGGTCCAAAATAATACTCTACCTATATCCACCATACCTTCAAAAACATTAGTAGGGTCAATTCCTATAAATCTCCCTCCCAGTAGAAAAACTTTAACACACAGCTCACAATAGATCTTTTACATTCAACCTTTCCAAAATTATGTATCCTTAGCCACCCAATATGTAGCCTCATCACAACTAGCCATAAATGCTTAATTACAGTCCTTCCCATAGAAAAATATTTTGTTACAAATACCTCAATATGTGGTGGTATCTCAACCTATTGTCTACCATAGTAGGTTATTTTCCCTCACAGCCCATGTCCACTGCTTTACCAAATTATCAACCCCCTTAGAAGAATGTCTTAGGAGGTGTGCCTTAGAGTAATACTCAGATGGACCTCATGAACATCCGTATGAATAGGATGTCTAGTTTTCAAGCCTCCACCTTTGGACATAACAATATGCTCACATATGAACAAATTTGTAATGAGCCAATCCATTCCTCTATCCCTATTTAACCATACCCCTTTTTAGAGGGAACTTTCTAAATTTACTAAATTTTAGAATAAAGAATATCCCCATTAGCATCCTAGAGCCTTTTAACACATGTTTTATCTTATAGCATATGATGATGCCCTCTTACTTAAGACTTTTCCCATATCATTAGTAGGATCTGCATTGCATTGGTATAATTACATTCCCTAGCATTCCCTCTTTTCCTTTCGACAGTTGGCCCAATTTTTTTTGGAACACTTCTTGATTAATATTTCTCAAAAATTGACTATCACCAATCTTTATGATATTAGATAGTTTGAGGATGAATCCCTATCAGACATTGTAGCTCGATGGCATAACTTAATCAACCAACTAACTTTTCCCTTGCCATAAATAGAATTTATTGAATTGTTTTCATGTTATTATGCAAAACATATATCATATATGTTACAAATTCAAACTTTTAAGACATTTGATGAAGCCTTTACCATGGACCATAAGCTTGAACTTCATGGAATTGAAGAGAGAAAAGTTAAGTTGTCTAATAAGAACTTTAATTCTTACCCATCCAAAAGCAATAACAATAACCCTAACCAAAAGGGGCTGTAAATGTAGTTACTATAAAAACTTATTCTACTCTGAAATCCAACTAATCTAGAGATTTTGCCTCTTAGATGCAACAACCTATGGGTCTTACTCATTTTCCCTCTAAGAGTTTTCCCCTTAATAAATATACCCCTATAAGAGAACCTTATGCTTTAGTATTAGATAAACTCCTACAATAAAATGTCATTGAGCTCCCTTTGATTAGATAAGTTCATGATATACATCCTAAACCCACTTGGTACAAAGAAAATGAATTTTGTATTTACCATAGGGTAATAAGACATGACATAGAGTGGTGCCAATCCTTCAAATGATTAGTGTAGCACCTTATTGACAAGGGGGACCTTCAGTTGGAAAATCCCAATGTTCCTCCTAACCAATCTTTAGATATTTTAAATCAACCATTTCCTAACCATTCATCCACATTGAACACCATCCAAGCTAACCTTAGGGAGAAAAAAATCAAATTCAACCCTTGATTAATATAATCTATGACTAGTTATTGCCTAAAGAAGTCCCAAAATAACCTTTGGTCTTGGATCTCTTTACAAGAGATGCTTTGATTTGAGTCAACCTAAGGTCATTAAAGATAGTCCCATAATTCCCATAGAACTCCTTGATCTTATTACATGGGACCATTCATGTGAACCATCCCCTTCACTCTCTCACAATGAATATCCTAAAAGGGAAAATTAAATTACTCCTCAATATGTTATAGATAAACATCTTAACATTTCTAAAGTTACACATGTTACCCCTTTAATCCCTATCAAGCCTTGTCATGGTAAACATATATTGAGAGCCAATCCTTTTGCCCAAAACCTTGAACCTTTGAAACCATCTTCTATCATAATAACTCCTTACCCTAAAGATACCAAAGGAAAGAGTATATTCTCTTGCATCGATAGCTAGGACAATTGTCTTGGCATTCTACCGAAGAAATCCATAGCTCATTTGCGGGTTATAGTGGATCTTTTTCATGTCTCAAAATATGCAAATCATAGTCTAAATACCCCCTCTATTATTAATACCCAAAATAATAAATGGCCTATCCCTTTTATACCATCTCCATCATCCATTTTAGGACCCCATCTATCTTCCACCTCAATCATAGGTTCTTATATCCAAACACATGGAAGGACACAAAATCCTTTTTCATTTAGTATGCATCCATCTCAATATCCCTCTTTATCTATTAAGGGAACATTAAAGAATCCTAAAATAAAATATCTTAAAGTTTTTCCTCTTGTAAAGGGTAAACAAAAAAACTAAACAGGTAATACCTTACCAGGAGAGCTTGTTATCAAAACCCCTATAAAACCATAACATGACCCTTTGAAAGGATATTATGATATTATTTTTAAATAATTGTTAGATACCTCCCTTAGTATGATACCACCTATACAGACCATTAACCTTCACCCTAAAAGGATTGCATGGTATAAAACTTGATAAATATGTGCATACCATAGAGTACATGGGCATGATATGGAAAATTGTAAAGCCCTTAAGACTATAATCTAGTAGTTAGTCCAAAATGATGACCTCTTAATTGATGACATCAATGATCAAGCTCCTAATCCAAAAGTTGTTATTCCAACTATTTCACCCATTCATGATCTTACTAGTCCCATAAGTGATAAAGAGTCAATAGCCTCTTCAAATCCACATCTATTACACATTAATGTCATTCATTTAACTTCCCACTCTCAAAACCACAATATTAATAAAGCTAAGGTTTCAATTATAGGATCCTCTATGTCTAATACACCTAAACCAACTAGCCAAAATCCTAAAGTTTTTATTAGAAGAACTACCCCTACTAAATCTAAGGATTTAGTATAAATCTCTATATTAAAATAGCTCCATGAAGCACCTGTTAAAATGTCATTATATGAGCTTATCGATAACTCTCCAAAACATCAATAGGCAATGATAGAAGATCTCCAAGCTATTAAAGTTTTACCAGATGAACCACAACATTTGTTAGATTTTATAGGATCCCTCTAAATGGTCTCAACTCTTATTTTTACTAATTTTGATTTTTTTATTTTATCACCTAAAGACCAATATCCCACCATTTTTATTACACCTTTTAGATAAATCAAAATCAAATTAAAAGATTATGATTGATAATGGGGCAAGTATTAATATTATCGCCTTGCATGCTTTCTAATAATTATAATTTCCAAAAACCATTATCTCCTAGTTGGTAGTAATTCTTCATGTATTTAATGACACGATATCACCCATAGTAGGAACAATCATCCTCCCCATTTGTGTGGGTCATCACACCATTCATGATCTCTTTTATGTTATAAAAGGAACATTTCAATATAATATTCTATTAGGGCATCCATAGATTCATGTGATGTGATGTGATGTGTACCTTCCACCATTCATCAATGCCTTAAGTAAGAACATGAAGGTCAGGTACAGATCATCCCTACTCATCCTCACCCCTTTAAATCATGTAACTTCACCTTTAGGCCAAATGATGTCATAATACCCTCACCTAACATAATTCCATCTCCATCTTCCAATCAAGCCTCAACTAACATGACTATATCTACTTCAAAATTACCTCCTCCAGAGTCTATTGACTCTATGATGTAGAAAATTTCAATGGGAGAATATCAGTTAATAACTCTTAATACATTACCTACTCATAGAGAATATGGTCATCCTCATAAGCAACCAAGGTAATCACCTAGTCTAGGTGAGACCATTCCCTTTGGCCCACATTTCTTGTGTACTTACTTGATATATGGTGGGATCAATCAAGCTACCTTAGAGTATGATGACAATGTTTGTGTAAAACCATTTACATCCAATTTTTGTTTTATTAGCAATCCTTAGTTTGTTCAAATATATCTTTATTAGTGCACCTATAAGGGCTTCGACATGGGTAAATATGAGCATGGTCCTCATGATGTCACATTAGGAGATTCCAAAAAGCCACATGAAAATCATGGATTAGGTTTTAAGAAGTATTCTAAGTTTACCCCAAACCCATTCTTCTACCATATTTGGAAGAAGAACCATCTTCCCCAACCGATACCTCTTCCTCAACTAGTGATATTATATCCATTCATTATAACTTTTTTTAGTCAATTATATCTTCTTAGAATCCCTTTTATTTTATCATGATAATGAGGTCCAAACTATCCCATTAGTCTATCATCATTTAATAGGATCTGATGTTCCATTTATCCCTATTTTTTAATGTCAGGATGATGAGTCAATCTTGACCCATCTACATGTTAAAAACTCTTATTTACGTAATTCTCTTCCATCTAAAACATCTAGATTATTAAATGAAGCTATTTTTGATATTAATATCAGGTCCCAAGAAGTCTCAAGAATTATTAAAATTAGAAAATCCTTAAATCCACAAGAAAGCCAAGATTTTACAGCCTTTTTATCAGATCGTAGTAAAGCCTTTGCCTAGTCTTATAGTGATATGCTTGTCATTGATCCCTCAATCATTATCCATAACATTATAGCCTTTCTTAATGCTAAGATGGTAAAGTAAAATCTTTGAAAAATGCATCCTTGCATTAAACTCCTTGTAAAAGAGGAATTATAATGCCTTTTATCTATTAACTTTCTTCAATCCATTGATTATCCTCAGTTGATGTCCAACATTGTTCCAGTCACCAAACCCATATGGGGACTTCACATTTGTACTAACTTTCATGACTTACATCTTGCTTATTTGAAAGATGATTTTCCCATTCCTAATATAGACTAGTTGGTGGACTTAATAGCTATCCATGAAATGTTGTCTCTTATGGATGGTTTCTCTGGTTATAATCAAATTCTTATTACACTAGAAGACCAACATAAAATCACATTTATTACTCCTTGGGGAACCATTTGCTATCATGTTATGCACTTTGGCCTTAAGAATATAGGAGCCACTTATGAGTGGGACATGACTTATATAATCCATAAAATTGTTGAAATCTCCTTGAAATATCAAATTTATATAAAGATCACCTATCTATCCTGAAAGTTATCTTTGATCATTTACTTCATTATCATGTATGTCTAAATCTTAAAAAGTGCATTTTTAGTGTCTTGATGGGTAAAATTTTGGGTTTTATTGTTTCCATTCATGGAATATAAGTGGATCCTACTAAAATCAAGACTATTTTAGAGATGCCTCCTCATTCTAATCTTAAGCAACTTCATATTTTATAAGGCAAGCCCCAGTCTATTCATCATTTTATTTCCTAGCTTTCTGACCATTGCTAACCCTTCCACCATTTGTTAAATAAGGGTAGTCACTTTGTATGGGATTATAATTATCAAGAAGTTTTTAATGCACGTAAATACTTTCTTTTATTACCTCTTATCTTTAGTTCCCCTAAGGAAGGGCAACCTTTCTTCTTATATATCTCAGTTATAGACCATGCTCTAGGTGTTATGTTTGCTTATCAAGATGAACATCACAAAGAGTAGGTTGTTTATTATATAATTCATACTCACATAAAATACAAAAAACATTACTCACTTGCTAAAAAATTATGCCTAGATTTGGTTTTAGTAGCCTCTAAGCTTTGTCATTATCTCCTCAACCATAAGATGTATGCCATTATGACTACCAATCCTTTTAAATTCATACATTCTAATCCATATCAAAATTAGCAAATGGCTAGATGGATCATGTTGTTAACAAAGTTTGATCTAGAATATTTCCATTAAAATTCTATCAAAGGTCAAATCATTGCTAATAAATTAGCTGAAGCACCTTTTAGTAATAATCAACCCATTAATTATGAATTCCCTAATGATTTTATCGCATCCACTTCCTAGTTTGTCCTGGAATATCAAATAACTCTATTCTTTGATGGGTCTAAGTGTGAATGTAGAAGTGGTTTAGGGACTATATTAATCACTCCTTAAGGTATCCCCATGCCTTTATCTTTTAATTTATACTTCACTTGCACCAATAACATGGTTGAATATGAAGCATTGATTATAGGACTCCAAATTGCTCTTACATTGGGAGTCAAATCTGTTAACATCTATGGGGATTCTCAATTGGTGATCAATCAAATTATAGACATATAGCAATGTAAGAATGATATCCTTAAAATATATAAAACTTTGGCTGATCAGCTTTTATATGTGCATTCAAACATTATGCCATCTAAGTTATTCCTAGGTCTACTAATAAGTTTGTGGATACTATGGCCTCTCTTACTTCTTCTATCCCAGCCTCATCTCAGGAGTCTAAGTTATTTGTTCTCATCCATTGACTTAATTAGCCTTTTTATATAAGGATGGATCTTCCATTCATCCATAATATTGAGGTAGATCTTGAGGAGCCATGGTATGTACAAATATTTAATTATTTCTCTATGAGATTATATCCCCCTCATCTATCCAAAGGTGTTAAGTGTATCTTCAAGTAGAAAGATACCAGCTATATCATTCTAGGGGGAGTTATTTATAAGTGTGGTTTTGATAGTATTCTCCTTCATTGTCTCCAAAATCATGAAGCTACCTTAGCTATTCAGGAAGTCCATGATGGCTCATGCGATGGACATTTTAATGGTCATCCAATCACCAAGAAAATCTTACACCTAGGTTATTATTGGCCTACTTTGAATCAAGATTATTGTGCCTATGTTAAAAGGTGTGTAGAATGTCAAAAAATTGAAAATTTATCTCATGTCCCTAGTAAAGATTTACAAGATGCAAGAGACTTTTCGCCATTTTCCCAGTGGGGGCTTAATCTTATTGGGTAGATTAATCCTAAATCCTCTCAGCATCATGGATTTATTATCACCACCATATATTACTTCACTAAGTGGGTGGAAGATATGCAACTTATCTCGATTAAGGCATAAAAGAATTGGAATTTATCCATAATCACATTATTTGTCATTTTGGAATTCCTTATAAAATTATGATAGATATTGTAAAATCTTTTAAAAATAATAAAGTCCAAGCATTATGTGACTCATTTAAAATCAAATTAAGTTTTTCCTTGCCTTACTATCCTCAAGCCAATGGTCAAGCCAAAGAATCTAATAAAACCTTAGTCAAAATCTTAACTAAAATAATTAATGAAGCTATCAAAGATTTTCATCTTTGTATCCCTTTCATCTTATGGGCATATCAAACTAGTATTCGAAACCCTATAGGTGCTTCTCTATTTTCTATAGTCTATGGTTTAGAAGTAGTACTTCCTTTGGGAGTCCAAATTCCCTCCCTTTAAGTCTCTCTTTGAGACATTATTTTTGATGAGGATTTCTATCAGGAGTGTTTATCCTAGCTTGAATTCTTAGATGAGCATCAATTAGCATCTCTTGTCCACCTTAATATATGTCAAGAATAGTTAAAATGAGCATATAATCAACATGTAAGAGAGTGTGAATTTAATATTGGAGATCTTATGCTTAAATAAAATCAACATGTCACTAATATGAAATGAAGTAAAAGGGGTAAGTTTGCTCTTAATTGGCTTGGATCATACATCATAACCCATAAATATAGATTTGGGGCATATCATTTAGCCTCTCTTGATGGTAAACCAGAATGAGAACCTCTTAATGCCTTGCATTTGCATCCTTTCTATAATTAGTAAATGTTAGCTTGTCTTGAGTAGTCAGTTCTATCATATCCCTTTATACCTAATAATGATATGAGAATTATGTGGTTACTTGATAGTTTTTGTAATCCTTACCTTAAATATGAATACCCCATATCTATTCATAACATTATCTCTTGAATAAGTTTTGCCTATATTGGGAGAAACCCCAAATCATTATTTCCCTTATCTCTTACACACCCTTTTTTCCAAGATAACATAATCATTTCATATAATGGAATCATGAAAATTATCTTAAAATGATCTTTTTATTCTAGCATTATTATTTAAAAAAATCAAGTATCAAAATTCAAATAAAAAATGGAAACATAAATAGACTGATCCCTTGAAGGACAACTATGCAAAAATATAAAAATGTAGACCACTCCCTCGAAGGATGGCTATTAAGAAGAAAACTTCCCACATTGATCAATTTTTAAAATTATGTCATTTTAAAAATATCTAAAAGCAAGCCAAGCATACCAAAGTTATGTTGTCAAAATCAAATCCCAAGAAATCTTCCCATCTCAATTAGCTTTTTAATAGTAGATTTCCCATATTGATCAATCTACGTACTGGCATAAAATGATCTAGAAAGAGAAATATTGATTCTTGAAATACGAGTGACACTATTATTCATCCCTTATCCCATCAAAATCATCTAATCCCAATAACCTTATCTTTGATTACTCCAAGTTGTGTCAATATTTATTATCCTTTAGTTAAGGATACATATGCAATGTAGATGAGAGATCCTCTTTTTTTTTGTGGTCCAAGCCAATGTGGGATAGATTTGTACTTTATGTTCATTAATAATCCATAATCCATCAATCCTAATCCATTTAATATAAGCATGTAATCCATAAACATCATAATGTCAAACAATCCATAATCCATAATCCATAATCCATAAGAACATACAATTTTTAATCCCATAACATCACATAACATCCATAAGCATAAACCATAATTTGCATCTCGTTAATGAAACATAATCCATAAATAAATCCATAATTTACATCATGATAACAATTAAAACCATCCATAATACACCATAATCCATCCATCTAAATAATCAATGGATCTCTAAACACATAACATAATCCATAAAACATAAATATAAGTCTATATATATACATCTCAAATGTCTATACAAATGTAATAAAAGGCTCATGGAATGTATGATGTGTATATCTACTAGGTAAAATCTATCCTACCGAGATGAATTCTATCATATCCCCCATCATCTTTTCATCTCCCTCCTACAATGTTCCCTATACTGATAGTGGTACCTAGGGTCCTCTATGATCTACTACAGCTAGCCACGTGAGATGCAAAGTGAGGAAACTCTGGTAGCTGATCTTATACAATCCTCTCATAATATCATAGCTTAACAAGTGCATCCCTATACCTCTATAGTGATGTTTTACTTGTGGGAATGGATCTCAGACCTATAGTATCTCAAGTTAGCCTCTTGGCCATAAAAGCTCTCATCTTATCTAACTCAGCCCTGTAGCTATCCCTCTCTTAAATGGCCTAGTCTCGCTATCATCTAACACTATCAAGATCATCCCATAAACTCTATAGATAATCCCATGATATCCCCTAATCATTCTATATCAGGGTATCCTATACTGGTGCCTCATCTATGTGCTTATCCTATATTGGTGCCTCCTATACCAACTCCTATCAAGATCTCACTGCTCTATGCTACCACATTACCATCTCTCCCATAAACCAAGTGGAATAGTCATCTATATATCTTATATCATCTACATATTATGTTTTTGGATCCTATAGTGATCCCATATAGATGATTGTTGTGTTAGGTACTAACCAATCTAGCTTTATATCCTCTCACCTAAATAAGCATGGAGCCAATGGTATATCTTATAGCAAGACAAATTGGTAATAGACCCTATCAAAATGAAATAGCTCCATATGGTTGATCTGTCACTTTTATAACCATATCTCTTGGGCCACACACCCTAGCTCTACCTCTATGATAGGCCATGCTATAATATACACATATGGTCTCCAAATAATGTCTCTAATCTATAGGCTCTCAAAAAGCTATCTATAGTATGTTAGATTGTGCACTACCCTATCTAAATATAGTATGACTAGGTCATCATCCCACCAAAGTAAGCCCACACTATATTCCATGTCTCCAAAACTAACCCATGGGGTCTCAAGATGAAAAATCACTTGAATGTGCTCATATGCCCAGTAGTGAAGCACAAATGTAATATCAAGCCCTAGTCGGTGCCTAGTATGCCAGCTCCATAACTCTCTATAAATATACCCTAGTAAGATGGGCACCCAAGAAAATACTATCATATATTCTATCATATCTACTATGACTACAATGAAGCTCTATGGAAACCATCCTCCACTAGAATTAGGTAATGCATAGTAGGTCATTACTACCATAAGCATGGTCAACAATAGCCTCTCTACTAGTACCTACTTGAATAGAGGATAGAATGAAAACCCTCTAGAAATAAATCTAATATATAAAACATCTTCACCATCTAGCTTTCCTAGTTCTATTGATTAACTAGCCTCATCCATAATGTACACTAGAGCTCCCTAGATCGATAATGTCTGAATCTGGAGGATGTCCTTGATTGTAATCATCATCTCACCTATTGGAAGCCAAAAGGTGTTAGTGGTATAATCCCACCACTCTAGTAGTGCCACTATCATGCCAATTTCTTGATGGATATGGTGATAATACTGGATCCCTCCAAAACTCACCACCTCTAAGTGTGTCCAATCATCATCATTCAACTCCTCCTACAGCTCTTCTAGCAATGGTGAGATTCTTCCCTCATAGTCAATAACTTGAAGGCCTATTATAAGTAATATTTTATTAGTAAATTTCTAATCTTCCTTCTTTTATTACCATCTCCTTGTAAATTTACATTGATCCTTTTAGATTAATGGTAATCCTTAGAGATCAATGATGATCCATTTTGGATTGTGGTCGATCTATATGGATCGATGTCGATTCCTTCCTTCTTAACAAATTAAGTTTTCCTCTCCCATTCCCTCCATATTCATAATCTACACTCCTCTTATCGTATTCCCTTTAATTTTACTCCCCTAACCCCTCCTTTAAGCTAAAAATTCTAAAAACATTAAAAATGTAAAATACATAAAAAACATGTCACCTACCTCATATTGCACTCATCGTCATTGTCGTCCACTCTCGCTAGCCTTCATCACCTTGTTTATGTGTTTGAATGTTAATAACACATCAGATTTCAATTATAAAACTCTCATGTAGTCAATATCTAAATGAGCCTTATTATTTTTAGTGGACTATTTATAGCCTTTTTGAGATTGACATCATTCTGTTTGATCAATGTCAATTCTCTTTAATCAATGTTGATTATTTTTTATTGATGTCAATTCTCTTGAATAACCATCAATTATTTTTGATCGATTTTGATTCCCCCTATCTTGATTAGTTTTTTCATTTTAGATTGTTTTTCCTACTTTTAGTATTGCTTTTGAACCCATATTTTCTTACTTTTGTCATAACTATCCCAATTTGTCTCTCCTATTACCCTATAGATTGGATAATTTTAGCCCCTTGTCAGTTTCCTAATCTCTTTTGGCATACCCTTGGCTTTTCGAACCTTATCCCATGTAAGATCCCAGGTGTGTCTTTTCTCTTGAGTATATTTTCCTATAGGTACGTCTACACCATACACACACTAGATGCTTTGGTTCACTATTCCTATCTCTTATTCTCTTGATTTTCCTATTATAACTTTCCTTGTTTTAGTTGTGGCATTTCACTTTTTGATCTAGTTTCTAAATCATTCTTGATTGCATTAATTTTTGTTACATTTAGTACAAACATGGACTTCCTTTATTATTGTCTATCATCATATTTTATTTGTCCTTTAGCTATCTTCCATTTTGTCCATACCATCTCATCCATTTTATTTTTCCATTTCATCTTGTTCAACCCTGTCATATATTCCATTTCACTTCTCATCACCTGGTTTGAGGGGCGATACCTCCTCACAAAAAAATTTGGGGCATTAATAAATTTATATTTTTTGTCTCTTGACACACCATTGTATACCACTCTACAAAAAGGGGCAAATGTAGATGCTAAATTTATACACCTTGTATTAATATTATGTATCATTATGTCATAATGCCCCCCCCATATGTAATTATATTTATAATTACATTTTACCATCATTTTTTTCTTTACCACTTGGTTAATAAGTTAATTACTATGGTTAAATAGTAATTACCCCTTTTAGTTTACCCTTAAAACCATAAAATCTAAAAAAACAAATAAAAGCTAAATTTTCTCTCCCTCCTAATAAACTTATTCTATGGTTAAAATAAACCAAACAACCTCAAAGGTAATTTTAACCCTCTTTTATCCCATGTTAGCCCATTGAAACAACATTTCATTTGACTCTACCCATTTTGGGTAAATTGATGTTGATCCTCCACGATCGACTCCGATCAGTTAAAATCGATGTTGATCCAAATATACATAGCAAACCTCCATTTCACAAGAGGATGGTGATGGTGATTTTGAATTTGAAAGTCTACCAAAATCTCACTACAGTTTACATATGGAAATTATGAAAGCTTTGTTATCTTGTAGAATCTTCACTTAAGGAATCATCAAGAGGATTTTTTGAAGATTCTTCCCTCATCCTACCAAGTTTATTTTCAATCAAAAAGGTTAGGTTGTAATTTTTTTTTAAAAATTTCTCATGTCTATCATCTTATGTGTCTGATTATCATTATTTTACATTTGGTTTTATCTATTTTATCATTTTTTAGGTTTTTATTATAGTCTAATCAATATTTAGTTTTCTCACACATAATCAATTTCGATTCATCTGAATCAACATCGATCATGTTGGATCGGCATGGATCCTTGTTATTTTAATTAAATTATTGTTAAACATTTTTTTTAACTCTTGAATATTTGTCAAAAATGTTTTCTATCTATAAACCTCTATTTCAGTCTCTTTCCCATTCTATTTTAATCATTTTATCAAAAATACAAAGTGTTATTATAGTCTATTTTTACTATTTAACATTGTTTCACAAAATCAACGTCGATTCATCTGAATCAACATTGATCCTATAAGATTAACATCAGTCCCTATTAAATATTTAAAATATTCTATAAAAACTACAATCTATTTTATATAAATTTTGTCTATTCATGTAGATGACCTTGCCTGGTTTAGTGCATGATTCAGTTAGCATATTTGATTTTCCCATAGTCCTTCAACCTCTCTTTGTAGATGAAAGTGATATATATTTTGAGCTAGTACTTTGTCTTTTGATTTTCATATGTCACTTCACCTATATTGATGAGTTATTGGTTGTAATTCAAAAATACATAGACATTGATAATGAATTTTGGGATGCATATTTTGATCATATAAATATTCTTATTAATTAATCGTCTTTGGTGTTATCTACTTCTATCCATATCTATTTTTGTAATTTCATGTTTAAGAATAAACTTTAATGTTTAAACATGGGATGACATCCATCTAAGAAAGCATACCACTTCTTGGGAATATTTTATAATAGGTAACCCACCCATCTATCTATTAATTAATTTTTGTTTAAGTGTGGTGAATTGTAGGGCATTCTTCCCTAGCCAAAGAGGATTTTTCACAATCAATCTTGATCAATGGTGTACAACCATCCATATCTCCAGGTAATCTTACAAACCTTGCTTGTACTTTATTTCTAGTAGTTAATTAAATCACATTAAAGAAATGAAAAAATACTAAAACATATGATAACAAACAAGAGAGTAAACTATTCTAATAACAAGAAAAGTAAACTAATCTAGTGTACACCAAAGCTTATGGCACAAAGTGGGGGTTAAAATAAAATAAATAAATAAAAACTAAACTAAACATGCGTAAGAGAGATATACTCATGTAAATGTATATGGAATCCTAATACATGAAAGAGAATAATATATACTACATTATCTATCTAATTTTAGAAAGGAGAAATAAAGTTAGGAATACTTACCTTGAAGATAAACCTGTTGAGCCTCAATCTATCCCTAGCCAAGGTGCTTCACAAGAGATTAATGTAGTTTGTAAGGATAACCAAGATAAATCAGCTTTAGGATACACAACCTACCTAAGCATCCAAAAGACTTTTCCTGCAAGATAAGATTAGAGCTCCAAAGAAAGTATTGAACCCTAAAAATTTATTCCTCAAGTAGAATGGTCAATAAGTAGATGTTCATTTACACTTCTTTTATTAATTCAAATCTCTTATGAAATGCTGGTAAATGGCCTTGTATATATAGGTGGATCTTACCTAAAAAATTTTGCACATGTTGGTTGTACTAGGTTGATTGGGTCGACTTAGCATATTTTTTGGCTAACTCATTAGGTCTGTGTTAGGTTGGTCATGAGGTTAACAAACCAAAAGAGCTAAAGTGTCCCCAAAACACACTAGGTTGACCTATTTTGTTGAACAATTCAAAATGGTAACAAATAAATAAATGAATTAATAAATCATAACAATGATTGAATGGATAGGAAAGAGAGAAATAAGCTTAAGGTTCAAGGCTTTAAGAGACAAGTGTGTAGATGGCAAGTGGCAAAAAGAACAAGAATTTTACAAAGCACCGATGGTCTACCAACCCCTTTCCTAGTGTACCCCTTAAGTCATTCACTTAGAGAGATTGATACTCGACAAATTCCTACAAGATACGAAGTGTCAATAATCAATAAAAGTTTGAAAATATTATGTGTATACACTAACTAACTAGGAAAGGGATAAACACATGTTTATTATCATTATTCTAAACCTTTAAAAATATGTATCAACATAATTATTATGGTAAATATAGAGATTCTTATTCACATTATCCCATTTGATTTTCAAGCTTAATATAAATCTAGCAACTCAAGGATCCTTCATGTTGAATTGTGTATAGTTGAGACTTCACCTACTTGATCATGATCATGTCATTCCCATTCAGTATCATGTCATCCACATAGAAAAATATTATGATGAATTTATCAGAATTTTAAATATAATAAACACAAGGATCAACATTTTTGTACACATGTCCAAGTATAACCACATAATTGTAAAACTTATTCCACATTTTAGGTGATTAATTCAAACTATATAAGGACTTGTTTAATTTTCAAACAAAATATTTTTTCCCCTTGAACTTGAATCCATCAAGATGCAGCATGTATATTTATTCATCAAGATCCCCATGTATTAACATTATATTCACATCCATATTCTCAATTTATAAATAAAATAAAATAATAATAGTGAAAATAAATTTAAATGAAGTCAGTTTCATAATAGGAGAGAAGGTCTCAACAAAATCAATCCATCAATCTTAGAGAATCCTTTTGTCATGAGGAGATGCTTGTACCTCTCCAGTTTATCTTGTGTATTCTAATTTCTTTTGAAAACCACTTTCATCCTATAGTTTTTCTTCTAAGATGTGGTTTTACATATCCCAAGTCTCATTTTTATCTAGAGACTCCATCTAATCATTTATAGATTTGTTTTAAGACTTTCTCTTTGCATAACTTAAATATACCTTCAATGTCTTGGGTTCATCAATATCAATCACTGATAATAGGAATGAAAAATGAAATTCTAGTGTAATATACATTTTATGCATTCTATACACCCATTCTAATTTCTTCAAAGTAGGAATAGCTAGCTCCTCCTCTTATTGTGAATATTACAACTCATAATATATTGTACCATATTTAGATATAGACTCTTCAGTATCTCTATCAACCTGATCATTTTATAATTATTACTTTGGATTATTCTTTATTTATTCATGTACATGAACCTTATGCGCCTCCCTAAAGACTATGTCTCAGCTTTATACCACCCTATTCATCTTAGGAACCCTTTAATGCCATCTCCATATCATATAAAATACACCTTATAGATTTAATGTGAAGCTTTGTCCTCTTTTCCTTTGTATTATGCATTATTACCAAAAATGTGTAGATGTTTCAAGTATGTATTCTTATGTTTCCAAGATTCTAACTAAGTATTTTCAACCAGTGTTAATGTTGGGGATCATTTAAATAAGTAAAAAATAGTAGCCACTACTTCATCCCAAAATGTTTGATCTAAATGCACACCAATGATCATGTTCAAGGCTTTGTCCATCAACATCCTATTAATTCACTATGTGACTCCATTCTATAATAGAGTATATGGATTCATATCATTTATTTTAATACTAATTTGTCTATAGAATTCATCAAGGTCATTGGAGCAGTACTCACCCCCATTTTTTGTCCATAACACCTTGATTCTCTTATTCATTTAGTTATCCCCAATGACTTTAAAGTCCTTTAATTTATTAGTAAATTCATATTTACTCATAATTAATTATACCCCAGTCTTGTGTGTATGGTAATATATTTAATTCACATAATAGATGAACCTATTTAGTGATAGAAGCTCAATCAGTCTAAACACATCATTATACATCACTTACAAGATTCCACTTTCCTATGCAACACCTTTGGGCAACTTTCCCTGAATCTACTTTCCATAGACATGGTTTTTTTAGAAGTTGAAATCCAAGGTAAGTTTCTCCATCCCTTTGCACTATATCTTTGGTTAACAACATGCACAACCACTTCTCTCTAATATGACCCAGTCTCTCATGTCAAATAATGTTCACCTCTTCAAGAGCCAATGCACATGTTCCTCATTTAACCTTAATTTTAAGAACAAGATAATTATTGCATGCACTAATGATCACATTTACATTAATATGGAATATAATACCAATGTACACACCCCTTGCCAATACCATGGCTCCATGCACCATATGTACCTCTCTCTATTAAATGATACTCAGACATTGGAATCATTCAATTTTATTATAGAGATTAAACTCCTAGTATGCATATGAATGTGAAAGATACTTGTGAGAGTCTCTTGATCCTCCCATATTGAAATTTCAACTTCACTCTACCTCTTCCCATAATGTATCAAGTTGAGTTATCTCTCATAAATACATCACCACCATGATATTATTATTTTTTTAGAACCACTCATTTGTAATCACATGAAATAAGGTGTTATATTTATTAAACCTTACATTGTGCATGTATTTGAGCTTGAGGTTGCTAGATACACATCGTCATATTCTTCACTAGAGATAATTGAGGATTACATATAATCTAATGGTTTGGACTTAACCACATTATTTAATTTAAAATGTTTCTTGAATTTCTATATCTTCATGTATTTCCAACACTTCATCTTGGAATTATCCAAAGTATTTGATCTCTCCTTTGACTTCAATCTATTTCCTCTACTCTTCCACTTGCCTCAATCTTGTTAGTGACATAAATCATCAGTGCATCATTATTATAAAAACTATCCACATAATTACATAAAAAATCTTATAATAATAAATCCATATATAGATCATCCAACTTGAGACCTGATGTAGTGTTGGTGATCCCCATAAAAAACATGTCCCATGAGTTTAAAAAAGAGAACAACAATGTGACACACCTATATTATTCATCTATATTTACATCAAAAGATGTCAAATGGCTAAGAACAATGTTAAATTAATTTATCTACTTTAAAAATAAGTCACCTTCATTAATTTATAATGAATATAGATTCTTTTACAATAATTTTATTTTCCCTAAGTACTTCACCTAGTAAAAATTTCCTAGCTTATCCCACAATTTTTTTTTAATATTTTCCTCTAATACATTTAGTAGAACTAAATGAGATGAACAAAATATAATATATCTTAATGTAATAAACCTTGTCACACTCTTCATATTTATAAATAGTTGGTAGTGTATTTGAAATGGAAACCCTTTGATATCTATAAATCAAGAGATCCTCCATCTTGATTTTACATAGTTAAAAGTTATGACCATTGACATTATCAATTTATATCATGTTGCTTCTAATCATTGTTTTTTCAAAATATTCTCTACACAACTCCAACTTAATAAAAATATAATTTCTCAAGCTACATCACTTTCTAAGAAAATTATAACCAAGCTCTGATACCAAGTGATAGGAATAATTAGTACACAACACTTAGTTTTTTAGGGGATAAATTGGTAATCATGAATCTTAAATTCACAAAGGTAATATGAAAATAATAAATATGTACACATATACATATTTTCCCTTGAAAAAACATTTCAAGTAAAAAACATAGAATACAAACCTACTTTATATTCACATAAATGGAAACATATTACAATGCAAATACAATTTACAAGGTTATTCCAACTTCATACATTATCTTAATTAATAGTATATATGCACACACTTGATGATGTATATCTAACATATAAAAAGATTGTTTAAACATATATAATGAAACTCCAATTCAATAATCTACATCGAATACATAATCTTCATGAGAATACTATCAATTATAAATTGCATTTTAATTTACTTGTAAATCCTTACATGTAAAGGAATATTGCATGAAACTATATGTGCCCAAAATTTATATGGTGAGACAATTATAATACAAATCCAATTATTATGTAATGATATCTTGTTCTGTGCTTCATAAGGAACTCTCTAGCTCTTTTACCTCCCTCTACCTTCATATTCTTATGTTGACCCCTTTGGTTTTGAATTTCATTTCTTCTTTCACCCTGTTTCAAAAATTAACTATGCATTATAAAACCATCACTCCAAGTAAAAAAATTTCCAACCCAAATTATAAATTTGCTCCTTCAGTTACAAAATTGCCTTGGTGGTTTTGTAACTTAGGCAGTGGTTTAAAAAATAAGTGGTAGTTTTGTATTAAAACCATGGTGGTTTTTTAATAGTAAGAGTAAGTTTTTTCATCTCAAACAATGGTTGTGCAACTAACCTTTCATAATGTAGTGGTTTTATCATAATTTAAATGTCTTCCAGATTTAACTCATGTGATTCCTATTTTGACATGTTCTGTATGATTACTATCATGTTTCTTATTTTTATCATCTTGTGTTCACCTTAAATTAGGCCTAGCTCACTCCCTCTTATATTTTTATCCTCTCCATTTCCTATTAATTTGAACTCACTATTAGAATTAATTGAAATCTTCCATGCAAGCTCCCAACATTTACTATAATAAGGCCAATTTTGGCCAAATTTTAGATGCAAAAATTGACATTAGAAGTTGCTATTATGAAGCTTTTCAGCCATATCCTTGTTAAAATTGCCTAAAGATACAACCTCTTTATTTTCAATATGACTACATAATTTCAAGTGAAGAAGTTCTCTTGGTGAAAGAAACTCATAATTTTTAATCCAAGACATTAGCCAACCTTAGTTCATATGCCCTCTATTTATGGTTGTGTCTCATCTTATCCATCCTTATTATAGAGCGTGTGCATATTCCATCTAGATATTTTCCATAATTTATATATGAGCATATAGAGCTAGCATACTGAGGATTATTCTATCAATACATCACATGAACTTCAACTGATTTATGCTAGAATCAGGTTGGAGTTCTCTTGATTTTCAATATTTGTTTTCTTTATTAAATTATATTTAGTTTAGTTTGTTGTTGTGATAGATTAGTTTCTATAATAAAAAGAAACAAATTTTATAGTAAAATAGATCTATTTATTTTCATTTGTCTTTGCTACAAAAATATATAGTTAGATTTGATGATATAGTTTGATTTAATTTATGGTTTCATTCCAATAGTTTATTTCAATTAGTAATACATCTCACCAAATATTTAGGTAAATATATTATTAAATATTTAAGTTACTTCCATCCAAGATAAATTTTCCTTTTCAAGATCTAAATAAGTCTCTTACATTCCAAGCAATCATATAGGCAATCATAAAAACACATACAACCATTAGTGCATACACAATGGTAATATATTGATGATTTCATTTATTTTTGGATATTTAAAAGTATAATAATTATCTTATTTAAATTATAAAATCAGATCTTGTATTTATTATTTCCATTTTAGAAATTCATTCAAAAAAGCTTGTTCTTAGCAAATTAGGGAAGTTGAAAAGCTAGTTTAGTTTGTTTGTGAACAAAGAAAACCAAAAGAAGGTATTGTGTTGCTTATATTTTAAATAAAATGTATTTAATATTTAGATTCAATTTATGCATTTATTCCACTCATATAAAATAATAAAAATAGATAAAAACATAGTCTTCTAGTTTGTATATAAATAAAAGCTAGGAAAATTTTGCATTCTGTATAATAGTATAGTTTCTCTTTCTATCTCTTAGAAAAGATTAAAAAAGATTTTTGATTTTGTTTACTTTTAGCTTTGTCATTATTTTAATTTCATAATTTTAATTTTCATAAATCAAATAATTTATTTCTATAGAACTAACGAAATCCAAAAATAATAAAAATAAACAAAAATAGTGCCAAAAATCCTTGCCTACACATGCAAGAAAACACATTCCATCCAAGCCTTGTCCATTCATACAAGCACACATTAAAAATATTTGATTCAAAATTATATATATAAAACATTACAATCCATCACTTTAATATGTTCATATGACATTCCTTGGCTTTTTCCTAGCCTCCTTTGTATGACCCTTCTTGAGATACCATATCTTGTCCAACACAGTCTATTCCCTAGGTTTAGATCACCCAGTCCCACCAATGTCACACAATATGATATTATTAATGATTTAAGATGTGAGGTATTTAAATCCATTCCCATTCCTCATCTCATTATAAATTCCTTAGCTACTTTATAAAAACAAGAATGCATCCCCAAACCACCTATCATTATTCCCCATGGAATAGAGGATGTCAACACAACTTCATCCAAGCTTAGCCTCTCATCCACCTTTTATTATTCTCCTTGGTTATATCTTTGTATTATATCATTCACACTTAGTGGATGACATTGATTTTGAAAATTCAACCCAATATAATGCAACTTTTTCCATAAGTCATCCAACTCGACCTCCTCCATTTCCTTGGTCTTAGTATTGACCAAGAGCTTTGCCTTCTAGTGCTATCAAAGACCAAAGGACATTGAAACTTTATTTTTTCTTAACTCTATGCTCAAAATTCCACTAATGTCTTTTGGTTTCATCATAGGAACCTATTACTGCTACCCACCCCAAATCCCATTCCACCAAATAACCAACCAAACCCCTAGCCTATCCATTATGTTGATTGCCTTAGCTAGGCCTCAACGAGTCAAGTAAATATTTTAGAATGTGTTATTTATGTGTATAAAAAATGGTGATCCTAATTTGAATGAATTCATCCTTTGTATATTCCTTTCCATTATCCATCTTCCCTCCTTTGATTTATTATGTGGGTATCCATATACCCTTAGAATATCTAAACATGACATTGATAGATCTCTTGGCCTAGAGGGCTATAGGAAAATCTAAATTATCTAAAATAAGAATTAATTAATTATTTTTAATAATCTAATATTTTACACTAACATGGATTACTAACCATATGAGTATTCTCTCCCCAGCACTCAGACACATAGTGGGGCTTTCATTCAAGAGATATTTGACATATATGAAACAATAAAAAAATGCCTTGAATCCAACACTATGAATCTTATAGGTGAGGGTACAATTTCCCCTCATATGTAAATAAGTCAATCCATTAGACTGTAAAGCCTAAACATTGAAATCATCATAAAATATGATCATTACCTAGGAAGGATCCATCATTTAGAAGATGAAGTCAACTACATGCAAGCTATTGCACTTCCTCCTAAAAGAAATTTAGATGCTTCCAACCCACCAAAATCAACCTAAACCACCACTTCCAAGTTTCCTACCTCAAACCAACTTCTCCCCATTACCCCATCTCATGTTATACCCCTTACACTAGAGACCCATGGACCCAATACCAATACCATCCCAAAACAACTCATCAACACCTTAATGGGTTACATCTATGACCTTAAGAGTAGTCCAAAATCACTTGGTCAAAGAATAAGTAGAAAATTTTCACACCCACTCATTCCACTTCCTCTCCCATTCAAATTATGACTTACCCAACATCACAACAAAAAACCTAAATGTTTACACCACTACAAGAGCATGTACAACCATAAAAACCATGTCTCTCACTAGCCACTTGGGTATATCCTCACTAATGGGGTCCCTATACTTGACACCTCCAAAACCAAGTAATCTTGACAAGTACCCATTCAAGTTCTATCAGTGGGTGTATACACATAAAAAGCAACATTGAAAAATAATGTGGTAGTAAACAATCTATTATTGTTTACACCTCTAGGCCATGTACTTCCCATGTACAATCCTCTTCTATAGGAAAGTTATGTCCTTACTTATGAAATGCTAGGATACATACAAAATACATTGTTACCACCATAAAAAACCACATACACACTGCCATAATAGGCTAAGATTCCTCCCTCATCTCAGAATGATTTCCCATATTTCCATATGTATTTTAAATATACTCGGTTAGATATTTATTTTATAGCCTACTCCATCCTACTTCATCAAGCATATTCTATTCCTTCTAATGGCTAATAGGCTAACCCATATGCAAATTTCCTCCTCATTCTAGTCTCACTACAATGATGGTAGACTTTAACAACACGGGGACCTACATTGAATATCTCAAGGAGACCCTTAAAACCAATATATGGGGTATTCCTCTTTCATGTCCCCTACCATATCTCCTAAAGTTAAAAGGATAGGGGGATCCAAATGCACATGTGAAATATTATGACACCATTTTTATAGAATTCCTACCTTGGGATAGATTAGTAGAGAATATATTTCCCAAGACTCTCAAAGGGATAGCACTGGACTAGTACTACCACCTCCCTAAGGGATATATACACTCTTTCTACCAACTTATGGCTGATTTATTCAAAGCCTTTGATATGAACAAGCTCTTAAATATTGGCATATGTGAGTTATTTCATATCAATAAGTAATTCAATCAGTCGGTTAACCATTTCATCACAAGATAGAAACATGTCTTATACTCCTCTACTATTGCACCTAACATGGATCAACAAGAATTATGTAATCTTTTCCTCCATTATCTTAATAAGGAAATAAGGGAAGACATTTAAAATTTATCATATTGCTCATATGAACAAACCATTGATAGTGCCTTGTGTATCAACTAAGTAGTCATTAACAATGGTCAGTGTATTTATGAGACTAATGGGTGTATCACCACCCCAAACCAAAAATAATGGGGGGTCTCAAAAAATAAACCCAAGTAATGTAAACAACCAAGGTCCCAATATCCTAAATCACAATAAAAATGTAACCACCAATGATGTCACTGATCAAATAAATAATCAAAACCTTGTAAGCAATAATAAATGTCAACCTACAAATAACAACAATAACACTAATAACATAGGGATCATGAACCAAAATCCCCCTACCATTCATGTGGTTGATTTCAACTAACTGCCACATCATAATGTGCAATATTAAAATCATAACCAAAATTATTACCAACCAAATAAACAATACCCCTAATTTCAAAATAAAAGTTACTACCCATGAAATAACTAATAGGGGTTAAAAAAACAAGGACAAAACATGAGACCTATGGATTAGAATCTCAACTTCTATTTATTTTTCCAAAGGGTCATAGGTCATGACACTCATATCTATATAAAATTCAAAAAAAAAAATATAAAGACTCCCAAAATACCAAAGTTAAACATTCATATACATGTTCTTATGAAGCACCAATGTAAATACCTAAACCTCCTCAAGTAGTCCTATTTCTCCCCAAAACTAAAAGATAAAAATGTATCACAACCCTTTCCCTAACCACAAAATGTATCTTACTCAAAATTAACAGCTATGTCACCACAGGGTCATCCCATTCAACACAACTAATAATTAATGATAGGCACTCATGAATTTGAGCCTCCACCTTTAAACCACCAATCCTAATGTAGTTCTTCAATTAGGAGTCCAAGGTAAAACTAGGATGATAGGAGTCATGGAATTAGAAGTAAAAGAAGAATCAAACACTATTAATCACACTAGGGAGTACCATATGATGGCTTTCCATCCCTTAAACACCTTAAAAATAGAGTAAACCCTAATCTCATGGGAAATTATGACCTAATCTTATATTTGAATAAAATATTCTCTCACATTTCATTCTTAGACCTACTAAAAAACTCTCCCACTCATCACTTAACCTTTCTCAATGCCTTAGGACTGGGACTTTATCTAATATCACCCTTCCCCTATAATCTTAGCTTAACCACATTGACTTAGACATGTTTGTTCTTGGTCATGAATCAAGGGATGTTGGTTTCTTATTTGATTTATGAAGTCTTCCCATTGATTCTAAAATGGTAAAGAGGGGAATCCAACCCTATTTATACAATTATGGATCTATAACAATGACATGAGAAGAGCCATGGTTGATGATGAATAAAATATCAACATCATCCCTTTATCCTTCTTAAAAAAACATGGCTATAAGGAAATCAACCATTCTATGACATATAACACACTGAAAGACTATGATAGTCTCAAATCCACTTCCATAGGAACTTTCATACTCCCAATCACCTTGGGTCCCAAGATGGTACTAATAGAGTTCTATGCCATATATAAGGACATCAATTACAATATTATCTTAGAAAGACCTTAAATACACTGAATGAAAGCTATTATTTCCACCTTATTCCATCAAATATGGTTCTTACACCTAGTAGAGGTTTTCATAACCTAAATAAACCCTAAATTGTTTGATATGTTACAAACCACCATGCATAAATTATTAAGAACATGCTTATACTGAGAGGGGGGTGAATTAGTATAACATAATATTTTAATATTTTAAAATTTAATCAACCACAACAACCATAAATAGTCAATTTATAGCAATTAATAACACAAGAGAACAAAATATTTACATGGTAACCCTTTCAAGAGAAAAATGTGACAAAATATTGCTTTTATTATATATATAACTCTTTTATAATTTTTACAAGAACCAACCTAATAGAAACATTAATCCCCAAACGAAGCACCAACTTAGTCAAATTATGAGTACCCACCCATTAGAGACATCAATCCCCTTCACCAAGTACCAACTCAAATTATTCATGAGCACCGACCCATAAGAGCACCAACCCCTAGACTATGAGGCACCCAACCCAAACCAAATTGATTCCACTATCTATTATTTCATCTTTAATCAAATGATGGATTTGTTTCTTTTACACTTTCTCTCTCACTAATTTTATTATATGCTTTCTGCTCTACTCATATAATATTTACTCTCCTCTCTTTTACAATCTCAAATGATATTCTTCATTAAAATAAATCTACCCTTCACACTTATTTTCTTAAGAGATATTCTATTTCATTTTCTACTCTTCCTTTCTTCCTTCATTCTTACACTTATATGATCTTCATTCAAATCAAATATTTACAATATATCCACATCTCTTCTCCCTTATATATCCTATAAAGGATGTGTCCCATCCAAGAGGTACCTCTTCACCAAAAGATGTGACCATTGACATTTCTATTGACATTTCTATCGATAATTACATTAATATTTCCATTGGCATTTCCATTAACTTTTATCAACATTTCCATTCACTTCTGACAATAATTCTATTCACTTCTGACAATAATTCTATTTGACATTTCCATTCATATCTATTACAATTCCTTTGACATCATCATAATTATTCCAACATAAATAATCTGGTCTACACATCGATTACCACTTGCCTACCAATGGGGTCACAAATCCCTCACAATTTATCGATGTTACTAGATCCTTGAAACCCAAAGTGGTCATCTTGAAGAAAGGGACAAAAATATCTTAGGATTTATCAAAGGATAAACTAAAAGAAAAGGACATAACTATAATTGAAAACACCTTTAAATCTAATCAATCACTACTACAAAAATTTCCACCATGTCTATTCCCAAAATCATTAGTCTCCTTGAAAAGGACACTCCCCTAGTTATCCTATTTGATCGATGAGGAGTGGGAACCTATGCCTTCACTAGGCCTCAAGGCCAACAACCCCATGAGGGTTTAGATATCATACTAGACCCTCGCATGGTAGAGGTGTTTAGAAGTAAAAAATATCCCCTTTATAATAACCGTCTCAATAGTTATCATCATACCTAATCATAATCCAACCATATAGGAACAAGTCATAATCCACATCTCACCCTTATCACTTTTAAACCACTTTAGAGTATGCTTGAATACCATGTTATGATAAGACCATATCAATTTCATAGGATCCTTGACTCATCAGGATTTATCCCTCTAAAAATGTTAGTAATTCTCCTCCAAACTACAACTAATATTATTTATAATCATATAGAATGTATGTCCATAAACAATCAGGTCACTCCCCCTCCTCAAGTTTTCTTAATGTTCAAGGTTAGGATTCATACCATTGTTGTGGGGAAACTTGAAATCAACATTAGGACTTATGTTTACCCGTAGGTTCCTGAGAATGGACCTCTCTTTCCCATTGCAAAGGAAGAAGATCTTAAAATTCCCTCATTAGGTTCTATAAGCCTTCAAACATATAATGACAGGACAAACAATACTACCCATGTCATAACCACAATGTTTTTAGTTGTATAGCTATGCTCAATTGCTTCCTTTGCTTAGGAAATATCCTAATTATATTAAGATACTCCCTACACCTAAATAGAACCATGACTATGTAATCTTTCAAGTTTATAGAAATTCTTACCTTCTTTGACCCAAAACCTAGAACGCAATCCTTCAAGTTCTCAAAAAAAATACCCTTGATTCATCCATAGTGTGAGGTTGATCCCTCTACACCTCCACAATCCCTTTCATCTACCTCACATAGGAGATAAACTCATTATCTTCAAAATCTTTGAAACTAAGGACCCCAAAGGGGGTTCTCTGACATTTTTACTATTCACATGGTCAACATTTTGGAAGAGCAAGAAATCTTACCTAATCACTACCCACCTTCTATGCATGATCAGTTGATTCTCCACTATGATGGATCTAAATACCATTAGGCACTAGTGTAGGAGCCATTCTCATCTTTCTTTAAGAGTGAATCATGCCTTTTGGACTTAAATAGGACTTTGAGTGTAAAAATAATAGAGACAAATATGAATTTCTATTATTGGGCATATTCATTGTGAAATGCCTAAGAATTTGAAATGTAAGGATCTATGGAGATTCATAACTCATTAAAAACCAAGTTTTTGAAGATTATTAGACCAAAGACAAGCACCTCCATTTATATAAGGTTATTATCCATGAGGTCACTAAGGACATTGATTTAATTTCTATATAAGCAGTCCTTAAAGAAATAAACCAACTTGTCAACTCTATGGCTACCTCATCTTCATGTTTCATTCCCCATCTAACAATACCAAAATCAGATTTCATAGTCTCAATCAGATTTTTTATGTAATACTCTTGTGTTAGGAACCCACAGAAGCACAACTGATTACCAAGCAACTAAATATGCGGAATTAAACTAGAAGCAACAAGTAACTAGAAACAACACAGAATTTGAGAGACAATACACAATCTTGTATTAAATAATCTTCAGAAGGAAATAAAATAAAGAAGATGCCACTTCTTATTCCACCTCTGAGGTTTCCCACACCTCTAGGATTTTCAGTAATCTTCCCTCAAAGCTCTCTCTCAACTACGGTCCCAACAAACAACTCACACACAGAATTGTTGTTTACCTCCAACTAGTTAGTCTCAACACTGCTAGTACCAAGCACTCAAAAGTACTTTAAGTAGATCTCCTTAATATTGCAACAACCTACAAATCAACCTGATCTTACTTACACATGTAGATCTCCAAACGTGGCCTTGCACACCTGCTGACCAAGATCCTACAACTAGAAGAAATCCTTTTCTTGCCTTATTTACAATACAACCCATGAGTCTCTTAAATAGACCTCATGCAAACAATAATTAGACTTTATTAATTACAATAATTAGACACGCAACTCAAGACTATAATTAGCCTTCAACATTCAAACTAGCCATTCAACTAATTAACTGTTCATGCAACAAATAGTTCTAGAATGCACAGGTGACTGACGTCAGTCCCTATCTGACTAGGGATGATCGACGTCAGCCAATCCCTGCCGATGTCGGCTGCTCTGCACCCTATATATGACCGATGTTGGTTGATCAGACTGGCATCAGTTGCTCTGCAACTCAACATCCTCCTCCATTTCCATCAGTGAAGCTTTTAGCTCCACAACCTAACATCTTGGTGAAAAAAAATCACCCACATCAATTGATATAAATACCCCTTGGTCTTAGACTTGGTCGATAATAATGAGGCCATGCTCAAATTCCTACAAACTTACAATGATTTCCCCTCATTCCATCATAGGAGGGGATTATCCCTTACACATTATCCTAAATCAGCCCTCAAAGCTATTTTTTATGAGTCTTACTACCATGTGGATTATTACCCCTCTTCTAATGATAAGCATGATATCTTCAACACTGAGGGTGAAGACCATGATCTTACCTCATCTCTTGACATATTTGAGGAAGGAAATGCATTTCTTATCAAAGAAGCTATTGACATGAATATCAGAATGGAAGAGAACCCTAAAGTCCTTAAGCCAGGATCTTCACTCTCTAAACAAAAGGTGGAAATGTTGGAAGCACTATCAATTAGATGGGGGTAAATCAATGTCTTCAAAATAATCATTCAATTCCACTTAAGCATACATGGAGCATTCATATAAACATGAACATCTAGCAAAACATATGCAACCATACAAGATCATGAAACAAGATAACACATTACATATATGTGAAAACATCAAGGGGAAGAAAATCCACTGATATCTTCAAATGGACTACAATCCTATAATACAAAAATCAATCTTTACTAAATCACCAACTCCGCATGGATCACCAACCCCAACTATTCAAGCATCCACTCAACTAGGCTATAACAAGCACCAATTTATAAGAAGGCACAAACCCCCTAGATGAATCAACACCAAATCAGCCACCTAAAACTTTTTATCACCTTCAGAAAATATTTTTTCTCACACAACATATGATGATCACCTTCTTTATCTCTTTTCCATATTTTATACCTCTCAAATTGCCTTCTAGGCTTCTTCGCTCATTTAGGTCTCTTCAAGATGGATTAGGTCATATGACCTTGATATTAATATATATTGCCCATATTATATATTTTTTTATAGTTTATCTACACCCCTTTGATGGTCTAAGATACATCCTTTTGCTCAACAATGTGTTTTTCATTCACATTCTCTCTACATACACAAATAGGCCTAAAATTGCCATATATATATATGTATATGTATATGTATATATATATATATATATATATATATGCATATATATATATGTGTATATATATATATATATATATGTATATATATATATATGTATGTATGTATATATATATATATATATGTATATATATATACATATATATATATATATATACATATACATATATATACATATATATACATATATATATATATGCATATACATACATATATATATATATATACATACATACATACATACATACATACATACATATATATATATATATATATATATATATATATATATATATATATATATATATATATATACCATTCCTTGTTTATATGCCACTTAGTAAGCTAATCACCCTTTACCTCTTAGGATAGACATGTAATAGGTCTTATTACATCTCATAAACATTATTTGAATGAATACTGAGTCCCTTTTTGTCTATAATAACTCTATTAGACCTCATTTCACTTATAGGTCTCATGGAGACCTAATTCTATTAGGTCTACTTTAGGACAAGTTATACTATGATTTACTTGGAACACTTTAAAAATCCACACATAGTATTAACATATCATATAAAAATAAAACATACCCCCACTAATGTCTTTTAGGGTCAAAAATATATTTTACAAAAAATCACTACTTGAAATCCCTCATTAGTACTCATTCTTATTAGGCCTGTGTATACCAAAAATTTGCCTTTCAATACTAAAGATAAAAATCAATTAATCCATTAAAACATGATTATACAAGTGTATATACATATTAAATATGACCTCAGGTTCATCACCATATGCTTGAAACACTTCAACTCAAAGCAAAAATGTCTAAACTCATCTCTTTAGTATTCTCACTCAGAACTATTAGGACTGTCAAAAGCCAATCATGAAACTACTTGAAATCCAAAACCTAAAAGGATAATTTCATTGATTATAAATACATTCAAAAAAATTTATAATCTTTAGAACAAAATCAATCATAAAAACCACAATCTCTAATATCAAACATTGGTCTTGTAGACCGATCTTCTGACTTATCTCACATAGTCTTGTATGAACCAGACAAGCCATTTTGAATTCAAATTTTAAACCTCTTAAATTGATTTCCAAGATTTTAAAAATAATTAAAAAGACTTTCAAGTCATAAAAATCAATACCTTATTCTTATATACTTTAACTTAGATCATATAGCCTCAAAAACACCTTTGCAATTTACTCACTCAGAACTACCAGTTTTCCTAAAAGACTAGTCATGGTGACTTAGACCTCCAACACCTATATAGAAATTTTAAATGAATTATTATGGATGTATATTAATTTATTACATCTCCAAAATATATTTAAATATGAACATCATATGGTCTAGTGGCAACTATTGGTCTTACAAACTAATTTGTTGACCTCACTATACATAGTTCTCACTGAGTTAGACAAGCCTTTTGGCTTCATCATTTTCACCACTATAACTCAATTAAAATATTTATACCAAGAATTAATAGTACATAATATTCCAAAATAACATATCCATTCACTTGGTTTCATCACTCTATCATGATAACACATTCATATTCATCTTCTCATTATTGCCTAGTTTTTTCACTATCTGCACCATTTGGATTGTTAGTGATTGGCTAACTTAGATGACTAGTTTAGCAAACTTGAAGAATATAAACTATCTATAAACCTTCATTTAAATAAAACATGAGTCTCTACCTTATTCCTCCATCCATTTTATTACTTTTACTTAGTCAACTCTAATTGCTACAACAAATTCTTAATAAACAAGCTTATAACTCAAATTCTCTCCTCTCTCTAGCTAGTACCACCTGAAGGTACCTAGGAGAGTGTAATAAAATATACAATAGATTACCTAAGAAAAAATCCATCTTGAGCACTTTTGATCAAAATATTCAACATCAAGTATTTATTAGGGTTCTAAAAGGTTTTAAACTTGTTTTCTCTCTTAATGATCATTCATAAAGCATAGCCCCTCAATTCAAAAATTAATGCCTATAATTTTTATCTAGTACCATTACCCATATACCATGAATATATTAGGTTCCCATGAAAAGGTTTTATGATCTAATGAGCACAATAAAATCCTTCTCGATTGAGAACCCTCTATTCTTCACACTCAAGAGACCTCCAAACATGTTTTCATGACTTATCTTGTAAACCATGACCTAAAACTTGGTCAACACACTTGAAACAACATAAAACACTTTTAAAAACACTCATATATCCATAATTGTTGTGGAATCATAACCTCATACCTTATTAGGCCATACTCTCTCTTTCTACATCATGATCTTCATGCTACATTAGACTTGGAAACACACATTTATGCCACTATCAATACACTCTAAATCTCATACACATGCTCAATAAACCTCATAAAACCTATCATTCCTTCTTGTATCCATCTTATCAAGTCACTATACTCATCCCTATCACAAGGACTTTACATGCCATGATTGGTGCCATGTCTAGGCTTCTTAAGTACTTAAAACTTGACAACTGACCTTGAAATACTTCTAAAAGTATCTACACTTTACTTACATGATTAAATAACTAAAAAAAACCTCTCACAATCTTATGCTCACTTACTTCAGCAAAATTAACTATGCACACCTTCTCATAGGGTCTAAACTAGGCTTCTCAAGACACCTTATACTCAAGAACTAGTACTTAAGCATGCTTAACTCAATCATATCAAATAATAACACTCTTTGGACATCACTCTCACACCACTATGAAAATATATTTATGATCAAAATTCTCTCATGACCTCATATAGACCTAGGTCCTCATAACCATGATTTAATGCTCACTTGACCATCATACTTCTTTATAACAATCATGACTCACAAGATGCAATAAAAACTCAATGACATCAATAAAAATCTCAGTGACATCAATGAAAACTATAAACTCACCTTGTGACATACCTCAATGATCACTCACAATGCACCTTCACAAGATTCACCCTTTTGACATCAATGACAATAACATGCCAACATGAAGACCACAAACAAATCTTCATGAAGATTTCAAAATCCTTTGCTTTCCCCTATATTGAAATGATAGGTATCAATCCTAACACATTTTTCCAAAAATATATTTATAACACATAATTAAAATCCTATCAATCAAAATATTATGACCATCAAACCTAAGTTCACTTTAATGGTAAAGGAAGAAGTCATCAAGCTCTTAAATGTTAGCTTCATTAAGTTTGTTGATTACTCCAAATGGATGTCCAACATCAGCCATATTCTAAAAAATAATGGTAAAATAAGGACATGCATAGATGTTCAAGAAATTAATAAATCATGTAAAAAGGATGACTTCCTTATACCATTTATTGATGTCATTGTTGATGATATTGTGGGGTATAAACTACTATCACTCATGGATGGATTTTAGGATACAACTATATTCATATTTCTAATGAATACAAAAGAAAGACTTCATTCACTACACCTTAGGGGAAATTTTGGTATGTTGTAATGCCTTTCAACCTAAAATACATCGGGGAAACATATTAAAGGGCCATGACCCATATTTTCCATGTCTTCATCCATAAAATAGTATAGGTTTACATGGATTACCTTCTCAGAAAAGTAAGATGGTGCAAAGACCATTTAAGAGTGTTATGTATCATCTTCACATGTATGATAAAATATAGAGTTACTATCAATCCATAAAAATGTATGTTTGGAGTAATTGATGAAAAAATTGGGGTATATCATCTCTCAATGTGGGATTGATATTGACTCCACTAATATTTGATGAATATTATAAATGATCCCTCCCATAGATGAATTAGGCAACAAAACATTTTTAGGAAAGTTTGGAGTTATCTAGTGACTCATCCCTAACCTTTTATACACCATTCATCCCATCAACAACCTATTCAAAAATATAAGTTGCCTAACTTGCATGATTGATTGTTAAGAAGCATTTGTGGTAGTTAAATTCTTTCTTATGTATCCTCCTACACTCATGGCACCTAAGCTAGATAAGCCTTTGATACTTTATGTAAAGGAAATTGAGGTGTTCTTCACATGTATGTTGGCTTAAAAAGATGACACTAGTAAGGATCATGTAGTCTATTTCATCAGTTGAACCTTATTGATAATGAGATGAGATACACTAAATCAAATAAATAATGTCTAGTAATAGTATTTGAAACTAAGCGGTTATGACACTATATGCTTAATCAATAAAATAATGATATCATGAGATCTTAGTCCTTACAAACTTTCCTAACCTAACTAGTTCTCTCTCAAAATGTTGGATGCTTCATTACACTCTTGAGTGAGTTAGAGTTGACTTATGTCAAGAATTTTTTTATTAAAATATAAACCATCACTGATTGGTTTGTTGATTAATCTTTAGAATATAAAAACCTTGTCCACACTAATTTCGCTGATGAGCTAATATACTATATAGAAAAACATATCATCAATTCCTCTCCTTGGTAAACACATCATCAATTATCTGGTTGATCATACCTATCCTAAAGGTGATAATTCACAACATATAAGGCATATGCATGTCATCACATCTAGATACATCATCTTAGTTATGATCCTCTATCACAAGGTATTTAATGACATGTTACTTTGATGTGTTGACCAAGAGGAGTCATAAAGAGTCCTCTTTCATTGTCATAGTGTTATATGTGGTGGGCACTTTGGTATCTATATAACCACCTAAAAATTTCATAAGATGGGATATTTTTGGCCCACTTTATATCACAACACATTCAAATATTTGTGTAAATACAAAAAGTGTCAACATTTTTCACATGAGATAAACATCCACACTAGGGCATTATAATGCATCATCACCCATGGCCTTTCTCTACTTGGGGTCTGTATTTGGTGGGTAAACTTTCCCCTATGCTTTTATATGGTAGCCACTTTATTATCATGGTGACTGAGTACTTAAACAAATGGGAAGAATTGATTCCCCTGACAATTGTCATCAGATTGATCACTGTAAATTTCATCTTGAATCAAATCATTTATTGATTTGGGATCCTAAAGGTCATCATAATTGACAATAGGTCCCCCTTCAAGAACCCAAAAGTTTTTGATCTATGTGATAAGTTCAAAATATCACACCACTAAGCCTCTTTATACTGTCCACAAGTAAATGACTAAGTTGAGGCCATAAATAAAACCTTGAAGTCTATTCTAGTCAAAATAATCAAAGATTCTAAGCAAGATTAACATTTATAGCTTTATATAACATATGGGATTACAGTAAAAACATAAAATCACCTATGTGTGAAACCCTATATTCACTCATGTTTAATTTTGAAGTTATTTCACCTATATAAGTAGAAATACCCAATATTTACATTTCCCTCCAAGGTTTCCTTGATGAATAAGAATATAGAGAGGGGTGTCTGGCTAATTTGGAGCTCTTAGACAAACATCAAAATGTTTTCATAAATAATCAAATTGATTACACTAACTACATGTGTAGTAAATACACCAAAAAAATTCATGTGTGACTCAACCATGTGGATATATTCTCCTTAGACTCAATATTCAAATTTAAAAGAAGAAAAGATAAGGTCAAAAATTTAGACCCAACTGCTCAGGCCCTTACCTAGTGACAAAAGATTCTAACAATGGATCTTATCAAATATGCACTATATAAGCCAAAGGTTTTTGTGAATATATGAAATCTTTGCATCTAAAGCATTTCTATATCTAATTCTTACATATCATGCTATTTTCACTTGCATTGCATTTTCATATGTTGCATGTCCACAAACATAGTAGAAGTGTTGTTTCAAAATTATTTAATTGGTTAGTTTATACAATAGAAAAACCTCCAAATTGTAAAATATCACATTTACCTCATTCTCACATTCCCCTATCACCCTATAAAATACATTTTCAATATCAACATGTCACATTAGTCTTTGTCATAGTTATTATGAGTAGAGTACATCTCTTTCCCTATATCTTCTTGCATGACTTAGAAGAATGCTAACCTACAACGGAGTCTAGAATATTGTCCATGATAAAGTCTCCTATTACAATTCATTTGGAAAATAAAATAAACATTAACATGCCTAATATAAGGTAACTTTACCCACCCATATTGGTCCTCAGTGGTGTGCCCTTGCATCTTACTAGTTTCATGGGGCCAAGGTTTGAGGATAAAGGCCTTATAAATAGAAATGCATATGATCATATGAGAATAAAAATATTATGCAAATACAAAATTAAAATTTATACATCTCTCACTCTTTTTTGGCCATCGGTATTGATCCCACACAACTTATTAGTTTTATGGGGTTGGGAATGGGAAGAGATACCCCCTTACTCATTTATATTTCTCCTTTTGTGATAGCCCATGTGTCTTCCTGGTGACATGATAATAGGTATAAGGGGTCACAAATAGAAATAAAACATAAATGAAAAATCAATTTCAAACTAGAAAGTGTCTAAAGAAAAATTTCTTCAAAAAACTTGCCCACATGTCTATGTTTAAATAAGGTAACCTTTCTCCATTAATTGGTTCTATCAGGGCCAGTTATCTCTAGATGAAACTAATAAAGTTAATGTTTTATATGTTTATAAATAAGTAAATTTTCCCCTCTATTCTTAAGGATTATGTCATCTATGTTTTTCCTATGGATTTTTGATTTATAGTCTTCATTATTTACCATCTCACGTTTACCCTATTCCCCCTTTTATTCCTTGTTGTAAATTGAAAGTCATAAGTTATGTGAATAAAATAATTGATTAAGCACCTAAAAATAATGATTAGTATAATTTTAGTTTCTTATAATATATCTATTACATTGGATCATTTACATATATTTTGTTTCCACATATACATTTCCCACAATAGTATATCAAAAATAAAGAGATACATATACATCCACACTATCACATGTATAATCATCTAGAGTGCATAAATCAAGAAACTAATAAATAAATTAAAGTCACATCACATAATTATATAAAATCAATGAGAGATGCACCAAACACATGTGTTCATGTGTGCATGCACGCACACACACACACACACGCGCGCACACACACACACACACACACACACACACACACACACACACACACACACACACACACACAAAAACACAATGTAAACTATCAAGTTTATCAAACAAAAATGTTTGATACAAGCACCTCCATAGAGGGCCAATGTGCATCAAGGCATCTCAAAAAGAATCAATGCATATAATGGCATATCTAAAACATCTTGTTAGTCCCATAATTTTTGCTAAGTATTTTTGGCAATAACTAACATGGAAGACCATGGCACAAGAGTCCATGGCATAGAAGGATCAAGTCTCATGGAATAAATATGTATGATAAATGGATAACTTGAGAATTAAGGAGTCATAAATTAGTGTAAGAGTTTGGGGGTGTGTGAAAAGTGGAGATGGTTATGGAGTGGTTTACAAGGATGGAAGAAAAGACTAATTCAAGCACAAATCCAACACTAGCCCATGGGAAGTTAGGCACTCGATGACAAGGAAATAAAATCGATAGAAAATATATGGGTAAAAATGCCTAGGTCCATATGAAATTAATATTAATGGATATCATGACTCAAATTTATTGATGATCATTGGTAATTCACCCTAATTGTAATTACTTTTGTAACTACTCAATTGGGGAAAGCCAAGTATAAATACCCCATTATGTACTTGTTGACTACTTTCTATACTCATGCCTAGAAAGGATTCAACATAGGGCTTGAGTATCCTATTCCACCTAATATTCACTCTTATCATACCTCTTAATGAGAAATGATAGTTCAAAAGAGATCGCTAGTTATCATGTGAAAAACAATAGGTCTAAGTGTTTTGTCATGTCAAGAAAACATCATGGTGTTTATTCGTTCTCCTATTTTCACCTTATGTCAAGTGTCCTCCTAGTGTTTATACATGTGTGAAGGTCCATAATAGGCCTTTAAGTGGTCTTAAAAATCCAAATGTGCCATAATTGATATGATTTAATGTTGCATTTAATGACTCATCGTGACTTTTTCTAGTGGATTCACGATGTGCAAGGTATGGCTTGATCACAAGTTTTAATAATGTTGTGAAGGTACACAAGATCCTAATTTAAGCCTTTATCATGTTATAGGTCCTTTTAATAAGTATTAAAATTCCATTCATTTTAATCCTTCACTTGAAACCATAATATATTGTCTCAAAGTGGAGTATTTGACCCTAATGTGATGCTATTTGACCTTAAAAGACCCTTAAAACCACGATTCACATCCTAAAAATCCTTCATGAATTCTATTAGGCCATAAACAAGTGTTTCATATACTAATTATGTCATTTTCACAAGTTAACACTTCTAATTACCACTAAATGGGCCCCACATGTGTGAAAACACAAAAAAATTTAGGTTATAGGAGTTTTTAGAGTGGTACAAATCTATACAGTACCAATATGCTCAGATGGAATCAAGGGTATACAAGGGGAGTTAAACATAATCATATGATGAATAAATATAAGTTTTTTAAGACCCAAAGAGATAAAAACTAGTTCACTTCCTCTATCAAGCTATTTAGAAGATATGGAGAACACTTTAGGTTTGTGATTAGTCCATATAGGAGAGAAAGGGTGAGGGTCTAGATTATTGGTCAAATAAAGTAGACTTGATGACCTTCCAATCATGGGTATTGGTTTTATTATTAGTCTTATGTTATGTATGAACAAATTCAATGAATTCGAGTAACTTGGTTACCATCTTCATCTACAAAGGACAAAAAAATGGAATGGTTTAAAGATATTATTGGCTTATCTAATGAAACTATTGATTATTCATGTTATCTCTAGTCCTATAGGGTCCTTCCATGAAATCCTTAACCTTTGGTTCATATTTGAGGGCCTATATGAATGTGAAATATCTAATCTAACACTATTTACAAGTTTTAAGGAAGGTTTCATTGCTAAAAAAAGGGTATTCAATGTATGTGTTTGAAGTTGATAGTATTTTAAGGTGCAATAATGGTGTCTTGAATTTATTCATCTCCTTAATTTATCTTGAATGCTTATATGGCTCTCTAACCCTCTAAAATGGTGATTTCATGTGAGATTTCCTTCAAATTTGAGTTTTACTACAAAGAAAGGTAGTATGTTTTATGATGGTGGCTTAAAGGTTATCAAAACATAGTAAAGGACAAGAAGTAATTTTGTATTCATACCAAAATCTCCTTATCTCAAGATTTTTATACCCTATCATAGTCCTAATAGGCCAATAAATCACCATTTAGCTCTCAAGCACCTTCATAGTCTTATTTTGTAGAAATTAAGGTTATTTCGTAGAGTTTGAGGTTTTTAGAGAGTCCTAGGCTTCCCTTTCTCACCATATATACCTCATTGATGACCTCAAAGTGTTATATTATATTACGTATATATTTGTATTTTCTAGGATCCTTGTAGATCATTTTGAGTATGAGTTCAAAGTTGAATCCAAGACCTAGAAGAGCCTCTACCATTTGATAACCTTAACATTATCAACTTACCTTATTGTAAGCCATGTTTCCAATATTCAATATCCATGTGACCTTACCAATCATCACTCACAATTTTGTATCCTTTATTTAATTCCAATGCCTATGAACAAGGTCTAGATACTCCACCATTCTATCAAATATCATTGATACTAGGAGGAAATGAAATTATATAGGTATGAGCCCTGTTGAGAGAGAAAATCATCACCTATAGGAAGTAACCTATATCCACCTTGATAAGTCATTAAAATTCATCATATGTAGATGATTCTTGAGCATAATAAAGGAATATTAATATTTATGTTCCTATCATATAGATATGGATTGGAACATAAGAGAGTCATTAGGACCTCAAGTGTAACTAAGAGTGTACTCTCTTAACTTAGAAACCTATTCCATAGACCCTTGGTCAATCAACATACATGATTTAGTATTCAAATTACTATTGAAAATATTTACACTCACCCCTAAACATGAGACAATATATGCACATGATGAAGGAACCCAAACCAATGAAGGTAAGAAAGGAATGTCATGTCACCAAAGGTAATGAAACATATAAAAATTCTCTATCGATTGAGTTGGGCACATACAATCAGTTAGGGTTGCCTATAAAATGAAGATGTTAAACTAAAGAGAGTGGTAATGACAAGAACATATTAAAGGATAGTCAAAGGGGATGAATACATATCCAAACTCCTTAGGGTCTTACTTGAAGGTGTCCTTAAACAAGGAAACTTTCTAGTCTGAGTTACAAACATAGAACATGTAAAATATGGGATGACTATGAATATAGGTGTGTTAACAAAATTACCTTAAGGCTATGGACAAGACTTTAAATGCGATTTTTAGGCCATAGTTCCATCTCTATAAAAAACTAATAAAGAATTTATAGGACATCACACTAATTGTTTCAAAAACCTATATAATACAGTGATAGCCAATGTATACTTAAAAGAGAGGAAGGTTAACATCATGGTTTGAGAAGAAAAAAGCATATACAGAATATGTAAAATGGATTAAAGAAGGTTTTATGGAAACATGAAAGCTATATATGAATAAAAAAAATGGGTTGACGTTCTAACACTTAGTCTAACCCTACAAGGCCTAAAGGCACATTTAGGTCTCAAGACCCCATATTCACTTCAAGAGCAAATCTAAATCTCAAAGAGGAATAAATGCAGTGTGGGGATATATGACAATTTTTTAGACCATAGAGGAAGTTTTTTAAGTAGGGGAGTGTAATGAGATTATTCATTCTAGTTTTATTCCTCTCCCATGCTCTAATAATTTGAGCATTCATGTTGAGGTGCATCTTCCAACACTCATATCTCTCACCACAAAGAGACCTAGACATATGGCTCTTATGGAAATATGGGAACCCATATGGACTCAAAATTAATAAAGTATTGGGTAGGATTTAAGGGCCCATATATATGAAATAATGAAAATAAGGTAACCTACATAAACTACCAAGTAAAGAACTTGACGCACACCATATTATGCTCATATCTCCACACATAATTTGCATGGGATCTAAAGATATTTAGGAGAGATGGAGGGGTCAATTAGATCAAATTTCATAATAATAAGTTTTTTTTAGGTTCATACTATATGAACCATCATTAAGATGGTGCACCTCCAAAACCCTTCTAAACCCTAGCTCAGACTTGATGAAGGAATTATGCCCAAAAAATGCATCAAAATGAAGTAGGTGGACCATGAAATAGTAATAATGGTCTCCCTAAGTATTGTAATCATTGAAATGACCTATTTTTTAGTAGGTATATGGGATATATTATATTAATTAGGCATGAGAAACCCATTTTAAGTTTATGATCAAGGAGTTGAAAAGGATCTACATATACTATAAGTTTCTAAGGAAGGAGAAAGACCCAAGGATATCAAATTACTTCACATTAGTCACCTATAGGGGCCTCCATGCTTGATTACTACTTACATATAGGCCAAAGTGCTCAATTGAGAGACTATATATATGTATTTAGAGTTAGATGGCTTGATAAAGCTAATATAAATTCTCTAAGGGCCCTCAAGGGTGATTTACATATCAAAGAAAGTGGCTAAAGGCATTAAAAATATAGATTAGGGTCAAAACATAGAGAAATTGCACTTGAACCAATTGATATAGAACCTTACTTAAGATAGTGTTGCTTAGAAGTAAGAGCATAGGGTAAAAGCAGAACATATGACATCTCAAACCTTCATGTAAATGTTCATCAAGTTATTTTAGATGTGTGAGTCATTTTATTTTGTAGGAAATAACCAAAATTTGGTCATTTTAACCTAGAAGTTTCTTAAAACTACTTATAATTCTCATTTCCCACTTGATAGGTAATTTAGAAAGCCAAAAACTATACAAAATAGCTGAATGGGTAGCTAATCACTTTAGGAGAGATGGGAGCCTTTGTCCATAAGAGATTAGTGGCCTTACATTAGAGGTAAATGTCTTGACTTCTATTAATCATTGTGACTATATTAAACCTCCCTAAAACCCTAATAAGGCCCTGATTGGGAATATTTTAGAAAAAATTCATCCAAATTCATTGGAATCACATGGTAAACACTTGGGTCATATAGTCCACTCAGAGCAGGTCTCATCTATGGTACTAGTTTGTACAGATAATGTATGGACACCTCTAAAAACTACAAGTTTTTAAGGTTTTGAGTAGGATATGGAGTGAAATACTTGGAAAAATGTATGTAATAAATTGAGGGGGTGTTTTTAGACCTTTTTAACCTTATTATATCATAAAATGTCCAAAAATTTACCTGGAAATCCTTCTATAAATTCCTACCAAATAGCTAGTTTGTAGAAGCTAGTAGAGGTGACATAGTCACCTAGGTGGAGAAGGTTGAAAGTGTTAAATATTTTTAAGGACTAAATATTGATATATTATGTTGGTATATGTGTAAATTAATCTCACTCAAACAACTTGAATGTCTAGTTTAGCTCTCATAACTCTCCAAATAGTGAATGAGCAAGAGACTAGACTACCTGTCTATAAGCCTACTTAGCTAACACAATAGAGAATCTCATAGAGTAAAAGTCCATTATGAAGTTAATGATTCATCATAATAACTCTATATCTTCCATTTTATGAGATAAATATCTATTTCCTTTATTATTATGAAGTATTTTTATATTTTATTGAACATGAATAACATGCAGGAAAAGGTAGTTGTGTAATGCTTCATGAAAGAGGCCTAATTAGACCTATTTAAATGCTTGGTAACTGATGAGAAGAGATTAAATTGACAAATTATGGTGTGAATATTATATTCATGGGTTAAAAATTTCTAAAAATAGGCTCCAATTCCCTAAATTGCTCATTCAAGACACTAGTCAACCTAAAGTAATGCATGAAGGAGTGTGGATGGACTATGTAACCACTGTGTGAGTGGATTATGACCATTATGACCTCTTACTAAAAATTATATGATAATAATACCTTATATATCTTTCTCACATTTATATATGTTTATGCCTTAAGTCCTTTGTTTTCATCTCTTGATTAGGTGTAGTAAAACTGTGGTAAATTGTATCTTGAACCTTGAGAATCAATAAGAAAGAATTGGTTGCAGACTTATTTGTTATAATTAGTGTTTTTTATGGTTTATTGATTTGAATAAAGTTTGATATTAATTATCCTTAATAGGTCCTATCCTTTACCTATTTATTATGTTGTCATCCTCTATAGGTCATGTGATGTGTTAGAATGTGGTAATTGTACTAAAGGGTGAGCTAGTTGATAGTGTCTCAAGTAGGCCTTCCTTCCATTGACTTCAAGTTGTAGACATTCCACCTAACCTCAACATAAATAACTTATGTTTATGAGTTTTTCAATAATAATTTTTAGTTATTATTATTTCATTTGATTCATAAAGTGTTTTTGAAGATCAATCAAGAGAAGATAAGTGAATATTGGTGCATCACCATCTTTAAAAAAGGTTTTATTTTCATGTTTTCACTCTATATATTTTCATCCCAACATCAATATGTATTATTAAGAGAGATTAAGTTGATGTAATAGGGGGATATATCCCCATAAACTAGAGGTTTTTTCTTCTTATAGGTCACCCACAACCTTAATACCTATCCCATGTTACCCCAAGCTTGAAGATAATTGAACTATCTCCTTTAAAGGGTGTAGCTTGGAGTGAAAAAAATACTTTTTAATGTTTTCTTTAGTTGGATGTTATTAATGATTTTATACAATTTGGTTATAATTTTAACTTTAGATTAGTGTATTCTTTTATATCACTTATGAATATGATGAAAGAGACATGTGTTAACATAAAATTACTATTTAGTTATCTATTGAGTTAATGTTATGAGTTATCATTTATGTCATATTTATATTTTGATCATCGAGTAATGAAAAATTCATTTAAGTTAGATATATACTAAGGAATTAATTTATTGTTAAGTATCTGTTCAAGTACCTTATTTAATAATTTAGATAAACACACCCTCATGCAAAAAAACTAGAAAGAACTGGTCTCACGTTGCATGCTTTAGGTGAGCACATGAGAACTAATTATTGTGTGAAATTAGAGAATGTTAGCACATTGGACTCTTAATTAATTAGGTGCATTCCTAGGTAAATTCATGTCTATTTAAAGGAAAAAATCCCAACATTTTGGTTCTATTGTCAGTACTCATAGCGCTTGCTTGCATGATGGCGAAAGATGTTTGGACAACTATCTCTAGAGAATATTAAATGATGGGTTAATAGAGTAGAAGATAACTTTGTATTACCATTTATTAAACTAGGGATATATACATGTGCATGGGTAGAATATCATTTATATGACTCACTTTATGATATGTTCTTTATATAATTTCTTATTCACCTTCATGCTTGGATTTCATCATATGCACAAGACCAGTTGAGAAACTATGGATGGAAGATAGATAGGTCACTGGAGCATCAATCAACTTTATCATGGTTAAGAGCACCTTGGATGCATGAATTTGATGTTTGGTGGCACAAAATATTGAATAATTACATCTTATAATATGCAGTATCAACATATTCCTATCTAGAAGAAGCCTAGCTTCACTTCCTCTAAGAACTATGTGGTAGATGTCTCGACCATTTTTTCTAGAGATTAAGAAGCTCTTAATATATTTTATAATTGAAATTTTATCCATGGATGGTTAAATTATCTCTCGCATGAGTAATAAAATTGGTGGGGAAATGGAGGGGCACCTTTTGATGTAAAATTGTTGTTTCAACATGGTAGCTAGTTAACAAGAATTGTGAAAGTGAAAATATGATGAATCTCAATGAAGGGATATGAGTGGAAGAAATATAAGGAGGGGACAAGAGGACTTAGGAAGTGATGTAAAGGTTTATATGGAAGTGGAATAATATATTGATGACTCCCCAACCATAGGATTAAATCTTATTACATCACAAGTATGCATGGGAGAAACAAGTTTGGTAGTGGTGACTGAAGAACCCAATTTGGATAGGCCCAATTCCCCACCCATAATGTGTGTTCATGCTCTTGAGTTAGATGACAACTTTTTACACAACTAGGATATAGATAGTATTTAATCATAAACTATATGTGTCAGAAATAATTTTGTAGACCAAGATTTTGATAGTAGTTTATTGGCCATTTCTTTTACGTTGAAATATAATTCTATGGCCCACTTTGGAAATGCCTAGTGGACCAAGCATAACTAGTGTTTAGAGTATTGGCCTATCTATATTTAATTATCCCACCTCAAAAACCAACATATTGGGTGATTTTATTGATGTAAGAGGTGGTACCAATGGTGGTTCAACTGGAGGAATTGAAGGAGGCATATGAGGTAGTGGTGTACCTCCCACACAAGGTCTAAGATAGATAATAAGTACATCTAAATAAACCACATTGTAAGCTCCTCAACTAACCACTATGTATTACATGATGGCACTCCACTTTCCTAAGTATAAAAATGTGGGGAATTTCATAGAACATGTTCACAAGTGTGAAATTATTTGGTGAGTGCATGAAATTACCTTTTTTGAATGTAAGGTAACATAGTTTTTACTACCACTCTTATGGATTATGTACACAAATAGTAATATATGTTCAATCCATAATAGGGTATGATGAATTATAACTAGCTAAAGGTAGCATTTATCTAAGAGTTTGTTATCCTGAAGTTTAAATATTAGAGCATAGCTTCCCTAAATGACATCAAGTAAGAACTAATTGAGATCATGTGTGAGTATGATGTGCATTTCAAGATGCTTCTCTCTAATATTTATTTTGAGATAAACACCACTCAACATGGATAATGGTTTGTTTGAGGATTATTATTTCCCTTCTAATGCACCTTATAATAGAAGACTTTCACTAACCTATGAAAGGCCTTGGAAGATACCCTTCACACTAAATCCATTAGAAGCATCAACACAAGGATTATTCCCTTCATGGATGCTCATATTGATTTGATGGTGTTTCATCTATAAAATATCACTACACATAATGCTCATGAAACTCATAGTAGTTTGTGGTGTGTGGAATATGAATATGAAGGCCACAATCTAAATAAATAACATTGAAAGAGTTCAAGTTGTGATGAAAAAATATTATGCGATTTGTCAAGAAAAGCATGATGTAAGTGATTACCTTCTACTTCAATGCTCCACATAATCAAAGGTATCTACATATTGTAATATATGCAATGCATACACTCATAATACCAATTAGTTTCATCTTATTAGTGAAATACATGAGTCACAAATGTGTGGTACATAGTAGACATATGTTATCAATAACCAGGATAATAAAGGAGTATATCATGGTCATGGTTGTGGTTGAGGACATGGAGGTGAAGATTTTCCACCAAGAACCTATTATAAGTGTGGTTCCCCAAAGCAATAGCAACATGATTTACCAGTGTATCCTAAATGTGCTTTATGTAAAAATGAACACCTGATAGATTACTCTGACTTATATATTTCCATCATGAAGGATAGAAATGAAAAAGGTGCCAGAATGATACATATTGAAAATATACAATGGAGATCACACCTTGTTACTTAGAGTGGTCAAACCTCAAAGTTGACTAAATTTAGTATGTGGATATATGAATAAGTTGTATACCATAAAAAAGGTGTTTAAAGTATGGGAGTGTAATGAGATGATTCATTCTAGTTTTATTGCTCTCCTGAGCTCTACTACTTTGGGTATTCATGTCAAGATTCATCTTCCAACACTCATATTTTTAACCACAAAGAGACCCAAACCTAGGGCTCTTAGGGAAACATGGGTGCCCCTATGGACTCAAAATTAATAAAGGGTTGAAAGGGGCTAAAGGGCCCAGTTCTATGAATAAATTCTAACAAGGTAAGCCATACAAACTACCTAATAGAGAGCTTGAGGCACACCATATTCTACTCATATCTCCACACATAATTTTCACGGGATACAAAGCTATTTAGGAGAGATGGAGGGGTTAGTAGGCTAAAAGTTCATAATAATAAGTTTTGGTTTGGAGGTTTGTATTGTATGAACCATTGTTAAGATGATAGACCTCCAAAACCCTTCCTAAACCTTGGCTCATAAATGATAAAGGAATTATGCCCCAAAATGTATGTAAATGAAGTATGTGGACTATGAAATAGTCCTAATGGCCTCACATATTTCCTAAGCACTCAAATGGCCTACTAGTTGGCATGTGCAAGGGATATATTGTATGGATCAGGCCTAAGAAAACCTTTTTAAGTTTGTGCATAAGGAGTTAAAAATGATATACATTTACTATAAGTTTATTTGGAAGGAGAGAGACCCAAGTATATCAAATGATTTGACATTAGTCACCTAAAAGGGCCTCCATTTCTGATTACTACTTGTAGACATTCCCAAGTGCTCAATTGAGAGACTGTATGCATGCAATAAGAGGTAAATGACTTGATCAAGCTAATATAGATGATATAAGGTCCCTCAGATGTGATTTACATATCATAAAAAGTGTCTAAAGGTATCACAACTTTATCTTAGGGTTAAAAATCAAAAACCATACACTCAAACCTATTGATCTAGCACCTTCCTTAAGACAATATTTCTTAGAAGCTAGAACAGAGGGCAAAAGGATATCAGATGACATCTCAAACCTTCATGAAAATGTTCATCAGGTTATTTTATATGTGTGATTCAGTTTGGTTTGCAAGAGATAAGCCACATTTGGTCATTTTGTCTTAGAATTATCTTAGAACTTCTTAGAATGCTCATTTCCCACCCAAGAGGAAAGTTGGCAGGCTCATAACTATACATAATAGTAGTATGTGGAGCTGAGTACTTTAAGATATGTGGGGGGATTTTTCCACTAGGTATTAGTGGTATTGTTTTAGAGGTAAAGGCCCTGACCTCTATGAATAATTCATATGAGTCCATAACTCTCTTAAACCTCCTTAAAACCCTAATAAAGACCTAATTATGAAGATTATATAAAAAATGCATCCATATGCATTACAATCACATGGTAAACACTTGGGTTATATAATCTACTTAGAGGAGGTCTTAGTTATGGAATTGGCCTATATGGATAGTGTACAAACACCTCCAAAAATTGAAATTTTACAAGGTTTTGAGTAGGAGATGGAGTGAAAGGCTTGGTTAAAGGTTTAAAATAAATGGAGGGTGTATTTTGAGACTTGTTTCACCTTCTTAGATCATAAAATGTCAAAAAATCTACTTGTAAATTCTTCTATAAATTCCTACCAAATATTCAATCTGTAAAAGCTAGTAGAGGTGAGAGAACTATTTTTAAGGCATAAATATTTATATATTAGGTTGGTCTAGGTGTAAATAAAGCTCAATTAGATATCTTGAAGGTTTGTTTCATCTCTCATAACTCTCCAAATAGTTAATGATCAAGAGACTAGGCAACTTGTCAATAAGCCTACTTAACCAACAAAATGGAGAAGCTCATGGCATATAAGGCCATTATGAAGTTAATGATTCATCATAATACCTTTGTAACTTCTATTTGAGGTAATAAATCTCCATTTCCATGGTCATTATGAATGATTTTGGTAGTTTCTTGAACATGGCTAACATGTAGGAAAAGGTAACTATTTATGCTTCATGAAGGAGGCCTAATTGGACCTCTTTCAATACTTGGTAACTAATGATAAGATATATAAATGACCAAGTATAGTATGCATATCATATTTATGGGTCAAACCTTTATAAAAATAGGCTCCAACACCCCAAAATACTCATTCAAGATAGTAGTCAACCTAAAGTAGTGCATGGAGTAGTGTTGATGGACTATGTAACCACTATGTGAGTGGGTTTTCACCATTATGCCCTCTTCATAAAAATTATATGCCAATAATCCCTTCTTTCTCTTTCTCACATTTTTATATATTTAGGCCTTAAAGCCTTTGTTTTCATCCCCTAGATGGGTGTATCAAAACTTTGCCAGATTATATATTAAACCTTGAGAATAAATAATAAAGAATTGGTTGCATATTTACTTGTTATAATTAGTATGTCTTATTGTCTATTGACTTAAATAAAGTGTGATGTTAATTCTCATTTTTATGTCGCTTTGTTTAACTAGTTGTTATGTTGTCATCCTATGCAGGTCATGTGATGTGTTAGAATGTGGTAGTTGTACTAAAGGGTGAGCTAGTTGATAGTGTCTCAAGTAGGCCTTATTTCCATTACCTTCAATTTTTAGACCTTCCACATAACCTCCACATTAACATCTTATGTTTAGGAGTTTTTCAAGAATATTGTTTAGTCATTAGTCTTTATTTTGATTCACAAAGTGTGTTTAAAGATCAGTAAAGAGAGGATAAATGAATATTAGTACATCACCATCTTTAGAATAGTTTTTATTTTCATGTTTTAACTCTATCTCTTTTCATCCCAACATCATTAGGTCTTAAGAAGATATATTAATTTAATGTACTAGGGGATATATCCCCATAAACTAGAGGTTTAGTCTTCCTATAAGTAACATGTAGCCTTTAGACTAATCCTATGTTACCCCAATCTTGAAGAGAATTGAACTATCTCATTCAAAGAGTACAGTTTGGAGTGTTAATAGTTTATGTCATACCTGATAGGACTATCATTCAAATGAGTTAGAGCATACATTGGTAGTCTTTGAAAACATTAGATAATTTATGTACTTAAGTGGTAGATCTGTAGTCAAGTTACATGCAAAAGGTGGTCACAAGATCTTCTTAAAAAGGTAAGTAGACTAAATTTATTGAGTTTTCATTAAAATTTTCTAGGATAAAGATATATCCTAGGTTTAATCCCTATCATAAACCCATTAACTCTCCTAATTCTACCCAAACAAACACTACTATAATTCCTACACCTCCAATGGCTAGGCTTAGAATGTAAGCCTTTGTTCCTTTCAATTATGGTATCCCCTTAAAACTTAATTAGTTTGATGAAATACATATTTATACCCTCAAAATTCTTCCTTATTTCATAGGAGAGAACTCAACTACATCTATAGAACATATTGCAAACATAGTCAAATTATGCTCAATCCATAATGTAACCTAAGAGAATGTGGCTATGAGACTATTGGAAACTTGTTTTAAGGGTAAGGAACTCTATTGGTATATGGGATTAACACCTACATCCATCAATACCTAGAATTAATTTAGGGAATTTTTGTGTGAACACTTTGAGGATAGGAGTGACCACATCTCTTTGGTGGAGAAACTTAGCATGATTAAAAGGGATCCCTAGGAATTTATGGTACATTTCAACTATAGGTTTCAAAAAACCTAGGTTAGGATCCCCATAGTCATCAATACCACACCCAATTATGCATTATTTTACTACCTAAGAGCTCTAAATTGTGTATTGGCAGTCATGATATAGTCCATAGGGGAGAGCACTCTATTGAAAGCTTAAGAGGTGGACATAAGGGTCTAAAATTATCTAATCCAAACATGTAAGCTCACCCCTAGATCCCTCATGCATTTATTCCTATAAATTTAACCCCTTATGCCTACCATTTCTCCATTTCTATGTCTAACCAATCATGATCAAACAAATGGTAGTCAAGTGGATAGGTTAGGAAAGATTGAAGGGTAGCCCAAAACAATAAGATAATGGCCTTGGAAAGGTAGTTAACTACCCCCATAGATCTTATAAATAACCTTACCAAGCCCATTATCATCCGTACCAGTATAAAATACCTCCCTATTAGCCTAATCAATAAGGTTAAGGGTAGATTACATAAGCAAGGCCCTATAACAAGTATAACCCCAATTCTAATAACAGTTATATATCCCTAGTCCCAACTTAGAACAATTATTCTCAATAGGTTTAATGTAATTCTCAATGGGGGAAGTCACATTATATGTAAATGGATCCAAGTGGTGATGTGTTTCAAGCATCTTTCATGTAGGAGGGTTCTGCTCTTCCATCACATGATAATTAACCTCATCCACAACATAAGGAAGTTCCTCTTATGCTACATGGAGACACTCCCTTCATGATTTAAAATAATATGACAAGTCAATAAGGAGTAAATAGAAGTAAATCACCTTATGAAACTACCTTTTTTAAATTCCAAGAAGGTGAACACTCCTTTGAACAAGTGGCAACCAATCAGGGTCAAAATACCACCAAGGTAGATAACTCAGTTACAACCCATACAAGGGTTAAGAGAAGGGAAATTGGTGATGGTTTGATAATTGAAAAGGCAAAATTTACACATTATAAAATATCCCAAGGAAATACTACTCAACATACATCTCCTAATACATCACCAACTCAACAAATACAAGATGGGAAAGGGAAAAATCATAGATGTCCTTTCATACCTCAGTTCACACAAACTCTAAATAATAATGTTACTCCTAAGTTGCAGTCCAAGGTAGCCAAACCTCATCTTATAATTTTATATCAAATTAATAAGGGCCACATTAATATCCCTATGTGGGACACCTTTCCTATTTTAGGGCAAGGGGACCTCATTCAAGAAGAACTTTCCCAACTCGATGTCTTGGACAAACAAGCATAAAAGCTAAGTGAAGTCCCCACTAGTTCCAATCAACTTCAAGAGTCCCAAGCACTTAAGGTAGTCAAAACTCCTCCCTTATTTATAGTATTCATCATATGTGATTCCCTAGTGATTAATTTCATGATAGATAGTGGGGCTAACACTTCTATCATGCCTAAGTCTATAGTTGATAAATTGAGGCTAAAATATGAACCTAATGCAAAAGGGGTTTTACAATTAGATGGATCCACTACCAAGACAATGGGTGTCGTTAAATACCTTAAAATAATCTTTGTTGTTTTTCCTAATTTCACTATATCTCAAAATGTAATAGTAGTTAACCTCTATCCCTACTTCACCTTATTCTTGTATAGGGATTTCAATACCAAAATAGGGGGTTGTCTCTCTTCTGATTGGTATTCCATGGTTTTTAGGATTATATATGGGACAAAGGTTACCATAAGGTCTAAACCTATCTATATATTCCACTTAGAACCCTACATTCCCAACTTATCAAATGTCAATTGCATTATTTTATATGAGGATGAGCATCCTAACGACCAAGAGCCCATTGAACCAATATAAGTCATTTGATATTTTCTCCTTGATGAATGAGTAGAAGATAATCATATATATGATCCTTAAAAAAGTATTTAATAGGTAGGATTTGATATGTATTGCATGTATGAAGAATGAACTACCATACCAAGTCTCACTAACACAAGCCAAGAGCAAGAAGGGGTATGAAACTTATTATCTGATGGATATAGATCCAAGAATGGGAGTGGGGTAGGTGTTATGATTATATCCACTTCAAATCAAAATTATTATTTTACCCTAAGATTTCAATTCATTTTCACTTCTAACATATTAGAATATGAGGCTCTCATCCGTGGGCTACAATGGGCAAGAATAGAGGCATCAAGCTCATACAAGTTATGGGAGATAGTGAGATAATAGTAAAATAGGTAAGAGGTCAAAATTTAGTCAAGAATATAATTTTTAATCCCTAAAAATATAGGGTTTGGGACCTCTTGGAGGACATTCAAGCCTTTAACATTTTCTCCATTCCTAGAGAGGCCAATCAACATAAAGACTAGTTGGAATCCATTAGGGCATATTATGACATACTAAGTGGGGTCAAGGACATAAAAGGGTATTCCCAAATCAAGGTGAAATTTATTTTCTTCAATCCTTGATAATGAGTTTAGTTTTTAAGTGTTTGAAATTGATAAGAAAATTATTTATTTCTTGAAACATGAGGCATAATTTTGCTAAAAATTAAGGCAAATTATATCATCAGTTTGGGGACCAAATTGTCCAATTGAGGATAAATAAGCTACCTAAGGTATTGGTAAAATTATAATGTATATTCAATTAGGATCAACATCTAAGGAAATATAAGGTAATCATATCCACTAAGGAGGAACACTATGAGAAATTTGTCATATTCAAGGACAAGCTAATCAAGCTAATAAAGGTGAATACCAAAGAGGAAAGGGAAACCTTCATAACAATATTATAAGAATTTGTAGACTATTTTTATTGGGAATATCATGACTTTAATGTTTTTACCCTAGGTTATATCAACATGCCATAGAGTTAGAGGAAAGTGCTAAGCCTATGAGACAAAAGCAAAGACTGATCAATCCCAAGATTAAGATACTTATGTGGAAGGAATTAAAAAATATTCTTGAATTTAACATTATCTCCCCATAAAAAATTCTTCATGGGTGATAAATCTTGTGCTTGTGAGGAAGAATAATAAAGAGGTAAGTTTGTGTGTGGGCTTCATATATCTCAAAAAAGGTGTCACTAAGAGATCACTACCTCCTACCATCTACAGATCAGATTATTCAGAGAGTTTTAAGTTCACAGAGGTTCTTTATTTGATGGATAAACTAGGTACAATCAAGTATTAGTGAGAGAGGATAATCAACACAAAATTGCCTTCACAATTAAGTGGGGTACTTATACATACAATAAGATGCCCTTTGTATTATCCAATGTATAGGGTACCTTCCAAAGGGCAATGGATGTGGCCTTCCAAGGGATCATAAATGAGATAGTGATTATCTACATTGATATCAATATATTATCCAAGGATCTAGAGGATCAATTGACATATTTGAGGTTGGTATTTGATAGGTGCAGGCAGTTTGGGGTCTCATTAAACCCCAAAAAATCTATATTTGTAGTCTATGAGGGTAGACTTATAATACATGTCATGTCAAAATATGGCCTCTCTATTGACCTTAAAAGGATAGAGGAAATAATTGACTTATCAATACCCAAATAGAATAAGGAATTACAAATTTTCTTTGGAAAAATCAACTTCATCAAAATATTCATACCCAAATTTATAGAATTGGTGAGGCCACTAACTCACACTATTAACAAGCACAAGGAGTTATCATGGACCAAATAAGGTAAGATAATTTTTGATTCCATCAAGAAGTCCATTTCCAAATATCCCACCCTCCTCAAACCTAATTTTATAAAATATCTCTTCATGTATTCTTTCTCTACAAGTGATATTATTTCTGCTATGCTCATGCAAAAAATTAGTGAAGGCCTAAAGCAACCCATAGCCTTATTTATCAAAACATTCAGGGGGTATGAGGAGAGGTATGCTTTTTTAAAAAAAGATGTTATTTTATTCATTAGAGGTTTAAATAATTTTAGACATATGGTGTCTAATAATAAGATATTTTTCATGGTAGTTTACCCTAGCATTAAGGATTTCATCCTTAATAGAGACTTAAGTGAAAAGAGGGCTGGTTGGGTGACCAAGTTCATGTATTATGACATATAGGTTAAGGTTAATAATTTTATAATAGGTAAGGGTGTTTTTTAACACCTTTAATCAGATGTTAAGGAGGATAAAGAAGTGGTTTTGGTAGTCTAAGATAATCAACAAGTAACTGCAACTATGTCTCCTTTTGGTGAATTTACTCAAAATTATAATTTCCTATACAATTATATAGTACAAATAAGAGGTATTTTATAATAAAATCCATCCCTTAAATATTGTTTGATGGGTTACTCTTCAAGAAGGACCTTGGTGGCATGCTTTTGAGATGTGTAGAGACTAGTCAAGTTGACAATATTTTAGAGCAGTTTCATGATGGGCCTACAAGAGGGAAATTTGTATCCAAGACCATAGTATAAAATATAATTATGGTAGGATATTTTTTTCCAAATTTATTTAAGGACTCCCATTCTTGGTTTAGGAGGTGTCCCAAATGTGCTATGTTCACTAGTAAGTAAAGACTAGCTACCTTGCCTCTAAAACTCGTTTAGGTTGAGTATTCCTTCATGCAATGGGGCTTAGACTTTATAGGTATTATTTACCCACAATAAATATTTGGAAATAATTGGGGTTTTATATCTATTTATTACTTTAATATATGGGTGGAGGAAGCTACACTCAAGGAGGCAAATGAGAACTTAGTTTTAGCATTATATGACAACCTAGTGACTAGATTTACGCTCCCCTCCACCATTATATCAGACAATGCATTGGAATTAAATAATGAAAAGGTGAGTGAATGGGACCTTAATCATTTTATCTACCTAAATTATTCATCCAACTACTATCCACAGGGTAATGGAATAGCAGAGCCCACCAATAAGAACTTGACTAGGATCATAAAAAGAATAATGGAGGATAACCAAAAGGAGTAGCACACCAAGATAAAGACTGCCTTAAAGGAATATATTATTAATAAAAATAAGTATAAATTTCACTCACATTATCTAATTATTTATGTCAAATAATCAATACTTCCTATTTCACTTGAGCTACAAGCCTTCGAACTTGTACACTAGCTTGAACTCAGAGAGAGTGACGTAAGGGAAGTGAGGATGAATGAGTTGAGGGAGCTAAAAGAGACAAGGTATAATTATATAAATTCTATGTGGTCCAAAAATAAATAAATTATAAAGGTAATTTGACAATATATCCTCTTCAAATACCTTATAATAAGGTGGAATTATACTTAAGTGGGATGATGAATGTGCCAAGTTAGGTAAGCATTCTAAATTTGATAGTCTTTAGAGTGGGCAATATGTCATTACTAGCTACAAAGAAAGAAATAGCTTCCAGTTATCCAAAATAAGTGGTGATTAAATCCATATCCATATCAATGATATGTTCCTCAATTATTGTTACTAGAATCAATGATTATCTTGTACATAGTATCTAGTTTCATTCCTCCAAGTGTTACAATGGATGCTTGTTAGTTGTTTGCTTATTTTGTTTCTTGATGTTTTGTGTCTTTATTATTTACTATTATTTTTATGTGACTTGTTTAGTTTTTTTATTAATGAATGTCTGTAAGGTATTAGGAAAATTTAAAGTGCAATCAAGATTCTTCATCTAGTTATGAGTGATAACCAAAGAGATTCTAGGTTCCCTTGACTAGTAGGCAAGTTAAGCCTTTAGAGTCACAAAAACTTTTGACTACTTTCTTCCCTTAGGATTAGAAATTATTTGACATAGGTATTGATTTTATTATTTCACCTAATATTCGATCTTATCATACCTCTTAATAGTCCAAGGTAGTTCAATATATATCATTGGTTGTCATGTGAAGGACAATAGGTCTAAATGTTTTGTTATGCCAAGAAAGCATCATGGTAGTTGTCCTTACTCCCTATTTCAACTTCTATCAAGTGTGTTCCTAATGTTTAAACATGTTTTAAGGTACATAATATACCTTTAAGTGGTCTCAATAGTCCAAATGTGCCATAATAGAGATGATTGCATGTTGTAGTTGATGACTCATCATGACTCTTTCTAGTGGATTTATGATGTCTAAGGTATGGCTTGATCACAAGTTTTAATAGTTTTTTGAAGGTATGTGGGAGTATAATTAAAGTATTTATCATGTTATATGTCCTTTTAATAAGTATTGAAATTTCATTCATTCAAATTCTTCACTTGAAACCATAATATATTGTCTTAAAGTGGAGTATTTGACCCTAATGTGATGTTATTTGACCTTAAAAAGCCACTAAAACCACCTTTTACATCCTCAAAATCCTTCATGAATTCAATTAGGACATAACCAAGAATTTCATATATTAATTATGTCATTTTCATAATTCAACACTTCCAATTACCACTAAATGGGCCCCACACAAGTGAAAATGTGTCCCTTAAACTCCCCAACCTATACCATGGACTTTTAGACATTATTTGACCCTTATTTTCCCTCCTACCCAAAAATAATTATTTATGGTTTTACAAATGATAAAACATAGGAAATTTATAGGTTTTATGAGTTTTCAAAGTGGTATGGATCCATTTAGTACGTATCTACTCAAATGGAGTTAAGGGTCTACAAGGGGATTTCAACACAAGCATATGATGAAAAAATCTATATACACATAATATTTTTAACTTTTATTGATTACTGACACTTTGTATCTTACAAGAACCTATTTATTCTCAATCTCTTTGAGTGCATACCTTAAGGGGTAAATCGGGAAAGGGGTGGGTAGACCATCAATGCTTCATAATATTATCATTCCTTTTGCCACTTGCCATCCACACTCTAACCTCCTCAAACCATTGAACCCAAGTTTATTCTTCTTAGTTCTACCTATTCTTATAATTTGATATGTTTTATCCTTCATTTTTTACCTTAACACACTTTTGACCTTTCAATTGTGTTAGGTCGACCAAGTTGACCTAGCATACTTCAGGGAATTTTTCTCTCTTTTGGTTTATTGGCCTTTTGGTTGACCTAGCACAAACCTAATGAGTTAGACTCGAAAAAATTCTAGGTTGACCAGGTCAACCTATCATAATTGACATTCTAAAAATATTTTAGTGTAAGATACTTATATATATATAAGGTAATTTAACACCATTTCATAATAGAAAAGAATTAATCAAAGAAGTGTGAATAAACATCTACCTATTGACCATTCTACTTGGGGAATAAAGATTTAAGGTTCAATACTTTCTTTAGAGACCTAATCTCATCTTGTGGATAAGTATTTTGGATGCTTGGATAGGTTGTGTAGGCTAGAGATGATTTATCTTAGTTATCCTTACATACCATGACAATCTCTTACAAATCACCTTGGCCAAGGGAGAGATTGATGCTCGATAGGTTCATATTCAAAGTTAAGTATTCCTAACTTTATTCCTCCTTTTTAAGAGTAGATAGATAGTGAATTTGTATTCTTCTCTTCCATGTATTATAATTCCTTATACATTGATGTGAGTATATATCTTCTATACATGTTTAGTTTAGTCATTTATTTATTTTATTTCTAACACCCACTTTGTTCCATAAGATTTGGTGTGCACTAGATTAGATTTACTTTTATTTTTATTAGATTAGTGAAATATTAAATCATAAAACTCTTTTAGGGTTGTTATGCATTTATGTTAGACTATAGGCTTTTGAACCCTACCTCACACAATGTGTTATGACAAGTGATCCCCTAATTGAGTCTAGCAAATCCTCACATTGGTCATGCTCTTTCTTAACAATTGTATGCCCCCAATCAGATGGGTAGGTGTTCTCTATCCCATCCAATCCAAGATTGATTTATGGAGATGATGCATTTTTTATTACATACATTCTAGTGAACCCGTCACACAACTAACCCTTTCAAGATTTCTTTCACTTATCTCATTTTTATTCATAATTATTGTTATCATATCTTTACTATGCTAGATCGACCATGTCGACCTAGTTATTTATCTCTATGTGCAAGTTTGTAGGAATAGGTAATTAGCTTGACCAACTTGACTTAGTATAGGCTTTCAGAACTTGTAGATTTATATTCAGACAACTAAATCAACTAACTCAACCCAGTACATGTTTTCTAGGTTTTTAGTCTTCATGGTCAACTTGGTAGGTTAACTAAGTCAACCTAGTATATTTTTAGCACTTTTTTAGTAGGTTCTTATATAGCTTGATCAACTAGCTTGACCCAATTTATAGGTTTTTGCTAGTTTTCTCCAAGGTTCTTGATTAATAATCTTCTCATTTTTATCTCTAAACCATTTAGGTCATTTTTTATTCCTTTGTATCTTTATTTTTTTGTACTTTCCTTTCATATTTTGTAGTCTTCAAAACTGCCTTCGCATAGCCAACTAGGTCGACCTTGTGGGCCTAGTTCTATGTTTTATATTTTTTGAAATAACTAGGTCAACCTGACTGACCTAGTTAATTTTTAGACTTTTCTTCCATAATACAAGTTTGACCCTATCGACCTTGTTCTATATGATTTTCCATATAGTTTCTCAATTATACCTTGATTCAAAGTTAGAATTAACCATATATGTTAATCACATCTTTGTTTTTAGTTATTTTCATGCTTAGAATAGTTCACATAGTCTAATTAAGGGATTTTCAATTAATCACTTAGTTTCACTATATATATATATTCTTTTTACACACATGGATAAACCACATAAACATCATTAAGAATTTAAACATTTGACTACCCAGGCCAACCTACTTATATTTCATCACCAAGGGGGAAGCCAACTTGATGCTTTGGTCAAGTATAAAACATGGTTAATAGTATATTTTGGCTAAGCACCCAACACCTTTATCACTATGGTGTGTGAAGTGAGGGGTTAAGCCCCAATACCAAGCCTGCATTATTACCACTATAGTCCCTTTCATCCTAAACTTACCTAAAAATATCCATGGATTGATATCTATTACCTTACTTATAGTCAATCTCCATTTACATTTAAAATAATTATTAATAAACTAATAAACATTATAGGTTGACCAACTAGTTAGCTTCACTTTCAAGTTGTTTGCTTTCTATTTGATCAATTGTGTGTGAAAAAGTTTACAATAGCCAACATTAGTGAAAGACTTTGCTTTGTGTGCATTAATTAGATTGGTCAGCATCAGTTCAATTAATTGTTTGTTTCCCTTTTAGTACTTCTTTCTTACATTACTTAAAATTATCTTGCTTTAATTCATAACTTGTTATTAGCTTTCTTTTCTTCCTTGTTTGTTGTACTTGGTTGACCCTATCGACCCTGCATCTTTTTTATCCCCTGTTCATTGTGCTAGTTTAACCTGGTTGACCTACTACTATTTAAAACATCTTTACCCCTTTATTTTAGTCAATTTTCACTAAATTGGGTCAACCATGTGGACCTATTATAGGTTTTTACATTCCCTATTTTATATTAGGTCAACCAAGTTGACCTAGTACTATTTTAGTCACTTTTTGATTCTTTGTTTTCTCATCTTACTTATATTTCTTTCATCATGGACTTTATCTTTGGTGACAAAACTGAAGTTTAGTCAATATACATGATATAATTCACCAATCCTAATAGGGTCTCCCATAGATAAAGTAGGGATCTTTTCGTGAATGCTAGTAATGTTCATATTACAACCCACATGATGAACTATGGGACCCCTTCACATACCCCTTTTTAGAAAAACCCTCCTCTTCTCTTAGAGGATCAACCTAAATTATAGTATGCTCTTGAAATTCACTTATTTATCATGGAATTCCCTTAACATAGAGGGAAGGATCTTTCCACCATCTATAACCTCATGATTAGCCATCAAGTTGAAGAACCTCATTCTCTTACTCCCACTTTCACAACTGCATTTTGGGGTACCAATTTCTTTGCTTCTCAACCTCTTCCTTCAATATTGACTCCTTATTATTCAATGAAATTTTATTCTTTAACTTCTTCCACCTCCATGCTTAGTATCTCAACTAACATGGTAGGTTCCACATCTAGTGGGCTTCTCATGAGATCCACTACTCTTAATCCTTCCACTAGTAGTTTGTTTCCTACCTAAGACACTCATGCTTCTAGTGTTTCTTCCTATCAACCATTTACTAGTCCATATTTTGATTCACAAGAAAATTTTTCCACTAGTGACTCAAATTCTCATAGATCTTATTAAGTTCACATCAACACTAATGGTGGTACCTAAGCCACTATCACCAACACAAATCAATAGCATCAACTATTTTTTGTATACTCAATAAAATAAACACATTCTAAGCTCATAATACAAATCAAATGATGAGAATTCAAAACCACCTTCTTAATCTTCAATCCAATCCTCAACTAATTATTTAGAGCACACGTAACCAAAGTGTTCCTCCTCCTCCTCCTCAATATTCTCAAGGTAATATCATTCCTCAACCTCTATTAGTCAACAAAGCATCAAGAATTTACAAAATGAACCTCTTACCACCCAAATTACTAAAATTGAGATTGGAGGTATAACACTTATAATTTTTTACAATGGATCAATTGATCATAATCTTCACCTCAAGACATTTGGAAATGTTTACAAGGATTGGGTCAAACTAAACACCTTTACTGCATCCAAAATCCTAGCCAAAACCCTCATGGGTGGTGCCTTGATTGGTATAATCAACATAGAACACACTCTTATCACTATTTTGGAAGACTTAGTAAATGATTTAGTGAAAGAATTTCAAATTAGTGATCTTCTTGAGAACACTTTGGCCCATTTCATCAATTACAAACAAAATAGAAATAAAATTTCCCAAGCCTTTATTAAAAGATATAAATATTTATCAAATAAATGTGAACATAACATGGTGGATGACAATCTCTTTCATATATTTACAACTTCTTTATTTCCCAAATTACAATATTGAGGATGTACCCTTTCTCCATGTACCTTGGAAGAAGCTATTGATCAAGCCAAAGGACAATATTTCATCATGCATCAATTCCAACTACTCCAACCTTCCATGGGTTCTCACCTATTATTAAAGAACAAAAACTAAAATATTACCAATGATGCTATTATCGATTCATATGACACCATTCACAATGTTCAAGCTATCATTCCTACTACTTCTTCAGAACCAGCTCCTCAAAAATTCACTAATCCTCATTTCTCAATAAACAACATTAATGTCCATAAACCTTTATCCTTGACTAAATTTCTTAAGTGTCTACCCAAGCCTCTTCCATGAGAGCTTGACCCTACTTGACCTATAAAATCATGGTATGATCATAATAAATTTTGTTGGTTTCATGCTAGTTGGGGTCACTCTCATGAGACTTGTAAACAACTGTATAATTTAGCCATGGAATTTATTCTTGGCCCAAATTTTGATAATGATTCCATTATTCATAAGAATCAACAATCTTATGAGATTTATTTCAAAGACTATAAATCATATGATAAAAATCAACCCTTAAATCAAGTAAACACTCATTTAGCTATCTATAAATACCCCTTGCCTAATCATCAACCAATCCAATGAAGTCAAGACAATCCCACTTCTTCCACCAATAATCTATAAATTCTTATTGAACCAAATTCCAAAGATAATGTTTTTATCATGACCAATATGCAAAGAGTGGTGGCCTTAATTAATTCACAACATATCTACACTCCTTCCCATAAGACATATTGTGTTATCCAAGATTCTTCTCCAACTCATTTAAATGAGTTGGGGAAAGAAGATATTATCTCTTTTGATGATCTAATTTATTATTCTCCCTTGGATGACACATCTAATACTATTTATACTTCTCTCCCATCATCTTCTAATATTAATAACAATCCAATTTCTACCAACACTTCTTCTAAACTTCAAGATTAATCTAAACCAACTACTTCTTCATCACCAAATGATTTACAATCTTCTTCTCAACCTTATCATTATTATCAACATAAGTTTCAATTCTCTTTGGATCCACCTTATGGATATCTTCTTAATAATTACACACCTATATATAATAATACGCTTATGGGTTATGATGAATGGGATCCCTTTGTGGAACTTACTAATCTTCCATCTCAAATACCTTTCCTTGAACTCATGAGGACATCTCCATGTCATTTAAACTACATCATACAACTCTTATTCGAGATGAAAATCCCTTACCCTCCTCTAAAAGGATGGGAGGCTACTTTATCTAGATCTAAGGATAGTATCTAAGAGTAATGTGAAGAGATGTCCATTAACATTGATGAAACTATAGACACTTCTCTTTTTTTATTATTTTTCTTTTTGTATTTATGATTCTATAAGATATTCTATTTTGTGTAAATGATCATCCATTATTTATTATCATCCAAATAGGTGATATAAAAGTTAATCATGCATTTATTGATGAGGATTCCAGCACTTATGTCATTTATCTTGATTTCATTAAGACTCTTGGGTATTCTGAATGCAATCTTAAGTCTTCATGTAGCACATGCCAAGGATACGATAGAAGGAAAATGCATCCCTTAGGGTGTGTGTGGCTTCCCATTAAAATACTACCTATCATCATTAATATGAAGGAGATGATATTCAACTTTCCCCTTTCCTATAATATCTTGCTTGATAGGTTGTGGACTAATTGTATGCAAATTGTCACATCTTTCGATTGCCAATGCATTAAATTTCCTCATAATGGAGACATTTATAGTATTAAAAGAGACACTTTCCCTTATGATTTTGAAAAATTTCAAGATCATGGTGTCTTCAATATTCCCACTCTTGAGCCTTTGCCTAGTATTCTATTCCATGAGTTACAACATCTAAACTTTCTAGTCAACTCAACCAGAGGTTATAATGGGCATCTTGAGCTCATTGGTAACATTCCTCCCAACCTTTTAGACTTCGATGGCAATGAGCCTAATGAGATTAGCTTAAATATCAAAATTTTTGATCTCTCATATTATATTATCTCATATATTCTTAATTCCTTTCAACCTCATTCTTGAAATCCTCCTTGAGATGACACTCCCATAGTCTTAACCAAGACAAGGCACTCTATTCACCAAGCTTCCTCCAATGACAAGGTCATCCCAACCTGTGTCATCAATATTCATACTCTAGATTATGATGATGTTTATTCTTTAGATGATTCTCTTGTAAGTGGCTTTATCTATGCTCGTGATGTCAAGATTATTTGTTAATGCTCTTCTTTACTTGAGTTTTTTTGTGTATCTCATCATTTTATTTTATTTATAATTTATAAATCTTGTATTTTTCCTCTTTATCATAGGGTAGAGATGGCACTGATACCTCCTATTTCTAAGGATCCACTTAGGACCATGATCTTGGATCATGCTATAAGTAGACCTTATCTATTTTCCACACCTAGGGTAGTCCTCCTTATACCTTCTACAAATCCCACCCCTCCTTTAGTAGGGCCAGCTATAGTTAAGCATGTTCTTTTTTCCACTCTAGTTGAACCTATTTCCTCTCCTACTATTGTTGATCCTCTTCCTACTTCTCATCCTAGTTTTCCTCTTAGTGATCCTAGTTCCACTCCTTCCCCATCATCACCCTCCCTTGATGATGGTTTGTTTCCACTACTAAAGATGGATCCTTTGCCCACCAAATGGATTGATGAGTCCTCTTTAACCTCTTCCATTCCTATTTAACCTCCTTCTATGAGTGAATCTAAAAACACTTGCAATCATATATGTTTCATCTATGGGACAGATAATCATTCTTCCACCCATTGTCATAAGTTGTGATAATATCTTGATACCTTACATCCTTATTATGCATCATCAAACAAATACATACCTCCCCCAAAGGTACTTCCTAAATATTTACCTAAGTATGGTGAGGTATATTATCTATGGTACCTATGTGGAATACATCACACTGATTATTTATGCATTCTACAACAACATCTTAAAGATCATCTTGTATCCATCCCTAGACCTTCTACTATTCCTCCCACATGTCATGCTCACAAGAAGGTTCCTACTTCTTCTCCCATGGCTCTACCTCTATTGGTTCCATCACCTCCTATGGTCCCTTCACCACCTTTTGTGCCTCCACATGTGATTCATTCACCTATGAACCTTCCCTTACCTATGGATCCTTCTCCACCTATGTGTCCTTCAACTTTGGATCCTTCTCTATTTGTGATTCCTTCTTCTCTTGTAGATCTTATTTCCACGCATTCTCTTAACCAGTCTTTGTCTAACTTCCCTCCTCAACATGATCCTTTAAAGATTCCTAATTTTTTAGTTGAGGAGATCAAAAAATAGGTATTTGCCTAGTATTCACTAAATATTGATGAGACCTTGGTAGTAGTTCGATTATAACTTCATAGAGACTTATTTGATGTATTGGATAATGTGTGTGGATAGATATACCAGTATTTATGAGCACATTTTTGTTTCTTTCTCATTTATATATATATATTGGACATGTTATATAATATTATTTATATTTAATTATATCATTCGACACTATGTCAAATTATGTCTTATCTTATATCATGTTTCTCCTTCTTGTTGTACTATAGTTAGCTTATGTTATCATTTCACATTTCACATATATTTGTCTTTTTCCTTATCATTGTTATTTTTCCCTCATCATTACTTTATTTTCTTTTATAGTTTTTTTTCAAAACTCTTCCCTTGTATCTTCATGATTTTTTTTATTTCTTATCTTTATTTTTCATAGATAGTTATCATGGTGACTTGGCTATATTTACCTTCTTCCCTTTGGTTACTATCTCCTATTACTATGTGATCAGTTAGCAAGAAATATTTCTCATTAATATTTCATTTCCACCAATCCTCCTTTGGATCTCCTTTTTCCCTTCTTCCTTTTTCCATTAACTAAGCATATACATGGTTGAGACTTGAGATCACATGCTCAATTCATTGTCAAGCCTAAGTGTTTGAGTCAATATTTTGTCTTAGGTTACTTAACTTGCTTTTATCTTTAGCCTATAGCTCATTCATGTGTATCACTATCTCTCCATTGATTGGTCATTCAAAATATGTATGGAGGAGGAATATTAAAAATCCTTAAAAAAAGTTAAAAGGCAATGATATCAAAAGGAAAAATATTAAATATTCTTAAAAAGTCTAATCACACTAAAATACATATTTCAAAGCATATATCCTTCTTCTATTTGAATATTAAACTCCACAATTGGCCTCATGGTAGATCTGAGGTCCTTTGGGGTGTGGTAGGCTAGTAGATTAGAAGAGGAGAATAAAAAATCTTTTAGTGTTACCTACTTTCTCATGCAAGTACCCAATCTTCATAGTAGATAGATGACTCTATAAGGGGTCTTGAGGAGTGGGTAACATGTTGTGGGAAGGTAGGTCTATTTTTATTTTATTTTTACCAATCTACCATCATGAGTGGATCTTAGTAGCACACCTATTTGCCTATAAAGCTTTGTGTTTATATTAAGTGGGTTTCCTTTATACATAGATGAACATTATTCACTTAGGGTCTTCTCATATCCTTAGTATGCCTCTTACCTCATAAGGTCTTATCATAAGACACCTAACTCTTAATTATTACACTCCATTTTTCATTAATTTTACTTAATATTTCCTCTTGGGAAATATTGTTTTGCTTACTGATCACTCCCCATGGGATATTATTTGTGAGTTGTTTTATAAGACCATGGATAGGACCGAACATCCCTCAAAATTACCATATTTTCCATCCTATTATCCACATCCTTGGTTTACCATTACTTATCCTTCTACTTATCAATCTTAATTTGGTACTCCTTAGGTTTTTCTTTTTTGAGTTGCAGTGTAAGATCATGGATAAAACCTGACCCTCCTCACAAAACTTTTCCAATAATCAAGTCACCATCCAAAATTACATGTGTCAAATATGAGATAATATTCAATTGATTATGAGGTTACACATAATTTTACAGGCTTCCCATCTTGATGTTTAGTATTTTCTATGCTTACTTCATTTTTTTCATCTTTTATCTTCTTATTTTTTTAGTGCATGTAAGATTACAACCCTTTCTTGAATTTCTCGTACTTCCTAGCTTGAATTAGTATGATAAATTTAAGACCAAATTTTTTCAATTTTTTTTTTCTTTTATACTTCCCATCATGATATAGTGTAATTGATTTACTTAATTTTGATTTGTTTTTATTACCATTTGCGCCCTTTTACATACCTTCTATTTTATTACATTTTTTTTTTATACTTCAGAATGTGATATTTAGTATGATTTTACTTATTTTAATTTGGTGCAAAAATATTTTACATTGGTTTAAAAAAAAATCCCCTTTTACCATCTTTTTTGGAATTTCTCTTGGATTTTTATACTTAGTCATTTTTTGTTATTACACATTTCCTAAATGAACTAGTGTGTAGTAAATTTATTTGATTGATTATATTTTTCCAAGTCCTTTTCACTTGTTTCTTTTTAACCATACATGTGTATTCCATAATGATAAAAAATAAACCACAACACATATATTTCATATATAATATACAACAAAGCTAAATACATGTGCTAGAAAGAAATATATCCAAAGCATCCAAAAAAACATCCATCATAAAGACAACATACACAACCAACACTAATAATCAAAAATGATACATCATATATATATATATATATATATATATATATATATAATTAGTTTGATATAACATATACAATCATATACAAATCCCCAATTGGGTAAGATCCATAGTTGCATACCTGTAGTGTACCTACTACCACCTCTGGGTGTCCTCCTCGTTTAGCATGTCATTCCCTCAACATCCTAGCCTTGTTTGGTCTCAGAGATCTCTTTTGTCTCTTTCAAAATTTAAAATTCAAAATTAATTCTCTTTTTCCCTATTTAAAATCAATTTTTAGCAACTCAATTCTTTCAATTATTTTCAAGTAAATTCCTTATTTTGCCTCTATCTTTGTTCCTGCTCATCTATTTTGAAAAATATAAAATGTGTTAGAATCATGATGATTTATAGATTATTTTCCACTATAATATGCCTATTTTTCAAAAATTTCAATTTTTGGATATTTTTAGCACTAACTTCTATAAGTTCACCTAGTGTACTCTACATTGGACACTTTCATTTCTTACAGTCTACTTATTTATCTAAGGCACTAAGGTAAGTTACAAGTATGTGTTTTTTAAATAAATTTATTTAATTTATCTTATTTTCTACTTAATACACCATACTTAGCATCAAAGTTGTGTGTTATCATGTTTTCTTTCAAAGCACCATCATGTGTTGCACTTACGTGACATGCAATGAGCTTCAGTTAGGGCATATGTATACACATAATATTTTTAACTTTTATTGATTACTAACACTTAATATCTTGTAATAACCTATCAAGTCTCAACCTCTCTAAGTGCATTCCTTAAGGAGTGTATTAGAAAAGGGGTGGGCAGACCATCGATGCTTCATGAGATTATCATTCTTTTTACCACTTGCCATCCACACTCTAGCCTCTTGAAACCATTGAACCCAATATTATTTTCTTATTTATACCTATTCCTATCATTTTCTATGTTTTATCCTTTATTTCTTGCCTTATAAAAATTTTGACCTATTTGTTGTGATAGGTCGACCAGGTTGACCTAGCATAGTATAGGGACTTTTCCCTCTTTTGGTTTATAGGCTTTTTGGATGACCTAGCACAAACCTAGTGAGTTAGACCCAACAACATGCTAGGTCAATCAAGCCAACCAGTACAATCAATTTTCTTGAAATATTTTAAGGTAAGATACTACTATATAGACAAGGTCATTTATGATCATTTCATAAGAACAAAGAATTAAGTGAAGAAGTGCAAACAGACATCTACCTATTGACCATTCTACTTGGGGAATAAAGCTTTAGGGATTAATACTTTATTTAGAGCTCCAATATCATCTTATGGATAAATATTTTGGACATTTGGATAGGTTTTGTATCTTAGAGCTGATTTATCTTAGTTATCCTTAGATACCATGACAATCTCTTATGAAGCACCTTGGCCAAAGGGGAAATTGAGGCTCGACAGGTTTGTCTTCAAAGATAAGTATTCATAACTTTATTCCTCCTTTATAAGATTAGATAGATAGTGTATTTTTATTCTTATCTTACATATATTAGAATTCTATATACATTGATGTGAGTATATGTATTCTATACATGTTTAGTTTAGTTGTTTTGTTTCTAACCCCCACTTTATGTCATAAGTTTTGGTGTGTACTAGATTAGATTTACTTTTATTGTTATTAGATTAGTGAAATATTAAATCATATGACTCTTTTAGGGTTGTTATGTGATTGTGTTGGACTATAGGCTTTATAACCCTACCTCACATAGTGTGTTGTGACAAGTGATCCCTTGATCAGGTCTAACAGATCCTCACATTGGTCATGCTCCCACTTAATAACTCTATTCCCATAGTCAAAAGTGTAGGTGTGGTATATCCCATCCAATGTAAGATTTATTTATGGACATGATGAATTTATAATTCCATAAAAAATACAAGTTTTTTAGGACCCAAAGAGTCAAATTTTGGTTCACTTCCTCTACCAAGCTCTTTAGCAGACATGGAGAGCACTTCAAGTTTGTGATCAATCTATACAAGAGAGAGAGAGAGAGGGTGAGGGTCCAAAATCTTGGGTCAATAAATTATGAATCATGACCTTCCAATCATGAGAATTGGTTTCAATATTAGTTTTTTGTGCTATATTCACAAACACTAAGAATATGAGTAACTTGGTTACCATCTTCATATGTATAGGATAAAATAAATGGAATGGTTTTAAGACATTATTGACTTATCTAATGAAACTAGTGATTATTAATGTTCTCTATAGTCCTTTAGGGTCCTTCCATGGCATCCTCAACCTATAGTTTGCATGTGTGGGCCTATAGGAGTGAGAAATATCTTAATTAACATTGTTTATAGGTTATAAGCAAGGTTTCATTAGTGATGAAGGGGTATCCAATGCATGTGTCTAAAGGTGAATAGTATTTGAAGGTTCAATAATGATTTCTTGAAGTTATTCATCTCCTTAGTTCATCTTGAATGCTCAAATGGATCTCCAACCATTTAAAATGGTGCTTTTAAGTGATATTTCCTTTAGATTTGGGTTCCACTATGAAGAAAGGTAGTATGTTATCTGATGGTGGAATGGAAGTTATCAAAACACAGTAAAATAAAACAAGTAATGTTGTATTCATACCAAAATGTCCTTCTCTCAATATTTTTAGACCCTATCATAGTCTTCACAAGCCAATAAACCACCATTTAATCTCTTGTTATCATAGGAATTTGACAATAGAGAGGAGGTTAGAATGAGTGTTAGTACATAAAACAATGAAATCAACACATTAACATGCTAATATATCTAAGCCTAGGTCTTAGGGGGAGATTAATGAGAAAAATACAATTAAAAACTGAACTAAAATGCAAATAATAACAATCCTTACCTTCTTTGAGAGCTCTAAATGATTTGTTCATGGATTGTTCGGTTTGTGCTCAAAGAGTCTTTGGCAATGGAGTTTTCTTTTCTCCCTCTCTCCTTAGCACCATTATGTCTTATGTTGGATTATGATTTATTGATGTGGCTTGTCTCAATATTTTGGTGTTATAACACTATTTATATTAATCATGCTACAAAACCTGCATTATAACTTTACTATTTCTAAGCTCTCAAATGAAGAGGCAAAGGCTTGTATTTATAGGCTTAGGAACTAATCCCAAGTCAAGGTGAGTTAAAGTGTAGTTTAAACATATAATAGGTTCAAACCTAACCTAAGTGAGTTAATTAACCTTATTAGTGTTAAAAATTTTCAATAATTAATGATTTTTAATGAATAGGCATGGGTGAGATATTTTAAAGGCTTGACAACTCACAAAAGGTAATTATGAAAAGCTAGGATACTTCATATTTTTGAATTTCTTTTTTTAGAATTTAATTATTTAAACATGGATAATTAAACTAGGCATTTAATTAGGTTTAACATTTTAATTAATTTTAAATAGGATTTTATCAATTTTAAGATTTGATTTAAGTGTGTAGTTGCCCCACTTAATAGGTCTATAGGCAAAATTGCATGTTATGATGTTGTAGGATGATTATGGATGAATTTGTGAGAGGTTATGATTAAATTTGATAGGATACCTCAATTAGGGATGTCTCAATGTGATTATGAGATTTGATTAATGATTCACAAGAAAATTTGAGATTTTGAGTGATTCTTGGGCTTAATTTACAATGATTGGTAAGAATTGGTCTAAAGTCCAATCGAAGGCCATTGGTGCCTAGTTTTAGGTTTTTACAATTTTGCCCTACTTGGGAAGATGTTTCAAGATATAGGTATAGTAACATCTTCTCAAAGAATGAAAAAGGTTTATATGTCTTAAATAATATTATGATTGAAGAAGAAGCTCCAAATAATGTTTGGGAAGCTTATAATGATTCCCCTCAAGGGAGTGGTCATCACATATGTTTGATGGATGGTCTCTTGAAAAGAAGTAATATGAAACATGAAATTAACACATGGATTAGATTAATACAATCACCAAAATTATTTCATGCATTGATTTAAAAAGTATTGATTTTCTCAAAGGTAGCTATAATCAGTAACAAAGGTTGAGATGTTGATTTGCCCAAAGGTGGTTATAATCAGTGGAAACAACATATGCCCTAGTTAGGGATGATGATTTGAAATAATTATTTACCCAAATGAGGTTGTAATCATTAAGATTACCTAAATTGATTAAATATTTTTTATTTTGCCCTAGTAGGGTAGATTGGAAAGGATAACTTAAGGATATAACCTATTATATAGATTAAAGCTGAGTAGGTGCAAAGATAGATGAGATGGTCTAATGAATTACAAAGCCATAAATAACAAAGCATATGGTGATGCATAAAATGATGAAAGAGATGATTAGAATAATAAGAATTGATCAATAGAAATGATTTAGTTGCACCTACCAACATAGAGATTCTCATACTTATTATCATTAATACAACAAGAATTGTCAAAGGGTTGATTTGATTAAGGATAGTTTTAAGGATTTAACAAGGGTACCAAAGAGAAAATTATGAGGCTCTATTATTTGTAATACTTTTTGAACTAATTTTTTCTAGAGCATGTGAAATAATGATATAAAACACCATGATAATGTAGCTAAAATGTGCATAAGGACTAACTCTTAATCCAATAAACAATTAAAAACAATGAACCAATGATAAAAACCATGATGATAATGTTGACATATGAATATGGATGGACTCAAATAAAATGTGCAAAGAATCACCTAATGAGCACATATATATTGATTGAGGAAAAATACGTTAAATAAACAAATACGAAAGCAAACAAACACACAAAAATCTTGAAAAAAATGCAATAAAAAACATTGTAACAATGGATTTACCCTAATAGGGTGGATTGAGGATGCCTATCTAGGCTCAGATAGGATAAATGTTTTTGGATTTTGAAATTTTTGAATGTTTTTAGAATTTTGGGTTATCTATACTTGGTATATATTGACAAGATACCTCTAATAAAATGGAAATAGAATTAGCTTAGGCTAATCATATAATGGAGAGAGTATTGGCTTAAGTTGCACATAAAATAGTCAGAGTGTTGGCTTAGGTTGCTCATAAAATGGTAAGAGCATATGGAAAGGGAGATTAAGCTGACCTCAATGTGAATCAAGCATGACCTATATAATCCTAATAAGACCTCAAGTTATAGTAGTTACACCAACATAAAAGGAGGTGAGAACCGACTAGGTCACAATAAGTTCTAAAATCAAGGCAAATGGCCAGTCAAATGATAATAGTAATGGCAAGGTGATGTTTTAATGCATGGTAAAAGGTTTTATTCCTAATTTGTGTATAGGCAACTATAATTAAGAAACAATGACATAGGTTAGTGGTACTAATTTTACCATAGGTGGTTATAATTAGAAACACAAGATGGACTACTAATTTTCCCATAGGTAGTTATAATCAATAACACCAATAAAATGTGAATGAAAGATAACTTGCCTGATCAATTATCAAACTACTTTCATAGACTATCATTTAAACATAGAAATTTGAAACTATTAAAATTGGATCGAAATCCCCTCATGAAAGGTGTGATAAAAACCAAAAGAACTAAGATCAAAAAAGGGTTGGGGAGGACAACTAAAATCAAGATTTGGTCTAATAGGGATAGCATGGTAAAATGGCATAGGGTATTTTTTAGGATGATGATGGTGTGAAGATTGGGTAAAATGGTAATAAGGCTGCCCCCAAGTGATAAGGTGAATTAAATGGTAGAGTAAATGTAAAATTACAATGGCAAGGTAAATGGAAAATGATAATGACAAGGTATATGTTTTTGGGTTGGTAAATGATTATGTTATTCATATTGATTTAGAGACACACATCTTGATCGACATATGACACAACCAAAATAATCAATCATGTAAATTACTAACCCAGCCTATTCTTAATAGCTGATTTATCAAGAACTTGCTATAGATTTGGATTTCAAAAATGTTGTGATCTTTGTTTGTCATTTATTTTATTTCCTTTAAACATCGAGACAAGGTATCTTTGTAGCCTCTACAATGGAAAGGGTGACCAGGGATGGTAAATAGGGATAAACAATGGATGATAGGTCTAATTTGGTGATGTATAGGTGAATGATAATGGAATGTATAATGGTTGGGAAAAAATGAATATCAAAATTTTTAGGCACACATAATGTTATTGATTCTGTATTTGGCATAGCTTTGGTTGTGGTAGGGATGAAGACTTATAAATATTCTCTTGATAGGACCACTAAATTATTTTATTATTTGGGCCTAAGAGTAGATACCATATAATTTTTTTAGATTGGAAGCTATACTAATTTCATATTTGATAATGTCTTCATCAAGCAGTGAATAACTATTATGATTAGCTATTGGTTCCTTGAAGAGGTTTTCACCAATGAAGTTATCTTAATTGTCCCATAGCACCTCTGAGAAGGTTTCACTAAATAACATTGACTTTTGACTTTGATTTTATTTTATCACCTTTGAAAAGGTTTCACTAGAAGATGTTGAGTTTGAACTTTGATTGTCCCCTAGCACCTCTAAAAAGGTTTCACTAGGAAATTGTTCTTCTTCTACATGAATTTGGTCTTAGTTGACCTGATATTCTACAACTAATATGTCACCATGGATTTAGTTCAACAAAATGTGATTATATTTGTCCCAATTGACATTTGTGGGAGATGGAATATACATATAATGGATAGGTTGGTTGGTGGTAATGGCATGTGAAATGGTAATAGAATGGGAAGAGGTAACACAATCCTCATATAAGATACTAGGAGAACATGTGTTGAAGTTGAAGTAGTCATCCTAAAAAACCATAGAGGGATCACAAATATATTTATATTGATCTATGAGGAATGTGTAACCAAAATTGTAATAGCCATGAGCATATTATGATTCTAAATCTGATTTTGACTCAAGGGACTCTGAATCCAATGTTGAGACTAATGTTAATTCTATTTTTGATGCTAAATTTGATGTTATTTTAATAATAGAACCTTAATTTAATTTTTATACTTTATTTGGTGTGGATAATACTACAATGATGTCATATTGAATGTTTGGTTTTGGACAAGTAACAACATGTGATGACATAGTGGGCTTTACATAGACTAATTTGTCAAAGTGAGACTCTTATCAAGTGGAAAAATGTCAAGAGATAAATTTTTAGAGATTGTCTTGTCAAGGGGAGTCTCTTTTAAAATAGGCATATGGTTGAGGTAATGATTTGCCCATAGATGGTTACAATCATTACGAAGTGGCTCAACAAAGATTAGCTTGTTAGAGTGAGACTCCTCGATAATAAGTATAGTATTAAGAGGTGATTCATCCTAGGTTGACTTGTCACAAAGGGTTGTTTCAACAAAAACATCATGGAATGGTTAATTTTCTTGGCCTTGGTTTACAAGTAGTTGTAAAATACTAGTTTTGAATATTTCTTAGTCTTTGAATGATTGGCTCTATTGGAGAGGTTCTGATTGGCTTGGTTTTGGTTGGATGATTGGTATGGGTTTTTTAAAGTGGGTAAACATTATAAATGTTTGAATAATGTTTTATGGTTAGATAATGATATGGCATCATGGGGTTTGATCTATTACACAAGATAAAGGATGAAGTCCTAGAATGGTAATAGTAGGGCATCATGGAGCTTGATTGATTGCACAAGCCAAAAGATGAGGTCATATTATGGAAATGGTAGGGAATTATAGAGCTTGGTTTCTCACACAATCTAAATGACAAAGTCCTAGAATGTTAATGGTATGGAATCATTGATCTTGATTGCTCACACAAGCCAAATGATGAGGTCCTATAATGGTAATGGTAGGGCATCATGGAGCTTGATTACTCGCATAAGCCAAAGGATGAGGTCCTAGAATGGTAATGGTAGGGCATTTTGGAGCTTGATTTCTCACACAAGCCAAAGGATGAGGTCCTACAATGGTAATGGTATTTCTTGGATGTTGTGGAGCTTGGTTGCTTACATAATCCAAATGAGGGTTAATGATATAAGTGAGGGATTAGGTGGTCATGAAAGGGTGAGTATCATATATCAAAAAATTGGAAGAAGGGACTACTGAACATGATTATTGGATTTGTTCCCCATATTGAGGATTTTAAATAAGATGTGGATCCATCTCACAAACCACTTGTTCACCATAGGGGTCTTGATCAAAGACAATTTGTGTCACCATTCTATAATAACTTGGATTGTACATAACTCCACCATAAATGTAGTTACACTTATCTATGTCAATAATGAAATATTCATAAAAAGGCTTGGAGTTATACAAACTAATAAAAATAATATCCAAAGGACAAATGGTTCAAACTTGGTCTAACTTGGTCAACGGGTGGAGTTTTATCTCCAAAATGGTTTGTGACAAAAAATTTTATAAAATATTCTAATGTCATATGTCTAATTCCAAATGTGTCACACACAAAATTTCAAGTGGCTGAATAAAAACCAACATGCCAAACTCTAGGTACAAAGTGTTTCAAACAAGTCTAATCTTCAAAAAAGTTTCTAGGTCTTTTGGCTAAATGTGGCATCAAAAGATAGGCTCAAATAGGCATGTGCTAGGACTTTTGGAGAAACATAATGTCACAAGCTATACTTAATTCAAAAGATTATTTAATTTAACAAATTTGGAATACTTTGGCATAGACTCATCATACAAAATCAAACATAAAATTGGTCAATAAACATAAAGAATAAGGCAAAAGACATATAAATAAATAGGTTTTTTCTCCCAAATAAAAGGCATAAATAATAATGAAAATTAGGCTTCTTTGAACAAATAAGCTAGACAAAATTTAATGGTGTAATGACACTAGATAAATATCCAAATGACATGCATGGCATTGGTTTCAAAAAATGGCATAAGGCACAAGTCAAACAAGTATATGAAATAAATTTGAGTAGAAGAATGACATTATCACTCTCTAAAGGTGTATACAATGGTATGTTTCAAGATTCCAAGGCACAAAACTTTAAATTAATTTGGAAGCATAATGTTACCCTTTCTATTCAAGTGAGTCACACACAAAGATTTTTTAAAAGACTAAGGTAAAAGTGTGTGATAAAATGGCTAGAATAATGACTCCTCAAACAAAGGAGTGATGTATTAAAAAAATAATTTTTATGTGGCACAAAAAAACAAATGGTTTAGACTCAAAGACCAAGAAATAAAGGAAAAATATAGATACAACTAAGTATATCATCCTAAGCCCTAAACTAACAACATTGTATTGTATTATTGAAATATATTTATATACGTGCTCTTGGGAGGATTTTAAGTGTTAATCCAAAAAATAAAAGTAAATGAAGTAGTAGGTATTTTACATCCCTTCTCCCAAGAGATTTTATAATGACATGGACCTTCGGGCTACTCACCCTACATCAACAATATGTCCACAGTAAGTGGGGTTTATTTAAAACTTAAATTTTTGACCATCTAGATCATCTTAAGTGTTGCTAACACTAGAGATTCCTCATGTCAATTGATTTCATACCAATTAACTTACTATGAAAGGGTCCATTGCATTGTATATTGATTCCATATATGTACTACTTATTAGAATCCCCTAGTTAACTATACCTGACTCGGGGTTTTGTTACAAAAGAAGAGGTTATCCATTCAACCCCCTAGATCTCATAGTATACATACCCTAATTTATATACCCCACCATGGAGTGGGGTTGAAACAATGCTATGAGATGAAACCTTGGGTCAAAGCTTCCCTAAAGAACTCATGAAGAAGCTATGAATTCCCCTTAACAAACTAGATTACAGGAAAGAAATGACTAAGTGGAAAGACTTTAGAGGATGTTTTAAGATCACCCAAACCATATGGGTTTTGGGGAGGGCCTAAATAAAATTATTTCCATACCTTGGACTAGGTAAAAATTACAAGTGAAAAGGCACTTTTGCTCACCCAAGTTCCCTATAGGTGATGTGAGCAGAGCATACACAAACTCTTCATTTTGCACAAACAAACAAACAAGAAATTATAACTTTCAATAATTTACAATCTAAGTGAATGATTATTTTATACACCAAATTAAATGTTTAATTAAGTTATTTGGCCCCTTGGATTAAATTTGAAAATCTTGAAATAATTCTCATAAAACAACTTAACACAATGCACCTAGGTTCCTTTTAAGCACTTAAAACAAAAATTTCAAGACATAGAAATTCATTTTAGGCACTAAAATTAAGTGTTTAAGCATTTAAACTTGAAAATTTATGTTCTAATCTCACCTTGGTCCTGAAAGATTTAGATAGTTTCCTTCTACTTTGAATCACATTAATGGATGAGTAAACAAGTTTTAGAAATATAACTCTCAGGTTTCTCTAAATTTTTCACACAAAGATCGATGTCGGTCACCTGTGACCAATGTCAGTTACTAAAGAACTAATGCTAGTTAGTAATAGTTGGTACCAGTTAATAAGGACTGAGATTGGTTACATGTGAACCTACTAGAAAAACTAAAAAAATATAAAAATGTTAATTAGCTCCAAAATAAGATAAAAAATCCTCAAATTTTGCAACAAGGTGATTAAACATAGAGTATACAAGTCAATGAAACCAAGAAAAAAAAATTAGGATTTTCCAAAAGAGTCAAAATGAAAGTTTTTAAACCATGTTTTACCCTACACTCTGAATAATGGTGGTTACCTAAAAACAATGTCAGTTAGGTAGAATCATTGATGGTTAAGTAAAACCAATGCTAGTTATGCCTGACCAATGTGAGTCTCTATGTAAATCTGAGTTAGCACAAAAAACAAAAATATGACAAAAAAAGCTAAGAATCCAAATTTGAATATATTCAAGAATTAATTTGAAAATTTAGGAGTGGGATATATGTCTCCTTGGTAATTGGGATGCATTTAGTTCCCATCAGGTGTGCCATTTTTTATCATAGGAATTTGACAATATAGAGGAAGTTAGATCAAGTGTTAGTTTCGAAAAACAAATAAAATCAACATAGTAACATGCTAACATCTCTTAGACTAGATATTAGGGGGATAAAAATGGAATAAATACAATTAAAAACCAAACTAAAATTCAAATAACAATAAAATTTATCTTCCTTGAGATCTCTAAATGATTTTTTCATGTCTTGATTAGTTTATGCTCAAAGAGTCTTTGGCAATGGAGTTTCCTTTACTCCTCTCCTTGGCACCATGGTTGGCTTATGGCTTATGTTTATTTGATTTGGATTGGCTCAATATTTTGGCATTATAACACTATTGATATGAATAATGATAAAAAAATCTACATTATAACTTTACTATTTCCAAGCTCTGAAATGAAGAGGCAAAGGCTTGTATTTATAGACTTAGGAACTAACCCCAACTCAAGGTGAGTTAAAGTGTATTTTAAACATGGAATGGGTTACAACTTGACATAAATGAGTTAATTAAACCTAATAGAGTTAAAATTTATCAATAATTAATGATTTTCAATGAATAGGCATGGGTGACATATTTTGAGATATTTTAAAGGCTTGATAACTCACAAAAGGTAATTATGAAAAGATAGGATATTTCATATTTTTGAATTTCATTTTTTAGAATTTTATTATTTACACAGGGATAATTCAACTAAGAATTTAATTAGGTTTATAATTTTAATTAATTATGATTAATATTTTAGTAATTTCAAGATTTGATTTAAGTATGCACTTGCCCCACTTAATAGGTCTATAGGCTTAATTGCATGTTATGATTTCATAAGGTGATTAGGGATGAATCTGTGAGAGGTTATGATTGCAATGATAGGATATCCCAATTAGGGATATCTCAACATTATTTTGATATTTTATGAATGATGCACAAGTAAATCTAGGATGTTCAGTGATTCTTAAGCTTATTTTTCAATGGTTGGTAGGAAGTGGTCTAAAGTTTAGTCGAAGACCATTGGTGGCCAATTTAGGTGTGTATAGCTTTCAAGCACCTTTACAGTCTTTTTTTTTCATAAATTAATGTTATTTAATAGAGTTTGATGTTTTTGGAGAGTCTTAGGTTTCCATTTCTTGCCATTTATGCCTCATTGATGACCTAAAAGTGTTATATTTTGTTAGGTATACATGTGGATATGCCTAGGGTACTTGTAGATAATTTTGAGTATGACTTCATAGTTCAATACAAGCCCTCAAAGAACCTCTACCATTTGATAAATTTAGCAATGTCAACTTACCTTATTATAAGCCCTATTTCTAATTTTCAAGCTCCATGTGACCTTACCAATCATCACTCATAGGTCTAAATCCTCTATTCAAGTCCAAGGCATATGAAAAGGGTCTAGATACTCCACCATGCTATCAAACATTATTACTAGGAGGGAATGAACTTATATAGGTATAATCCCTATTAAGAGAGCAAACCATCACCTACAAGAAACATCCTAGATCCACCTTCCTAAGTCCTTCAAATTCATAATATGTAAATGAGCCTTGAGCATAAGAAAGGGATATGAATAAGTAAATTCCTATCTTATAGAGATGGATTGGAACATAATATATTCATGATTATTTCAAGTGTAAATAAGAGGGTAATTTCTTAACTCAAAAACATCTTCCATAAACCCTTGGTCAATCAACATACATGATTTAGTACTCATAGTACTATTGATGATATGTACCCTCACCCATAAACATGAGATAATATATGAACATGAGGAAGGAACCTAATCCAAGGAAGGTAAGAGAAGTATGTTTTGTCACCAAAGGTAATGAAACCTATATAAATACACTATGGATTGAGTTAGGTACATACAGTCAGTCAGGGTTGCCTATAAAATGAAGGTGTCAAACTAAAGAGAGTGGTAATGCCAAGCATATATGAAATAAGAGTCTCATGGGGATGAAGACATATCCAAACTCATTAGGGTCTTATTTTATGGTGTCCTTGAATAAGGAAGCTATCTGGTCTAAGTTATAAACCTATAACTGGCAAAATATGGTATGATAATGCATACAAGTGTGTTAATAGAGTTAGATAAGATGACCTCAAGGTTATGGAAAAGATTTAAAATGTGATTTTTAGTCCCTAGTTCCATCCATATAAGAAATGAGATATATTTTTCAAGTCATCACACTAACTATTGTAATCACCTATATAATATAGTGATAGCCAAGGCAGGCTTAATATAGAAGAAGGTTAACAAGATGGTTTGAGTGGATAAAATCATATTCAAAAGATGGAAAATGGATTGAGGAAGGTGTTATGGCAACATGGAATCCATAGATGCATCCATAAATGGGTTGAGGTGTTAGGGTGTAGAGCTAAAAGCTTCACTGATGCAGACACGGAGAAGGCCATTGGAGGGGTTGCTGAAGGTTGCTGAGCGTCAGAGCAACCGGGGTCGGTCTGATCAGTCGACGTCAGCAGGATAGTGAAGAGAAGCAGCCGACGTCGGTCAGGGATCAACCGGCGTCGGTCACCTCCAGGCAGACAGGGACCGACGTCGGTCACCTGTGTGGTTCGACTGTGAGCTTATTATGGGCAGTTAGCTAATGAACCAAGTGTTTGCATGATTAGAGCTATTTTTAGACTGAGAGCTGCGGATCTAATTATTGTAATTAGATGTCTAATTATTTTTTGGATGAGATCTATATAATAGACTCATGGTTGTATTGGAAAAGTGTTCTAGTTTGAGTTGAGCAAAGTTTGCTCCTTCTGTGTGTGAAGTGAGTAAGGGTGTTCCTCTTATTTCCCTATTAGTTCCAAGCTTGGTACTGGTTGGAGAATCATAAGGACTTGGTGAGGCAAGGACAAGGTTTCTTCAGGTGTGTAGGATCTTGGTCACAGTTGCATGGCCTATATAGGAGATCTACATGGTAAGTAAGATCGTTGATCTGCAGGTGTATGTGTGTGCAAGGTCAAGGTTCACAAGTGAGCAGAACCGTGTTTGATTTGCAGGTGTACAGGATCATATAGACAGCAACACAATAGGGAGAAGTATCAGGCAGGATCTACTTAGAGTACAGGTGTGTACTCGGATAGAGCAAAGAGGAAGGCAAGGGAGTACCTTCCATAAGTATGGTCTGTTGAATTGCAGGTTGTTGAAGGTTCATGGGAGATCTACTTGAAGTACTTTAAGTACTTGTGGAGTGTGTGGAGCACTTGTGGTGTATGTGGAGCACAGGAGGTGAACACCAACTCTGTATTTTGAGTTGGGTGTTGGGACCTGAGAGGGAGAGCTTTGGGGAGAAGATTTACTGTTCACTTGAGGTGTGGGAAACCTCTGTAAGGTGGTGGAGAAGAAGTGGCATCTTCTTTATGGTATTCTTTTTTGTATAAAGTGTTAATACAATTTGTGTATTGTCTCTCATATCATGTGTTATTCTGAATTCTAGTTACTTGGTGAATCTGGTTAATTTCTGCATATTAAGTTGTTTGGTTTGGTAATCATATTGTGCTCTTTTGGTGGAGCAAGATCCTGACATGAGGTTCCAACACTCAATCTAACCCTATAAGTCCTAAAGGCACATTTAGGTATCAAGACCCTATATACACTTTAGGGGAAAATCCCAACCTCCAGGTAGACTAAATATAGTGTTGGGATATATAAATATGTTTCAAACCATTAGGGAAGTGTTTAAAGTATGGGAGTGTAATTAGATGTTTCATTCTAGTTTGATTCCTCTCCTAAGATCCACTACTCTAAGAAATCATGTTGAGCTACAGATTCTAACACTCATATCTATTACCACAAAGAGATGTAGAACCAAGGCTCTTAGGAAAACATATACACCCTTATGGACTCAAAATTCATAAAGGAGTGAGTGGGGTTGAAGGGCCCAACTCTATGAATGAATTCTAAAAGGTAACCTACAAAAACTACCTAATAGTAAGCTTGAGGCACACTATCTTATACTCATATGTCCATACACAATTTGGATGGGATCCAAAGATATTTAGGAGAGTTGGAAGGGTCAGTAGGCTATAATTTCATAATAATATGTTTTTGTTTAGAGGTCCATATTTTATGAACCATCATTAAGATGGTGTACCTCCAAACCCTTCCTAAACCTTGGCTTAGACCTGATGAATTAATTATGCCCCTAAATGCATCCAAATTAAGTGGACTATAAAAAAATCGTAATGGTTTCCCCAAGTCTCCTAATCACTCAAATGACCTATTGGTTGGCATGTATAGGGGATATATTATACAAATCATGCTTGAGAAAACTATTTAAGTTTATGATCAAGGAGTCAAAAAGGATCTAAATATACTATAAGTTTTTGAGGAAGGAGAGAGCCCCAATTATCTCAAATAACTTCACATTAGTCACCTATAGGGGCCTCCATGATTGATTACTAATTGAAGATAGGCCCAGGTTTTTAATTGAAAGACTATATGTATTTGAATAGAGTTATATGGCTTGACCAAGCTAATACAAATGCTCTAATGGCCTTAAGGGGTGATTTACATATCAGAGAAAGTGGATAAAGGCATCACAACTCTATCTTGGGGTCAAAAATTAGAATCCCTACACTCAAACCTATTTATCTAGCACCTTACATAAGATAGTATTGTTTGGAAATAATATTAGAGGCTAAAAAGAGATCAAATGACATCTCAAAACTTCATGTAAATTTTCATCAAGTTATTTGATATTTGATTCACTTTGGTTTGTAGGAGATAAGCCACAACTGGTCATTTTGGCTTGGAATTATCTTAGAATTCATCATAATGCTCATTTCCCACCTAAGAGGCAAGTTAGAAAGCTCAAAAACATATAGAGTAGTTGCATGGGGAGGTGATCTATTTAGGAGAGATAAGAGGCATTGTCCATAAGATATTAGTGGCATTAGATCATAGGTTAAGGCCCTGACCTCTATTAATAATTGCTAAGAGTCTAAAACTATCTTAAATCTCCATAAAACCCTAATAAGGACTTGATTGGGAATATTTTATAAAAAATGCATCCAAATGCATTGGAATCACCTAGTAAACACTTATGTCATATAGTCCACTCAGAGGACGTCTCAGATATGGTACTGGTCTATATAAATAGTGTATGGATACCTCCAAAAATTACAAGTTTACAAGGTTTTGAGTATGATATAAAGTGAAATACTTGGTGAAAGGTTTCCAATTAATGGAGGGGGTGGTTTGAGATTTTTTTCACATTTTTCAATCATAAAATGTCTAAAAATATGCCTAGAAATGCTTCTACAAAGTCTTATCAAATAACTAGTCTATAGAAGCTAATAGAGGTGACCTAGTCACCTAAGTGGAGAAGGTTACAAGTATGAACTATTTATAAGGTATAAATATTGATATGTTAGGTTGGTCCAGTTGTAAATAAATCTCACTCAAACAACTTTAGTGTCTATTTCAGCTCTCATAACTCTCCAAATAATGAATGAGCAAGAGACTAGGCTACTTGTCCATAAGCCTACTTAGCCAACAAAATGGAGAAGCTCATGGCCTAAAAGGCCATTATGAAGTTAACGATTCATCATAATAATTATATAACTACCCCTTTAGGTGGTTAATCTATATTTACATAGTCATTATGAAGTATTTTGTTAGTTTCTTGAACATGGCTAACATGCAAGAAAAGGTAACTACTTAATCATTCATGGAGGAGGCCTAATTGGACTTATTTCAATGATTTTTAACTGATGATGAGAGAGGTAATTTACCAAGTATGGTGTGCATATGGTCTTTATTGGTTAAATATTTCTAAAAATAGGATCTAATGCCCCAAAGTGCTCATTCAAGACACTAGTCAACCTAAAGAAACACATAGATTGTGGATGGACTATGTAACTATTATGTGAGTGGATTCTGACCATTATGACCTATTCATACCACTTATATTCCAAGACTATCTTCTCTCCCTTTCTTATATATATATATATATATATATTTAAGGCCTTTGTTTTCATTTCTTGTCTAGGTGTAGCAAAACTTTGCCAAATTATATCTTGAACCTTGAGAAACAATAAGAAAGAATTTGGTGTAGACTTATTTGTTAGAATTAGTGTTTTCTAGGGTTTGTTGATTTTAATAAATTTTTATGTTCATTCTCTTTTACAAGTCATATTCACCTATTTTTTATGTTGTCATCTTATGCAGGTCATGTGATGCGTTAGAAAGTGGTAGTTGTACTGAAGGGTGAGTTGGTTGATAGTGTCTAAAGTAGGCCTTTCTTCCATTGAATTCAAGTTTTAGACCTTCCACACAACCTCAAAATTAAGCATTTGTGTTTAGAATTTTTTAAATAGTCATGTTTAGTCATTAGTATTTCATATTATTCATAAAGTGTGTTTGAAGATCAGCCAAGAGAGGATAAGTGAATATTGGTGCATCACCATCCCTAGAATAGGTTTTATTTTCATGTTTTCAATCTATATCTTTTCAACCCAAAATTATTAAGTCTTAGGAAGAGAGATTAAGCTGATGTACCAGGAGATCTAACCCCATAAACTAGAGGTTTGGTCTTCTTATAAGTCATCCACAAATTTAGACCAATCCCATGTTACCCCAAGCTTTAAGAGAATTAAACTATCTCCTTCAAAGGGTGAATCTTGGAGTGCTAACAATACTTTATAGTGTTTTTTTAATTGGATGTTATTAATTAGTTTATACAAGTTGGTTAACATTTTAACTTTGGATCAATGTATTCTTCGAGATCACTTATGAATATGATGAAATAAGCATGTGTTGACATAAAATTGTTGTTCATTTATCTATGGAGTGTATGTTATGTGTTATCATTTATGTCATATTTGTATTTTGATAATTGTGTAATGAAAAATTTAGTTGAGTTAGATATAGACTGGGGAATTAATTTATTATTAAGTATGTGTTCAAGCACCCTTGTTTAGGAAGTTATTCAAACACACCCTCATGCAATAGAACTAGTAGGAACCAATCTCATGTTGCATTCTTTAGGTGAGCATACAAGAACTAATTATTGTGTGAAATGAGAACATGTTACTACATTTGAATCTTATTCACTTAGGCACATTCCTAGGGAAATTTATGCCTATTTAAAGGAAAAGAATCCCAACATTTTGGTTCTATTTTTAGGACCCATAGTATTTGCTTTCATGATGGTGGAAAATGTTTGAACAACTATCTTTAGAGAATATTAAATAATGGGTTAATAGAGTAGAAGATAACTTTGTATTAACATTTATTAGACTAGGGATATCTACATGTGCATGGGTAGAATAGAATTTATATGACTCAATTTATGAGATGTTATTTATATAAGTTATTGTTCACATTCATGATTTAATTTCATCAAATGAACAAGACTAGTTGAGAAACTATGGATGGAAGATAGATAGGTCACTAGAGCATTAGTCAACTTTAGCATGGTTGGAAGCACCTTGGATAAATGTAGTTGATGTTTAGTAGCACAAAAATTTGAATAATTGCATCTTGGAATATGCAGTATAAACATATCCTTATCTAGAAGAAGCATAGCTTCATTTCTTCTAAGAACTATATGGTAGATATCTCAAACATTTTTTCCTAGAGATTAAGAAGCTCTTAGTAGATTCTAGACTTGAAATATTATACATGGATGGTTAAACTCTCTCTTGCATGGGTAGTGAAATTGGTGGGGAAATGGAGGGGCACATTTTGATGTAAAATTATTGTTCAACATAGTATCTAGTTAGAAAGAATTGTGAAATTATAAATATGATGAATCTTGATGAATGGATATGAGTGGAAGTAATCTAGGGAGGGTAAAAAAGGACTTAGGAAGTGATGTAAGGGTTTGTGGGGAAGCGTAAGAACATAATGATGAATCCCCAACCACAAGACTTCACATTATTCCATCATAAGTATGCGTGGGAGAAGAAAGTTAGGAAATGGTGACTGAATAACCCAATTTGGATAGGCCCAGTTCCCCACCCATAATGTGTATTCATATTCTTGTTATAGATACTTTTGTATACCAAGATTTTGATATTAGTTTATTGGCCATTTATTCTATGTCACAAGATAATTGTATGGCCTAGTTTGGAATGCCTAGTAGACCAATCATAACTAGTGGTTAGAGTAATAACCCCTCTATAGTTAATTATCCCACCTCAACACCTAGCATATTGGGTGATTTTATTGATTCAAGAGGTGGTACTAGTGGTGGTTCAGCTAGAGGAACTAAATGAGGCATAGGAGGTAGTGGTGTGCCTCCCACACAAGGTCTAATATGGATAAGAAGCTCATCATAATAAACCCCATTATAAGCTCCTCAGCTACCCACTGTGTATTATATGATGACACTCCATTTCCCTAATTATCACAATGTGGGTAATACCACATAACATGTTCATAAGTGTGAACTTATTTGGTGAGTGCATGACATTACCTTTTTTGAATGTATGGAAACATGGTGTTTTCTACTACTCTTCTAGACTGTGTACACAAAAAATACTATAAGTTTGATCCATAGTAAGTAATGATGAATTATATCCAACTAAAGGAAACATTTCTCTAAGAGTTTGATATCTGAAAGGTTGAACAAATAAATCATAGCTTCCTTGAATGACATCAAGTAAGAACTAACTAAGAATATGTGTGATTATTATGTGCATGTCAAGATTCCCCTCTCTAATCTTTATTTTGAGACAAACACCACTCAACATGGATAATGGTTTGTAGGAGGCTTCTTATTTCCCTTCTAATGCACCTTATCATATAAGACTTTCACCAAACTATGTGAGGCCTTATAAGTTACCCTCCACATTGAATCCATTAGAAACATCAAGATAAAGATTAGTCCTTTCATGGATGATCATATTGTTTTTATGGTGTCTCATATGGAGAATATCATTACACATAATTCTCATGACACTCGTTGTGGTTTATTTTGTGTGGACTATGAATTTAAAGGCCACAATTTAAATAACTACCCTTGAAAGAGTTCAAGCTATGATGAAGCAATCCTATGAGATTTTTCAAGAAGAGAACAATGTAAGGGACCCTTTGCTCAATACTCCACACAATAAAATGTATCTACATATTATAATATATGAAATGCATACACTCATAATACTAATGATTTTCATCTTATTATTTAAATCCATGAAGCACACATGTGTGGTGCACATCAGACACATGTTGCCAATAACTTGGATAATAAAGGAGTATATCTTGGTCATGGTCTTGGTTTAGGACATGGAACTAGACATTTTCCACCAAGAACCTATTATAAATGTTGTTCGCTCAAGCACTACCAACATGATTTACTAATGTATCCTAAATGTGATTTTTGTAAAAATGAACACCATATGGATGAGTTCCCTAACTTGTATATTTCCATTAGAAGGAGATAAATAGAAAGGGTGCCATAATGATAGTTATTGAAAAGACACAATGGAGACCACAACCTACTACTTTGAGTGGTCCCAAAGTCAACATTAGTACATGGAGTGGTGGTCATTCCTAGTCTATGTATAACCCACACACTAAAAAGGTTCAATGATAAGAGCCTCATGCTAATCATTATCTAGATGCTCAATAATAAAAGGAAGCCATTAATTTGGTGATAAAACTAGGAGAGATCCAATTCCTCAAATATCTTGATGATTCTACATAAGCTTACATTCATAAAGATAAGGATATTCATGACTCAACATGTGATGAGTTCTACGAGTTGTGCAAGTGACTCCTTGATGAGTATATTTTACCCCTATTATGAAATTGGATAAAGCATAATATGCCTAGGACTACCCAATATCATTGATTAAACCATGCATGATAACAAGAGACCCATATCCAAACTATTCTAGAGTGGGATAAAGAGATATTAGTTAAAAAATTTATTTATGGATGGGTTATTTAGTATATCCTAGTTGGTACTAACACCAAAATAAATGTCCTTACTAAGGATATGTGGAGGAAGATGGAAAGCCCTAACTTATAACCTTCTCCTAATGTAATTTTTATGACCAATAAGACTTATGCTCTACCTATTGGAGTACTTAAACATGCCATCGTGGATATCCTATATGTCACTTTCAAATCTAATTTTGAAGTCATTTAGTTAGCTGAAGTTGATGACTTTATAGTTCTATTGGGTCACCCATGATGTACAAAAAATAATGTTGACTTAATCTTCAAAATTCTCTATATCAGATTTGATAATGATGAATAGTGCATCATAATCCCTTTAGACCATGATCAAGGACTTCCATATGTTGAGATAGTAAACATTGACAAAGATATTAAACACATTTATAATGTCACAGCTCAGGATATCAAACACCTGGATCCTATTCCAAATGGCATATTATGTTAGGTAAATGCATAATATATATCTAAAACTATAATTAACACCTATGAATATTAGTCTCATAGTGATTATGAACTTATTGGAAGGATCTATGGCACTATAGGTAGTAGAGAATATGCTCTATGGAAGTACCATAAATGCCATAAATTATTTTTGTTTGTCATGGATAAATTATGGTTATGCCACCCATAAGGTTAGATGAATATTTAATATTTAATTCTTATATGGAAGTCTATAAGTTTTTGTAGTGGTTAGAAGCCTTATATGACTCTTACATTGATCGAGCACATTTAATTATCCATATATTTGAGGGCATAACTATTTGGTGGTGGATAACTCATCGCTAAAACTTACTTGGGAATGAGTTCATTCCACTCACACCATCTCTTTGACCACAATGACCAAGTTCATGTCACCATAGGTTATAGTTTCATAAATACTCCTAAAACTCATCTTGAAGCCTAAAAGACTATGTGGAAGGCAAATGAAACATTTATTCCTATGTACCTCTATGTTCATGCATTTTATGGCACTCTACACACTTGGGATAGAAAGTGATATGTACATAAAAATGGTATTTCATGACATATTATTGTCATTTATTTAAGATTAATATGATTGTTGCACTATCTTATTAATCTCTATGGATGGATTTATGCCTCACATTATAAGTCATACATCAGGCTATTATCGATGATCATATCCTAATTGAAGATCATATCAAATGCATACATAGTGAATGGGAAGAGATATTGACTATTTTCTAAGAACTTGATATGGAATCCTCATCTCTACCACCTTACCCTGAACTAGACCATGCATTGAGATAATAGATACAGAAAGTTAAACAAATTTCATGTACCAGGTTGAATAAGGTGTCAGTTCTAATTTTCTTGACCCATTTATTAATAATTTGACCTTACATACTAACTATGGCATAATAAATTCCCATGAAAGCATCCAAGATGAAAACCACCTATACTTGGAGCCACTTTATACTATTCAACATAATATTGGAATAGAGAAAGTGCCCAAGATGGTTATTATGGTAAACTATTGGTATGATATAAAGATATCTAAGATGTTTGAACTAATGAAAGAGTATCAAGACATCTTCCCAAGAAACTATATTTAAATGTAAGGAGTGAATTATTCCTTAGGAAAGATGCTCATAAAGTTGGTATTGGGTGCTCAAACTATTAGGAATAGGCCCTATCGTATGAATCCCAAATTATGTGCCCTAGTCAAAGAGGAAATTGATAACATGCTACATTAAGGAATAATTTCTCCTATATATGAGTTTGAATGGGTGAGCCCCATGGTTATCAGTATCAATAAGGATAAACATATTTATGTATGTGTGGATTCTCAAGTACTCAACACTGCTTGCATAACCAACACCTTTTTTATTCCCTTCACTAACGAGATTCTAGAGGGAGTTGGTAGATGTGAAATCTATATTTTTACTAATGGGTTCTATGGATATCATCAATTCCAGATCATAGAAGAAGATAAACTGAAGACCACATTTATGATTGAATGGGGATCATTTGCTTACAATGTGATGACATTTGGGTTAAAGAATGCTCTCATTATATTTTCATGGATCATGATTGAGGCCTTTAAGGATGTTATTCATTAATTCCTTCAAGACTACTTGGATGACTAAATTATTTATGGCTTAGTGTGGGACCACTATTGAAATTTTTGATTAATATTTGAGAATTACCATAACCTTTAGATTTCCCTAAATCTGAATAAATGCATGTTTTCTACCCCCTTTAGGATTTTACTTGGTCATATCATTTACCATGATGTACTCTTGGTAGATCTAGTCAAAATCAATGTTATTCTTCATCTTCTAGTGCTGACCACCCAGTGAGAGATACGTAACTTCCTAAAACACATGGGGTGTTTTAGGAAGTTGATTCGAGGATATGTTATGAATAATGTGTTAATAGAATAATTACTAAAATAGAATGGCCATTTTGTCTAGACAAATTCTCACTAATAGGCATTCATTTCACTGAAGGATAAGCTCATTACTACCCCTCTTATCTAGTTCCTAGACTGGATGAAGCCCTTTAATATACATGTCAATGTTTTAGGCATGATAGTAAGTGTTATTTGTGTTCAACCTAGTGATGGAAACCTTAACCACCCTATCTATTTTTCTATTAGAAAACTCACTTCAGCTAAATGAAACTACATGACTATAGAGTACAAAGACTTATCCATGGTTTACACCCTAAAAAGGTTTCATTAGTACTTTTTAGGCACTCCATTCATTTTATTTATGGACCATGAAACATTGAAGTACTTAGTAAATAAACTAATATTTCATGGGTGCATTTGTCATTAGATTTTTCTTTTCTAGGATTTGTAATTTTTAAAGATGGTAAAACTTGATAAGGCCAACTATGGCCCTAATCATTTATCACACATCGAATCCAGTGAATCAATGCACACCATTAAAGATAAATTACTTGACATGAAGTTTCTCCAAGTCATATGCATGTGTGAAGAGTTGGAAGATATCATATTATTTCTAAATATAGGTTCAACACCATCCCACCTCAACACTCAATAAAAGAATCTCATGGTTATTCATTCAACTACCTTCTAGCTCATAAAGGTGACATTTAAAATCTTGGGTAGGATGAATTGGTATGCCATTGCATCATGCAACATGAATGCATCAAGTTTATTTGAGAAGTTCAAGAAGGTGTTACTTAAGCACACAATGTTAGTGATGTTATAGCATAGAAGGTCTATTTGGCTGACTTATAGTGGCCTACCTTATTTAAAGATGCTAAAGTTTATGCATGCTAGTGTGACATCTACTGGTGTAGGAGTAAGATGAATAGAAGGGATGTTATGCCCCTTCATCATATATTGGCACATGAACCCCTTCAAAAGTGGTCTATTGATTTTTTTAGTCCCATCAACCCAGTAGGGAGGTATATCAATTTGCATTATGTTATCACTACTACTAATTACCTCACTCATTAGGTTAAATCCATTCCAACTAAGGATTGTACCACCACCACTATTACAAGGTTTATCTAGGAGAATATCATTAGATTATTTAGATGTTCATTAATTCTTACTACTGACCAAGGAACCCATTTCCTTAATGAGACTATCCATATCCTCTTGGCTTAATTTATGATCACATACCATAAGATTACACCTTACCATCCTCAAGATAATGGTACTGCTAAGGTATTCAATAAGATCTTGGGTAATACATTGACTAAGATATGTAATATTAGATGAAATAACTAGGATGATCATGTTTATATAGTGTTATGGGTGTTTATACCACTTACAAATGATTGAACAAGATCACACTTTTTAAACTTGTGTTTGGTACCAAATTCATTCTCTTGATTGAATTCCTTGTCCTTTCTCTTTGAATTACATGTGTGGGTTGACTAGATGATGAAAAGTCCTCAAAAGTACACCTAGATGCTCTACTTTATCTAGATAAGATCTGATTTCTTATGTATTTGAGTCAAGGGGTGGAGAATTTTAAATAAAAGGTCTGACATGATCATCATTTGAAGAAGAAGACTTTTTCTCCAAGCATGTAGGTTTTGTTATATGACTCCAAGTTAATGTGCCACTCAAGAAAGCTTCATGTCTACTAGGATGGCCTATTCATTATTCATATTATTTGTCCCACCAATGCATGAAAATTAAAGTGATTATATGGATATTTCTTTCCTAGCCATTTCAATGATAGTTAGCTACAACTCTACTATTCTAAGTAGTCTTCCCTTTTTAAGTAATAAGGCATATGTCATTAGTTTAGTATAGGATTTTGGTTATTATCAATAAAGTGTGGCATTGATTACATGCACTTGAATAGTTTAGGGTCAATACTTTATTCTTATATTTGTATTTATTTATAATGTAATAGAGGACCTATTATAGCTCAAATTTACACCCTTGAGAGGGTGTCTTAAATCCCTATCAATTGAGATATGTAATGGGATTTATCCTAGGTTGTGAGTGACCTCTAAGTGGACTAAACCTCTAGATTTTAGGATAGCTCCCAAGTACAACACATACACTAAAAACTATACTAATTGTTCAACTTGGAAAAGGGAAAGATGAAAGCTAAATCTAAAAATAAACTTGGAGGTGATGCACCGAACATAAGGTCCTCAACTTGCTAAGAGTGCACTATGAAATACTAAGTTACAATATGATTATACCATTTTAAAACAATCCCTATCACACTAGTAATTTAATATGAAGGATATGTAGGTTGAAATAGCTTAGGATGATCAACAAAGAGGTACTAACAATAAACACTAATGACTTATCCATTATCTAACTAAGCAAACCATTTATAACACTTATTTTGGCATGTGAAAGAAGACAAGCTTACATACAGTTATGAATAAGAAGGACAAATTCAAGAAAGCACACTTACGATCACTAAACATAACCCATTTAATATCATTGTATGAAATATAAATATATAATATCTATATTGAATTGATTTTAATAGGAAAATAAAAGACTTAATTTTGGTAGGGATTTTTCATAACCAATGTGAGGATATTTACAAAGCCAAACAAGGCTACATATATAGAAAAATGTGAGGAGGAGAGAGAGAGAGAATAAGTGTATAATATCATAAACAAGTTTCATCCACCATGAAGGTAGTTTCAATGAAATAATTTGAGAAATAAAACAGTCCTAAAGGTTCTCATTAACATGTGTGCACTTGCTTAATGATGTCCTTCTTCAAATTGGCATAGGAAATTACTTGGGTAATCTTGTATTCTTGAATCCAATTCCTTCCTTTTGAAGCTATAAATTTACAACCATAATTATATATATTAATTATTTAACTAACAGGTGGCATGGTTGAAGATCTATTACAACATTCTTTTGTAATTTTTGTAACTTCCTCTTTTATCTTTAAAAACACACAATCTTCACTAGCTCTCTTTGCCTCAAATGCCCCAAATCTTGGTTTTATCTTCATAAAAACAATACATCTCTATTAATCACCTATAAATACCTAAAAAACTTATATCAACCACTTTTAGTGCCTCAAAAACTTTATACAACTCTATTTCACACCCAAGGCTCTTACTTGCCTATACTTCCTTCTAGCTCTTAAAATAGACAAAAATACTTTTATAGATCATTGTAAATATTATCCTAGAAAAATAAGCTTATATTTGAGTACCCACTATGATCTTCCTAGTCTATGTAAAGTTTTATGACTAGACAATAAGTTCAAGTATACTTATCCACCTGTTTCTCTTCTTAATTAGGTCTCTAGGCCTAGAAACTGATATTTGCTTCCACACATTCCTCAAAAATTTGAAACTATAATAAAATTATTGATTCACATTTATGACCTCCTAATCATTTTCTATTCCAAATTTGAGTATCTAAGACCTTGTATAGATGGGTGAACCAATAAATGGCCAAAACCCTAGCTAAATGTTTATTTAGGCCCAAGAGGCAACTAGAGTGATTTGTCAAGAAATTAACAAGTTAAAATTTTTGATTATGGTTTTTCCAAGCCTATAAAATCATAGGAAAACACAATAAATTGGAGTAAATCTCTCCAAGAGCACTCCATAGGTCTGTAACTAAGATTTTTGGACAACAAAATAGTGTGATCTCTCTTTTAGGCCCAAATTGCTAACTTGAATATTTCATATATCACCTTAAGATAACTTTAAAGGTTTATATAGTTTATAAGACCTATATCCAAGATTTATATGCCTCTTTACCTGGTTTAGAGGCTTACCACCACCTTACATAGTCACAAACATGCATATAATTGGGCTTTTAAAGCTTATTTCATATATTATACCTTTCACACATGCTACCAAGTGTGTTTTTTAGGTACCCATGGGATATATGAGGATCATTATAAACATTTACAAGCCAAAATATTCCACCTAAATGAATTTAGCTCATCTTATCTCTCATCAGGTGTTTTGGGGAGGCTTACCAAGGGTTTTAGGTATTTACCATCTTAACAATGGGTCATAAAGCACATGGACCTAATCTAAGAAAAAATTAAAAAATATTTAAGTAGGGATACCTAAATAAAATTACCTAGGAGCTTTATCTCCCATGAAAATTATTCATACACTTTTGAGCAAAAGAAAATGCTCCTCGAGCTCGTTCACAAGGTAAAAACATGATTTAGAGAGACCTCTGGTCTTAAAGATTATTCATACATGTATGAAGTTTAAGGAAAGAAATAATACCAAATTTTTGGATTATGATACCTCTTTAATCACCTCCAAAATATTTTTTCACCATGCCCTACTTCCAAGAATTTCTAAGCTTCACAAAGTTGACTGGTCTAGCTAGTTGACTATGTGAGAACTAAGAGCATGGTTTTGGAAATAAAAGTTGCTCAAACTATAATATTTTGATTTTAACCATCTTCATGACCCTTGAAACATTATTATACATGTTATAATATTTCATTTTAATTTTTGGGTCTCATGTGTTCAAGGCTTGGCCTCACTAACTATAGCAGACCTACTAAGGGTTTTAGGCCTACAGGTGTATTTTGGCCCTTAACCCTATTTTTTTTCTTTATTAAGATTATTTGGAGGTCTCAAAAGCAATTTAATTATAAAAAAATTATTATAATCACTCTTCCATGATTTTATTGACCTATCCAACACACTTGAGACTATATGCAATAAAAAATGCATCATATCCATAAATAAATCCTAGATCAGATGGGATAAAACACACCTACACTTCCAATGGGGGAGCATACAATTTTTAAGCTAGAGCATGACTAATGTGAGGATCTACTATAATTTATTATGGGATCGCTTTCCATAGCACACCATGTGAGATAGGGTTCCAAAGCCTATAGTCTAACACAATCACACAACAACCCTAAAAGAGTCCTATGATTTAATATTTCACTAATATAATACCAATAAAACTAAATCTAATATATTTTGTACCAAATCTTGTGACACAAAGTTTGGGTTAGAAATAAAACAAATAAATAACTAAACTAAACATGTATAAAAGACATATACTCACATTAATGTATAAAGAATCTTAATATATGGAAGAGAAGAATACAAATGCTTTATCTATCTACGCTTACAAAGGAGAAATATAGTTAGGAATAAATACCTTTAAAGATGAACCCATTGAGCCTCAATCTCCCCTTGGCCAAGGTGCTTTCCCAGAGATTATCATGGTGTGTAAGGATAACTAAGATAAATCAGATCTAGGCAACACAATCTATCCAAGCATCTAAAAGACTTATCCACAAGATGAGATCAGAGCTCTAAATAAAGTATTGAATCCTAAAGCTTTATTCCCCAAGTAGAATGGTCTCTAAGTAGATGTTCATTCATACCTCCTTGCTTAATTATTCTATCTTATGAAATGTTGGTAAATGACCTTGTATATATATTAGTATCTTGACCTAAAGACATTTAAGAACATTGGTTGTGTTAAGTCAACTTAGTCAACCTAGCACATTTTTTAGGATAACTCTCTAGGTCTATACTAGGTCATCCAAGAGGCTAACAAACAAAAAAAGAGAAAAAGTCCCTAGACTATGCTAGGTTGACCTAGTTGACCTAGCACATTAGATAGGTCCAAAGGGTGCTAAGGCAATAAATGAAGGGTAAAATATAGAAAATGATAGGAATATGTATAACTAAGAAGAATAATATTAGGTTCAATGGTTTTAGGAGGCTAGAGAGTGGATGACAAGTGGAAAAAGGAACAACAATCTTATGAAGCACTGATGTTATGCTCACCCCTTTCCCAGTGCACCCCTTAAGTCATGTACTCAGAGAGATTGAGACTCAATAGGTTCCTACAAGATACAAAGTATCAGCAATCAATAAAATTTAAATATATTATGTGTGTACATATGCCCTAGCTGAAGCTCATCATGTGTCATGTAAGTGCAACATGAGATGATGCTTTAGAATATAAAATGATAACACATGATGCTAATGCTAAGTATGGTGTAGTAAGTAGAAATAATGTAAATGAAATAACTATCTTAAAAAACACATACCTTTAAATTACCTTAGTGTCATAGATAAAGAAGTAAAATGTAAGAAAAGAAGGTGTCTAATGTCGAGTAGACTAGGTGAACCTATAGAAGTTAGTGCTAAAAATAGACAAAAATCAAAAAATTTGGAATATATACATTATAGTGGAAAATAATGTCTACATCATCATGATTATAACACATTTACGATTTGAAAAATAGATAATTAGAAACAAAGATAGAGGCAAAATAAGAAATTTTCCTAAAAATAAATGAAAGAATTGAGTTACTAAAAAGTGGTTTTAAATAGGGAAAAAAAGAATTCATCTGGCATTTTAAATTGTGAAAGAAGAGAAAGGAGAGCTCTAAGACCAAACAAGGTTAGGATGGAAAGGGAATGGAATTCTAGATAAGGACACCCAAAGGTAGTCAAAAGTGCACTACAGGTATGTAACTATGGATCTCAAACTAGTTTTTGAAATTTATATTAAATTAAGTGAATTTTTGATAAAATTTGATTTTAAACATTTATAAATGCCAAAATTGAACAAACTTAGATTCTAACGGTAATAAATAGGAAGACAAAAAATGGGTTGGAAGGGTTTAGAAAGAAAGTAAGTAAAATGCACATTTTGGTAAAAATGTATTGGGTCGGCACACATAATGCACTAAGTCGATTAGGTCAACCTAGTAGGTTAAAATAGGGTAGAATCGATATGGTTGACCTAGTAGGTATGGGTCAACCTAGTGTAATCTATACGCTAAAAATCTAGAATGGAGAGATAAACTAGTTTGTAAGTGCTAGAATGAAAACTCAGTACTAGGGAGAGGAAAACAAGAGGGTTGACTTGGAATCTGAAGTCAACTACGACAAAAATATGGAAATTTTGGTCAAACTAGGTTGAACAAGGAATCAAAATAAGCACAAAGAAGCATGAAAAAAGTCAAAAGAGGTTTAGAATGTCCCAAAATGACCAAAGGAGGGAAAGAGGGACCACACAAGCTAGAAATAGGATAAAATGAATATTGTAAAAGAAATTAGGCTTGTATTTAATTAAAATTTGTAAAAATGATGTGTAAAGAATGTGTTGCGATTATACATGACATGGAGGAACTAATACATACTTTGTTATTTCTTGGTTATAGAGATGATCAAGATTTTGGAGGTTGGTGGATGTGTCTTAATTGTCACATTTGTTAGATAGATTGATACATAGAGATTAGGCTAGACTAGTAGCCATAGGTCTAGGAGGTATATTTTAGATGTGTAGGATCCCCCTCAACACTAACCTATTAATCATGTTCCTAGGATACTAGGAATGATTGACTAACACCTTCAGATGGGAGGTGGATGGGGATGTGATAGAGGTGGGTATCATACTAGACGATGTCCATGTCATCCTCAAACTACTCATAGCAAGATCATTAGTGACAACAGGGATACAAAATAGCTTAGAGGAGAGGAGAGCCTTAGCTATGTGGGCTACAAGCTTAGAGATGATATTGAGAGGATGGAGAGTGAATATGGATGACATGTGTATATCACAGATTCCAAACCTCTATAAGGTGGTGGTGATAGGCCTTGTGACATAGTGGGTGCTCTATCATAAGTCAAATAGTAAGGTACTACTATTCATGATAGCCTTGAGTAGGATGATGCTAGAGGAGGGAGTATTATATGATATAGGTTATATCATCTAGGTCCATCTCATTCATGATATATTCAAGATGTTGGTTAAAGGGTAGAAGACTATGGTATTGATCATACTACTGATAGTATGGATATATGATCAATTCCCCATGTATCGACCAACTAGGTTTCCCCATGTGGTTGATGATGGGTTACCTCAAGTGCATAGATGGAGAGAGGACTAGGTAGCATAGGTCCTACCCAACATACCAACACTATAGTTGATGAGTTGTGTAGACATCATGTGGTAGTTGTATGGACACATAACAAATATGTGGGTGAGTTGGAACATAGTTATAACAGCACTAAAGAGGAAAGAGGTGATTGGACACTATACATAGTGGAGAGAGACACATCCAGTGGCATGATTACTAAGACAGATGGGCCTACCTCATCAACCAACACTGATACTAATTCCTAACCAATAGAATCAACATGTGAGGAAGCCATGAGGGAAGAGGTGACTTGGACCATTGATAGTGAGGCTAACACTAAGGCCATGTTGGGAATGACCATGGACTAGTTAGGAATAATGAGTGGTAGAGGAGGAGGTAGATATACTAGATGTACCACTACTAGCCCCATAATAAGATGAGTAGTAGCCACCAAGGACATGATGGGAATAGAGATAAGAGAGAGTATATACTATAGACATCTTGGATGATCCCATAGATGAGCTATTGGAGATGATAGAGAGACCACTCAGATGGAGGATAAGATATACACAAGCCATGATAGCCAAGTTCAAGCTAAAGAGACAACCTATCAAGGAGGTACTAAAAGGTCACATAGATGAGGAGGCTATGTTAGGTGATTGTAAAAATGATGATGTCATAGGAGTCTATACATAGATATGTATAAAGATGGTTAAATTATTTATTAAGTTTTTATTCATAGTAGAAAGATATAGATAGATATTATGAGATATGATAGTGATGTAATATCCATCTGGTGTGATTTTTTAGGCATACTTAAAGATGAGGAGGAGAGATGGGGATCCCTAGTGAGGGGATTACTCCATGACATCCTAGATGAGACTCTACATCCATATGACCCCATGACATTGGAGGATTTGAGTGTACCATCTACCCCAGCTTAGGTGAGTTGGTTTAGATTATTTGATGAGGTAGAAAGGTAGATATAGGTGTAGAGAGAGAGGGTGTAGATACTATTAGAGATGGGTGTAGGTAAGAGACAAGACTAGTAAACCTTGGTAGACAAGAGATCTATGTATTTGGAGATAGTAACATAGATGACATAGGCATATATAATGATGCAGAGTCAACTAACACAAGCTCATATAGTGACCTAGGTTGAGTTAGTGTAGGCATAAGTACAGATAGCATGCTTACAGAGACAAGTAAATGGATTGAGATCTCAAACTACCTAATTACAAAATACTATTTAAAGGAGTCAGACTGAGGACTTAGAAGATAATGTGGCTAGACCACGAGATAGATAGGGTGGATCCTAACCCTAGAGCTGAGGCATTGTATATGGTTGTATATGTTGTATCAAACTCATGGTATATATATTATTTATCATTTTGGCTTACTATTGTTGGCTATGTATGTTGTGTTTATGGTGATTATGTTTATGAATGATTTTATATATATTTATTTCTAGCACATGTATTTAGATTTTTTGTATATACTATAGGAAATATATGTGGTGTGGTTTATTTTCTAGCATTATGGATTACGCATGCATGGTTAAAAAGAAATAGGTGAAAAAGGTCTTGGAAAAATATAATCAATCAAAGAAATGTACTACACACTAGTTCAAGTTGGGAAATGTGTAATAACAAAAAATAACTAAGTATAAAAATCCAAGAAAAATGGTAAACAAGATGGTAAAAGGGGATTTGTTTTTAAACCAATGTAAAAGATTTTTGCACCAAATTAAGATAAGTAAAATCATACTAAATATCACATTGGGAAGTATGAAAAATAATGTAATAAAATGGAAGGTATGTAAAAGGGCACAAATGATAATAAAAACAAATCAAAATTAAGTCAATCAATTATATTATTTCATGATGGGAAGTATAAAAGAGAAACAAAATTTGAAAAAAATTGGTCTTAAATTTATCATACTAATTCAAGGTAGGAAGTATGAGAAATTCAATAAATGGTTGTAATCTTACATGCACTTAAAAAATAAGAAGATAAAAGATGAAATAAAAATGAAGTAAGCATAAAACATACTAAATATTAAGATGGTAAGTATGTCAATGATGTGTAACCTCATAATCAATCAAATATTGTCTCATATTTGGCATATGTAATTCTATATGGTGACTTGTTTATTGGAAAATTTTGTGAGTAGGGTCGGGTCCTATCCATAGTATTACACTGAAACTCATAAAATAAAAACCCAAGGGGTACTAAGTCAATATTGGTAGGTAGAAGGAAAAGGAATGGTAAATCAAGGATGTGGGTAATAGGATGGAGAAGATGGTAATTTGTGAGGGATGTCAGGTCCTATCTACAGTCTTACAAAGTAACTCACAAATGAAATCCCATGGGGAGTGATCAGTAAGAAAAACAATATTTCCCAAGAGGAAATATGAAGGATAAGGAATGAAAAATGGAGTGTAATAAATAAGACATAGGCATCTTATGAGAATACCTTAGGAGGCAAGAGGCATACTAAGGACATGAAAAGACATTAAGTAACTAGTTGTCATCTATGTACAAGGTAAACCTACTTTCTATAGACATAAATATTTATAGGCAAAAAGGTGTGTTAATAAGATCAACTCATGATGGTATATTGGTACAAGGAAAAGTAAAATGGACCTCCCTTCCCATGATGTGTTACCCACTCCTTAGAACCCCTTACAAAGCTATCAGTTTAATATGAAGATTAAGTTATTGCATGAGAAATTAGGTAGCACTAATTTTTTTTTTAAAAATTCTCCTCTTCTAATCTATCAGCCTACTACACCCCAAAGGACCTTGGCTCTACTATGAGGCCAATTATGGAGTTTGAGATTTTACTAGAAGGAGATGTGCTTTGAATCATGTCTTTTAGTGTGATTAGACTTTTAAGAATATTCAATATTTTTTCCTTTTGATATCTTTACCTTTCATTTAAATGGTTTGGCATTTAACTTTCTGGTGAAGGCTTTATTTTTTTAAGATTCCTCCTACATATGGATTTGGAATGACCAATCATGAGAGAGATAGTGATACAAGTTATATCCTAAGGCTAAAGAAAGATAAGTGACCCAAGAAAAAAGACTAACTAGAACACTTAGGCTTGAAAATGAACTAAGCAAGTGATCTCAGGTCTCAACCATGTATTGCTTAGTTTTTGGAAAAAGAAGAAGGAAAAAAGAGATCCAAAGGAGGACCGGTGGAAGGAAATATTAATGAGAAAGATTTCTTGCAAAATAATCACATGGTAATAGGAGATAGTGACCAATGGGAAGAGGGTAAATATAACCAAGTCACCATGACAACTATATATTAAAAATAAAGATAAGAAAGTAAATAATCATGAAGATACAAAGGAAGAGTTTTGAGAAAAAAATCTAAAGGAAAAAGAAAGTAATGATAAGAAAAAGATAGCAATGATAAGGAAAATACAAGTATATGTGAAATGTAAAATGATAACATAAGATATAGTACAACAAGAAGGAGAAACATGATATAAGATAATAAAAAATTTGACATAGTGTCAAATGATATAGAAAAATATAAATAATATTGGAGAACACATCTAATCCAAAGATAAATGAGAAACCACCATGCATGTGCTCATAAATGCTGGTAAATCTATCCACACACATTATTCAATACATCAGATAAGTCTTTATGAATCTATAATCAAACTGCTACTAAGGTCTCATCAATCTTTAGTGAATACTGGGAAAATACTTCTTTTTTGATCTCCTCAACTAAAAAAGTAGGAATGTTAGAAGGATCATGATGAGGAAGGAAGTTAGGCAAATGCTAGTTAGGTAAATGCATGGAAACAAGATATATAGGAGAAGAAGGAATCATAGGTGGAGAAGGATCCATATATGAAGGACTCATGCGTGGAGAAGGATGCATAGGTGAGGAAATGTCCACAGGTGAAGGAATCATTGGTGGAGGCATAGAAGGTGGTGAAGGGACCACAAGAGGTGATGGAACCACTAGAGGTAGATCCATGGGATAAAAAGGAGGTGCCTTATTCCAATAATGACCTACAAGAGGAATGGTGAAAGGTCTATGGATGGCTACAAGGTGATCTTTAAGATGTTGTTGAAGAATGTGGAAACTATTGGTGTGATGCATTTCACATAGGTGCCATAGACAATATACCTCACCATACTTAGGTAAATATTTAGGAAGTACCTTTAGGGGAAGTATGGCTTTTTTTGATGATGGGGAAGAAGAATGTAAGGTATCAAGGTATTGTTACAACATATGATAATCGGTGGAAGAGTGATTATCTATCCCATGGACATAACAAATATGCTTGTGAGTGGTTTTAAGAGCACTCATAAAAGAAGGTGAAATAGTACCAAAAACATCTGAAGAGGACTCATTGGCCCATTTGGTGGGAAAAGGAGCCATCCTAGGAAATATAATCAAACCATCATCAAGGGAGGTTGATAATGGGAAAGTATTAAAACTAGGCTTAATAGGAGGATCACTAAGAGGAAAAGAAAGAAGAGGCTCAAAACCAATAGGAAAGGAAATATGTTTAACTAGGGTGGGAAAAAAAACAAACTTAATTATAACTGGCCATATTTAATGAGGGGTGGGATTTTTATAAGGTATAAAGAGGACTACCCTAGGTATGGCAAAGTGATGAGGTCTAATCATATAATTATCCAATAGCATTGTCCTAAGTGGTTCCTCAAAAATTGGAGGTATCGGTGCCATCTCTACCTTATGATAAAGAGGAAAAATGCAAGACTTAAGAACTATAAATGAAAGAAAATTATGAGATATACAAAAAGATGCAAGTAAATAAGAGTGGTAATGAACAATCTCAGCATCATGGACTTGGACAAGGCCACCTAAAAGAGTATAATCTAAAGAATATCTATCATCATAATCTAGAGCATGAATATGGATGACACAGGGCAGGATGACCTTGTCATCGAAGGAAGATTGGTGAAGAGAGTGCCTAGTCTTGGTTAAGACTATGGGAATGTCATCACAAGGAAGCTTATGAGAATGAGGCTATAAGGAAGTAGGAATCTATGAGATGAGATGAGGTGATAGATCAAAAAAAAATTATCTTTAAGTTAGTCTCATCAAGCACATCATCATCAGAGTCTAAAATGTTGGGAGGAATGTTACCAATGAGCTCAAGATGCCCATTGTAACCTTTGGTTGAGTTGACAAGAAATTTGAGATGTTGTGACTCATGGAATGGAATGATAGGCAAAGGTTCAAGAGTAGGAATCTTGAAGAAACCATTATCCTATTATTTTTGTAAATTATAAGGGTTAGTGTCTCCTTAAATCTTGTAAATGGATCCGTTGTGAGGAAATTTAATGCATTGGTAAGCAAAAGATATGATATCTTACATATGATGAGTCCATATCCTATGAAGCAAGATGTTATATGAAAGGGGAAATTTGAAGATCATCACCTTCACATGAATAGTGATAGGTGGGATGGTAATGGGAAGCCATACACACCCCAATAGAGGCATTTTCCTTCTATCATATCCTTGACATGTGTTGCATGTAGAGTTAAGATTACATTTTAAATACCCAAGAGTCTTAATGAAATAAATGAAAGTGACATAGATGTCAGAACCCTCATCGGTCAAGGCTCACTTACTTGGATATCACCTATTTATATGCTAATAATTAGTGGAGGATCATCTACAAAAAACATAATCTCATCCAGAATCATAGATGTGATAGGAAACCATAAAGAAAGAGAAGTTTTTATAGTTTCATCAATGTTAATGGACATCTCTTCACATTGATGTAAGATGCTATCCTTAGATCCAGATAAAGTAGCCTTTTATCCTACTAGAAGAGGGCAAGGGATATTCATCTTGAATAAGAGTTGCATGATGTAGTTTATATGATGTGTAAATTTCGTCATTAGTTCAAGAAAAGGTATTTGGGATGGAATATTAATAAGTTCCACAATGGGATCCCACTAATCATAACCCATAAGGATATTGTTAGATATAAGTGCATAATGATTAATAAGATATTCAAAAGGTGGATCTGAAGAGCGTTGAAATTTATGTCGATAAGAATGAGAAGGTTGAAAATAAGGTTGTAAATTTTTTAGAGATGAAGAAGTAGTTGGTTTATATTGGTCTTGAAATTTGGAAGAAGTGTTAGTAGAAATTGGATTGTTATTAATATTAGAAGATGATGAGAGAGAAGAAGACATGGTATTATATGTGTCATCTAAGGGAGAATCATAAATCATATTGTAAAAATAAATAAGATCTTCTTGCCCCAATTCAATTACATGATTTGGAGAAGAATCTTGGATAACATGATATGTCTTATGGGAAGGAGGAGTGTAGATAGGTTGCAAATAAATGAAAGCCACCACTTTTCACATATTAGTCATGCTAACCACATTATTTTCAAATTTTGGTTCAACAAGACTTTCTATGTTATTGGTGGAAAAAGTGGGCTTATCTTGACCTTCTTGTATTGTTTGATGACTAGGCAAGGGGTATTTATAGGTAGCTAAATGAGTGTTTGCTTGATTTAAGGCTTGATTTTTATCATGTGATATATAGTCTTTAAAATAAATCTCATAGGCTTATTGATTCTTACGAATAATGGAATCATGATCAAAATTTGGGATAAGAAGAAAGTCCATGGATAAATTTTAAATCTATCTACAAGTCTTATGAGAGTGACCCCAACTATCATGAAACCAACAAAACTTATTGGGATCATACCATGATTTCATAGGTCGAGTATGGTTAAGCTCTTGAGGGAGAGGCCTAGGTAGACATTTAAGCAATTTTTCCTAGGATAAAGGCTCATGGACATTAATTTTATTTGTTTATAAATGAGTATTAGTGTATTGTTGAGAAGGACTTGGTTCCAAATAAGGGGTAGGAATGATAGCTTGAATATTGTGAATGGTGTCATATGAATCAATAATACCATAATTGGTAATATTGTGGTTTTTTATTTACTAATAGGTGAGGGCTTGTGGAAGGTTAGGGAATCTCAAATTTATGGATGAGGAAATATTGTCTTTTGACTTGATTGATGGCTTCCTCCAAGGTATGTGGAGAAAGGGTACAGACTCAATATTATAATTTAGGAAATAAATCATTAATAAAGAGGTGAAAAATATTATCATCCACTATGTTATGTTCACATTATTTGAAAAATTCTTCCATCTCTTAACAAAGGCTTGGGTAGTTTCATTTTCATTTTGTTTTAATTGTTGAAATGGGCCAAAGTGTTCTATGGAAGATCACTAGTTTAAAATTATTGAACTAAAGCATTTACTAAATCTTCCATACTAGTGATAGAGTGTGTTCTAAGTTGATTATACCAATCCAAGGAATCACCTATGAGGGTTTTGACTAAGATTTTGGTAGTGAAAAAGAATTTAACTTGACCCAATCCTTTTAAATATTTCCAAATGTCATAAGGTGAAGGGTAGGATTGATTGATCCATTGTAAGAAATTGTAGGTGTTATACCTCCAATGCCAATGTTAGTAATTCGGTGGTAAGAGGTTCATTTTTAAAATGCTTTATGACTTTGTTGACTAATGGAGGTTGAAGAATGAGATTACCTTGAGAATACCTTGAAAATATCAAAGAGGAGGAGGAAGAAAAATTTGGTTACATGTGCCCCAATTCTTTGAAATAGGATTGGATTAAATATTAAGAAAATGGTTTTGCATTCAAATAATTTGATTCATATTATGATATTGTGATGTGTTCATTTGATTGAGAGTTTGAAATAATAGTTGATGAGTTTTATTAGTGTTATTAGAAGAAGTGGTATTGGTGTTTGTGGCTTGGGTACCACTATTAGCATTGATATGAGCTTGAGAAGATCTATGAGAATTTGAAGCACTAGTGGAAAAATTTGCTTGTGAATAAAACGATGGATTAGTAAATGGTTGAGAGGAAGAAGAACTAGAAACATGAGTGCCTTGGGTAGTAAACAATTAACTAGTTGAAGTATTAAGGATAGTGGATCTTATGAGAGGCCCACTAGATGTATAACCTACCCTGTTAGTTGAGATACTAGGCATGGAGGTGGAAGAAGTTAAAGAAGAATATGTCATGGCATAAGAAGATATCAAGATTAAAGGAAGAGGTTGAGAAGAAAATAAACTGGTACCCCCAAATCCAATTGAGAAAGTGGGAGTAGGAGAATGAGGTTCTTCAACTTAATGGCTAATCATGAGGTTATAAATGGTAGAAGGATCCTTCCCTCTATGTTGATGTAATTATGTGATAAAAAAGCATTTTAGGAGTATACTCTAACTCAATTTGATACTCTAGAAGAAGAGGAGGATTTTAACGAAAAGGGGTATGAGGAGGGGTCCCATAGTCCATCATGTAGGTTTTAATATGAACATTACTAGCATTTACAAAAGGAGCCCTAATTTGTCTATGGGAGACCCTATTAGGATTGGTGAATTTCGTCATGTATATTGACTAAACTTTAGTGTTTTCACCAAACAAAAAATTCCATGATGAAAGGAAAAGAGATAAGATGAGAAAGTAAAGAATTAGAAAGTGACTAAAATAGTACTAGGTCAACCTAGTTGACCTAGTGTAAAATAAGGACTATAAATCAGTGACTAGTAGAAAGAGGTAAAGATGATACAAATAGTAATAGGTTGACTAGGTTGATCTAGCATAGTGTATAGGAGTTGAAAAAGATACTAGGTCAATAAGATCGACTTAGCATAAAAAATAGAGAAGAAAATAAAGTTGATAACAAGCTATGAATTAAACAAAGATAATTGCAAGTAATCTAAGAAAGTAGTAAGTATTCAAAGGGAAACAAACAATTAATTAAATTTATGCTAGCCAATCCAATTGATTCACATAAATAAAAATCTTGCACTAACACTAGTTAATGCAAGATTTTACACAAACAATTGATCAAAGAGAAAGAAAACAACTTGAAAGTAAAGTTAGCTACTTGGTCAACCAAGAATGTTGATTAGATTATTAAGAATGATTTCAAGTGTAAAGGGATATTGGCTATAAGAAAGGTACTAGATAACAATCTATGGATAGTTTAAAGTAAGTTTAGGATGAAAGGGATTGTAGTGGAAATGATACAAGCTCAGTAATGGTGCTTACCCCCTCACTTCACACATCATAGTGATATGGGTCTTAGGTACTTAGCCAAAATATATCATTAACCATTCCTTATACTTGACCAACACATCAAGTTGACTCCCCTTGGTGATGAAATCTAAGTAGGTTGGCTTGGGTATTCAAATGTTTAAATTATTTTTGATGTTTATGTGGTTTGGCTATGTGTGCAAAAGAATATAAATAGTGTAACTAAGTAATTTATTGAAAATCTCCTAATTAAAATATGTGAGATATTCTAAGTATGCAAACAACTAAAAAAAAGATGTGATTAACATATATGGTTTATTCTGACTTTGAAATAAGGTATAGTTGAGAAACTATATAGACAATCATATAGAATAAGGTCAATAGGGTTAAACTTATATTGTGGAACCAAAGTCTAAAAATGAACTAGGTCAGTCAGGTCAACCTAGTTATTCTAGAAAACATAGAACTAGGTCCACAAGGTCAACCTAGTTGATTATGCAGGAGTAGTTTTAGAGACTACAAACTATGAAAGAAAAGTACAAAAATAGAAGATATAGAGGAATAGAAACTGACTTTAATGGTTTAGAGATGAAAAGGAGAATATTGATGATCAAGAACCTTGGAGAAAACTATAAAAAAAACTTATAAATTGGGTCAAGTTGATTGAGCAAGAAATACAAGAACTTGTTGAAAAAGTGATGAAAATGCACTAGGTCAACCTGGTTGACATAGTAGGCTAAAAACTAATTTTGAAAACTAGAAAAAACTTACACTAGGTGAATTTTTTTGATCTAATTATTTGAATAGAATTTATGCAAGTTCTAAAACTTATATTGGGTCAAGCTGGTTGAGCCATTTACTTGTTCTTACAAAATTGTGCACAAAGATAAATAAATTGGGTCAATAGGGTTGATATAGAACAATAAATATATGATAAAAATAATGATGAATAGAAATGAAATAAGTGAAATAAATCATGCAAGGGTTTGATTTATGTTAGTTTCACCAGAATGTATGCAATAAAAAATGCATCATGTCTATAAATCAATCTTGGATCAGATGGGATAGAGCACACCTACACTTTCGATTAGGAGAGCATACAATTTTTAAGCAATATCATAACCAATGTGAGGATCTACTAAACTCGATTAAGGGATCATTTTTCATAACACACTGTGTGAGATAGGGTTCCAAAGCCTATAGTCTAACATAATTTTAAAACAACCCTAAATGAGTCCTATGATTTAATATTTCACTAATCTAATAAAAAAAAGTAAATTTAATCTAGTGTGTGCTAGATCTTCTGATAGAAAGTGTGGGTTAGAAACAAAATAAATAAACAAATAAACTAAACATTTATAGAAGATATATACTCACACTAATGTATACGAAATCCTCATACATGAAATATAAGAATACAAATGCTTTATCTCTCTATTCTTACAAAGGAGGAGTAAAGTTAGGAATACTTACCTTTGAAGATGAACCACTGAGCCTCAATCTCCCCCTTGAACAAGGTGCTTTGCAAGAGATTGTCATGGTATGTAAGGGTAACTAAGATAAATAAGCTCTAGGCTTCACAACCTATCTAAGCATCCAAAAGACTTATCCATAAGATGAGATTAGAGTACCAAATAAATTACTGAACTCTAAAAGTTTATTCCCTAAGTAGAATGGTCAATAGGTAGATGTTTGTTCACATTTCTTCGCTTAATTATTCACTCTTTTGAAATGGTGTTAAAAGATCTTATATATAGTAGTATATTTCCATAAAAAAATTGGGAATGTTGACTGTATGAGGTTAACCTGGTTGACCTAGCATGTTTTTGAGGTTAACTCTCTAGGTCCGTGTTAGGTCGACCAACAGGCCAACAAACCAAAAGAGAGAAAAAGTCCCTAGACTGTGCTAGGTTGACCTGGTCAACCTAGCACAATTGATAGGTCAAAAGGATTCTAAGGAAATAAATGAAAGATAAAACATTGCAAATGATAGGAATAGGTATAATAATAACAATAATAATAATAATAAGCTTGGTTTCAATGGTTTTAGGAGGTTAGAGTGTGGATGGCAAATGGCAAAAGGAATGACAATCTTACAAAGCACTGATGGTCTACCCACCCCTTTCCCAGTACACCCCTTAAGGCATGCAATCATAGAGATTGAGACTCAGCATGTCCTAAAAGATACAAAGTGTTAGTAATCAATAAAATTTAAAAATATTATGTGTATACAGAGACACTATTATCTCATTTCATTCATGATAGGCCTATAAGAGATCTTTAGGTTTATGACTATACCTTTGAGGTTTACAAGTATTCAATAACTCTTTTTCCACTCTAATGACCCTTGGATAATGATAAACATTTTTTCACATTTATTTACTCTTTTAAACCTCTTACCATTTTCCATACCAACTTTCATAAGTTCTCATTTCTATGCTAGCTACTAGCAACCTATAGGTGTTGATTTAGGCTTCTAGGACTAATTTCAATTTCTACCCTTACTCCATCAGTCATTTTACATTAGATGGAAATATTATCATTTAGTTTTAAAAAGGGAACCCTCTACACTATCTAAATTTATGGTTCAATCAATCAATTACTAACACCTTTTCTCAAACTTGTCAAAACATGATTGTGTGTGCTCATGGGCAGTATGATTGTAGGTTTGCAAGTCAACATTATACATTGGAAATTTGATGATGTTGAGTGATATCATCATGAATTTAATGTTTATCTTGACACTTTTATGACTTATATACCTCCTTCAAACAACACAGTTCAATGTTTTCTCCACTTAGCATACACATGCCTATAACTACTCATCTTGGCTTGTTGATTGTCATTTTGAGACCTAAATCTCCATTTTACTACGTTTTTATCCTATTTGAGTTTGGTTTGACAATTTTTAATATGTGAAAAGGAATTAAACTTTAATTTTAGCTCTTCTTCAAACTCCTCATATACTCAAATCACCTTGAATTTCCATTTATAACTATGTCTCTTCATGAGGGTTTACACAGTCCTACCCCAATATATTGTCCATTTGAGTTGTGAGGTGAAGAGGAGTTTCAAATAAAAAAATGTTCAAGTTACTTTAAAATTACTTCATGATGTCTTATTATGATGTATTTTAGGTTGAAAAGATAAATTTTTTATGGTAATGGTGACCTACAAGTCTGCATACTTGTAGGTTCATAACATCCTCTTGAAGGGCTCTTAAGAAAGAATTGTAACCTCAAAGATTGGAGCTTTTCAACCATTGATGCTTCATAGAATAATGAAAGACATTGAATGCCTTAAACAGACTCTTTGAAAGTTTTTATCATTCAATTCATTCTCAATACAAGACATCACATTCCCTACACCAATATTATCATATAAAAATTACCAAAACAAAGACATTAGATCTTGTACTAAACATGATCATGAAGAAACAAGGATGGAAATAATATTTTAGAGTTAGAATAATTTTCAAGAGACCATACCTGATCATCTTCATCTATTGGTTTTACTTCATAACTCCATACTTAAATAAAACCAACCCAAGTAGAGATTTTAAGTTCATTTATTGCCCCTTAACTTCTTAATGACTGTTCATAAATTTAAAGAGATTAACCAAGAAAACAATGCTAAAAATTGGAAGGGAATTAGGGTCCCCTCCTATGTCTAAGATCCAAGTTTCGAACTTTCTCTTTCCTACTTGTACCAATTAAAAACTAAACTACTTTTTGGATTTGCCAAAGAGAGCAATGGGAGAGATGAATAGGTTTTTCCCTTGTTTGAGTTTCAAAATTCCTTAAATGCATATATTTGAAATTTTGCATACTAGAGAGAGATATGTAAATTCTTTGAAGTGGTCTCCCTCTGCAACCTATATGGACTTCTAGAAAACCACTCTTTTTTACTTGAGAATTGTCATATTCTACATAGAAACTTACTAAACTATATCGAAAAGTGTTCTCTGAGCTTCCTCACACCTGTATAGACATGAGATGATATGTCAACCACTCCTTATTATGTAAACCTACCACCTTCTTGTGATATTCCCTTATTTGATATTAAAAATAATCACATAAGCATTTCAAAGTGGATTACAATGTTAGAGATGAATATTTAACTTCATTTAATGCACCTGTACAGACCATGGGGCACATTAAATTGATTTGAATTAAAATAAATGACATGACAAAGGCTTTTAAACCCTTTGACACTCTTGAACATACTTGGCCAAGGCAAATCATGACTATACAAACATGATGTTGGAAAGAATATTACCTTAAACTTGTCAAAAGTACCTTAAACAATACTAACTATGCCTTATGAAAGATTTTCAATCTTGAAACACAAAGTGAAGGCTTGAAAAGACAATATTTTTTTTAAACTGGTCTATGGTACCCAAAATTTGACTAACATATCTGGCAACCTCTTGGGAATGCATGCTTCCTATACATCTAAACTAGTATCTTAGTAGATTCATTAGGCTATGGAGTAATGATTGTATCCTAACTTTGGGAACATTGAGAATTAGGCTTGACAACAACCTTGAAACCAACTAAATTGGAAAAACACAAGGCAAGACACCACACCACATGTGTCATAATACACTTGGAGGAAAAAAACACAAAATAAATAAGACACACACACTTGTGATTGAAGTACTTAGGGAACACAAATACCTACTCTAATATGTACAAATTTGTAAAACTTGCCTCAATAACATAGATTCAAGTGTATCCCATTGACTAGGATACTCAAATTTTCTCCATTGAGTCTTGAAAGTTGAAACACATTATGTTCTTTGTAAGTAATGAAAACATAAGGTCCACTCTACAATGCATCAAAACTTAGTTTACTTACCAAGCTTAGGTATATTACCATCCCACTTCAATACAAGATCTACTTCTTGATATGTTCTTGAGATAACTCTCTTATCAAAGTTCCTTTTCACTTGTGCTTGGTGACATTCCATGGTGTGCATATCATGGTTTATTGCTTCCTCCAAGGCCATTAATTTTGTCAATATTATCTCCATAGGATCATTCTCCATTCTCTCAATCTAATATGCCAACTCAAGAGCTAGTAACTCAAGTTAAATTCATAACTTGGACTCTCTCCCATAGACAAGCATATAGGGTGAGTTACCAATTATAATCTTTGAGGTGATACTATAAGCCCAGAGGGTTGTCTTCAATCTAGTGTGCCAATTCCTTAGATTATATTTTATTATACTCTTTATAATTGTAATCAGGTTCTTATTAGTGGAATCATATATCCCATTTCCTTGGGGGTAGTAGTTATAATAAGTGCTTAAGTAGATACCATATTGGAGAGCCCATTCCATTATTTTTACATCATTGAAAGCCATGACATTATAACAAATTATTATTGTAGGAACCCCAAACCTTGTCAATAATCTCTCATAAAATTGAAGAATTGAATTTTCATTAGCCTCCTTGATGGCCACTACTTCTACCCACCTTGTAAAATAGCTGGTATTTGTAACAACTTATTTATGGCCTCCACTAGATGGAGGATTGATCATTACAATGAAGTCAAGTCCCCACTATATGAATGGTTGTTTAATGTGAATAGGATTAAGAGAAAGTTTTTTAACTCTTTGTTTGTCTGCAAAGAGTAGTGCACACTTTTGGCATATTCTAACCCAAGCATATTAATCTTTGAATAGGCTAGTCTAATGGTAACCATCTCATTATTTTTGTAGCTATAGTTTTAGGTGAAAAATGACCTTCGACTAGTCCATCATGTAATTATTATATAATCCTATCAACCTGATCTATTTCCACACATCTTATAAACATCCCAATTAGATATTTCCTAAAAATAACCCCATCTAAAATAACATAAGGTATTTCTTAAAATTTGAAGTATTTACGTATTTCCTAATCTAGACCCATAAGACAGTCACCTATTTGAAGAAACCTCACCATTTATTGTGTCCAACTTAGAAAAGATGAAGTTTTAGATGTAATAGGACCTAGTTTCAATTCCAAAACCATATCTTCTTCTTCTTTTAGGTCTATTTCTAGGTGTTCACACAACCCTCTCCCTCTTACTAGCTTAGTGGCCTTGATCTAAACATCATACTCCATCACCTTAGTTATCCATCTAACTCTTTTCTCATTCAAGTCATTATTCAATAAAAAGTCTCTTATTCTTGGATTATTTACCATGACATGTATTTTTCTATTGGACACCATATGCCTAAATTTTTACATCTTATTATAACTACCAATACTTATTTCTCAACATAGGTATACCTCTCTTCATAGCCTTGTAGCCCTTGAATAAAAAAGGCTTTAAGTTGTTCAAGTTTTTCATTATTATAATACATTAAAATAGAATATATGGTGTCAATGTTTGTAAAATCATACAATAAAAATTCCTTACATAAATCAAGATTTATTAGTGTGGGTGCTTGAGCAATGGTTTGTTTGATGGATTCAAAACTAGGCTTATCTTCCTTGGTCCAAATAAATGATTGATGAATTTTTAACATGGTTTTTATAGGTATCAAAATAGTGGAAAATATAGGTATGAATCTCCTAAAAACTTGATCTTCCCAAGAAAAATTTTCACAACTTTCTTATGTTTGGGTAATGACAAAGCTAGTATGACACTCACCCTATAAGGTTATATAACAATCTCATATTTAGAAACAATATGTCCAAGTAGTTTAACCTAATGAACAACAAAAACACATTTCTTGGGATTAAGATAAGCCCCATATTTACTTCACCTTTCAAATATTATCCTTAGATTATTTAATTCGTCGCTAGCATCTTTAGTGAAAATAATTATGTCACTAGGGTATATTAGTACCATCTCATTAATCAAACCTTGGAAAGCCATATCCATGGATCTTTAGAATGTGTCACATACATTGGATATCCCAAATATAATTATCTTTTATCCATATGTGCCCCATTTAGTAGTGAATTTTTTCTTTGTAGACACTTAAATATGGCCTCCAATGACCATCAATCAAGCTTTTGACCAGTTTCTACCAAAGTGCACAACTTGAATTAAAAACACTAAAACACATTAAAAGATTTTAAATTGAAATATTAAATTTATTATTTTGGCCAAATTATCCCTAAATTGGGAAATTCATTTTATGGGCCAACTAACTTTGATCAGATCATTTCGAGTCAAAATGCCAATTTCACACCTTGGTGTTCTGGATTGCTCTTTTCTATCAAATTTATTACAAAAGACACATGCCTTTGTTATTTTATTTTTGAAACATCCTAAATTGGATAATGGATCCAATACATATAACATCAACTTCCAATTCCAATCCAATCAAAATTTGAGCCAATAACAAGACATTTTAACCATTTTGATTAATTTGTGCACCAAAGAGCCAACGTTCACCAAAATGACTAATCATGCTTAAATATAATTAATTCAAATCATGAGCCTAATCAATAATTCCATGGAAATTTTTAAATAAATATTTATTATAAATTTATTGTCATTAATTACATCATCAAATGACATCATCATATAGGGTGGCATCCATAAGCCATAAATGCATAAAATATCAAGATTTATGCCTCCCATGCCTCATTAAGACCCTCCATGCTTATTAATTTCTCCTCTATCCCAAATATTGATGAGCTTATTTATGAATTTTAAATTACATAATTGAATCAATCCTTAGCCACACATATTCATCTTGAAATAGATGATTCAGGTTGATTCTAACCATTTTTTAAAGTCGATAAATAGGAGAGCCATGAACATGAATTTTAAGATCTTTTATGCCAAAATTATAATTCCCAAATGCATTCAAAATGATTATGTTTTAGTGTTATAATTACCAAATATTAAGCCAAGCCAAATCCAAGCATGGTGACAAGGAGAGATGGAGGTAGCCACACTTCATTGATGTAGACTTCATGAGCACAAAATGAGTAAGCCACTTCAACAAGCTATTTGGAGCATCCAAAAAAGGTGAAAGAAGGTTTTTTTGAAATTTTATTTGTGATTTTCATTCTATTATTTTCAACTAAGCTCCCATTTTGTGATAGGCTTAAGGTGTTAGCATTAGTGTGTTTTGTTTGGACTTGTTTTATTCACTAACACAATACTAATATCCCTTTATTGCAATCCCTATGTTCACATAATGGCACACCCGGTGGGACCCTAGACCCACAAATTTGCACACAAAGGATATTTAAAGTAACCTACTAACCAATTTTATGCAAAATATTGGAGTGAAGGAGTCAAAAGAGTGAAATTTTAAATTAAAATTTCATTTTTTTATAATTACATTTTTGTTCCTAGTAACATTGGTTTTCCTCTCTATCGCAATATCATTGCTATCACAGTGGCAATTTTGTAACAAAATCATTGTTTGTTAAAAAGATATTTCATATCCCTAGGAAGTGATGCAATTTGTTGGAATAATGATTTCATTTTCCTGAGCAATAATTTCACCAAAACAATGATTTTATCTCAAAACAATGATATTGTGTTTTTCTGATGATATAACCCATAATAGTGATATTATTGTCTGGTAATTATGATTTTTCTAGGAAATAATGATATTGAATATGTAATAATGATTTCAAAATAGAGATCTTGTTTTAAGAAGTTACTTCACTCATTTGTAAATTAGATTCAATGTTAAAGGACATACTAAATTTTTCATTGTAGAATCAAGCTTTAAATTTGTTCATACATAATGTTTAGACCTTATTTGAAAGTTTAAAATGGACTAGGAACTTTGTTTTGGTGCTTAATGGAAAATTTAGATGCTTAGGTAAATGTTTTGAAAAATTATGTTTTCAAAGTTACAACTTAAGACCAACGAGTCAAAAGAACACCACCTAATCTTTCATTTGGTGCTTAAAATTGAACTCAATTGTCAAATGTTGTTTTTAGTAATTGTTTAAATAGAATTTGATTGGAAAAAAGGTTGATGTTGCATGTATACTCTTCCATTTTTCCCCTTTAGGGAACTTTTATAATCAAAAGCATCATCCTTATTGTAAACATGCCTACTCCGAATCATAGAACGAATGTTGTCTAAAGCACTCCCCAAAAACTTCAAATAGTTTGGGTGATCTTGAAATAACCATAAAGTCTTTTTATTAAGTCATTTATTTTTTTTTAAATTTGGATTGTGAGGGGGACTTCATTACCTCCTACAATTTATTTAGGGAAATTTTTACTCAAGGTTTCATCTCTTGGCACTGACTACAACCACTCCTACTAGGATTAGAGGTTTGAGTGGTTAAACAACCTTTTAGTGTTAGAGTTGTACATCGTACATATTTGTACTTTGGACATCACACTACAATAAGCAAGTGATGTATGTAATCATTTCAAAAAAGACAAGGCCTTTTTTTAATAAACCAATTACCATGAACACCCAATTATGTGTGTTTCTTTTGCATCATGACATGAAATTAATTATGTGATTTATCCATCTAGAATGATTGAAAACTAATTAGTGTTAGTCAAATCCACATTTCCATACCCTTGCTAGGATTTATATTATTATACTTAGTATATTTTGGTCAATTTTGCTTGGTGTGTTTTAAGATTGAAACTTGATTGTTTATTTATAACCATGTCAAAACTAATTTGTTTATACATCACTATTTTATCTAAAGAGGCATTATGATGGCCATTTAACACCACACTTGTGCCTTGAAATTTTTTCTAAACTTGTTTGTGTGTGTGTGTGTCACTTGAGTTGAGGTGGGTAAAATTATGCTTATCAAGTTTAAACCTTTGAGTCTTTGAAACATAACATTGATCACATCATTTGAGCATGCTTACACTATTAGGATACTCAATTTGTTTCAAGACTTGTTTACCATTGTATCAAAAACCATTTGTTTCAAACCATGTCATGTATACCATTTGGAACTTGTTTATACACTGTCATGCTATCCAATCTTGTCTAGCTTGTTTGGCCAAAACCTATTTTTCAACATTGAGTTTTCAATTAACCTTGTCAAAGTTTGGATTCAAACATTGATTGATTTCTATTGAGGCCTCAATTTATGGGGCTAATACATAGATATTTATTTTTTGGATTTAATAACTTTAGTTACTTGATTACCCAAATTTGAAAACTATTGATGGTTTTTTATTCAATGCCTATAATAATCATTATTTGTGCCTTTATTTGGGATAACACAACCTTTCTTCAAGAGCTTTTTTCCATATAGCTTATGACAAATTATCATGTTTATGTTTGATTCTATGTGCCAAGTTTATGTCAAATTTGTTTCCAAACTTATTAGATTAAATCAAATCACATCATCCTTTGTTTCAATCCTGGCTTTTGACATCATTTGGCCAAAAGTCCTAGCATAGCCTATTTGTGCCTAGATTTTGACTCCACATTTGGATAAAAGATTTAGTGAATCTTTTACCTTTCCTAGTTTAGACCTTATTTGGAACACTATGACCTAGACCTTTGACAAGCCATTTTTTATTTATATGATTAACCTTTTATGTGTATGACATTTGAGATTAGACATTTGATGTTAGACTATTTTATGCCAAATCTTATCACAAACCATTTTGGAGATACAAATCCATGATCAAATCATTATTTGGAGATACAACTCCTCCTTCGACCAAGCTAGACCAAGTTTGAACCATTTGTCCTTTGGACATAATTTTTTAGAGTTTTTAAAACTCTAAGCCTTTTTGTTTCAAAGATTTCATCATTTATACAAATATGTCTAGATAAACTTATGATGGAGTCATGTACAATCCAACTTATGATAGAATAGCCCCACAAAATCCCACTAAGAACCACTATAGAGAGATTTTCTAAGGAGTTTTATTATTTTCCCTACAATACTCCATATGGGGAACATAATCAAAATCCACAAAATCCAAATCGAATTACCAATTGGGATGATATGGTTTATGAGGAATAATTTGAAGACCCAACTATACATAATGCTATTTGGGACATGGATCCATACCCTCTTTACAATAATCAGTACATAGAACATATTCAAGAACTAGATTATGATCCAACTCAAGATTGGGATGATATGGTTTATGAGGACTTAGATGCATTGAATTGTGTGAGAAATCAAGCTCAAAAATGCCCCATTACCATTCTAAGACCTCATCCTTTGGTTTGTGTGAGTAACCAAGCCTCATACCACCACATTGTTACCATTTTAGGACTTCATCCTTTGGATTATGCAATCAATCATGTTCCCTGATGCCCTACCATTATCTAACCCCTGATCATTCTTTATCTATTTCTAATAGTTCCCCATTTTAGAAAACCATATGCCATTCCTCATCTAGTACTAATCCCATCAAAACCTCAATTGATCCAATCATTCGAAGACCAAGCTATGTTCAAAACTAGTATTTTACAACTCATCAGAAACTAATTCCAAAAGAACCAACCAATTTAAGATGTTATTTTTGAACCAACCACTTGTGATAAGTTAACCTTTGATGAATCACCCATTGATCCTATACCTATTATCAAGAAGTCTCACTTTGATAAGCCAGTCTTTGTTGAGTCACTTCTTAATAATTATAACCACCTTTGGGAAAATCATTACCTCAACCATATGGCTATTTTTCAAGATCCTCCAATTAACAAGACAATTTTTGAGGAATTATCTCTTGACCTTTTTCCCATTATGGAGGAGTCTCACTTTGACAAACTATTCTCTATAGAGCCCATTATGCCATCATAGGTCGTTACTTGTCCAATACCAAACATTCAACAAGACATCATTGTAACAAAGTACCCATAAAATGAAGAATAAACATTAGTTTCAAGTTTTATTTTTGATCCAACATTAGATTTAGCATCAGAATTAGAATCAACGTTAGTCTCAACATCAAATTTAGAGTCCATTCAGTTAAAATTAGATTCAGATATAAAATTTGATCATGACTATTACAACATTGGTTATGTATGCCTTATAGATCAATTTGAATACATTTGTGATCTTTCTATTGTTTTTAAGTATGAGTACTTCAGCTTCAACACAAGTTATCCTAGTATCTTCTATAAATATTTTGAAACCTCTCCCCATTCCATTACCATTCCACAAGTTATCCTAGTATCTTTTTCACTATTTGATGAAGACAAAATCAAAGATAACATCAAAATGGATTTTAATCTATAGCTTAATTAGATGTAGCTACTCTCAAGATCAAACAACAAAAAAATTGGTGGTCCTATCAAGAGCATCTGCAGAGATTTTTGGACCTGCCACATCTAAAGTTATGTCGAATCTAGCATCAAAAACATTGTGTGATTGAAAGTCCTGATCTTCATTTGTTTCCAAACCATTATACATTCCATTATCATCCACCATTCCATTTTACAATAAAACATATCATCCATTATTTATCCCCATTTACCATCCATGGCTACATTATCCTTTGTAGAGGCTACAAAGATACCTTGTCTCAATGTTTGAAGGAATCAGAATCAATGACCAATGAAGATCATAAAATCATTCTTGACAACCAAATATGTAGGCAATTCTTGACAAAAAAATATTCAAATGAGGTTTGGGCTAGCAATTAAAATGATTGAGTATTATATTTATATCATTTGTTTATTATGACATGCATCTCCCTATTAGCAAGAACAACAAAATAAAAAACTAATCATCACCCAGGTCAAAAACATGTACCATACCATTTTAGAATGCCATGCCTATTTGCCATTATCGAATATCCTACCATTCACCCCATCACTTAGGGGCAACCCTCTCAACATCATTATCTATCAACAACCATCATACCATTCTATCATTATCCTAGAGAAATGCCATTCTATTTTACCATTCCATTCTTACCTAGACCAAAGCCTATTTTTAGTCATCCTACCTGATCTTATTTTGATCTTAGTTCTTTTGGTTCTTGCCACACTTTTTTTGAGGGGATTCTGATCTAGTTTTAATAATCTATCAAATCCATGTTTAAACAATAGTCTATGAAAGTAATGTGATAGTTGATCTATTAATATATCTTTCATCTTTCATCCTATATCAAGCTAGTTAATGTGAGCCTAATTATAACCACCTATAGGCAAATCAATATTTCACAAGTCTTGATACTAATTATAACTACCTATGAGAAAATTAGTATCATTGACTTATTCCATTTTATCCTAGTTATAACCACCTATGGGAAAAATAGGTGTAACACTTATTTATCATGCATTTCTACATCACCTTGCTATTACTTGTTTTCCTTTGACTGTCTATTTGCTAGATTTGAGAACTTGTTGGGACCTAGTTGGTTTTTCCCCACCTATTATGTGGATGGAATTGCTATAACTTGAGGTCATTTTAGGACTATTTAGGTCATGATTAATTCATGTTGAGGTCACCCTATTCCCCCTTTCCATGCATTCTCACTATTTTGTGAGCAACTTACACTCTCACCATTTTGTGAGCAACCTAAGCCACACTCTCATTATTTTGTGAGAAACCTAAGCCAAAACCCTCACAATTTTGTGAGTAGGTGTCTTGTCATTCTCTAATTATTTGAGATACCTCAAAATTCTAAAAGCATTTCAAATATTTTAAAATATAAAAACATTTGTCCTATCTAAGCTTAGTTAGTTATCCTCGATCCACCCTATTGGGGCAAAGTCATTATTAGGATGCTTTATTTTAATTTTATTTTTGGGATTTACATTTATTTTTTTATTTAAAGTTATTTGTCTATTTATTTTCTTTCTATTTATTTGTTTGTTTGTTCACTTGCCTATTTGTTTGTTTTCAACACTATTGCCTTGACTCAGCCTATATGTGTTCATTGGGTGATTCCTTTTACACATTATTCTTGAGTCCATCCATATTCATATTTCAACATTATCATCATGGTTTTTATCATTTGTTCATTATTTTTGAGTCTTTATTGGATTGAGAGTCAGTCCTCATGCACATTTCTAGATAGTCTTCATGATATTCTATCATGATTCGTACTGCCACATGTTATATTAAAAATCAAATTCAAGGAGGTCTACAAACAATGGAGCCACATAAGTTTATCCTTGGTACTTTTTAAAAATAATTTCATCCATCTTGATCGAATCAACCCATTGACCATTCTAGTTGTATCATTGTTAATAAGGATGTGTATCTCTTCATTGACATGTATAACTAAATCTTTTATATAGATAAATATTATTCTTCTATTCATCTCTTTTATCACTTTACATATACTCATATCTAATCTATATTATTGATTATATCTTTGAGTAATGGTTGCCAATCAGCCCTAATTAGGGCATAATCATCTTTATAAAATAATCTAATTCCTCTTAATGATTATAACCACCTATGGGAAAATAATTATTTTTGACTTTTATTTTTTATTATAGTCATCTTTGATAAAATCGATAATTTTTAATCAATGCATGCAAGCATATTCTTATTTTAATTAATCTTAACCATAGGTTAATCTCACCCTTCTTCTTGCTTCTTTTTGAGGTACTGTCTATCCACATATGTGATGGCCACTCCCTCGAGGAGGCATCATCATAGGCTTTCCAAACACCATTTGGATCTTTTTTCTTCAATCATAATATTATCTTTGTCATACATGACATTTATCATTATTTGAGAAGACATTTTTATGCCTATAGTTTTCAACATCTTCCCAAATAGGGGCAAACTATAGACACCTAAATGTGGCCACCAATGGCCATCAATTAGGCTTTTGATTAATTTCTACCAAAGTGCACAATTTGGCTTAAAAACACTAAAACACATTAAAATATTTAAAACTAACATATTCAAGTATAAATTTTTGTGAAAGTATCCCTAAATAGGGCAATGCATTTTATGGGCCAGCTATCTTTGATTGGATCATTTTGATTCAAAATGTCAATTTCACACCTAGGTGTTCTAGATTGCTCTTTTCTATTAAATTTATTACACATGAAACATGCCTTTGTTATTCTTTGTTAGAAACATCTTAAATGGGATAAAATATATAATACATCTAACATTGACATACAATTCTAATCTAGTCAAATTTCAAGATAATAATAAGACATTCTGACCAATTTGATTAATTTGTGCAACAAAGAGCCAAGGTTTTCACCAAAATAACTAATCATGCTTAAAACTAATTAATTCAAATAATGAGCCTAATTAATAATTTCATAGAACTTGTTGAATATATCTTTATTAGAAATTTATTTTCATTAATTGCATCAACAAATGACATCATCTTATCGGGTGGCATCCATAAGCCATAAATGTATAAAATATCAGTATGTATGCCTCTCGTGCCTCATTAAGACCCTCCATGCCTATTCATTCCCCCTCTATCCTAATTATTTATGAGCATATTTATTAATTTTAAATTACATAATTGAATTAATCCTTAGCCACACATTTTCATCTTAAAATGGATGGTTCAGGTTGATTCTAACCATTTTTAAAAATCTATAAATAGGAGAGCCATGAACATGAATTTTAAGCTCTTTTATGGAAAATTTATAATGCCCAAATGCATTTAAAATCATTACATTTTAGTGTTATAAAACCCAAATATTAATCCAAGCTAAGCCAAAGCCAAACATGGTACTAAAGAGAGATGGAGGTAGCCACACTTCATTGATGCAGACTTCATGAGCACAAACTAAGTAAGCCACTTCAAAAATATATTTGGATCATCCAAGGAAGGTGAAATAAGGTTTCTTTTGCATTTTAGTTGTGATTTCCATTCTAGTCTTATCAACTAAGCTCCCTCTTTGTGATAGGCTTAAGGCGTTAGCATTAGTGTGTTTTGTTTGTATTTGTTTTATTCACTAACATAATACTAATATCCCCTTATTACAATCCTATGTTCACAATCTTATATTGATCTTCTTTTACCAACACTTGGTTGTAACTTGAATAGAAATCCAAAATTTAGAAACATTGAGAACCTACCACTACTTGAAGCATTTGATCCATTTAAGGTAGAAGGTAATGATCCTTAAATGACATCCTATTCAATTTTATAAAATCCACACATAACCTAATCCCACCACTCTTCTTTCTCACAACAACTAAATTGGCAACCCATGAAGAGAGCTTGATAAGAAAGATAATTCTTAAATCAATCAACTTGGTGAGCTCTTTTCTCATTAACACCTCCACTTTAGGATTGATGGGCCTTTACCTTTGACTTATAAGCTTAAAACTGGGATCAATTTATATAGTGGTTGAGCTAATGAGGGGTCAAACCACTTGAGATCACTATACTTCCAAGCAAAGACATAACATAATTCTCTACATAACTCAATAAATATAGCCTTCTCAACTGGAGTACATACCTTTACAAGATTTAGGAGTTTATCTTTGAAGACATCCACTTTCTTATGATGTTCCTATTTAGAGACATGCTTACTTTATATCTCTTCATATGATCACTTTCATTGAATATATCAAGAGTAACCAACCCTTTAGGAGGCTTATTAGACCTTAATTACATAATTTTGATGGAGCATTTGGATCAACCACTGTATATGTCTTGGATAAAGTGATATCTCTTTGATAATGATAAGATGGTATATGATATTTGAAGCCTTTATAGGGTGGCTTATTATCTCTAAAATACTGATAGGTAGGTTGATTAGGCACTTAGTAAGGTGTATTTACTTGGTATTGCTACCTCTTTGTTTAGATAATCTCATTCCCAAAGGACCAAAACATTCCTTTGATCTCTCCAATATTATTTGATTAGCTAGTAAGGGTTGAAACTTGTGACTAGGGGGATGGAATAAGAGATATAGGAGGAGCTTGAGGGGATGGTATGAGCTATGTTCAAGGAAAAAAGGCATAAGAGGCCTAGGTGCCAATTTTATAGCATGTATAAAACTATTCTCAACTCTTATTACTACTTCATAAACATCTGGTAAATTAGTACTTTCCATTTATTATATCATGACAATAATTTTTAAATTTATGGATCTTAGATAATATAGGAAAGTATACTCTAGGGATGGTTTAATCATTAAAGGTATCCTAGTCTATGTTTTTTAAATCTAAGGTTGAATTTAGTCATGAACTCATGAGGAGACCTATTTATGGTGGTAATTTATTCAAATATGAATAGGTGATCATATTTTTCCTCAAATTACCAATACAAGGTTACACCTAAGTCATCCCATGAAGCAATGAAATTTAGTGGGAGGTTTCTAGACCACTGTAGCACTTTTCCTTTGAAGGAAACAACAAATAGTCTAATAGCCATGTTCTCCTGAACAACATTATGGACTGAGCAAAGGTTGGAAACATTCTTGATGTGCTCAATAGGCATGGTTTTATCTTCTCATAATAATAAATGGATGATCTTAAGATTTGATACTAGTATATCATCAAATTGATCAAGATTCAATAGGATTTATCTATTAAATGGGAAAAAAACTTGGTTTCTAATGGCCATATAGATATTGGGAATTTCACTATATATAATAATAGGCTAACCAAGATATATAAATTTATTTCTATGGTAGGGTTTTGTCTTATTAAATATTTCCTTTTTATAATAATTAAAAGGAAAATGAATGAATTCAAAAGGAATACCTTTACTAGATGATATTGAGGTCACCTTTGGCATGAAAGTTATGCCTGTCTGCTACTAGTAACTCTGTAACTTCAAGGAATACTCTAGTTCAAATGATGATGGGTATTTTTTCTACTTAAAATACTTTTCTTTATATCCAAGCTTCAGATATGCCAAGGAGAATGGGTCACACCATGCATGCCAAAAACTGTTGTCAATCAGGAATGTGCCCTTGTGAGAATATGTGTTGTTTGTCACTCTTACTAAAACATACAATCTCTCCTAAGTGTGGATGAATTTGGAATGGAGAGATTATCTATATTTAGGGTTGTTTCCCTTGATGCACTCACTAAAAATTATTAATAAACCTGCTAATTACTAATTCTGACTATGAAAAGGGTGAAAGAGATATTGATTGCAATGTAATTGAAATGAAAACCATGGAATGAAGGTGTTGTACCAATATTGTATGACCATTTATGATTTAAATAGAAACTCTTATGAAAGGAAGGAGCTTGCACACATTCTCTTCATTTCATGAATGACTTCTAAAATAGTGTTTCATAATAAGGACTTGACAAACTCAATCTTTCTATAGAAGGAATGAAAAGGTGTTGAATTCATATCCACACTTAGACTAAAGTTTATCTTCACACTTATAATGACTTGTAGAAGTTAAAATATGTTTTTAAAGGTAAAAAATAGATAATATCATAGGAAAACAAATGTTTCACAATGTTTTATTAATGGAAATCACCATACACTTCACCAAAACCAAAAAATGGAGGAAAAGATCTTATTTATTCAAAATGTGAGTATAAAATTTGAAATCCTTTCAACAATATCAAAAGAAAAGAGTGATAATAATATTATGGGAAATAAAATCCAAATATGGGGAGATAAATCAGCCCCAAGATAAGGATGTCAAACATGGTCTTCACACTCTTGAAGTGCTACATAGTACCTCCTTGAGTATATCCTTTCTTTCATGTCTTTATGGTGGTATATACGTATATTATCATGATTTTAGTATGATTTAAAATGTCTTCATCAATATTGGTCAATATTGACCACTTAGAAGGTGCCTATATCCTTGTTTGACCCCCTATATACTAGATCATATATCTTTGTTGAATAATTAGTCCTACTTCTTGAAAATAAGACTTTAATTATTGATTTAAAACTTCTTATAAGACATTAATTAAGTCTCTCCACTTTACATGAGCTGTTAGAATCTCTTTGGTGCAAATTTGACTCCTTCAACATACTAGACATAGGAAGGAAGGTGTGATTAGGAGTCTTTGAGACTTTTTCAAACCTTGAAACATTATCCTAATAAAATTTTGACTTATTAATACTTTATAATGAATAGGAAGGAGAGATAATTATTTATAAAGATTTTGGAAAACTTCTATGCATCCATTAAGTATTTTGAACACTTGATTCCTTCATATGAACAAAGAGGCATAGGAGAGAGAAAGAAGGGTTTTGAGACAAATCCAAGTGGAATTATCTTTTTTCCTTCATTTTTCTCTGTAATTATGCTTAATTAGGCCTCCTAGGCCTAGAAAGAGAAAATTGACCCAAATGACCACAAACATGTGTGAAAATAACCAAAAGTGTTTTATTTAATTTACCTATCCTAATAAAATCCTCCATGACAAATTTCATGTTCTAGACCATTATGCATATCGTTAAACAATGAAATGGTCATTTGTAAGCCTAAATGCCTTTCTGCGCTTGAGGGGGTGTTTGAGATATTTTTTAAGAAATTTGTAGGTTTTTACTCTTTAAAATTACTTTATAATACCTATAACACTTTAACACAACTTATACCTTGATTTTTAATTCCTTTATGGCACCCATTGGCCTTCATCATTGGTTTTTTCTTGTAAAACTGAGTTCTTCACACCATTAGGCCTAGTGTCCAACTTGAAATAACTATGTAGCTATTTTAGGGAACTTTAAAATAATTTATATAATCATGAAACATAAATTAATTCATAAAAAAATCTTCAAATGGTTTTGTTGTCACTCCATATTATATACCGTCATAAACACACTTAAAACTACCTAATTTGCATTGTAATTTATGGTATTGTACTTGAACCTCTGATCAAATACCTAGAAATGGATCTTAGGAGAGTGTTTAACATTATTTGGGTCATTTTTAGTTTAAAATATTGCATTTTAGTTCATTATAAATCATATTTATACAATCAAGTTCATTGAGGAATTTTAGAAGGGTTTTTGAGGGCTAATGTTCTTAATGATAGTTCATAAAGGACAAGGGTCTTTTACAAAAACCAATTCCAATAATTTTTGGTATGGGGGTATTAATAAAATAGCATATGTTCATGACTTCCCATTCCACTTCTCATGAAATTTATGAGAAAACCAACGTACCTCTTCAATCTCTTTTTCAATAAAAATAGGGTTATGTGCATTTTAACCGATTATTTATCAAGTTTTGAGGCTAAAAGACTGAACTAGTGTCATTAGTTTTAATAATAATACCTCCATAAATAAATATTACAAAATTAGGTTACCATTATTCTTATGCAACATGTTATATGACTTTAAAAATTGCCACTTGGGCTGCGTGACTATGTGTGTTAAGGCCAAGAAAGGCCATCATAGGTCTTAAGACTATAAAACTCACTTTATAAAAAAATGAATCTCAAAACATGTCTTTAATAATCCATGGTTTATCTAAAATTATCTTAAAGAGAACTAACCTGTCCAATAGGTCTAAAACCTTATATTTCATTGAGGGTTTGTATGCAAATAGGGTTTATTGACCTTAAAACTCAGTATTAAGTCTCCCTCCATTTGAATCAGATATAAAAATTTTATGGAGGAATTTATGAGGTCATCCATATTATATTTACACTGTCATACTTGAAACTCTTAGTGAAAAACATGCTCTCTCACACTTTTTTTAGTAGACTATCTTTAGGTCACTAGATGACTATATGTAAACTGGGGTTGTGACTGAGTTTAATGACATACTAAGATACCTACATGGACATGGAATCCAATCATATTATCTCTCAATTATTTTTAACTTAATTTCTAACACTCTCCCATTATCACATTATTGACTTCCATCTACAACATTGAATCTTGTCCTTGACTACCTATAGATGTATATTGGTTGTAAGTGACTATTATAGAGTATCCTTGGTTGTAGGTTGATTTTTTAGGTGTAAAAAGACATCTTTTATGTTTTTAACATGTATTTATAGCCTATTTTTATTTATTTAAATAATATTAACATCTACAAACTCATCAAACATCCTCTCTCCACTCATACTTCCTTAGACAACTTTGAAACAAGGTAGTTGTTGTCTTTCCTTGATTGACTGTAGATGTATATGAAAGATATTTTTCTTAAATTTTATATTCTCTTTGTTTTATGAAATAAATTAATTATTTCTCAATTCATCCATCATAGACAGCCCATCCAACTTATTTGACCTTATGTATAACTTCTTATGTTTCCTAGAAAGACTGTTAACTGAGCAAAACTATATGATTGTAGCTGAATATTAGTGCTTGTATAGATTATATGTATTTATAAATTCATGGTTGTCATTCCATGCTTAATAATATTTTTTTTTTCATAATTGAGATAATTCATGTCAATTTTTTATATCCAACATAAGTCCATCTTCTTAGAGACAAGTTCATCCTACATATAAACCTAACTGACTGAGCCAAGGTATTATGGTTGTATGTCAACATTTAAAGTTTGTATGGATTGAGAAAAACATTCACTTTACCTTCCTTGGGTTACTATTTTTATCTTAAAATCAATCAAGTCATATTTTTATCTTTATTACTCATCTCACAAGTTTTCCTGCAACCTCTTGATTGACATAAGTTCACTTGCATAGAATATTGTTTGTGCCAAAACTATATGGTTGTAGATGGATGTTTTTATTTTATATGGACTAGAGGAAGAGATCCATTATACATAACCTGAGGATTCCAATTTATATTGAAATATAATTTATAATTCTTAACCTAAAAACCACCTATTTCTCATGATGTTTCTTGAAATAGTCCTAAACTAAGACTGACTATTATAGGTAGTTATTTCTACCCAATGTACAAATTAAAGAAATACATATGACAAGGTGACATAAAAAAATGATGAAAATGTTTTTTTTGAATTTAACTCACCCTATCAAATCCACTGAATAATCACTCAAAGATCTTAATCAACAAAGAAACTAAATCGTGATCTTACCTTAAAAAATGTTAAAGAACAATAATTTATGCTAAACAATGCTTTAAGGAGGTATTATCTTAGGATTTTGATGCACCTTGGAGCTCAAATAGACACTCTCATTTATTTAATGTACCTAAATCACCTTGAACATCCATATTGATACCTTAAAATAAATTTAATAAGATACCAAGTTCCTTGGAGGTCTCTCAAGATAGTAATATAATCATACATAGTCCTTTAGTGTTATTTAGGCATTAGAAGCTCTAAAGAGGTTTTTATCTCATATTGTCATTAGGAATATTAAATAACTTGTGACAATTATTAAACAACATCATTAATTCAAAACACACTTATTAATTTTCATGAGTCCTCATAACTCTTATCACTTGCCATTATGTCTTTCTAGCCTCCTCATTAGGCCTACAAGAGAGATTTTGAAATTTGAGAGAGCATAGTATTAAGACCCTATATGTAATTTCATTCAAATGTAAATTAATATTCACTCATATTTCATAATCCCATAAATATCATGATAAAATCACTAATATACCCTCACATGTAAAGAATCTCATTAGACCTGTAATTATACTTTGTGGAAGGATCAAATGACCACCTAAGCTATCTCAAGAAATAAATTTTAAAGATGAAGGTACTTGAAACTTTTTATTGAATTAAATATATGTATTTCACCTAAAAAATTATCTTGGAAACTCATGAAAATGAATACATTTAACTGATATATCAAAAATTCTTGAAAATTGGTAAAACTCAAGTCAAGATAGACAACTAGTTTCCTATTAAAAAAAATCCCCTTATCAAAAAAATTATATGATGATTAAAATATGAAAAAGGTCATATTTAACCATGAAATAATCCCCCTAAAACCATTTTTATCCATCTATATATAAAGTAAATAAATAGAGATAAACCTGGGCCCTATTTAAGTTTTTGCCTTAGAGTGTTTGAAACAAAAACATTTTTCATATATTTTGATTAAAATAGAATCATAAACTACTCACATTATTTCAAATACCCTTACCTTGTGTCCATTCAATTTTGAAACCACGTGTGCCTTTTTGGTCTATTCCTAGTATCATTGTGTTGTCTATTTTTGTATAGCTTGTTATCCATTTGAGAAATTGAGTCTTTTAAAATAATTTAAAAATTAGTATTGTTAATTTAAAATTCAAACATTTCTTGGTTTACATCTATTCCTTGTCTAATTTTTTCTTAGGCATTCATCTCTCACTTTTGGGTTGTGTAACTTAGACTAATTCATTACTTACTTTGAAGAGTCTTTTGTGCCTAGATTTGGGAAGTGGTCTATATTCCATGTGCTTCATGCATCTTTTGATTGATTATAACTAAGTTCAAAACTCTCTCTCCAAGTGAAACCTTAATCATGGTTATTTTACATTTGACTCTTACTCATCACTTACACTTGAATGTTTTACTCCTCATCCTTATTTTTTTCCACTTTTAATTTACTTTCCCAATTAGTTTTATGAATATTCCTAAATTCTAAGGACTTTTACCAATGATCAAGTATGTGTTTGAATCTAAATTATAGTTTGAGTCCAAGTGTTTCAAATTGTTAGATTAATTATTTTACCTTCTTAGACCTAGTTTGTTTCAATGCTAGTTTTTATGTTGTGTTTCCAAAAGACCTAGTAAATTCTTGTTTGTTTCTTAGACCTAGTGTATTTTAAATTATAGCATTTGTGTCATGTTTTCAAAAGACCTAGAAATTCCATTTTGTTTTATACCTAGTGTTGTTTCAAATTATAGCTTTTATGTTGTGTTTCCAAAAGACCTAGCATTTAACATTTCATTTTATACCTAGTTATTTTGAGCCTAACTTTGTGCCTTATTCCCAAAGACCTAACAACATTTTCATTTTTTAGACCTAGATTAGTGTTATTTGAAACACATTCTACCAAGCTTGGCATTTGGGTTTATCCTTTCACTTGACCATTTGTGTAAGACATTTGAAGTTAAACCTTGAGGACATTTTAGATCAAGTTTATCATTGATCACTTTTGGAAAATAAATTCATTCCCAGATAGAGTTTGACATTTAGACCAAGTTTATGATTTGGACCATTTACCATTTAAACCTCATTTTAAATATTTTATATAAATTTAGGCCTTTCTCTTTGTAAAATAATAGTCATTGATTTGGATATGTCTCATTACACTCATAGTGGATCCATGTACAATCTAGGTTATGATAACGTAATCATGAATCATAGCTTTGTTCAAAATCTTTACAATGATGATTTATTTTCTGAGACATATCCCTATCCTCCTTACATTGATTAATCTATGGAACAACTATAATATTCATTAGTTCGCTACTTGGTTAACACACCTTCATATTTAGAATAAGACCAAGAACAAATAACATAATATATTGTTAGTGTACCATCGGTTATGGAACAAGTGCAACAACAACCATACTATGACATGATACCATTGAAATATAACCCATATTTTTCTGATCATCACTTTCTCTAAAATAATGATGAGGCTTTAATCAAAGTTGTGGAGGTAGGGGATAAGTTTTTAGTAGACTTCCCCCATGACAACCTACCTAGTCTAGTAAGAGTATCTCTTAACATGCCCAATACCCAAACCATTGAACATACCTCTACTAGTTATCCTCAAGTGATCGTGATGGTGTCATATCAATACCCAAATATGCTTACAAAAGGAAAGGCCCCCATGGAAGACCACTTTCTAAAAATGTAGCAAGTATATCATACTTATTTCAATCTAGTGCATAATTTTAATTCAATGGCCATGTCAAATGATCCACTCATATATCTATCTCCTTTAAAAAGAGTGCTAATTGAGTTGATAAGTTAATATAATTAAAGTATACACCCATTTGCACAAATCACTTTAGTCAGTGACATGTATAATGTGCCATTTATTAAAGATGTGACTATGGATTCTACACATAATGATATTCCAAACATGGTGGATAACATGCAAGTGTCTTCTAATCCAAGCCAAAGTGTTTTAAATGCACTAAAAAATAGTCTTCAACAAAAAATTCCTTTAGTTGATACCATGAATGGTTGACAATAATAACTAGTAGAAACTCCTACATCCCAACCACAATAAGTTAATCCAAATCTTAATATATTGGATTTTTCAATCATACAACAACATCGATTGAGTAATCAAGTAATAGATAGTACTATTCCATAAAAAAAATTGACTAATGTTATCCCACCTAAACAAGTGGTAACTAACATTCCATAACAATAGGCATAGTCTAATCTACCACTGAAGTAGAGGTATAACACTACACCACCTCAATAAGAGGAAATAAATGTTACACCTCAATAGGTAGTGAAAAACATACCTCTACAGTCATATAACAATATACATTTACAATCATGAACATTGTCTAGTCAATAATGTGTGTCTATTGGTCAAAGATAAATGTCAAACACCTAACAAGTGTCTAGTTCACAATAGGTGTTTTTGCAACAATGAGGTGCTAACATATAATAAATAACCATCAAGCAAAAATTACCTTTTGCTTAGCACATGACATAGATCCAAAGATAGGGCCTTGGTCCACAACAAGTTTCTTTTATTTAGCTAGGTTTGACTAGTCAGTAACATGTCCCTACTCAGCCTCAGTAAGCACAGTATAGTTCACAAATCCATATCATTCCATCTCAAACATAATTCCCTAATAACCAAGGCCATATATCAAACTCAAACAAGAATATATATCAACATCATGTGTAATTTCAATAATCACATCCTAATATATATATGCATATTCCTAGTTAGTTCACCCATCAAACCAACATTACACAACAAACCATACCTCTATTATACCTTTTTCAAGGTAATCCACCTTTGACCTCCCAAACAACACCTTAGCCAAAATTACTATCCAATTTCTTGGCATAAGAACTACAATAAATGAAGGATACAATTGTTTCCATTTAAGTAGGAAAGTAGATCAAGAAATTAAAATTAGATGACATGTGTTTATACCCTTTCAACATGGAATATCTTCAGATAACATTTAATCTAGGGTATGAACCATCAAAATTTGATAAGTACAAGGGTAAATGAGACCATAAGGCCCATCTAAAATAGTTATTTGTTTCTTTCCAACTAGTAGCTTATAGTGACATTTACTTACTCCTTTTGTTTCCTCAAAGTATAGCTAGATAGGCTTTGGAGTGGTTCCTCAAGTTGCCAAAAAATTTAGTATCTAATTTTGATGATATCTTAGACAAGTTTGTGCATCACTTAACTTATAATATCAAGCATGATATTTCATTAATATATTTTAATTAGTCTAAGCATAAAGTTGGTAAAATCTTTGCCATCTACCTATAAATATGGAGATCACTCGCTAGTCACTTCACCCATAGCTTACTAGACAAACAATTGGTCATTGTGTTTACTAAAAATTTACACAGTGAGATATCATATCATCTAGATCTTTAATATGCATATACCTTTAAAGAGATAATTTAGAAAGGATTACATATTTTAAAGGACCTTATTAACAAAGGGATTATCAATTTGACCTCCTCATATAATAATAAAAACCAAAACTAAGTTGTATACCTAGGTCAAAGCCCTAACCAAGTCTAAGTAAAAACATCAACAAAAGCTCAAGTTAACAACTATAAGAAATCCAAGAAATACAACTACAAAAAGATCATTATTGGAAATAGAGTAACTAATTCATGCCATGTCTAAATGGTATAAACACTGTGTGCTTAGCCTATGCCACAAATGCAACTTACTCCACATCAATAGCTTAGTTAGTAAGTGTAGCCTATACAAAAACCTAGATTAACTCCTTAAATGCAACAACCCCCACATTTTTAAACCCATCCTCAAAGAAGAAGACCCACTCATAGAGTCTTTAATGACCTTGGTGAACCTATCAAAGTAGTGTTTTGTAAGATAGATGGGGCTAATATGATTAGTTGTCCAATTATGAATCACTATCCTAAGGGTATTGAGTATCTAGATTGGTATAGAGAGAATGAGTTATGTGAATACCATCAGGTTCATGGAAATTCCATAATCCATTTTATGTAGTTGAAGCACCTCATTAAAAATATGTTGGAAAATGGGGAGATTACATTGGATAATATAACATCTACATCCAATCAAAATCTCAGTATCTACCAAAACCCTTTTATATAGCATAAAAATAACACTAAGAATAAAAATAACAACAACAAAGACATCAATAACAACAACAATATCATCCATAACAAAAACATCAACCAAATACAAGGAACCAAGGTTAAAATGACCCAAATAGCCAATAGACTTACCATGCAGTTTCACATGACTATAATAAAGTTTTAGGTCATATTTTAGGAGGTCACATTTTTACTATTACCATTAATATTGGACCAAGTGCAAATAGACCAAGACCATTTCCTAATAATTCCAATCAACCTACCTATGCTAGTAATACTTCCTTGACTTGGGACTATATCCAAGTGCAACAATAATTAGGGATTACTATTATAGGACCTTCTACTGATAACCCATCATTACCCCATTACCATAACCAAATGCACTGGTAATCAAAAATTATCTTATCTAGCCCATCTCCATCATTATCAAGTTATAATGGTCATGTATCCAATACATATTATGTAATCATAACTCAATAGTATAATATTACCATACCAAGCCCACAACCTCATGTTAATGACCTTATCTAGCCTACTATGCTAGCTAAGAGTAAGCCATTTACCATTGTTAAGGAAAAGTCATATGATATTATGGAATAAACTTAGAATACATTCACATAAATTTACATATTAGATATGTTACATACATTTGATATCCACTATAAAATCCTAATACAACTCTTAGGCCAATCCCAAGTTCTAAATGACATAACCTCAGATAAATTCCAAGCTTTGGTTAGACACCTAGCCCCAGGCCAACAATTGAACTTTGATAAAAGTGACATGTCATCCCTTGGCCCTCTCCATAAAAATCCATTATACATTGAAGTTGTCATCAAAAAACATAATGTTAAACATGTCCTCATAGACAATGGATTGAGCAAAAATATTATGTCTCTAAAGCTTATCAAGTATTTGGGATATAAAGTAGTTGATCTACAACCAAAAACTATTACTATCAAAGCCTATGATAATGAAGAATGGGAATAAAAAATAACTATAATGTTGCTAATGATCATTGGGCCGTTGACCCACGATATACTCTACCATGTGATAGACTTGGACTTATCCTAAAATTTAATTTTGGGTAGATTGTGGATACATGACATTCATACAATCCCTTCAACATTTTACTAGTGTCTCATGTTCTCACACTTAGGCATGAAGGTCATTATCAATGGATATTTTCAGCCCTATGAACATTGTAAATATTTGGAGGCTGAGTACAAAAGTTACAACTATTAATTTAGCCTAGACCCAGTGCCCAAAAAGGACAAAGAAGAAGAGATACTTTTAAAATTACCAGAGGCCAATTGTATATACCTAGATAGCCTTGCCTCATCTTCAAATACTCCTCTTCTTACAATGTCTAATCATTTTACCATCTTGAATAATGGTCTAGGAGAGTATTTAACCCATGACACTTTCCCTATTACCAAGCTTTCAAAGAAACCCAAGTCCTTTAGAAGACCAAATGCTTGGCCACCTTGCATGGAATGGAAACAAAAAGGAAAAGGCAAGCTTCATAGTCCTACATGTATTTTTTTCACACTAGACACTGGCCAAGAAGAGGACCCACTAGCCAATGATGATTCCTAATTATATAATGAAAAATTGGTGGATTGATATAAAATTTATAAATATCCCATCCCTAATAGTATCATGGACAACTAAGTTTATGAAGGAGGAGGCCTTGGTCTAAATCAATAGGGTACCATTGAGCCCATTTCTATGACTAGGTACAAAGAAGCTTATGCTCTCAGATTTAAACTACATGGGGGTGACCCTACATATCTTATTCATGTTCTAATTCTAATGACTAGTGATGAAGATAATAATAGTTAAGTATAATATGATCATAAAATTTATGAAGACCTTTCCAATACCAACTTGTTTGACCCATATACCATTTGTATTATTATCTTAGTAATCAGACATTACACACTTCCCCTTTATCATCCTCAACTAATATTCTAGGACCAACAAGAATCCCTAGTGCCTATAGACAAGCTTGAGAAAGATGAGGCATTTTTTAATTTTCTACACCTAAGAGACAATGTTCCATTTGGATACCAAAAATAAGGGTTCTCTATCAAACTAGATCTTACAACCTATTTTGGAGAATGGGTGAACACCCTTAGCCAAAAATTAAAAAAAAACATTGAGGTCCCAAATTGAAACCCTCTTTGAGGCACTTTTAGACCACGGAAAAAATAAAGAGAAAGGCCAGTCTTTTGGTGAAAACCTATTTCAAACACCATTAGATGGGGGTGTTCACCTTTCCCTGAATGAAGCTCAATGTTGGTGTGTACAGGGTTATTTCTTGTTTAGTTCCACTATCAAGTGTGAATAGGGTTATCTCCCTAATTAGTTTCACTATTTGATTCCATTCACACCTTATTTATTTAATTTTACTAAGGTGTTTTAAATATTTGTATCACCTCACAAGATCATGACACTTATCACAATCTTGTGTAGGTTTGGTGAGGGGTATTTCCTATAAATATCCTCTTTTGTAAGCTTATTATGAACTAATTCATTCCGATGCATGTGTGTTACACATGGTTCCATTTATTGAGTGAATAAATTTTATTTCTCATATTTTAATCTTACTTCCCTAGTCTAAGTGATTCCCTAGGCCTATTAATTTCTTTCCCAATCTTACATGGTACCAGAGTGGGTTAAGGTACGTAGGATATCCTAGTAGGGTAATTAATCTGTGAATTCTCTCACTGTCCATATGTTCTTCTCTTGCATCTATAGGATGGTCTTGAGAATCATAAAGACATGAGAAGAATAATTATATTCTGAAGGGGAGCTTCTTTTTGAGTGTTTTAATTTCAAGTTCTTTTTTTAGTATTTTAGAAGCATTTTAGAGCTCATTGTCACATTAAGAACATATTGTATCACTCCTAGTTGTTCCAGTTGAGCAGAGAAGGCTACATCATCAGGTGGTTTTTTTTAATAGTTCTACATGCATCTAGCAGATTGAAGGAGTGGGATTTGAAAATTTTCTCTAAAACATGTTTTTCTTTCCTTCAAATTGTAATTTTTTTTCAAAAAAATTCCTCTCCAAATCTTGTTCTCAAAAATATAATTTTACTAGTCTTGTAATTATTTTTTTTTCATATTAGTTAGAAAAAAAATAAATTATATTATCGCCAAATAAATACTAAAAATTAAAAAAATATCTATTTTTGATTTTTCAAAGAAAAACCCATTTTTTGATATTTCAAAAAAAATCAAAATTTTTAGAAGGCTTTAATTTATTTTTTTAAAAGCCTTTTAAAAAAAATTATATCAAAAAAATTTTCAAAAAATAACAAAAGAAAGTTTTTTTAAAAAAATTTGAAAAAATTGGGTTGCAGGCCATATGATTGTACCCTCGATCACCAGTCATTTAGAAGGGCTCAGCCCCAACACCAAAGCCATAGGCCTTTGGTGAGGGGCTTTGCCCCACTCCCAAGGATAAAGCCTTGGGTGGGGTTCACCTCACTCCCACACCTAGGCTTGTGGTGTGAGTAAAAGCATCCACCCAGGTCATTTGGCCTTCTAAAAAATTTTCAATTAAAAAAAAAACATACATATTGTCAGTTTTATAAAAAAAAACTACAAAAGAAAATTATTGAGTTTTACCACACTTGCCTTGTCAAAAATTGCTTGTTTTTTTATTAATTTTGGTTTTTTAGAACAACAAATAAAAAATATCTAAAATGTTGGTTTTTAGCAAATTCATGTGTGTTGGTTTTTTTCCAACATGTTTTTCATGACCATGTGATTTGGTCCAAACTGGATGGCATTCAAAATTCACTGGATATTTGGTTTTCCCACATGGAAAATATCTCCACATAAAAAATGCAAAAAAATTGAGTTTTGGTCAAATTTGGCCAACTCCACCAAATCTAGTGGGTATCTCTAGCTTTGACAACATTCTAACTTTTACAGACCTCTACATCTGGTGAATCACCAAATCTAGTGGCATTTTCAATAAACTTGGTGGATGTATAACTTTAATGATAGTTTCTTTAAATTTAGTGACATTGTGGATGGACCCCCTCTCCATTAGCATTCTTGAATTTGTAGTTAAAATTCAAATGACCATATCTTGATCACAAGACCTCTATTTTTTGAGCATTTCTTTTTTATTTGGACTACTTTTTCATGCTCTCTGCACTAGTGTAGATGGTTGTCTATTTAAGTGCTTGGTTTTTCCAAAAATTACACACTCAAAGGTGTCCATGCTCAATCCTAGTTTTGGGATCTTCAAAGTTACATAACATTTGCATATGACCTTAGATCTAGGCACTTCCTTTTTTGAAAGTGCATAATTTTATGTGTATTTTATAGTGGTGCTGATAATTTCACTTGGTTGTGTGCCAAAATTGTACCTTTAGTATATGCTCATTGCATAAGAATTTGTAAAACATTGAAGTCAAGTCCACTTTGCATTTATTACTAGTGTTAACTATAAACACATAAATATAAAGTGACAAATCATATTTGCTCAGGGGGATTTTTTATTTAGTGGATTTGGGGGGTGGTGGTGGGTAGGGGGGTGTTGTGGGTTGGGGGGGTGGTGGTGTCGTGGGGGTTGTATTGGTGTCTTGCTCTCTACATTGTGTGTGTGTGTGTGTGTGTGTGTGTGTGTGTGTGTGTGTGTGTGTGTGTGTGTGTGTGTGTGTGTGTGGGTGTGTGTGTGTGTTTGTATTTATTTTACCATGGGTAATCCCAATTTTCCTTTGATAACTCTATATAAATACAATACTTGGAAATTAGAGAGCACTAATGGGGAAAGGATACACCCACTACATTGAGGGTACATTTTTATAACCCACTAATCCTAAGGAAAATATTGTATAGTTAATTAAACACACTAAAACTCTTGGCTATCTATGCACATTCATTTCCCTGGATATAATGTTTCACATTGATCAGTGTAAAAAGCCTAAGGAGGCATGGGATATCCTTAAGAAACTATATGTCAAAATGGATGAGGTTAGAGGGTATCAAATTGATAATGAACTCTCTAATATTGATCTATCTTCTTTTTATAACATTTAGGACTATGTCACTAAGGTGAATTAACTCCACACACAACTCAAAGAATGTGGAATTGATAAAAAGGATGTTCAAGTAATTGTCAATGTGCTTGGCAAACTTCCTGCTAAATATGCTACAATTTTATCTAGATTTCATATTCATCGACTGACAATGGGTAAGGCTTATGTTATGCCCACATTTTATTCATTTACTAAAATTTTAATTATTAAGAAAACCAAGTTGATCACTATGGGTCTTCTCAAGACCTCTAAGTTGCAAACATTAATAATATGACCTCCTCAACATTCAAAAGGTCTTAAGCAATAAATAAAAAATAACCAAACCATGAAAGGTACCTCCATAATCTTCACTTCTTACACTAGAAACATCAACATCCTACAAGAAGTAGAAGGATTATTAAAAGAATGGATGACCAACTTGATCATACTGCAATAAAAATGGTCATGATGAGCATCAATGTTCTATTAAGCAAATTGATGAATTGAAGCATTGACTCAAGAAGAATAACATCAATTTTCCATCATCTTATACAAATTAGTCCTCTTCTTTTACTTATTCATAATCCATAAAGGTAAAATTCAAGCACTTGTCACATTTGGAAAGTTTTCTCAAAAATGGATACTTGACTCTAGGGCCACACATCATCTGGGTTCTAATTGAGAATAGTTTTCTTCATTGGAACCTTGTTCATTGCCTCACATTCTCATAGGAGATGATACACTGGTGGAAGTTACTAGAAAAGAATTAGTTGTAATGCAATAAGGAACCTTTTCAGATGTACTCGGTGTTCCATATTTATGTGCCAACCTTTTTTTAGTCTACCAAATCACACATCTTGGGAATGGAAAGAAAGTTGAGTTCTTCCCTAATTTAGTATAAATTCAAGATCTTGAGGATAATTCATTAGTTTTAATGGGAAAATTTGATCATGAGTCTTGACTATATTCATTCTCCCACTTTGTGCCTCATTCCCCTTCTACTTCTTTGTTCACTCATAGATTCAATGAGTAAACTATGGCATGAGTGGTTTTACCATCTCAACTACTGCTATCTTCAGTAGTTTAGCTCAAAGGATATGGTACAAGGACTCCCTCCCATTTAGTTTTATAGTAGCATATGTTTAGGCTATACAATTTACAACCATCCAAAGGATAATTTTGGTAAAAGGTCATTTTGGAGGACTTCACAAGTCCTTGAATTGGTTCACATTGATCTTATAGGTCTATTTCCCACATTGTCTTTTAAAAAAATCCATTATGTCCTCACCTTCATTGATGACTATTCATGATTTAATTATCTCTACTTCCTTCATCATAAGAGTGATGTTTTCAACTTGTTTCTAGACTTCAAAGCTCATGCTAAAAAACAATATGAAAAATCTCTCAAAATTCTTCACACTGATAGTGGCTGAGAATATGTGAATCATTGCCTTGAGAAATTTTTCACACTTGAAGGGATCAACCTTCAACATTTCATTGTCTATACATGCCATTAGAATGGTTTTGTTAAATATAATAATCATACCTTAAAGGAAATGGTAACTTACATTATGCATGCTCATTCCCTTAGTCCAAAATTTTGGGCTAAGACTATTGATTATGCCACTCACATTCAAAACCACATTCCTCATAAAGACTTGAAAGGTGTGACTCCTTTTGACTTGTAGGCCTATTATGTTATTGCACAATATTACATTCAAAATAACACCAATGATGAACTTACTTTTAGGTCTGAGTTCAATTCCATAAAATAACATGCCTTTGATAGAATCACCTACGAATTTCCTATAGTATTTATAACATGGTCATCATTACCATTTAGAGATTCATATTCATCTTGTTTAGGAGAGATTGAAGAACCAATTCAACTAGAGGGGTTTCTTTTATAGGCTAATTCACATCCTTGTAAACTATCTTACAATATGAATCGACTCTATTAGTAAAAGATACTACAAAAGGAAACATTGGAACTCTAGATGACCTAAAATGGATCAAATTCGGTGCATCCCTCACTGAGGAGGATAATTAAGTGTTTATATCCCTTTTGAGGTAATTTGTTGACATTTTTTTGGTGCTTATTCAGACATGTAAGGTTTAGACCCTACCTTGGTTGTATATTACCTTATTGTGCATCCTAATGTCAAACATGTTAAATAAAAACTCTGCAAGATGCATCCTCATGTTGTTGTATTAGTAAATAAAGAGTTGTAAAAACTCTTGGAATTGATATGAATTTGATTGATTGACTATTTAGAGTGGATATAAAATGTTGTGCCTATCATTAAAAAGTTGGAAGGAATCATAATCTGCACTAATTTTAGAGACATAAGTAAGGCTTACCCCAAGGATGACTTTCATCTACCAAATATCAACATGATAGTTGACTCCACATATGGGTATAAAATTTTATCCCTTATGGATGGCTAATTAGGATACCCTCAGATTAGGATTACCCTAGAAGACTAATAGAAGACAATGTTCACCACTCCATGGGGAATGTTTTGTTATCAGGCTATGTTATTTGGTCTCAAGAACACTAAGGACACATACCAAAGAGACATGACCATCATATTTCATGATATGATGCATGACATTATTAAATATTATGTCGATGACATATGGGGTAAATCAAAGACCTGTGTAAATCATCTAGCCATGTTTTGAAAAATATTTGAAAGGCTTCATGAATACAAAGTTTAGCTCAATCCTAAAAAGTGCATCTTTAGTGTCACCTCAATATTTAGGATTCATTTTCTCTCTTTAAGGCATTGAATTTGATCATGCCAAGGTGAAATCCAAAAACAAGATGCCACCACCTTCCACTTTGAAGTGGCTCCATAGTTTATAGAGAAAAATCTAGTCTATCAGGAATTTCATTTCATAGCTGGTTGATAAATGTCATCCCTTCACTCAATTGTTAAAAAAAGGTGTTAATTTTCTTTGGGATGAATACTATTAGAAATCCTTTTAATAGCTAAAAGAATATCTTTCCAATCAACCTATTTTATTATTGCCAATACCAGGAAGGCCATTTTTGCTTTACCTATCTGCCACATACAAAGCCCTGGGGGCACTTCTAACTCAACATGATGAGAATGAAAAAAAAACATGAAGTGTAATATCTTAGTCATACATGATTCATGTATGAAAACAATGATACAATGATAGAAAAATCTTTTCTAGTTATGGTCTTTATAACCTAAAAGCTACATCATTACATGCTTAACAATAAGACCATAGTCATTACCAAAGTAGATCTGCTCAAGTTTATACTATCCAAGACAACTTTACAAGGATGCATGGCTAAATGAATCATGTTACTAAGTGAGTTCAATATTTAGTATGCTAACTATAAATCCATCAATGAATAATTAATTACAGACTAGCTTGTTAAATCTCCCCTTACAGATATCAAACCACTCACTTTTTAATTCACAGACAAATCATTATAACCATCATAGAAACACCTACTAAGGGGTAGCATTAGAATCTATATTTTTATGGGTCATTTACATCACATAGATTAGGGGAAGGCCTATTATTTATTACACCATAGGGGTATCTCATTCCCAAATCATTTTGTATCAACTTTCCTTGTACTAACAACATGGATGAATAAGAAATACTCTTTTTAGGACTTCACCAGGAAATACAATGGAACATTCAACATCTCACAATTTATGGTGGTTCTTAATTAATCATTAACAAGGTTAAAAACCACTTTCATACCAAAGACAACAAACTGGCACCATACAAGGCCATGGTGGATGCTCTCAAATAATAGATTACCAATATACAGTTTGAACACATACCTAGTGCTAGTAATAGGACAATGGATGCCATGGCTACCATTAAGTCTTTGATATGCCACATAGACAATTTAAAATAATATCAATTCCTCATTGAAAATCTTCCAGTGCTTGCTCATGAATCTTTGATCATCGCAATGATCTATGATATTTTTGGTCCTAGCTCTATTTGGTGCTCAGACCTAGATAATTACCTTCATGACCATATCATTTCACAAAACCTACCATGTAAATAATAAAAAGCCTTTACAGATTAAGTCTCTCACTATACCCTACTTGGCTTAACCCTTTAACATTAAATCTTTGATGGAACTCTACTTCATTTTTTAAATTTAATGGAAGCCACATGAGTGTTGAGGGAAGTTCATGAAGGAGTATTTGGTTACCACATGAATATATTTGACAAAAAAACTCTTATGTACTAGTTACTATTGGCCAACTATGGGAGTAGATGCAACTACTTATGTCAAGAGGTGCAAAAAATGTCAAAGGCATGCCAATCTAATTTATACCTCAGCCAAAAAACTAGAAAAAATGCTTACACTATGACCATTTGTAATGTGGAGACTCAATCTCATTGGGAAGATTAACCCTAACTCATCTAATTACCATAAACACATCCTTAATGTTACCAAATATTTCACTAAGTGGGTTGAAGCTATACCCTTCACTTAATTGATTGGAAAATTTATTTCCAAATTCATCTTTAACCATCTCATATGTCATTATGGCATCTCATCTAAAATTATCTCTGATAATGGTAGATTATTTAATAACAAGGATGTCACCAAACTTTGTATGGAGTATAATATCATATTTTTCTACTGCATATTACCCCATAGGTAATGGTCAAGAAAAGGTATCTAATAAAACCATTGTCAATATCCTTAAAAACATTATCAATGATGTTGGCCATGATCAGGACTTATAGATATTCTATGCCCTTTGGGGATACTATAATAATTACCATAATCAAATAAGAACCGTACCATATTCCTTAGTCTATGTCACTAAGTCCATTATAATTATTGACATTGAGTTACCTTATTTGTGTATCTCATTGAAACATATCCTAGATGATGAAGATTATAGAGTAGCTAACCTTTAAGAGCCTAAATTATTGGATGAGAAATGTATGTCCATTGTCAATAGCCTTCAATCATACCGTAACTGACTATGTGGTCAATATAAATGGTGGGTCAAACATATAAATTTCAATCTTTGGGATCTTATCATTAAGGAAAATTAAAAGAACACCTTAATTGAGAAGAAAAAGAAGAAATCCAAGTTCAAGCCTAATTAGATAGGCCTCTAAGTCATTGTTGCAAATTATGGATCTAGAGCATACAATATTGTTCCACCAAATGGAGATGAACTTGATGAGCCCATAAACATAATACACCTCAAGAATTATTTCACTTGAGGGTCTTGAAGTATTGTCTATATGTCTCATTTACATTGTACCATATCGTCATCTTCTTTGCACCATACCATATACCATACCTTCACTATTGACCAAGGTTATTTTTACCCTCCCTACCCATTCCTTTAGACTTTGGTTCCACTCCATTGGTTCTTCTATCACCTTCAACAACAATATTTAGATGGATTTTTAGTAGTTGATTTAGTATTCTAGATAGAGGCAACATTTTGGACTATGACATTGGTTTGGCACTTACATTCTTCATTATTTTCATGTCCTACCTCATCTTTCATGATACTAATTACAACCATCTTTAGAAAATTTAGTATCCTTGACCCATTCCGTTAGTTACTACTTATAACCACCTATGGAAAAATTAGGAATAATACCTTTACCATGCATTTCCATATCACCTCACCATTCCTATGTTATAATGTGTCATTTTCCTAATTCATGAACTCATTGCTACTTAGTCAAATTCCTCTATTATAAGGTAAAACTATGGTGACATGATGTCCCATTAAGACTATGCAGGTAACACTCAATTTAAGTCTAGGTTAGCTTAGTCACCCTTTTATAATGCTCTTGCCATTTTGTGATCAATTTATGTTTGCATGCTCTTGCCATTTTGTGAGAAATTTAAGTTTACACACTCTCACCATTTAATGAGAAATTGAAGCCATGCTCTTGTCATCATTTTTGATCAAGTTGAGATTCATAGAAAATTCCCAAAACATTGGTAAAATATCTATAAAATCTTAAAAATCACAAAATCATGAAAATTAGCTTAAAATCTCCATGTGAGATATAAATCCATCAAAATTTTCAAGATGGACCATATTATTTTTTTAGTTTATTTCTAAAACTAGCTTGTTATTTTTCCTCTCATTTATGGGAGAGATACATCAGCTTGAGGTTCACATGGAGTATGTAGGAAACACTTAGATACATGGGGTATCTCAGGTTAACTCAATCACACCTTCCTTTTCTTTTGACCACTTCTTTTTTATAAGGATCCTGGGACTCCTAACTATTTCATGAGTAACCACTTGTCATTTAGTTTCCCCATCCTTATTAACCTTAAGTTTTACGCTCTCACCATTTTTTGATTTCATGTTATGTGCATTATGTATTCAACTTTGAAACATTCATACCCACTTGGCTTCATTTTACACTCTTTCCATTTTACAAGACCATTCCCATATTCCTCTATAAGTAAATCATCTTTTCTAACTCATCATTTTCTTCTATCCCATATCTTGGGAGAATTATATTTGGCTTGAAGTTCACATTAGATTTTGTGTCCATACAACTATGTAGGCAACATCCACTTGTCTAGTGCATCTAAAGTTAGCTCAACTACCCCTTCCTATCCTTCTATTACCCCCTTCTTTGTTTTTCTATTTCATTATTTCATATAGCCTAAGGGTAATATATAACATCTTATTTGTGTTGTTATTTCCTTATAGCCAAGGAGAAACCTTGTGCTAATTTTTATTATGTTATTATACCTGCATCATTGCTACCTAGATCAGGGGTCACCCTGTCACTAAGAGTAACACTTCTATTACACAATCATGAATAATTTGTTTTTTGTTTGTACTAACATTGTGATTAACCATTATTTGTGTTTATTTGCTTTTGTTGTGATTATTTTATTCATTAATTTGTTTTATCTTTATTTTTTGGTGTTTTTTTGAGTTTTATTTATTGGTGTTTTATTTTGTTTATTTGTTTGCCTATTTGTTTGTTTTCATAATTGTACCTTGACTTCATATACATGCATTCATTGGGTGATTCCTTATACATTATACTTAATTCCATCTATATTCATATGTCAACATTGTCACCATGGTTTTTTAATCATTAGTGTAATATTTTTTTACTTGTTTATTAGATCTCATGTTAGTATTTATGCATATTACAACTAAGTTATCATGGTTTTCTATATCATGGTGCATACCATCATATAATACAATAAAAATCAGCTTGGGGGATATTACAAGCAATGATGCTATGATACATCTCCTTGGTCACCTGATAAATTCTTGATCTATCCAAATATTACCCAAATATAGATTAATCAAATCATGATTTAATTTTAATCCTTTATAGTTATGATGTACATCTCTAGACTAGCAGGTATCCCAAATTCATGTTTCTCCTCTAGACCAACTTTCTCTTTGTGAGTAAAGATTCATTATGTCAGCCCCCTTTTCTAATTTACCATATTGTCACAAATCATAGTGCTAATAATTATAACTGCCTTTGGGAAAATCATTATTCTTTAATCTCTCTAGGTGTTAATGATTATAACCACTTTTGGGCAAATAATTATCATTTTCTTTCCTTGTAGGAGCATGTTTACATTATGTTAATGATTACAACCACCTTTGGGCAAATCATTATCTCTATCTTCTCTTTTGTGTCATGTTTTTATTATGCTAATGATTATAACTACATTTGGGGAAATCATTATCTCTATCTTCCTTCTTATGTCATGTTTTCATTGTGCTGATGATTATAACCATCTTTGGGAAAAATAAACCTTTTTATCTACCAAATTGGGGCATGTTTTCATTTTACTAATGATTATAACTACCTTTGGGAAAATCATTATATTTTTTCCTCACTATGTTGATGATTATAACTACCTTTGGGCAAATTATCCCTTTTATTTTCCCAACTGGGGCATCTCATTATGCCATTGATTATAACAACCTTTAGGTAAATCAGTCTTTTTCACCTCTTTTACCTTTATATTCCATTATTTTCATTATTTTGGGGGACTAATCATTGTTCTTATTTATCACTCACTCCCTTGAGGGGGATCTAGGGATCATCCATTGTCCTTTGGGGTATTAATCATAAAGGACCTTTTCATTATTTGAGAAGATGTTACTATTCCTATAACTTGTAATGCCTTCCCAAATAGGGGAAAATTGTAGATACCCCATTCTAGCCATAAGTAGCTTCTAATGCGTGGGACAAAGTCAAGTGATGGGTAAGAGGAAGGCAAACTACAAAATATTAATCATGCTCTATCTATGACATGCCTAAAAAAGGTTGATTTAGGGAAGGTTCATATCTCATCAGTCAACACAAAGAATTAGTTGATACATAGGGAGGAGTCTATTCTAGGTCCACAAGTCACTGACTCCAATCCCACCAAAGGTAAATAGTAGTCCTCATGGGTGGTTTTGGTCATTAGAGAACATCATCACATCATCCTAGAAGATTCTTTCATGGTCCCTTTAGGTGAAAACAAGGAGTTAAGTCTCAAAGTATTGAATGTTTTCATTGATAGAATTGATTCTTCTTTATCGAAATCTATCTTGGTTAAATTTTATGACTTTTGGCCAAATATTGAACCTTTCCAAAAATGGGTTGATCTCAAATAGAAACCTAAATGGTAAATAAATATCATAGCCATGCCTAAAAATTTATTTCTAATCAATTTTTCCCAACCTGAGGACACCCTAAGGACACTCACAAGAGGACCTTAGTCTATGGGAAAATTGGTTGTCAGCCTTCACAAATAGAAGGTAGAACTTAATCTTAATAGTTTGGTCTCTGAGGACATCCCTATCTAGATTTTTTTACCAAAACTCCCTCTAGAATTATGAGCATCAAAATTCATATTTGGGATTGATAGGTCTCTTGGTCAACCCATTTATATTATCTTAGTTACTAGGTCTAGAAGGAGGCTTCTAGTTGCCAAGGTTTGCATCTTCATTCCCACTGATAAACCCTTGATCCACTCTATCAAGACCAAATCCAAGTAGTGTCTAGAATCAAAAAATTGAATTTGAAAGATCTAAGATTTTAAAAACTTGTGATGTCTTAAACCACTCATCTAAATATTTCCCTCTACTCAATAAGCCACCCATCCCCCCTTCTCCCTCCTAGGTTAGGAAATCCTCTACTTAGGATGCATCTTCTATTCCCCCCTCCCATCACCCACTTACCCTCTCAAATACCCTCTTTCCCCTTCTAAAGTTTGACTTCCTCCTTCCCTCCCTTCCCCATTCCTCCCCCTGTTAGCCACCTTCCCCCTCCATTAAACCCCCCAACCCCCTCCTTCATATTGGCTCTAGATCATCTTAGCTTGGGGAAAAATATCTCTACTATTGATCTACCAAGATCCCTAATAGCTTTAAGGATATTTAGCCCTCCCCCATCTCACCTTGGCTCTAGCTTCTCTAGCAGGTTCCTTGATTTCCCCTCTCCTTGGTTCCTCTTCCCTTTTGAAGGATATTCTTATAGAAGCTACTTTCATGTCCCCGATGGGCTCCCCTCCCTCTTATAATACCCTTCATGACAACTCTTACCCTATTTCCTCTTGTAATTTATCACAAATCTCTCTTATTGGATGATGGACTAGTGATATAGGAAATTGTGCTTCATCACTCCAATTAAATCCTATAAGTAATCTAAATATATCTCCTCATCTAAAAGACAATGTTCTTATACTAGTAAGGGGGAAATCTTAGATTTATCCAAGGACTTGGTTGAGGAGAAGTGAGAACAAGTCCACAATAAAAAGGGTAGGAAAAAAGTGGAAGTTAGTTGTGATTATAAATTCTCAAGTGGAGCCTCATCATAGAGCTCTAAGAGAGTAGAAATAGATAGGCAAGTTTTAAAGGGCATGCAGAAGACCCTTAGACACTACCCTATTAATAATAAATGAAAGTCCTTTCCTATAATATAATGGGGATGAACAACCATAAAAAATAGAGGTTAGAAAGAAATTTACTTTTAAATCATAAACTAGACATTCTTTTGATTCAAGAGTCTAAGATGATAGCTAAAAAAATTTTGAAGATCAGGTTTAATATTTGGGAGAAAGCTCATTATAGTTGTCACAATTTGAGAGGGGCTTCAGGTGTCCTGATAGTTTTTTGGGACCCTTTGATCTTGGAAGGCAACTCCTTATTACTAAGATCCATATCTTTGTTTATTTCTTTGACTTTCATGATAAGAATAATTATATTCTCACTAATTTATATACCCTAAATTCTAGGCATGAAAGGAATAATTTATGGAATAACTTATTGGACATCATAAATCATTTTTAAAACATGAGGTAGATGGTATTAGGAGATTTTAATTCTCCGTTGTCCCCCAAGGGGAAGAAAGGGGGAATCTTTACTCTCACTGATAACATGCTAGAATTTAATGAGTTTATTACTAATTTAGATATTTATGATGTGGAGATAAAACGTAATCATTACACTTGGTCAAATCAAAGACTGGGAGATAATCTTATTCAAGTAAGATTGGATAGGTTTTTTATGTCTTTTAATTAGATCCATAACTCTTCTATTTTTCTCTCATCCTTCCTTAGAATAGGATCTGATCATAATCTACTACTATTCCAAAGTGACATGGTGTCAAAATCTAATTCTAAGCCTTTAAAATTTGAAAAAATGTGGCTCTCAAATCAGTCCCTATAATCATACATTAAGGAATGGTGGAATATCCTAATTTGAGGATCAATCATCTATATCCTAGCTATGAGACTCATACATGTTAAGAACAAGCTTAAAATTTGGAACAAAGAAGTGTTTGGAAATATCTTCCTTCAAATAACTACCATTGAAGAGGAAGTATGTAGGATCAAACTAGAAATATCAATTTGAAGGCCCTCTCCTAAACTTCAATTGAAGAAAAGGAACTTTTCAGTAGTTTCCACAATTTAGAAGCTAAGGAAGAAACTTACTAGAGGTATAAATCCATAAAGTTGTGGTTAAAGGAGGGTGACATAAATACAAAATACTTCCACACCTTATGTCAAGGAATAATCAATAAAATCTCATCAAAAAAATTCAAGGGGAGGATGGAACTTGTTTTAGAAAGGAAGAAGACATTAAAACCCACTTCTTTAACTTCTATAAATCTTTACTTGCCTTTCTCCCCCCTAGGATGAGGGTTTAAAAGATAAAGTGGCCAAAATTTTTGATAGGGTTATTGATTAGGAAGATAATATCTCTTTTCTCACCCCCCTTCAGATGAGGAGATCTAGGCTATAGTGTTTTCTCTGCAATGGGACAAAGCCCCATGACCAGATGGCTTCCCACCTTTCTTTTTTAGGTTTTATAGGATATTATTCATCATGAAGTTTGCATGGCTATTATGGAATTATTTAAATACAATACCATGATTCAATATTTCAATAATACTTTCCTAGTGATTATTCTTAAGAAGTAGGGGGCCTCTCAAATATCTAATTTTATTCCCATCAGCTTGTGTTCCATGTCTTATAAAATATGCACTAAAGGGATTTCCCTCAAAATCTAACTTCTACTAGATAAAATGATTTCAAATCAGCATGGAGATTTTGTTTTTGGAAGATAGATTTTGGATGGGACTATCATAGCCCATGAAACCATATACTCAGTGTCTCACTCTAATCATCAAGGTATGCTCCTCAAGCTTGACATGAATATGGCCTATGACTAGGTCTTTTGGTAATTCCTCAATAAAATTTTAGTTAGATTCAACTTCAATCAACTATTCAAAAGCTTGATTTCCTCTTACATAACTACCCCTATCTTCTCTATTATTATAAATTGTATCCCAATGGGTTTCTTCCCATTAGGGAGAGAGCTCAGACAGGGGGATCCTCTATCTTCATATATATTCATCATCTTGGCTAAATCATTGAGTAGACTTATTATCAAGGCTAGAACATCCAACATTATTAGAGGGATCACAACTGCCCCTAATACCAACCTAATCACTCACTATAAATTTTTGGATGACACGTTGATGATGGGAGAAGCATCAATCTTAGAATCCAAGTGTTTTAGAAAGATCATTAAAATATATGGAGTATTTTTTAGCCAAAGTTTCAACTTTCATAAAAGTTCTTTCTTTTTTGTCAATACCCTGCTTAACCTCCAAGCTAAAATCTCCAAGATTCTAGGTTACATCATCAAGAATATCCCATATTCCAACCTTGGAAATCCTATCTTTAAGGGATCCATGAAATTATAATTTTGTAATCCCCTCACAGATAAGATTCAGAGAAAGCTATCAAGATGGAAAGGGAACTTGTTATCCCAAGTAGGCAAATTACAACTTCTGAAGAGCTCTCTTCAAAGCATCTTGATCTATTTCATGTCCCTTTTGATCAAAATTGAAAGGATCATAGACCAAACTAATCACATTCAAAATATATTCATATGGAGAGGCTTATAAGATAGATTTAAGTTCCCACTAATCTCTTAGAATAAAGCCTATACCCCTACCTCGAAAGGAGGACTAGGTTTAAGAAGGGTCAAAACCATGAATCAAACACTACTATAAAGCAAGGTTGGAAGGTGATTAAGGATGATAACCAATGGACTAAAATCATCATGTCTAAATACCTAAATTATAGTGAAGGTAATTACTTCCTCTCAAAAATTGGTCCCGATAATGGCTCAACATTCTAAAAAGCATTAAAAGCTGGCAAAGATCTACTCAGCAAAGGACTCAAGTGGAATGTTGGTAGAGGCAATAAAGTGGACTTTGGCTTGACCCTTAGATTAATTGCCCTTTGGTATCCTCCTTCCAAGACTTGGAATTAATCTCCTTATTTAAATAAACATGTGGTCATAAGGTGTTAGATTATTAGGAGGAGATGGATGGAAGGAAGAAGTGGAAACTTATAGTAAAAGATGAGCTGACCCAACAACAAGCCCTCCTAGAAAAATTAAATGATTATATCCAACACATTCATATCAAATTTTTCCTGAATGAGGATGGTCTCATTTGGAAACATGATCCAAGTGGCCTTTAATCTATTAAATCTAGTTACTCTTCCCTTTGAAACTAGGAGGAAGAGGATGACAACTAGCAGGAGCTCTGGTTTAAAAACCTCATTATCAAAATCAATGTTTTCTTTTAGCTATTAACCTAGAATAAGATTTTAACTATGGATAATTTGGTGAAAAAAAGTATTCCCAACCCTAATAAAAGTGCCTTTTTCAAGTAGGAATCCAAGTCTATCGAACACTTATTTCTCTCCTACTCTTTTACTTCATCTATTTTTTAGCATTTCTTTAGAATTTCCAACTTTTCTTGGGTTACTCCTAGCTCCATTAAGGGCCTAATCACCCAATGGAAACCACATTTGGAATCTCCCCCAATAAAATTATATTGGAATCTATATCTCCCCCATATTTTTAGGGCATTTATAAAGCTAAGAATTCTCGTATCTTTGAGAACCACAAACCAAATCCTTCCTCTGCCTCCAAATGAGTCTTGGCTTTTGTCCATTAAAATTGGTCTTTCTTTTCTTCCTCTTTTGAAAAACCTATCTCTCTTTTCTTCTCTTAGATTATAAACCATCTCAATTTAGTCATTCCAAGAAAATATTAAGTGAAGGGGGTTGATAGGTCAAAATTCAAGTGGTTGCTTCTTCCCCCCTCATGGTTTAAGCTAAATTCAATGAGTCAACAAAAGGGAACCCAGGTCTATTGGGGATGAGAGGTGTGATAAGATATTCTTCTATTAATATCAGAGTCACCTATACAAGTTCATTTAGGATCCAAACCAATCATGTATCAAAAGCCATTACATCACTTTGGGGTATCAAGTTGGAAGTTAATATCGACATGGATTTCATCTAGATTGAGGGGGATTCAATGAACATTATTAATTATTTACAAGGCCTTTCCCATTCCTCATGAAACATTTCTAGAATCATCAATGATGCTAAAAAATTGTTGACCCACATCAAAGGGGTCTCCATATGGCATGTTTATAGGGAAGGAAATAGGGGTGTTGCTTGTATGGCAAACATTAGAGTTCTAAGAAGTGATTTTATCACTTGGCATGAGAGCAAAATTTTAGATGATGTCATCTATATTATCAAATCAAAGAAAGGACACATCACGCAAACTTATAATGGGTTTATTAATTATGATACAAACATGGATAATAAGTTATGACTTTTATATGTGTAAGGTTATTATTACTAAGGCCTTTCACATTTGGGGTGTCTTAAGCTTGCATCATATGATTGATCATGGCCCTTTTTTCTAAAAGCTCCCCATCTCCTTTCCTAAGAGCTTGTATTGTGAAGTATATAAAATAAGTTTGTAATTTTATAGAATGGGTGGGGATAGAGATTGATTCAAATTGATCTCTCATGTTGATGTTAATGAAAATGAATATGTATGGCATAAAATGGTCAAGGCTAGGCTAGCATCATTTATGGAATGTCTAGCTAGGCATGACATAGTAATCTCCAGGGACTTTTCCCATAGCTAGAAAGACCGTGAAGTAAGAATGCATGGTCTAAAAATCTTAATCAATGAGGATCATATTGATGAAATTCATAGGATAGAATTCAATGTCATCAAATCATTCAAAGATAAGAGGTAGAAGGAGGCTATCCTAAGGATATTCTACAAGAAAAAAAAAGAAACCTAATATTTCATCATAGAAGGGTTTTATGAGACCTAAGATGCAAAATAAATGGTTAGAAGTTTATATCTAGATTATGAGGTAAATTAAACTTGAGGGAAAACATACTGTTATTTATTCCCATCACTTCCTTCTTCTTAACCACTTTAAAGGCCATACCATTAGAATTCTATTCTTCCTACTGCAATCTTTCAAGGTTTCAGTACTAAATTTTAAAAAGAACCCATCGGTTGATTTAATCCATCAAGGCCAAATTTTGTTGCTGATCAAGTGTAGGGAGCCACAATGGTCCAAGATTATCACCGAAGCTATTGACATCAATAGTGAAAAATAAAATTTGGAGGAGTAGGAAGGATACTATACTCAGTTATATTTGGACAATGAAAAAGAGGAGAAGAATGTTGGGGATTCTACTAAAAAATTATAAGAGGATCCCAAACTAGATTTGGGGATCCCTATATTTGTCCATCCACTCACTAGTAAAGGTAAAGGAGTCTTTAGGTTTAATTTTAAAGTATAAATTAAGGAATCCTTCCAAAATCTAAACATGAAGATTATGATCCAGAAGCTCCTATGTGACAAAATTAATAATTAATTTGATAATATTAAAGGGTTATTCAACCTAGAATTGATAGATACAAATGTGGGTAAATATCACTTGGTTCATACCCCAAAAGGTAAACCCACCCAGCATGGAGAATAGGAGGAAGTTACCTGAGATCCTAAGGAAGAAAAAGGGGAGATTGAATCCTCTAGCCTCAAACAAAAGAGATAAAATGAAGGTAAGGATTAGTTTGTTGGTATTCAAGCTAGAGGAATAAATAACAAAGGTGTTAGTATTGAGACCAAATAGCTAGTCTTTTACTCTAAATCAAAATAGTTTGTTTGGCTCTATTTCTTTTTGGCTACATTTAGGTTTTTTGGAAGATAGTTGGTGTAAGTTAGGCAGTAGGAGTTTTTAGATACCGTGTCTATATTCTTGTCCCTTTTTTTCATATTGTTATGTCTTGTTTATCTTTTGACTGTCTGTTGTAAAGGGTATGGTTCCCTTCAACTTGGTTGTTAACTAATCAAATAAAAAATAACTGACTTCTAATTACACATCAAACTGATTTCTACCAAATAGTGAAAATTAAGCCTAAGAATTATTAAACATCATAATTTCATATTCACATCATTAATTAGTGCTTATAATCATGTTGAGGAATCCTTATTTGGGGTATTATCCTATATGCAATAGTTACCTCTCATAGATTCATATCTAGTCACCGTGTGACCTTACATTGGTAGTTTGGCCTTTAGATACATTAAACGGGGCATTTGAACAATTATTAAAAGAGTTAAAATACTAACAAAAATGAATTAACTTATTAAACTAGATTAAATTCTTAGTTAAATAATCTATTTACAATTAATGGATATCTAAAAATGGAAATTCAAAAATCCAAAATATCAATCTTCTTCATCATTATTTTTGTGAGTTTTCAAGCTCTCACAAAATATCTAAATTTTTGATCCATGCCTATTAATTAAAAATCATAATTACATGTACCCTCCTCAACTATGGTTAGCCTTAACTCACCTAAGGTTAGTTTGAACTTAACTATAATTAGTTCTAACCTAACCACACTTGGGTTGGAGTTAATTTTGGAGGCTATAAATAGAATGCCTAACTTATTGATCTTCAATATTTTCTAGTGTAATTTTATTATGAAAAAATACCTCCATCAAGCTTCATTGTAGTGTTACCATGCCAATTTTTAAATCTAATCCAAGCTAAGCCAACCAATATTACCAAGGTACTAAGGAAAGGTGGAGCAATGGAGCTTCATTGACAAAGATTTTTTGAGCACATAGCCAAGCAAGCCAACTCAAAAAATAGTTTTAGATCTACAATAAAGGCAAAAGGAAGATTTATTTTGTTTTCTAGTTATGTTTTCATTATGTACTTTTTATATATGCTCTCCCTAGTGTCTAGGCTAGAGGTGTTAGTGTTTAGTGTGTTTATTTTGATTTAATTTTTTTACTAACACTATACTAATATCTCCTTTATGGATTCTTGAGAAAGTCATTGATCTATGATGTTACTAGACTTCAAATCATATTGTTGATATATTCACCAAACCTTTCACTAAGATAAAGTATCTTCATAAGATCCTTAGGTTCAATCAGCTCTGACATTGTCCTCTATGGGATATTTTTTGTTCCTTCCTTCTCTCTCTACTTCTAGTGGGGAATTCTCTCTATTATTTTAAGGATATTTTCTATGTAATTAGGTAACTCATCATGACTTATTATTGAGACTAAATTATTCTACCCACTTTAGCTATACTTAAGGGGGTATTAGTGTAAGTTTTATTGATGATCAAAATTATTTCATTATCGAAACATCCCTTTCACCTATCATGAAGGTTAAGGTGGAATCATACCATTATAATAGCGAAGGTCTAAAAGATGACAAAGGATCTAAAAGATGTGTAAAAGGGTTTTAAATATTTTGGAGAAATAACAAGTATGAAAATTTTGATCAATATTTCATTATAATTTAGAAATCAATTATTCTCTTTAAATTAGATGAAGGAAACACATGTAAACATATAATATAACCTATCTAATAGAGAAGACCTATGAACAAGATAATCTACTGAAGGAAAGATTTATGTTCCTTATAAATATTATTGTTTTATTCAAATGCTTTGAATCTTCATGTTACACTCAAAAAATATCAAATGAAAAGAAACAAATATACCTAAAAGATAAGAATAATATATTACAATGAATTCCAAAGAATGAAATTAAAATAAAAATCTACATAATCTCACAAGACACTAAATCTAAAGAAAGAAACAACAAAAAATGAAATGGAAAATTAAATACTAACCTAAATTTAGAACTTAAAATTAAATCAAAATCAGCTAAATAAAATATTTAACAATCTAATAAAACTTAATTTAATGTAATATGAAGAGAAATTATAGTAGGAAAATAACTATATTCTAATAATTAAAATAAGCTTAAATGAAATTAAGAAAATAATTAACTTAGAAAACGACACTTTAAGATTTAAAACTATAATATATAAGGTATCAAATAAAATCTAACTAATTAAGAAAAAGACTAAGGATTTAAGAAAACACAATAATAAAAACTAGCTAAAGACTAAAACCTAATAAGAAAAACTAATTAATCTAAATTAAAACTAATTAATTAAACTAAACAACAAACAAAATAAAATAAGATAAATAAAATTAACAATAAATAGATTGTGAGTCTTAAAGAAAGAGTCATCTTAGTAGAGATAAAGTAAATTTTATTGAGAAACAATGTTTTTAGTAAATAAATCTTTGATATAACAATCAATAAAATTTGAATGGATCAACAACATTTCACATAAAGTTAAGTATTCATCATAATTTGGGCCATGTAGTTTGGATTCTACTCATATAACTACAAATCTACAATCATCATAAGATATTAAACCTAACAAATTTCAAATAATCAATTTTAAACTAAACATGAAACTTGGATATACATGTGCTAATTAAGCATATCACTTAACCATTAGAGAATGTTTCCTCGATCTATCTTTAAATGTTATTTTATATCAAAGAATTTGCACAGACAAAAGAATAATGATGAACTTTGAAACAAATCAGAGTCTTCAAAAATACCTGTGTAATGTTCCTTCTCTTCATATGTCACTTTGATCTTCATTTATAATCCTTTTCTCAAGAGATAGTTGAGGGGTAAGTTACAGCTAACTTAGTTAGTTATTAGTTAAATCGTAATTGACTTTAATAAAGTCAATTAAATTTCATTTATAACTTAATTTTATTTAAGACTCAAAATAAGTCTTAAAATAAAAATAAAATATTAATATATTAAAGGGGACAAAATATAAATAGGTGGGGGCCCTTAGACATCACAAACATCTAAAATAAACATTTCATGTAAAAGAAATTAAAATAACATAAGCAATTTAAATGAAATTTTAATACATCTCACATTAAAGGATAAGTAGTGTCCATAAGTTGATATGTTCAACATCAAAAATATATATTGTCTAAATGTTTTAAGCACTGTCAAATATTAGAATAAAGTTTTAAACAATATTAAATTATATAAAGTATCTAAAAGTATAAAAATAACATAACTAAATATCAATCAACATTTTACTCCTTATCAGAATCAAATAGCATCTTAATCAATGAATATCCCTTATTAATTAGATACTCTATATAATTCATTGTTATAGTAGGAAACTTTATCAACTTGACACCATAATCATTATCTTCATCATCAACTTCCACCTTGACTTTATTAACCATCCTAGTGATAATTGGTGAGGTTGAGGGACTTATCTCTCATCTCTTATGGGTATGAGGCAATGACCTTTTTTCTTTAAGTAAATGTGAAGGAAAATATGTGAGATCTAACTTTGAACATGTTTCAACTAGATTAATATGCTCAGGGGATGGAATTTTATGGTTGAGAGGTACTAAGGTTCGATAATGTAATTTCACAATTTGATACAAGTCATTTTCAAGAAAAGGCTAATGATGTTCTAGAGAATGGCAGGATTCATCAAATAATCCCAGAACTGAAACTTGTCTATGCTTAAAAAACTCATAGAATCAAATAAATTATTTCATATATGTGAATAATTTTCAAATAGATAAACAATATGCAATCAAAATCTATGTTTATTTTTTAGACAACACTGCATACTTGAACAAACAAAAATTCACTGTAAACCTTATATATACATTCATCAATCAATTCTGAATCATCATTTATCAAGCAAAAACATATATTGGATGTGATAAGTTATAAAACCTTATCTAGTCTATATGTTTAAATTTTCTCCTCTCTTATATAATGTCACTTCCACCCAGAGATATCTAAATAATGGTAATCAATTAAATTAAATTGCCTTTTGTATTGTCCCAAGCAAAATTAACTACCATGTCTATATGTTAAATTCAAATTAGTTACAAAGTCTGCTAGAAATTATTTTAATAGCTTAACCAATTCATTCCCACACTTGATAACTTTATTTACTACTAAATGACCACTAATGAATTTGACAAGTTCATCTATTTGATGCATGTACATCAAAAATAAATGCAATCAAATCCATGAAATACAAGTAAATCCTAATTTATCTACCATATCTCTTAACCCCAGTCACACTTGAAACAAATTAAAACTCTATCAACTCACATGATCCCATCAATTAATTTGAACCCAAAGTATTTTTTTTACCTAAGTTACCATTCCTATGACCTTATACTTTATTAACATTTCCACCTAGTTCTACTAACATTCGACCCTTAGATTTAAAGTTTTAACCCACCAACATTCAACCCTTAACCCTTAGGTCTTAGAAAATAATTAGGTTTAGCTATAATTCAAACCTAAAACATTGAAATAGTTATATGTTTGATTTATTTATGAAAATATATAACAAATTTAACATTATTCAATAAAAAATAATCATAATCATAGATCCTTCAACATATAATTTTATGATCAGAATTGTCATTTTATCAATCAATTTTTGCATCAAACCATAAATGCTTTAGAATTTTTTACCACTAGAATTGTATTCACAGGATCAAACAAACTATTCTTCTACCAATTTTGTACATATTGAATATTTTCATTAAATCTATTTAATGATTTTGAAACCACTTATTATGTAGTGTAACATTTTCACTAAATGTAGTTATCACAATAAACATTCAACATAATAATGAATATTCAAATGAAGAAATGAACTAAGACTCTCATATCATAAATTTTATATGTCACAACATAAGTTGTTAATATGATAAAACCACTTGAAATACATGGTTTCAAAAAAGAAAAAGAGGGGGTGTTGAAAATAGGCACAACACTAGTGACTTTGCTAGCTAATTTTAAAAATGAAATAAGGTAACAAAATAAAATTTCCCTATTAAAAATAACACTTGAGAGTGTGATCTAGGTTAATCATTTCTCTGGCATCTAGACTTGAAAACCTTTAATAATAAATTTTTTTAAGGGATAAGGTGTTCCTTTAGTGCGGCATGAAGAAAAGGGTATATTAGATTAGGAATATCAGGCTGGATATATAATCAAATATAAAAATCCTTAAACACAAATTCTTGAAATAAGTTATGCTTTAAACAAATTAATAACCAACTCAAGTTTATTTATAAAGAAAAATCTAAATTATGTCATGTAAACATCTTACCATCATTTTATACTTATAAAAATACAGTAGTATTTATGTACTTTTTCTTCATTCTGATGAATAACTTTGCTAATGTAACCATAATTGCTCTAATCAAAATAAAATAAAAACATAAATAAACACAAGTCAAAAAGGAAACAAATAAATAAAAGAAAATAATTATTTATAAAATAATTTGAAATGATGTCTATTAACTGAATAACACAACCAATTTTCTTTCATATCTTGTAAATGAAAAGCAATTTTCCCAAGTGTAAAAGCAATCTTATATGGTGCCAACTAAAGTGAATAAAATTTATGATGCTTACCTGGATCTTTATAGGATTTATCCCAATAAAGAACAAGATCACCAACTTTAAATGTTTTACTAGAAACCTTTTTATCAATTTTTTTTTCAACTTTCATTTAACTTCTTCCAACTTTTGTAAAGTAGTAATCTTACTTTCATCTAATGCTATAAAATCATTAGATATTTATTCAATTAAGTTTGTATCTTCTAATAAATATTGCAAAGTAGTATGAGTAGATGAGATTTATTACTCTATTGGTAATGTAGCTCCAAAATCATAAGTTAGCATGAAAGAAAAATATCCTGTAATTTTTTTAACAATAGTTTGATTAGCCCATAATGCCTCAAATATCTTAAGATGCCAATTTATTATATTCTCAAAAACTATTTTATTCATAATAGAAATCATAATTTTATTCTTAGACTCAGTCTATCTATTCTTTTGAGGGTAATACTTATAAGAATGACTATAAATAATAGAATAATTTTTTTATAAATTTAAAATATTCATTCGAAATAAATTGAGGACTTTTATATGAGACAATCTTAAAAGACACACCAAATCTAAAAAAAATATAATATTCAAGGAATAAAATAACTTCAAATGTAACTAAACTTTATAATTTTTTGCTTTAGGCCAATTTGTAAAATAATCAGTCATAGTTAGGATATATATATGGCCAATAGAAGAAGGATGACGTATGTATAATATAAATTAATTCCCATTTAGTAAATAGTTTTTCAGAAATTATAAGATTCAAAAATATTACTGGTAATCTATCCCTACTAGAAAATAATTAACAAGACATCCAAGAACATACCAATTTATAAGTGTCTTAAAACAACATAGGCTAATAATAACTTGTATATAAAATCTTATAAGTAGTAGTTTTCGAAGCATAATGATCACCACAACTATCTTCATGACATCCCCTAATAACTTTATAGGTTTGATCATGAGTAAGACACCTTAGTAATATGTTCATTATTTCTATAAACAAAAAGTTTTTTAGTAAAAAAAATTTAAATATGACACTCTCAATGACCTCCTTTGTCTTTTATCCAAATAATCAGGGCAAACCTAATTTTGAAAATAATATACAAGATCATGATACCAATCTTCACCTATCAAATAGTCCCAATATTTCATTTCAAGTCCAAACTTAAAAGTTTTTGAAGAATTAGTAACCTTTATAGACTAAAAATGAGGTTTTACATTTAAATATTCATCAATAGATAAGATAAAAACATTAATACTAGAATAATCATTTTCAACTAAATGTTTTGCTAATTTTTTTCATTTAATAATTTTAGATGTTTCAAATTTAAGATCAAACTCCTGGATTCTTAAAATCCACTTAGCTAACATTCCTTGAATAGTGGGTTATTTTAAAAGATAGAATAAAATAGATAAATTGGATCTTACGATAACTTTATTTCACATCAAGATATGATGAAATGTAATTAATGAAGAAACCAAAGATAGACCAAATTTCTTGATAATAGGGTACCTAGTTTTTGTGTCTTTCAAAACCTGACTCATATATCTAATAAATTTTTCATCCTTATTTTTATCTTTTTGTGTTATTATAGCACCTATAACTTTATCTATTGCATTAATGTAAAGAATGCAAGGTTTAGATAAATATAGTTTAGCTAGCACAGGTGCATTTGTAATAGAATTTTTCACATTATTAAAAATAGTATCAAATTTGACATTCCACACATATGAATGGTATTTATTTAATTAAATATGTAAAATATTTGATTTATTAGCAAAATCTGATATAAACTTCTGCACAAAATTTATTCTTACAAAAAAATACCTAAGACTATATTGATCTTTAGGTGGCTATAATTCTTTGATTGCTTTAACACATTCAGATTCAATTGAAATACCATATTTAGAAATAATATTTCATGATAATTTGCCTTCATTAACACCAAAAATAAATTTATTTGTATTAAGAGAAATATCATATCTTCTACATCTTTCTTTCTCTTTTTAGAATGGGTTGTAAGGTCATTTAAGTAGAAATATAATTTTTAGGTTTATAAAGAGCATATTGAGGGTTATTAAAACCTCTACATAATGGATCATTATATTTATAATTTATTGTAGCATTATCTGATGCATTATTTTGTACATTCTTACCTTTATCTTGATTTTGAAAATAATTTTGATTATTTTTATTTGTATTAGAATTGGAATAATCATTTTTGTCTAGTATTAATAACATAAGCATTTGTGGTTTTGATGTCATTTGAAGATTCAATAATCCCACACATATTTATATTATTGTCCAAATCAATTGAGACACTTTCATTTCTTTGAATATATCTTTTAAATTTTTGCACAACTATACACATATTTGGATCATGATTTAACTCACAAACATTGCAATAAAAAACTTTTTACTCAATTTTATTTTTTTGATTAAATGATGACTTAGCTAATGAAGATGGATTATCATTTAATTATCACTTGATATCGACTAATTCATTATTAATATTATGAATGGATTTTAATATTTCTACATTATCTAAAATTACACATGTTACAGTTCTATCATTAAAACTAGCTTAATTTAATTTCTTTTCATATTATATATAGAAAGTTATAGTTTCATTGTAATTTATAATATATTTATCCTCTATATCCATTTCATACTTTAAAGGTAATTCATTATAAAAATATAATCTTAACAACTTTTTAGATGGTCTAATATCAGGGGAAGTTTTTTGATGCAATCTAGTAAATTATTAAAATATTAACTAGTTCATGGACTAAACCTAAATTATTTTTTATTTTAACAAAACACAACTCTAACCAATCGTTAATATCTTTTTAAGTGCTAATGGCACTTTTCAAAAGACTAATAAATTTTTAATATGATTTACCTACTAAAGTCTATGAAAAAACTCCAAGAGAAAATTTTTCACTTACAATACCAAAGGTAGTAGAAACTAATTTGAAAGCATATAAGTGATCTTCCCATGATTCATTAGGGATTCTAGGAAATTTAGGGACATTGAGTCCTTTTAATGAAGGTAACTTCCCTAGATGAGCTCTAATATTGATTGGATTTATATGAACCTAAAGATTGGCTAGAGTTTGAGCAATGTCTTCATCTGAATCATTTTCATCATTAGTTACTTCTAATTGATTTCTATTGTTTTGAATACTTGAAATTAGATATTGAACCCTCTATTATTATGTTTTATCTTCTTTCATTTGAAATTTCAACTAATTTAATCATTTTATTAGGTTTATTTATATTATGATTAGTAGGAGCAATAAAATCTTTAGAATGAATGAAATCTAAAATAAAATGAATTATAGGTCAAGGATTAGCATATAAAATCTCTTCATTCTCAAGTCTAATTCTATGATTATTTTCTTGAATATTATTTTGTGTTTCACATGTAAGATTTACATGAATATCAATAATTTATTCTTCTTGTAATTCTTCATTAATTTCTTCAATTATATGATGTAAATCATAAGGCTTATCATACCAAGAAAAATGAGTTAGACTAGAAGTGATGTCAACTTATTCTTTAATAATATCAATTAAGAGTATAATAATAGGGTGTGGACCTCTAATGGACATAAAAAAAGTAAAATCAACAAGAAAACAAGACTTCTAAAATGATCTCCAATAGAGTTTCCAAATTTGTTGATAAAAATTGTTACATCAATGAATAATCCATTTCACTTATACAAAGGTTAAGGTGGATTCGTACTAGTCTAATATTTAAGGTCTAAAAGATCACAAAAGATATAAAATATGTTCAAAGGGATTTTAAATATTCCAGAGAAATAACAAGTATGCCAAATATTAATCAATACTTCATTATAATTTTAAAAATCAATTATTCTCTTTAAATCAGATGAAGGAAATAAATATAAACATATAATCTAACCTACCTAATCGATAAGACTTATGAAAAATATAATCTCTTAAAGTAAATATTATTTTTCCTTATAAATATTTCTATTTTATTCAAATACATTGGAATATTCGCGTTTCACTCAGAAAAGATCAAACGAAAAAAAATAGACCTAAAAGATAAGAATAATATATTACAATGAATGCCAAAGAACAAAATTGAAATAATAATTAACATAATCTCACAAGACACTAAATCTAAAGAAAGAATGACTAAATCAAAAATTAAATACTAACCTAAATTTAATACCTAAAATTAAATCAAAATCAACTAAATAAAATATTTAAAAATCTAATAAAACTTAATTTAATCCAATGTAAAGAGAAACTATAAAAGAAAACTAACTCTATTCTAATAATTGAAATAAGCCTAAACAGAATTAAGAAAATAAATGAATAACTTACACAATAAAAATTTAAGATTAAAAACTATAATATCTAAAGTATCAAATAAAATCTAACTAATTAAGAAAAATACTAAGGATTTAAGGAAACACAATAATCAAAACTAGCTTAATACTAAAACCTAATAATAAAAATTAATTAATCTAAATTAAAACTAATTATTTAAACTAAAAAACAAAAAAATAAAATAATAAAAATAAGATAAATAAAATAAAAAATAAATTGATTGCGAGTCTTTAGAAAAGACTCATCTTAATATAGATAAATTAAAATTTATTAAGAAACAATGTTTTTAGTACATAAATCATTGATATAAAAATTAATACAATCTGAATGGATTAATAACATATTGCATAAAGTGAAGTATTCAGCAATATTTAAGACAATTAGTTTGGCTACTTATTATATGATTGCAAATCTATAATCATCATAAGATATTAAACCTAATAGCTTTTAGTTAATTAGTTTATAAACTAAATATGAAACTTGGATATACATGTGCTAATTAAGCATATTTTTTAATCATCATATAATTTATCCTTGATCTATCTACAAATTTTTTTCTATCTCAGAAATGTTGCACATAAAATATTAAAATGATGAACTTTGAAGCAAATCAGAGTCTTCAAAAATACCTATGTAATGTTCCTCCTCTTCATATGTCACTTTGATCTTCTTTTTAATAATTTTATCAAGAGATGGTTAACGGGTAAGTTATAACTAAGTTAGTTATTAGTTAAGCCTTAATTAACTTTAATAAAGTTAATTAAATTTTAATTATAACTTTACTTTATTTAAGATTTAAAATAAGTCTTAAGATCAAAATAAAATATTAATAAACTAAATGGGATAGACTCTAAATGGGTGGGGACCCTTAGACATCATAAACATCTAAATTAAATATTTCATGTAAAAACATTTAAAATAACATAAGCAATTTAAATGAAAATTTAATATATCTAACATTAAACTATATGAATTATCCATAAGTATGTATGTTCCACACCCAAAATATATATTGTCTAAATGTTTTAACCACTATCAAATACTATAATAAAGTTTTAAACAATATTAAAGAATATAAAGTATCTGAAAGTATCAAAATAACGCAACTAAAGATCAATCAACATTTTACTCATAAAAATTAGATAGCATCTCAATCAAAAAATATCTCTTATCAATTAGATGATCTGTATATTTCATTTTTGTGATAGGAAACTTTATCAGATTGAAACCATCTTTATCATCAACTTATATCTTGACTTTCTTAACCATCCTATTGATAGTTGGTGAGGCTGAGGGACTTGTCTCTCATCTCTTATGGTTAAGATGCAATGACTTTTCTCCTTTAGGTAAATGTGAAGTAAAATTTGTGAGATTCAACTTTGAACATGTTTCAACTAGATTAATATGTTCAAAAGATGGACTTTTATGGTTGAGAGGTACTAAAGCTTGATAATGTAATTTTACAAATTGTTTCAAATCATTTCCAGACAAAGGGTGATGATGTTGTGGAGAATGGTAGAAAATTGAATTATGGTCAAATTGTAAGGTAATTTTTATATGTTTAATTGAACCATTTGAATTGACACATCATGGGGGATGGGTTCTCCAATGAATCATTCTCAATCCTTGATTTCCTTGAGTGTTTGTGGATTGAATGGTAAAGCATCAAGAACCTTCCAAAATATGGGATCTGAGGCATCAAAATGAATTGACATACAAAATTTTCTATTGAAAGGACTTCAAAAATTCCTACCAAGACTCCTACCTCTAAAATAGTGTCCTCTAGGAGCAAAACTATGAGAAGATGAATCTTCCCTATTCCAACTATGATCATTCTTCCAAACATTATCATGAGAGTTATTTGAATGAATAGGTGTCCAACCTAACATTTTCTAAAATATGAAACAAGTTAAGAACCTTGATTACTTACATTGAAACTATTCTCTAACATATGTCAAATTGATATAAAATTATATCTGAAAGTACATAAATTTTAATAAAATATTGAAATTTATCAATCAACATATCAAAAAAAATTGTATATTAGCATTATTATAATAATGATCAATAATTTCCCTCGTGAATTGAAAATAAAACAAACTCTGTAAAAAAAACCAAATAATATAAATAAATTCTACTAAAAAAAGAATTGATTTCTTTTTAGAAATTGATATCTAACTAACACTTTCAACTAGTATGATATAAATATTCATATTTTTTGTCTTACAACTGACTGTGAATATCAAATAGAACTAAAAGCATGATATTATTAAACTAAATAATATAACCTTCACATATTAATTTTATAAAAAAATCAACTAGGATAAACCAATAGATTATCTTCAACCCATAATTATTCATAATATGAAACAAAAAAATTGAACAAAATAGATTTGTAATACTATAACTTAATCCTTAAATTAAAAAATCATCTTTCCCTAAAAAAATCATATTTCCCTTATCAAAGCTTGCATTTAAGAACATATAAACAATTACCTAAAAAAATTTGTGTATTATCATTTTATAATACTTAAAGCATGTTTGATTTTATACATAGAAATTTAACTTGTATCTGAAAACCCAACACCTTTGAAATAAAAATTAACATACAACACCCATTTTCCATATTAAATTTCCATGAAAATTTCCAACTAAACCATACAAGACTTGTCATATCCATTTACCTAAAACCTAATACTGACCAAAAATTTAAAAAAATGAAAGGCTCTCATTTGATATTTGGTATCTACTTGCCAACAACATTTGCAAATCAACCAAACAAAACCATAATTTTTTCAAACATTGGATAACCTAGAACTTTAATTAATATACACATTTTTCTTCTTTAGATTTGAATAAAACATTGCATTCATTAAATTATTTTAAATATAAAGGCAATACATAGTCAAAGTGTGCATTATTTTCCTTATAACCAAACAATACCCACAACTTCACTAAGCATCAAATAATCTTGAAGTTGAAACTTGTCTATGATTAATGAACTCATAGAATCAATTAAATCATTGCATGTATGCAAACCATTTTCAAATAGATAAACAATACACAATCTATATATATATGTGTGTGTGTGTGTGTGTGTGTGTGTGTGTGTGTGTGTGTGTGTGTGTGTGTGTGTGTGTGTGTGTGTGTGTGTGTGTGTGTGTGTGTGTGTGTGTGTGTGTGTGTGTGTGTGTGTGTGTGTGTGTGTGTGTGTGTGTGTGTGTGTGTGTGTGTGTGTGTGTGTGTGTGTGTGTGTGTGTGTGTGTGTGTGTGTGTGTGTGTGTTTTTTCTAAAAAATACTGCATACTCAAACAAATCAAACTTCACTACAAACCTTATATATACATTCATCAATTAATTTTGAATCATTATTTATCAATCAAAAATTTATATTGAATGTGATAAATTCCAAAACCTTAGTTGGTCTACAAGTTCCCAAAATTTTCAAATTTTCTCCTTGCTTCTAGAATGTTGCATTTGCCCAAAGCTTGCCAAAGAATGGAAATCAATCAAATGAAAATGCCTTTTGTATTATCCCAAGAAACATTAACTACCATTTCTATGTGTTAAAATCCAATTGGTTACCAAGTCTACTTGAACTTATTTTAGTGTCTTAAGCAAATCATTCCCACACTTGCTAACTTTATCCACTTTTGAATAAATGCTATTTACCTTACCTTTCATCTATTCAGTGCATGTACATCAAAAATAAATGCAATCAAATCCATGAAATACAACCAAATCCCAATTTTTATTCTATATCCCATAACCCAAGTCACACTTAAAAGAAATTAAAAATCTACCATCTCACATGATCCCATCAATTTTTTCAAACCCAAAGTAAATGTGTTACCTATGTTACTATTCCCACCACCTTAGCCTTTATTAACATGGCCACCTAGGTTTTCTATCATTTGACCCTTAGGTTTAAAGTTTCAATCCACCAACATTCGACCCTTATCCATTAGGTCTTAGAAATAAATTAGGTTTATATATAATGCAAACCTAAAACATTGCAATAGTTTTATGTTTGATTTACAAATCAAAATTTATTGTAACTCTAACATTATTTAATAAAAATAATGTTAATCATGGATCCTTCAACATATAACCTCATGATCACAATTATCATTTTATTAATCAATCTATATATAAAACCATGAATGCTTTAGAAATTTTGACCACTAGCATTATATTCATAAGATAAAATAAACTACTCTTCTACCAATTTTTTACATACTAAATATTTTCAATGAATCCACTTAATAATTTTGAAACCACTTATAATTCAATGTAACATTTTCACTAAATGCAATTGTTATAATAAAAATTTGACATAATAATGAATATTAAAATGAAGTAATGAACTAAGATCCCCATATAAATAGTTTTAGATGTCACAATATAAGTTATCAATATGACATAACTACTTAAAACACTTGGTTTTAGAAAATAAAAAGATGGGGTATTGAAAATAAGAACAACGGGTTCATTTTATGGTTTTTTCTACACATGTTTTATATTTAGGTTACAGGGGGATTTTTTTGAACTAGGGTCCCCAGACCCTAGGATAAGTACAAACACAAAAGAAACAATAGGCTATCCAAGCCTAGAAAGGAAACCAATACTAACATAATCCATAAACATCTTTAAAATATCCCAAAAATAGCCACTAAACAAAAAAATAACTAATCTAAATCCAAACTACCAGACACATCCTCCTAGTAGGCCTTCATCTTATTGAGGTTCATATCAATCTATAGCAACAAATTTTCATGATCAATGATGTATAGAGATCCACTACTCTGACCCTTCTTACCCTTCCCTTTGCCTATAAAACTAAGCTCAAATAGATCTTTGAGATGAGCCTACAAGTTTTCAACATTCTAAATTCCTTCATACATTTTATTTTTACTGTAATTAACTAAAAAGCTAATCTTATTGTGAAGATTTTCATTAACTTGTTCTAATAACTCCACTCTAAAAGCTAGTCCCTAAATCTGGTTGTCTTCCTCCTTAGTTGCCAAGGTTTGGGTCATATTTGCATTTTTATATTGTAACTCATTCACCTTGAACTTTAGCTCAGTGATCTCATGCATAAACCACCTCATAATATATTTTTGGAGGTCAAGTTATTCCACAATTTTGTTTGATCTCTCCTTTCCTGTGAGTGAAGTAACAAAGTTGAAAGCCATGTTTTGATCCTTCTAGTATAAGGAAGTCTCCTCATTCTTTGAGTAGGTATATGTTGGCTCCCAAATCCCATTCTCCTTTATTGTATTCAGTTCTTATTCAAGTTTGTTTCCCTACTCCACTTCCTTCTAATACTCTCCCATCTCCTCACTATCCTTTTCCACATCAATGATAGTCTCCATTCCCTTATTGTTATGAAAATCTTGAGGACCTTTGTTCCCCTATTTCCCTTGGCTTGGCCCTATAGATTTTGAATCACTTTAGACGCTTTTATTAATATTATCCTAATCTTTTATTTTATTTTCAACCTCAATCACACTAACATTTTTAACATAATTTTTATAGTTCCCCTCGACCCTGCTCGGGCTCCATGGATACTTTATCCACACTTTTTTTAATCTTTCTAATATCCACAGGCCCTTCCTTAGGATTTTCCTTCTGGGTCTATGAGATATTTAGGCATGGTTTGATTCATTCCTTTTAATTAATTTAAAATAAGGTAAATTAATCACTCATGTCTAGGAGTGGAGTAATTTCCATGCTTAAATTTTAATATTGATCCCATCATAGATTTCAAGTTAAATAAAGGGAGACTAAAAGGCACACCATGCCTAAATTAATTTAAAATTCTAAATAAAGACCATATCATAACATTATACCTTCCTTACAAAGTGATGTACTACACTAAGTGGAATGTAACCTCTATAAAGGTTTAAGTAAGGATTCCCTATCAAAACCATTGTGCAACTTCTCTAATTGATCACCTTCTTATAGAAAAGCCTCTTTGTCAGGTTTGAAATATCTTGACATATAATAGCTCTTCATCTCCTTAGTCACCAGTCTAGTAACATGAGATATGAGTTATTTTTTAATGTACAAAGTTACTCCATTGATGGTCATTTATATATTCTCCTAAGCCTTTGAGAATAAGACAAATAAATGTCTAGCAAAACCTTTTATTTTTTCCATAAAACCCACAAAGCCAAAAACCTATAGAACTACCCATACTCCTTTATTTTTATTAACTTTTGGATATATTTTTGATTCAATTCTATTTTTCAAGCCCATTTTGTTTATCTCTCCACCAATCTAACTAACTCTACTATCACAGTTCATCTAAAGAAAATAGAATGAACTACAGTTATAAGATGTGTTGTGGTCATCTAAGAGTTATTTTAGAGCTTCTATAATCCTCCTTTGAACCCCTAAAATTCTCATTAAAATAGGTGAGTCCCTGAATCACCTTAGAACCAACCAAGACACCTCTAGGAATTCAAGGATTCACCCATGTACATAAAATTAATAACATTATTATTTCCTTCATTATTAACCTTTAGAATCAACTCCGTATGGAGATCCTTATGACCTATTCAAGATTTAAAATCCACATTATTGACTCCCTTATTTTAAAATCAATTGATAATCCCATTCCCTTCCCTATAGGTATGCTAAATGCTCACCTACTGGAATGAGTTCAAAATGACTCTAGATTCACCTATAACATGATTGATAGACTAGTTAATGGCATTTTTTCTAGAAAAACAATTCACAATATTTAGAGAGTCTCCCTCCACCAGTAAGTTTTGAATATTTATTTATTTCACTAATCTTATTCCCAATGTTTTGAACTCATCCCCATGTCTCCCACATAAGCAATAATCAAATTTCCCTCATAATATCTAATAATTCCACCTCCCCCCACTACTCCTAGGTTTCCTTTTGAAGATCCATCAACATTGATCTACATCCATCCCTCAAGAGGATGTTTTCACTTTGTTATTTTCCTAATTTAATCCTTAGGGTCTAAATTCCATAACTCTGAGGAGTCTAATTTTCTAATTAAGAGCTGGTATTTATTCAAAGGGAAGAATATTTTTTCCTTTTTAAATTTGAACATACTTGTAATTTTCTTTGATGATATTAAAGATTCTTTCTAAGTTTACCTTGTTATTTCAATTTTTTCCCTTGAAAATTATATTATTACATTCTTCCCAAATCCCCCATATTATGTGAGGTAGAGTCACTTTCCATAGCTTCTTGAGATGTACATTTTGGAATGGGCATATCTAAGACTACCAAAATTTCATTAGGGAGCCTACTTGTACCCACAAAATATTGATTTTTTCAATGAAATAATTCCAAATAATATGATTAAAAGAGCAACTAACCAATAGATGAAATATTGATTCATTCTCCTCTTCACACAACACATATCTTTTGATAATAATGTAGCCTTTTTTCCTAAGATTATCAACTAATAGGATTTTATTTTGAATCGCTACCTATAAGAAAAAAATTATTTTTATGAGTAAGCCATTTATCCCACACACCTTCCCAACTTACCACAACTTCTTGTCCCTAAGTAATTAAATCATACACCAATTTTAATTTATATTGGCCATCAAATGAGTCAATCTAGACAAGTTGGTCTTCTCTATCTACCCCTAGGATGTGGAAATTCTACAATAAATTATTCAATTCAGTTATCTTCAAAATGTCTTCTTGATTTAGGTTGTCTAGGCTCAAATTTTTCTAGCTTTTAACTCCCTCTAGTGCTTGCCAATAATCAATAAACTTATCACCATATTTTTGTCTCATGTTATACTAAAGATGTATATCTATATCCCTATGGTATAGTTTCAAATTTGAGCTCCATTTATCTTTCCAAAAGTTAATCCTGCTTCTATCTCCTATTTACCATTTAGAACCTACATTAATCAACTCCTTTTTGGTAGTTAAAAAGTTCCAAATGTGCGAACCCCTCAAAAATTGGTCCCTGACCAGAATGGAAATTAGATCTCTCCATTCAATATATTTGAAAGAAAAGATATTACCAAAAACTAATTTCATTGAGATGCATATCCAAACAAACTTAGATGAGGGATTTAGTAATCAGCTACAAATTCCTAATACCAATACCACCCTACCTTTGTTTGGCACAAACTTTACTCCACACCAGAAGGTGAAATTTTTTTTTTCTTCCAATCCAACCTAAAGAATTTTTTTTTGATCTTAATAATTTTATCCTCCACTCCTTTAAGAAAGTTGAATAGTGGTATAATATACACTGGTAGACTTTGTAAAACACTCTTAATCAACACTATCTTTCTAGCTTGAGAAAGAAGCTTACCTTTCCACTCTATGAGCTTATTTTAAAATCTCTCTATCAAATGATTATAGGTTGTCACATGAAGCTAATTACTAAAGAGAGACATTCCTAAGTAAGAGGGAGTTCCTTGATTTGACAACCCAGAAGAGAAGCTATCATAGCTTGTATAACAAATGGAGTATTAAAAAAGTAGACTGAACTCTTTTCAAATTTTATTTTCTGGTTAGACACCTTTTCATACACCACCAAAATATTTTTAATAGTTATAAATTCCTACATATAGGATTTGGACAACAAAAATAGTGTCATCCACAATTTTTTGATGAGTCAACGAATCAACAAACTTAGCTAGTGTAAAGCCTTTCAATTATATGGTAGCCAAATCCTTGGATATATATCTACTCAATAATTCTACCATGATGATGAACAAGAATGGTTATAGGGGGTCTCCCTGTCAAACTCTTTTTGTGCTCTTGAATAATCCTTGGGCCACTCAATTAACTAACATATAAAACATATAAGTGGTTATACATGCCCTAATAATTTTCTTAAAATTATCACTGAAACCAAATTACACCATAAATCTATCTAAAAAACTCCAATCTTATCTATCATACATCTTGGCCATATCTAATTTAAGGACCATAGATTCCCTTTGAATTTTTTTGATAGAGTGGATGGCTTCAATAACCATAATCATTCCATCTTGGATTTGTCTTCTCGATACAAAACTTCCTTGCTAAGATTGGATAATGTTTCTATCCTTAATTACATCCTTAGAGATATAATCTTGGTGATGATCTTGTAAAAATAATTTCACATTATAATAGGTTTAAAATCTAAAAAAATTACAACCCCTTACTTTTTAATTATAAGGACTAAAAAACTATTATTGAACTCTTTAAGTAGATGCCCAAATTCTAATAATTCATTTACTGATGTGACCATGTCATCTCCAATTATGTCCCAAAAAATTCTAAAGAAACCTTTTGGTATTCCATCTAGTCCTAGAGCCTTATCCGTATTCAACTTTGAAATCAGAAAATTTAGATCCTCATTTGTGGTAATAGTTGTAATTATATCATTATCCTCTTGGTTAATTAATTCAAAAATCTCATATAAAAATTCGTGTTCAAAACCAATATTCTTCTTGAAATAATTTTTGTACAAATTCTTATAAAAAGGAACATTAGCATGGTTAATCTCATTAGCATCAGAGGATAAATAACCCTCATTATTGATTATCTCTTTAATGGAATTATGTTTCCTATGTTTTAATGTAGACAAATGGAAAAACCATGTGTTTTTGTCACCCTCCTTAAGCCAAATATTTCTATATTTCTACCTCCACATAATTTTTTTCCCTAGCAACAATAGTTTGATAATTACATAATAACTATTTTTCTCTGCTCTAAATCTATAATTCATAATATTTCTCCTCAATTTCATATTTTATCTTCAATATATTAGCTTTAAGATTTTTTTGGCAAATGAACATTTCCAAACACCTATTTATTCCATTGTTTGATCTTAATTTTTACCTTTTTGAAATTCTCAACAAGATTGAACATAGCTGAACCATTTCCATTCTTTATCCACCACTTCAAATTTACCTCCTAGATATTAGGGTGCATGAACAACATATGATCCATATAGAAAAGATACCTATTTTCTTTGACCTTCTGATTAGAGTTATTCAATTCCAATAGAGAATGATTCAAACCAATTTTTGGTAATGTTTTAAGAGACAAATCTATGTTGAAGCCACTCTAAAGATATAAATACTTTATCTAATCTACATTTAATAATATTCTCACTGAGCCTTTGATTTTTTAAAGTATACTTAGATCCCCTAGGTTATAAATTCATCAAACCTATATCAGCAACCAAATAAGAAAAATCATCCATACTATCCATACAAACTAAATTTCCTCCTTTTTTATCTCTTATATGAAGAGGATAGTTGAATTATCCCTCTAGAATCTAAGGGATATGTCTACAATTACTTCTAAAATATATAATATCCTCTCACAATTTCTATGTGTAGTCCTTGTATTATGAGCATAAACATTTGAAAATATACACTGCTTGTTCTCAATATAATCAATAAATAGAATTTTTACATGATGTTGAGTCTTCAAAATGGGTTCACCCATTAGAAATTTAGGATCCCAAAAAGTAATCAGTCCTCCTAAGGCTCCTTAAGCACTGATATAAACTACTTCAGCTTCACTCTAGTACAATTTTTTGTGATTCAAAAAGTAGTTTTCCTCTATCTTTTATTCTTGTATGGCTAAAACTACATCCTTATTATTCTTTCTAAAATTCTTAAGAACTTTATTCTTACTTTAAATATGCATCCCTCTAATGTTCCAAGTAAGAATCAACATAATTAACAACTGGGAGAAGAGAAACCCCCTTTAAAAGGGAGGGTTTCTTGAAATCCATCTACTATGTCTTCTTGAGTTTAATAAAATTTTATCTTTTAGATGATTTACCTAAGTTGGGTGGAGTTTTTAAAGCTAGGACCTTAACACCTCTTCCAGTAACCATTGATGACACCAAGTTTGCCTTTTTAGTCTTTTTAGGTGTAATAATTTCTTTTTTTATATCTCTATTTTCGTCACTACTTTATGCCAATGCAGAATCATTATTCTGTGAGTCCTTTTGATTTTATCCATTTCTCAATTGACTCTTTTACTTCTATCCCTTGATCCAAAATTTTTAATTTTTTTTGGTTTTGAATATTTGTGGACTGAGGTCCTTGCATTTCCATAGTATCCTTCTCCAAATCTACCTATTTCTTATCTACCTAGTTCAATATTTCTATAAAAGAGTTTTGTTCAAAAATCTTTTGTTTTACTCCTTTATTTATCAATGCTATATTTCCCATTTTTGGTGTATGTTTAGATTCTAAGGCATCCTTTTTAATCCCTTATAAATATGCCTTATCTCCTTCCTCTTATTATGAAATAGAGATAATTGCATCTAAGTTAGGGTGGGATACCATCACTAAGATTGATACTTGAGGCTTGTTATGTTTTTAAAATGAAACTCCTCCCTTTCTTTTCCACACTACTATGTTGTGTCCCGTAAATCACACCTTTGACAAATGCCCCAATTTGTGACATTTATCATACATCATAGAATATTTTTTGAACTCTATTTTTTGTGTTCTTACTCCAAAAAGAGTGTTTAACATGATTGAGTTTTGTAGTTCTTGGTTAACAAATGTGTTTACACAAAACTTGGCATGGACAAGTTTGGATCTTGTCTTGGTCATTGAATATAGAGATATGAGGGGCGTAAAATATTTCACTATACATGAAAATAAATCCTCCTCCTCAAACTTGATTGGGATTCATGATAATCTAACCTAGATGAGAATTTGGTTAGTATTCTCCTTCTTAGGTTCAAACCATGGTTGCCATTTCTTGAGAAAAAGACCAAATTTTCTAAAGAACCACATATCCCCTACAAGGATATTGACACTATCTTTAGGGTTTTTGAATCTAACCATGAATAATCCATAAACCATTGGTAGGATCTCCATATTTCCTATTTGTGTACCGTTTTTCTTTTGCCAAGTCTCTGAAAGAGTCTATGTTTGGTCTAGTTCCCATGAACTTTCCAACTAAAGCTTATTCCATCCTTGATGAATAATGATTTATGAGAGAGGGAGTGCTTTTAACATGTATACTTTTTCCATCTTTAATGGTTTTTAGATATTCAACTAGTTTAATCTCCTTCTTTCCCATTAACCCAATCAGTGTTTCACACCAAGAAGACTTACCTGGCATCTACTTATAGTTGGTAGATTTAGAATTGTTACCACTCCTAGGAGAGATTCCTTCTATCAGTACTTGACCTAAAATAGATTAAAATATAGTGGTCCATGTGATCTCCCCTTCATTATCACCATATCCTTTCTCCCTTTCTGACTTTGGATTTTCCCACACATGTTTTATAGCTCGCTTAGGTGTCATAATAGGTCATTACGAAAATATGGCTTAACCTATTTTTTAATTTTGAGTTATTTTTTATTCTCTATATAATGTACTTTTCCTAAATTTATTTGGCTAATGAATTTTTTTTATTTATCATGTTTTATTTCACTTCTACAACAATCTATTCATTTTACCTATTTCATTTTTTCATGTTTTAGATATTTTTACATTTATATCTATCTATTCTCAATTCTCAATTGTTTCCCACTCTGAAAAATTTTGTTCCAAGATTATTCTATAAGGGACCATTTAATTTTTTCCTTATCATCTCTTTCTTATGGTTGTTACTTGGATTTAATGCTTCAATGTGATTTTTGATCAATCCCCAATATTTTTATTTCCTCTAGGTTAGACTTCTTATTTTTTATTTACTTGAAAGATAAGAAAATATGATTAATAATGAATTTTATTTATTTCTAAACATGCTTTTGTATTTTATGTCTACTATTGTCCTCAAATATTTTATTTTTCCTTTCGATCTAGACTTTCCAATCTAGAATACTTGGTCCCATTTACCATTTACCCTTTAGGATGTTTACTCTCTTGTTACACTACCATGCTCTGAGATGATTTGGGAGAGTGTAATTTAGTGCCCAAATTAGGTTTTTCTTATTTATAAATTTATTCCATAACCTTGAGGCATAGTTACAATGGATAATAAGGTACTCCACATTCTCTTCATTTTTAAAACATGTGACACATCTTGAGGGTCCCTGAAATCCTTTCCTATTAATGTTTTCCCCTTTTAAAATATTTACAAGCATGATCAACCAAAGGAAATATTTAGATTGTGCCCATAATTTTGAGCTCTATATTTTTTCCATGAAGATATTTTAAGATACTATGATGGGATCCCATTTGAGCTTCATATTCTTATTTTATTGTATAATCCCCTGTGCCATTAGTGTTCTAATTTAAAGAATACTTTTTTGAAGTTTAAGAAAATTGAAAAACTTGAAAGATAATATTTAATATATTTTTGGATTCATCATGTGTATCTTCATCATTTTAGAATGTTTTCCAAGTGAAGATACTATGACCTTGCTTAAAATTTTCAATCCAATAATCTTTCAATTTATGACCGCATTGTCTTATGTTTTCTCTCTAAATCTATCAAAACTAGGTTCTAGTCTTAGGGTTTTTTTGGTGATCCATTTAACTTCCCAGAAGTTTATTGTTCCCAATTTAAACTTCTCAAAATATATTTTTCATGATTATATCTCTAGATTGCCTTATTTTATTATGGAGAACATATATAAGAGGAATATCCTTCATTGTGAAGATTATTACCATGTTCAACTCATCAAGGTATTTATTTATTAAAATTTCACTCCATTTTTAGAAGGGATTAGATCCAATTCTCCCTACCAATTTAGCAATAAAATCTAGGTTACCTATTTTTAGGTTACTTACTCCTACTCCTCCTTCTATAATTGGTTTACATATTATGTCTCGTGTAAGGAGAGGTAAATTATATTTTTACTCAAATATTATCCAAATAAAGTTTAAAAGGATTTTATTCATCTCAAAGATGGTTCTTGAAGGAGTCTTCAAGATATAAAAATAATATATGGTAGTTGTTTTCAACATCATATCTATAAGTATAGTACATCATGCATACTTAAAATGTTTACCTTTCAAGTTATTATCTTTCTCTACATCTTATCAATAAATTTTTTCTAGTCAATATTTTTACCATTCCCTTTAAAGAGGGAAAAACCCAAGTAATTTTCTAGGAGATATGCCTTTTTAAAACCCAAAATAATATGATGGGAAGTATGAATATTAGGTGTAACATTGATGAAAATCTTAGATTTACATTTATTTATTTATTATCCCAAATATTTTTTATAGGTACATAAAAAACCCCTTATTTCCTTGACTTCTTGATAAGTTGGGAGGGGAAAAATCATGGTATCATCAAAACATTGTATATGGCTATGTGTTGTTTCTTCAGTTGTAGCTTGTATTCCTTTAATCATGTTTTCTTATTTTAGAAACTTTATACATCTTCCTAAGGCCTCCACCATGAGGATGAAAATATAAGGGTAAATAGGATCACCTTTCATAAGACCCATAGAGGAATAGAAATATCCTTCTGTGGATCTATAAATCATTGTCAAGAACTTAGAAGAGGAGTAGAAACTCTAAATCCATCTTATCCATTCTTGACTGAACCCAAATATTTGAAGCACTCCATATAAAAAGGACTATTTAATTTGTTTTAGGCCTTAGAGATTCCTAGATTAATCAATATACTTTGTCCCTTTCTATCATATAGGGAATGAATGCTTTCATGAGCAATAACAATGGCATCTAAAATTTGTCTTTCCCTTTATAAATCCTCCCTTTCCTCTAATATAAGCTTAGGAAGGATTTTATAAATCCTATTAGAAATGAATTTTGATATGATTTGTATATGGTACTACAAATATAAATCATGTGAAAATCCTCCAGAGTTTTGCTTTCCAATTTTCTAGGAATTAGAACTAGGAAAGTAGAGTTAAATTATTTTAACACCCCTTAAGATTCTTTGGATTCCTATGCCACTTCCCTAATTTATTCTCCAATAAGATCCAAACATTATTTAAATAAGAGATCAAAGAACCCATATATACTAGGTGATTTATCCCTTGCCATCTTGAGGACTACATTATTGACTTCAACAAGTGAGATATACTCCATCAAGTTTTTATTTTCTAAGTGACCAATTAGGGAATTTATCTCTATAAAACTTCTTGATCTTCTTAATTATCCTATTTATCCTAATTAAGAGTATCTTCCTAATATCTTATCATGTAATCTTGAATTTTCTTTATTTTTTCTAGGTTGGTTCCTTCCATAGTTTCTAGTTTATAGATATGGTTTCTTTATATTTTGATTTTACATGAAAGATGAAAAAACTTGGCATTCCTATCTCCCTTCATCAACCATCTTATGTTAGTTTTTTTCTTTCAATAAATTTCATCATTTTCATAAATTTATTCCAATTTATATGAAATGTCATATTATTCTTACAATATATTTACAAAATTGATACCTTCCTTCTCATTTCCTTGATCTCCCCAATTCTCTTCACCAAATCCTTTTTAGCCTAAAAGATATTTCAAAATATAATTTGATCCCAATTATTTAAGGAATTTTTGAGATCTCTAAAAATTTGAGATAATAGGTACATCTTGGTCTCATATTTTTTATTAAGGGGTTCACATTATTGTGTTATAAAATATTCAAACTCAACGTGCTTAAACCAAAAATTTTCAAACCTAAAAGGAGATCTAGTTAGTTGTTCATCTTGCATGATATCATAGCTTGATGGTTTGAGAACATTTATTTCCATGATGTTACTTACTTAGATCCAATTTTTAGAGTCAAAAAACCTATCAATTATTTATAGGATAAGATCCTTACATATTATTTGGTTACTCCATGAGAACCACCCTTTTTTAGTTTTTATATCCCATAATTTTATCTTCTCCAAAAAGTTGTGGAAGCTAAAATTGTCTTTGTATCTCATATTTCCTCTCTTATTTTTGGAAGCATCCATTTTAGTATTAAATCAAACTATAATGGTCTAATATGAGTTCATGTCTGATTTGATTTTGGCTTCTATCTATTTCAAAGCTTGTTCTCTTTCTCCTTTAATCTAGGCACCATAAATATTAATACAAAAAAGTTTGGTTCTAACCTAACAGATACTACTTTGCACATGAGATATAGGTTATAAACCTAAATAATTTCAAATTAGACTAATTTAAGGTCCCATAGCAATGACATTCCTCTATCAATGCCTATGACATCACTCCCCACCATTAATCCAATAATACATTTAGGTTAACTGGGTGATTAGTTGCTTCAATGCTATCATTTTGGGTGGGCATTAAAACCACTTATATTTTAAAAGATTATCTAAATTAGGAAAGTTTATTTTTCTTGGTGTTCTCCAAGAGGGTATATATTTAAATTTATGTCCTCTCTCAAATGGATTCCCTTGATCCATTGTGCATTTTTTTATTTTTAATAGGTTTTCATCTTCTTTTCTTTTTGAAGTTTCCTTTAGAATCTATATTCAAGGGTTGAATTATCCCCATATTATCCTCTTCTATTTATAATCTGACTCATTTTCTACATCTTGACTTGTCTAATTTTCTTTTTGTTTCAAGCCTTTGGTTATGATTTTCCTTTTATTTGCTTGTCTTGAGGATCGTTGACCTTTTGTTGGTTTGAGTTTCTTGTATTTGGTTATTTGAGGATATTTTCCAATTCCTCCTTGAATTCATAATTTTTGTAATATCTTCCACTTATATATTATTGTGTTTCTCCTAGGTTTGAATTTATTGAATATATTATGTACCTTCTGTGAAGGTGGATTTTTCATTTATGGCCAATTTTATATCTTTTGGCACATAATACATTACTATTTTATTCTTATTATTGATTATGTGCTTTCTTTTTGGCTTAAAAGCATTTGACTATTTATTAGTTATTTTAGGGGATTTCTCCATGATATTTATTTTCTATAGTGTTGGGCATTCTTTGATGATATTCCCATATTCGTGACAATTTTTGTAGTGGAAAGGAATACTCTCATAGTCTAGATCATACACCCACTCTATTTCTCTTGATTTTAATGTGATGTTCTTGGGGAGAGGTTGGGTGAGGTATAACTCCAAAAATATTATAACATAGATGGAAAGGCCCTTACCATGGTATGGTATTTAAATATCAACAAGTTTACCAATAGTATTAAAAATGGTTTCAAAGATATGTCTAGACTAAATTTATTACAAAAGTGAATACATCCAGATCTAGACATGTGTTGTGGTTGGGAGTTCCTTTGTGGGATTGAACATTATGTGTTAATGCTCCATGAAGATACCAACATTTATAAATAAGTATGGCCCTCATGAAAACACTTTATCTCTATCCTATTCACTATCAAAGATTCATATGAAGTGCCCTTTTGTACAAGTTTTTTGTTCATATTATTTATTCATTATCTAGTTTATTTTAGTCCATGCATATAATTCCTCCAAACTTAGTTATAATTATAAAAAAATTTAGATCAGGCTTTGTCTATGTAGACCCACTATATTCCTCTTAATTTCTTCTAAATATATGAAGGCATTCAAATTTTCTTCAATTACTTACATGCATGTTTTTTTGCCTCCATTATCAAGATTTTAGATCTTCTTCCTGCCAACTACCTTCATTAGCACATTAATCTCTATCTCCTAAAATAAACCATTTGCTCCAACCACCATTTGTTTAAAGTATGTTTTTTTTGGGGGAATAAATCTCCCTAGGAGGATTCATCCAAAAAACTAACAATCAATCAAGATCCTTGTCTACTCTAATCAACAAGAAAATTATTGTAACCCTAAATATCTTCTAACCCTAGCAAAGTTCATTTTTGGTTTAAAACCAAGGGAAAGATGTTATATGTTAATAATATTTTATAAAATAGTAAACATAAAAATATTATTGTGCTATGTTATTATTAACTAGTTTTTATAAAATTAAATAGATATGTTACTTTATTAAAAATATTAAATGTAAACTAATATTATTTTAAATAAATTGAAACTTATAATAGTCTCTTATAATAAAATTTGTATAAAATTATTGATTGGTATATTATAATATTTAATATTAAATGTTAGAATTATGTGTATACTATTATTATAATCTTATAATATTCTTAATTAATGTTGTTTTAGATAACTAAAATTTATTGTAATTTTTATGTATAAGATTATGTGAAGTTTTAAATAGAGTGTGTTATATTATAACCTTTAATGTTTAATGTAGTAATTACATGACCAATTTTTTAATTTTATTATAATTTTTAAATAGAATATTATTTGAACTTATATTACAATGTGTTATATTGTAAGATTTATTGTTGAATATAATAATTGCATGCCCACTATTATGAAGAGTTTACTTTATTGTAAACTAATATGTTATATAAATAAATTTATTATAGATTATTTTGAATAAATTTCATTAAAAAAATGAATCAAAACCTAATAAAGATATTATATCTAGGTTTTTGTAATCAAAATGATTCCAACCTAAAAAAATTCATACAGTGGATGGCCATCCACTTTAAATATGGGCATTACATGTATTGTTGAATTTATTTAATGTTAGAATTAAGATATAATCTTTATTTTATAAATGAATCCATCTTGAAAATTCTCTTATAGTGGGTGACTAACTACTCTAAAATGAGAACCATTGTAGGCATTATAAAAAAAATCACTCATCCTATTTGGACCATATCTTAAATGGTAGACATGCATTGTTGAATTTAATTATTATTAGATAAAAAACCTAAATTTTATATTCAAAATGAGTCCATCATGAGAAATATTTATTTTATGAATGTATTTACAATATAACTATAATGACATACATTTATTTTTTATTTTTTTGTTGTTGTATCTAGGTTTTGTATTCAAAATGTATCAACCCTATGAATGTTTATAGAGTGCAAGGTTAACCACCTGTAAATGTGAATAATTACATGTATAGTGAGATGAAGTGTCACTTACATGTGTTGTTGAATTTTCTTGTTATTATACCTAAGACATTATAAATAAATACATCATGAAAATATTCTTATAATGGATAGCTACCCATTCTAATGAGAACCATTTCAAGAAATAATTTAAACAATCCTTTCAGGAGGAAATAATGAAATAATATTACTAGTCCTAATTTTACTTTGTGTGAAATGGATTACATACATTGATATAATAAATAACACTTAAACATTTTATTCACAATGAATCCATCATGATAAATATCTTAGAGTGGGCAGCCACCCACTCTAAACATTAACCATTATGGTCATAGTGAAAATAAAAATCAATCAATCTATTTTTACTATGCATGTATAATAAAAAATTCTCAAGTTTTATTATTCTAAATAAAAGAAACATAATAAATATCTAATATTTGGTGGCCACCCATTATATATACAATTGGTAAGAATCCCACTCTAAATACAAACCATTATTTTGTGGTGAAAATAAGTTTCAATTATCTTATTGAATAATCTAGGCCCTCCATCCACTGTGATCAGTTGGTAGGCCTAGTTTTATTACATCCATCATCCTTAAACCATTATTATATTCACTTGTATTATTGAAATTATTTTTTGGTATATATAATTAGTTTTTTTATCTCAGTTTGAATTAGTTTTTATTTTACTCAAAAAAATGTACATTATATCTTTCATAAATAGTTTGATATTCTATAGCTCATTATTGAAACATATTTATTATGATAAGCTAATTTATTGTTCTTTTTTTTAATTTTGATAATTAATTAATTGATTATAGGAAATAATTGTTCTAATTAGCCACAATTAATATAGAGAGATCTCTTTCATATGTGGTTCCATTGTCTGGGAGAAAGGAGATGAAGAATGGTTTATAGAGATATGTTATCTAGATAAATACCACAATGACTTGTGGTTGTTTGATGTAATATCAAGGGAACATGAATCCATTGGAATTTTATTAAGTATGAAATGTATTTATGATGATATAATTACTCTTCAAGTGCAATAAATAAATAACTCAAAAAAATTATGCCATATCATTAAAATTAATTTAGAATGGGATTCTGACTTAGGTTGCATTGCATATAAAAAGTGACATGGTTCGTTATGCCAAACACCAAATTGGTTGAAAATTATAAACTTATCTAGATTCTAAAAATTTTGATTAGAAAATAGTCAAAATATTTGAAATGGGATTGTGACTATATTCAAAAAAATTATCAATATATATTTTATTTATTTATTTCACTCCACTTAAATATAGAAAAGGAATTTGGTAAAATAATATTTCATATGAAAATGTTAATTTTATGAGGTAAAAGTTGGCTATCCTACAAAAATATACCTCAATATTATAGTTATATGAATTAAAACACTCAACATGTGAAATGATTTCTTTAAAATAGGTTTAAAAAGAGTTTTAAAAGAGCGAGTCTTCAAAAAATCAAGAGATTCAAATATTTTGGTTCAATTAAAAATATTTTGAGATTAGAATTGAATGATATTACTTGTTACCTTCCAAATATCAGTATTAATCTCTTGACATGGATAGTGTTGATCAATTGGTTAGATCAATGTTATGTAACTTGGTGGCTCTTTAAAGATATGAAATATGTTTACCTTTCAAGAAAATAATTAGTGATATCATAAATGTAGAGTTTGAAAAATACTTTTAGGATCCAAAAACTCATTTTTATATTATCAATTAACAACACATCATTGAAGCACAAAAGACTATCTTGGAACATCATAGTTTTATGTTTGTGCATAATAGAATCAAATAGAGTTCTAATTGTATTCTTCCATAAAAGATCACAATTGAACATATAATTAGGATTTTAAAACAACATAACATGGTCAATAAGATATGGGTTCATACAAAATGTATTGACTATATATACAAATCAAGGTTAATTTGGATCATAAAGATAAGATCACGACATTGTGGTACCATCCATGAAAAGGAAAAAATTGGAAGGTATTTAATACTATAAATTTATTTCAAAAATATTTCTAACCCTCTAATTTCATATTGTGAATCATTACTTTGAAAAAGAGATGTTGAATATTTTTTAGAACAAAAAATAGATAATTTAAATGATAAACTATCTTTTCTCCTCCTACCATATGATATATTGAAAAAATGGATGTTGTGTTTTTAAATCTATACAAATGGTGGTCTTGCATGTTATCCAAAAAATTATTTTGATCTAGATTTAAAGATAAATTTTCTTTAAAATCTAAAAACAAATGTTTTCCAGAGGAATAGGGTGTATGTCCTAAGAAGAGTTATCTATACTTGTAGATAAATTTTTAGATATAAAATATTGGTTAATAATATCTATTGACTATGGTGTCAAATAATAAATTTTAATTTCTTATCTAAAAATAATAATATAAGATATAATTGTAAGGGTAACTATTCTAGACTATTTCAAATCATGAATGACAAAAAAAATTGCTTCAATTAGGTGCACTACATATAATTCTGTAAAAAAAATTTATATTCATGACAACCAATTTTTTCATATTTTTCAAGATTTTGGATATTGGAAAGGAAATTTTAAAATAAAAACTACTAAGGTAGGAAAGGGTAGTCAAAAAAATAAATGAAGAAACAACAATGTCAAATTATGCTAAAACCTTTATAGAAATGTATATATCATATTTCATTACTAGCACCAATGTGAGGGATAAAGATACATATGAGTTCACATGCTGAAGTTTTTTTCCATTTAAATTGAGTATAAATTTGATATAATTAAAATAATATCTCCCTACCATTAGTCTTGAAGTTGTTATTACCAATTTGTGTATTATTGTAACAAGAATTATAGAAAGTGATACTAAAAATCTAATTTTTTGCATTCATTCAAGTGAAATGGTTTCTGTTTGCATTTTATTATCTCAGTGGTTAAAGCGCACTTATTTCATAAATATGTTTGATTCTACATTGAAAGAGTTAAAAACATGATTGAAATCATTTTTGAAGGATGTTACATAAATTTAAGTGATGAATATGGGTTTAATGGGTTAACAATGTATATAATATTATTGAGGAAGAAGTGGTCATAGAAATTTATTAGTCACATAAAAATCATTTGGATATTGTGTGCCCAATAGATATTGGTATTTTGTTATCAGTATATCTATTTAAGTTTTAGAGATCAGTTTGTTGTTTAGATCACGTGATTAACAGATGCACTATAAATTCATCCCCTATTTTGATTCTTTATGGAGGGATAAATGAATTGTAAACAACATTTTTTAGATAGATTTATTAATATTCATAGTTGAAAATATGAATGAATAGATGGTATAAAAAATCATTACAAATATTTGATAGCAAATCTAGGTGAGTCACCAAAACTAAAGGTAGATTACTCTTACAAAATAGTCCCATGTATTTATTTTATTAATAAAATTATTTTATATGCATGATTATTTACTAGAATTGATTAATCCATTGTAATCAAGAATCTATGTAAATGAAGAAATAGACATAAACACAATTTCAAACATAGCAGAACATATGTCTCTATTGAACAATACGATGAGATGACTAAAGACCCATATGAATGTCAAGATGCTATTAAATTTATGGTAATGGACACAATAGGTACACCACAATAAATACCACCAATTTACACTTTTGGATCCCTATCAAGTATTCAAAACTAATTACCACTTCAAAAAACTCGGTTACTTTTTTAAAATAGTTAGTTTTATTTGTGTACATGTGGTTTTTAATATATTTGTATAAACTATAATTGAAGGCTTAATTATGAAATTTTTTGATTGCCATATTTTTAATTCTTTTCAAATCTCAAATATGTTATTTTATATTGTGGTTCCCAAAAAAAACTTGCTTGTTTTCAATTTAGATGGATTTTTAATATAAAAATGTAGTTAAAAAATAAATAGACCTTTCAAATAAAAAATGAGAACTTTAAACCAAGAGGAATGGTGACCCATTTTTAACTATTGTGTCTTTATAATTTCAACTTAAATTTTGGAATTCCTTAGATAAAGACAACAATGTAAAAAAAATACTACAACAAGCTAAAGTGGAGGATCACTCTCTATTTTGTTGGGTGTAGAGAATTGTAATAAAAAAACTAAGCATTTATGAATAATTTTGTTATAATTTAAGTGGATGCTCAATTTACTTATAATGTTGAAAACACTATTATAGTCAATCTCATCAAGAAAGGTGTTCCTAGAGATAATTTTATTATATCCACAAAGGTTGTTTAAGGTCAATAATTTAAAAGGGACAAATGGCTAATGGCAACATTTTTTACACAATTATTATTAATTGGGAATGAAGAGGATGTGATAAATTTTATTAAGCATCCTAGCGTATTTGTAGATTTTTATTCTCCTACAAGTAATGACTAAGGTTTTATGACATATCAAATTTGTATTATTAATTAACAATTGTAAATTTTATTAAAATTACTTGGTTATGTTTGCCTACACCATTAACTACCAATTGGATATTTACATTCTATATCTCTATGACTAGAATTTTAGTATATACATCTATGACTAGAATGTTAGTTGAAAATTAGATATTATTTCAAATTTATTTACTACTATTGCCTTTAGTGTTAACTACCAATTAGATAATTCCATTTATACTTGCGTGAATATTGAATATTTTATTGAAAATTATATATTTCCATTCATATTATTTTGAAATGAAAATGCTAGAGGATATATTTAATTTGAAATGACAAATGTTATAATACAAATTAAATATTGTTTGTCTGATTATAACTTTTTTATTGCTAGTTGGAGGTTGCTTTTCATATTGGTTCTAGTATTTGGTATAAATACAAAATAGTATGACATTATTAATAGATTAAGAGGATTGACATGTTAATTATAAAATAGATAATTTAAAATAATTTTTGATGTATTCTCTATTAGATACATTAGATATTGATCATCTAATTCAAACCTTATATTTATAGACACTTTTTATTCTATTTGATTGGATCTTTACTGCAGTAGTTTTCCCCACAATACTATTTACTTGCTTGATTGTATACATGCTACATCAAGTTATTTTTAACACTATTACTTTCCTAATTGAAAAAATATTTTGAATAAAATAAAATCATGCCATTTTGTGTTCAATTAGATCTTGCTAAAATGGTGTTCTTTTGAATATTATTACTTGTTTGATTAGATATTTACTACACAGGCTATTTTGAACACTATTACTTGACTAATTGAAAAATATTTTGAATAAAATGCAACTATGGCATTGCAAGTGGATAAATTAAATATTTATTTGCCTAATTAAATTGTTATTTTCAGATAAATTATTGTGTTTAATATTTTGGTTTCATTTTTTTGTAAACAATAATTATCTTTAGATATACACATTATTATTAATCATGACTTACTACAAAATGATTAAAAACAACTTCTTTCTCTTTTATTTTTAGATATAATTCTAGTTGGAAGAAAATTATTGGTGTTGGGAGTGGGAGGACTATTATTTGGAGGTCTAGGGATTACTGAATTTAAATCACCAAGTAGGAACCTAGTCTTTTAGATTTATGTTATAGATATGTATGCCATGCATTTAGTATTGATTTTTTGAGGATTGAAAAAAGACATTCCCATATTGGGTTATGTTTTTCTTATTTTCACTTATGAGTGATTCTTTATTTAGTTCATTATTTTGAATGGATACAAAATGTCAAATTTATTTTTAATTGGGCTATATCACATTGCTAGATTCATATATTTTTCAGATCAAAGAAAGGAAATATTATGTTGGTACACAAAAATAACATACAATTAGTTATGGAAAAATACAAACATGTATATGAAAATAAATATATATTTTTCATAGATTAAAAATCATGTTTTGATTGTAATAGATAAGGTACTATTTTATTTGAATTACTTACAAGTTGTAAATTTGATGACACACTGTATTTCGATAGAAAACTATTTATAAACGTATATGCATTATTAGAGCATGTGTAGATACACATAAATAATGTTGCTATTTATAAACATATAAGCAAGATATTATTAAATTTTATTGACTTTTTGACATTAAAGTAATGTAAAATAACTAAATGAATTTCATTGAGTTATGTTTAGGTGTTTTAGATTTTATTTACTATATTAAATCATAACTTTTGTTTTATTTATTACAATAATCTATATAAAAAAGTGACTTTGTATAAAAATTATATTTATACATAAAATCTTAGATTGATTTTCTATATATAATTATTAATTTATTATATTTCAAAAACTTTTATATAAAAATTAATTCAACAACCTATTGTTTTGTGTTTGCTAGAGAAACATATTTATTTTTTATTTACTATAGTAACATATATAAATGAATTATTTTGGTTTAAAAAATTATTTAAATGAAATTACTCTTGGATATTCAAATGATTAATTTGGTGATATTATTCTTTGATATTTTTATATAGTTGATCTCAATGGCTCCATATTTAAAATAATTTATTGTCTACAGATTACAAAATACATTGATGAATTTTGATCGTGTTTGACTTGAATGGTGTTTTAATTCATACATTTCATATAAAAAGAGGTTACTATAAAGAATATAAATATTTTAGGGGATATTTAGCTCAAAATAAGATACTACTTCCTTCAACCAAACATAAGAGATTTATTTCATAGATGTTTATAGTTTTCAAAATTTGTATATGGACATCAACTAATTCTAAAAAACATAAAAAAAATAATGATCTCATTCCTTCATGAAACAAATTTTAAACAAAATAAATTTAAATTTACATATACCCAAGAATAATATGAATCATTTCATCAGGATGATTATAAAGGTTTTGTAAATTCTATAGTATTTTTCAAACCATTAGAGTTAATTTGGAAACGTATCAAGGTTCTATATAATCAATTCAATATATTGTTAATTGATGACTCTTATGAGAAAAATATTTTTAATGAAATGGTAATTGTATCATCACAAAGACTTTTAATAATTATTTATATAAAAATAATTACTTGTTGCATGATTTATGATAATTGTTATTATGTGTAAAATATGTCACAAATGTAAGGTAGGTAGTAAATATATTGCATTGAGTGTTCAATAAACAAATTATTTATTATTTTTATATTTATGGTATCTTATGTAAACTATTTTAAATTAATTATATGTTTAATTGATTATACGTATGATATTTTTTTATTTTTAACATGTTACATGGATTTATTTGTCATGACTTATCTACAGTAAAAGTTATAAAGATATGTGTGTGATAAATTCACTGCACTAAATGTTGCATGGATGTTTGTGATATTTTTCCTACACTTATATTTTTCATAATTTTTCCACACTAAATGTTTCATGGATATTTGTGGTATTTTTCATGGATTTTTATGATATTTTAATTTTACTTATACATTAAGAAATAAGAAATACAATTTTGTGATAAAAGTATTGAAAATTATCATGGCCAATTTTGAATCAATCACATTTAAAATAGATATTAAATGTTATCATGATTTGTAACAAACCAATGAATTGATTCAAAAATTAAAATTCAATAATTTCTTTAAAATAAAATATTAATTACTGGCATGTTTTACAATAAAACAATGATTTGATTCAATAAAATTAAAATCTAAAAAATATGATATCTAATACCAAAAAAAATTGAATTGGAATCGAATAATAGTAGTATAAATTTTTAATATTTGATAATATAAAAGTTAGTAAATATAATTTCAATTTTTAATATGGATTGGAATATGTCTACATTTAATAAAATGATGGTTAGTCTATTTATAAGTATTGATCTTGAGATAAATCCTCATATATATCCTTATAATTGGTGAAGAGGACATGTCTCCTCAATGGCTATGGCATCCACCAACATAATTCATCAAGATGTCATGGTCCACTATATCATTACCCATCTAGATGACCTTTTTCAAGAACTCAATTGTGTACTCTTACACACTTTGGCCTTTATTTTTCTTAAGTTATTTCTAATACATGGACATCTCTTCCTGATACCAAATAGGATAAAACTTCTTGATTAACATCTTAAATTCATACCACTTAGTGATAAGATGAATATTTTTAACAAATAAGGTATGAAAATAACTCTCAAACCAATTTCAATTATGAGTAGTTAGTTTTAACCTTATAAAATAAATTTGTTGGCTCCCATTATCTTATGCAAACTAAAACATACCTCTATTTGGCTTAGCCAATGGTATAGCCTCTTTGTATTCACATCTTCTTCATATAGATAAATCTATAGTTTTTCCTTAACCTTGAATAGAGGTGTATCTTGTTTGGAATGGAGTTGTTAATTCACCTTCTCATGCTTGGGATTATCCTCCTTGTTTTCTTTCAACACCTCTTGTTTAATATTTTTTCAATTTAGTAATGAAATCTAATAAACATTTAACTATTTAAAATTGATTTATATATACAATATATATATATATATATATATATATATATATATATATATATATAAAATAATTTTTTTGAAATGAGATATAAACAATAAATTGACAAGTAGATAAGTAAACCTAGCTACAATTGAACTTATTCTAACTATGCAGGTTGATTATCGATGGAAATTGAATATGATGATCCCTAAATTATTCAAAAATAAAATCAAAATTTAAAAATTTACTTAGACAAAGCCACACAAAGATGACAAGGCTACACTATAGCCTTCTTTATTGACTATGATAATATTGTGGTTGATTCAGTAGGTATGAGTTTCTACACTTATTTGAGATGGTTTACTGATTATTATCATGTGTCTATATGTTACAAAAAAGACCTCAAAAATCAAAACCATAGTTCTTACACATAATCAAAATATAGTTAAAATTCTAAAATAAGGGAATCAAGTAAGGGTAATAGTGGAGCTATACTCAAGAAACCTCATAGAATTAGAGTGTTGCCTACATAGACCAAAAGGGCCTCAAGCCAATGTAGTTCTCCTTCTTAGAGTGAGCGTGTGAATATTCATATTTTATATATGAATACAAATAGATAGATTAACTTGAATGTTTTAAAATGAGTGTCCTTAAACTACTATAAAAAACTTCAGACTTAGCCTATGACTATTAGAATATATAAAAAATTGAATTGGAAGGATTAGTGATATTTTGTTTAATGTGTAGTATAATTTACAAGTGATAGATATATGTATTTTGAGTGACCTTGTTGTGATTATATATATGAATATACATAAATGACCTTTCTAAAATTATAGAGAGTTAATATGAAACATCTCAAATTCAAAAAGTTTAATTTTTGAAGCATGTAGGGTTAGGTTTCATTAGTGAACAAGGCCAAACTATGGCCCTATATGTATAATGTAGTTTTGTCCCAGCATAGACATATAAAATTAATCATTAAAATTTTGATAATGTTTAATCTTTAAATTTATACCTTACTCTGCCTATTTTCCATTTCTCTAACTCGCAACCTATAAGAGAACCTTCATTTCCTATTAAATGTTACAAATATTGTATACAAAGCATTTATATTTTATTTAGTTTTATCCTTATTCAAGATACAAGATTTTTTTAAATATGTCCCTTTAGTTTGTGGTCTTCTATGAAAAATTTATGCTAGGTCAGATAGGATCACACTATGGCTTTGTCTGCTAGCATGACCTTATCCCTCATGCTTCAAGAATCACTTTTTCGAATTGAGATTATTCATAATGGATTTCTTGCACATTTTAAAAATTTGGTTAGTAAAAATATTCTAAATATTACCCTATAAAATCATATCAAGACATTCCTTTTAAACCCCATAACAAGTTGATTTATAATTTATACACAATAAGTAAAAGAGTGTTATTTCTTCCAAATTCATTTTTTTTACTTTCTAATAGGCATAGACTAATTCTAAATATTATTTATTATATGTCAATGGCATCCATTTTCAATAATTTTTATTAATATTTTAGATATATTCATATAGTTTCATGATCATGGATCACATAATCACCTTAGGAAGGATAATTACATTATCATTGTTACATCTTAATTTCTTTCTATAATCTTAATAACCTTTTGTCCATGGATTATTATGGTTGTTAAATTGATTAATTACTAATTAATTAAGTTGTAAGACTTTTGTTTTTTATGGGATAGTTATATGTTTCTTAGATTACATGATTACATTACTATGAGTTAACTATACTTGTATAATATTTACATCATGATCATGTTTTTAGTTTATACAGTAGTATTTTATGGTTATATGATGATATTATTGGCCAATTATATTCATTGTTTTGAGTTGGATGTAGGATAAATCCATACCTCAGAGTGTGATGGAGGGAGAGAATCATCGAAGAAGGTGGAATAGATCAATATGATAGGGGATGACAAAAGAAAAGATAGATACCTATGCACACACCAGATTAGAATAATATGTCTATGATTATTTCTTGTTTTATGATAGTTATAGTATGTCTTTAAGTGTGTGTGTGTGTGTGTGTGTGTGTGTGTGTGATATTAATTTATATTTGAATATTATATGTATTTAGTTGTGATTGATTTAATAATAGTTGATTCTATTATTTGGATTGATTGAGTGAATCTGTACTCTACTTACCATTATCTTTGACATGACTGAGTATTGTTTGAACAATGTTATTTTAGGATTTAATGACACAACAATATATGGATTCTATTACCTTGTTTAATTGATATGTAAAGTTATTATTAACAATTAGAAGGTTTTATTATCATTTATAATAAGCTAAATAGAATGTATAAAGCCATTAACAAGTTAGAGATTCTTTGCTAATAAAATAAGGACTATAGTTTGAGCATGTTATTAAATAATGATTATTATGAAGCCTTTATGCTTAGACAATAGGCATGATTCTATTCGAGGTTATTAATGGATAGTTTATTGTTAAAAGTTGTAAGAGACATCTTTGTGTTTGTTGAATCTTAACTATGTTGATAATTATTGTTGAAATCCTATGATCTAACCTTGGCAAAAAGGGGGTCAAATACATTGGCTTTAGTTAACGAGTTTGCAGACTTATTAGTTTATCAACATCATTTGTAATAATCATATTGTAAAGTTGATACATGGGAATGATAAGTCAAAATACCATATAGTAATTAAATGATTAAAATATTGATTGTTTTGGAACACTAGAGAGATTAGGGCTTTTTACTTAGATCTAACTTGAGTTGACATGAATTAAGAAAATAGATTTATGGATAAGCAAGGTTTTTACATGATGGAAAAAATGGTGAACTTGGAATTTTGGTATAATTTTAGTTACATGTATTGATTTATGGAGAAATATTGTTGGAGAAATGATGATAATAAGGAGCAAAGAGAAGGGCACGGGATGAGACAGAAGGAGAATAAATAGTGAGAAAAGAGAGAAGAGGGTGGAAAAATAATTTTGGTACAAGTAATTACAAAGTCAAAAGTTATTTTGAGGTAGGTGAAGTAATTTCATTATTTTTTGAATGAACATAAGAAATTATGTGTATAATTATCTTGTTATGGTTTTGGGTGAATTTGTAACTATATGTTTAAATAGATACAAATTTAACCTTATGGATGGCTCGACCATCCACATAACTAAATATATATCCCAAATTCCTTAAGATTTGAAGACTAGGATTGTGTGTAATTAATATGGGAAAATAGGTTATAGTTTTGGTGTAATTTTTATAACACTCAAACCATGAGATTCAAGATTTCTATAGTCAGGTTTTAATATATATAAGACTAGTTGTGTATTATTTATTTCAAAAACCTTATATTATATAGATGGATTATATGTATTAATGTCAAAACCTTAAACTCATATATACTGTTATGAATATATTTTAAAAACCCCAAGGTTATATATATATATATATATATATATATATATATATATATATATATATATATATATATATATATAATAGGACTGTGTTTATTTTTATAAAATTTGTGTTATTAAAACTTAAGTCTATGTAGATAATTAGAAAACTTGAGCTTATGCATTTATAATGGAGTGTGTATAGGTTGTTGTTTTCCCTGAGATAAAATATACAAGTATGAGCAGATGGTTTTGAGTTTGGAATTAATGTTAAAATTCATGTCATTCTAGGTTAAACTATGTGAGTGGTTAAGTTATATATTAACATTAAGTTTAATATATATGTGGAATTATTTTATTGTGAGGAGACTATTATACCCATTTAGAGTATAGGTAGTGTATTTACATTATTGAGATCTTAGACAAGATGGATATATATAATTATTAGATTTATAGACATACACATGTTTAATTTTTAAATATTATTGTATAATTGTTGTCATTTGGATTTCACCCATTGAGGAGATGAAAATCTCTCCTCATCCAATTGGCACAATGGAATCACCTCTAAGCTTGTGTGCAACCTAAGGAATGAGGTGAGTCTCTAGATAAGGCTAGCTCCCTTCATATAGCACTTTGGATTGAAATTACTACTAAAATTTAGGGGTGAAAATGGAGAAGTATAACTTAAATAAAACTAAACCTAACGTAGGTGATACACCAAATAACATATGACATCCAACCATATGCATATTACACTTGAAATCAAAGCACATCAATGCTACATTATGAGGTTATGGATGAGTGTGAAAAGATAGGAGGAATATACAATAGGCCTATGAGGGAAATAATTAAAACAATAACTCACTCAATATTTGATATCTCCTTGAAAACTTCACATGCCCTACAAGAAGAATCTTTTTAACTACAAGTAGGATAAAAGAATGAAACAACATGCTAAGGAATCCATAGCCTTCACTTATTAAAAATCAAATATTATAAATGAATATACTAAGAATATTCATGGAGGAGGTAAAAATTAGTAGCATTATTGATCAAAATGTATAAATTTGATCAAGGCTTTGCCATACTTAGGTGGAGCATCCAATATAATGCCAAAATGGTTAGTTCTTATAGAACTTGTGAGAGAGAGAGAGAAGAAGATAGAATTCCAAGGGTCATAAGGACAATTTTAAATATTAGAGAATAAGTTAATAATGAATTAGAAAAGGATATGATACAAAAAATTTAAGTTCTATAAGTACAAATGTAAATCCAAGTCATAAACCTCATGAAAAGTGGTAAGAAACTCCCTATTCTAGTTCAAAAAAACTATCTACATGATTAGGCCTATTTGAATTCCTTATAACTAATTAGGATCAGGTCAAATGATTGGAATGGAATTTTTTTCCATCAAAAATTCCTTTCCATGCATGGGTTTCAATCTTGTTCCTTTAGAAACCTTTGGAAGTGAGTAATCATCTATTATCCAAAAAACTCTCTTTTCATGCACCCTACACACTTGGCTTCCAAAAAGGCATAAGTTTTCAACAAAAATATGTAAAATTTAGTGGGTGACATGTTTAAATTCCATACATGGCCTTTTAATCATCTAGGAAACCTTAAAATCACCCCACTTGAAGATCTCCACCCTTCTCACTAACTTGTCCAATTGGCTAGTTTTGATTAGTTGATTTGAATCACCTAGTTGAGACACTTAGTAATATTTTAAAGGAATTAAATTGACATGGGGAGTTATATTATTCTCAATATTCCATCCCATTTAATTATAATTTATTTAAACCTCATAAAAAATACATAAAATAGTGAGAAAACCCATATTTTTTCCCCCATATGTACAAGTATGTACATTTAGTTAGCATGTGAGGGAGCCTACGAGAGTCCTATACAAAGTTAAATATATTTCATGAGAAAAATATGACATTATATTATCTTTCCAATCTCACTTTTTCCATTAGGTCCTAGTTGAGAGTTTATTAGGGTTTTAGTCTTATTCCTACTCTTAGGCTTTGTGCATAAAGTTTAGACATTCAAATTCCAAACTAAAGCCACAAATTATTTTATAGGTACCTTATATAACTTCTATAAACCTCTTAGGTTCCCATTAAAATAATTATGAAAGATATGAACTTTAAAAATCCTTCTATCAAGCTATTTTTCTTGTTTCTTGTAAGTCTAATGTTGGTTTTGAGCTTACAAATGGACTATTTTCAATCTCTCTACTCTCTAAAAGATTTAAAACCTATGTATTATCCCCAAAAACATGTTTAAACATGTTACCAAGATCATCTCATGCTTTAAGTCTGAAAGACCCTGAATTTGGACATAGGCCTAATCCCTACCTAGTAGGTCAAGCCAAATTGATCCTTTTGATGTATTCCCTACATTCAAAAATATCATGCATATCTATTCTAACCTCCTCAACATGTTTCAATCTAGTTATAAATTATACCCAAAGTTGGAAAATAGGTTGACTCCCCTTGGCCTTAGGCCTAGAACCTGCTTTGTAGGTCTACCTGCATGACTGAGGGTCTAGGATACCATGTTGAACTTCATCTTTTCTTCCTTGGTTCTCTTGTTTTCCAGCCTCTCTAACCTTCTTGAAGGGTCAGATCAGAGTTTTGTCTCATCTTTCTACCTCATTCCTTAAGAATGTGTTTCCACCTAAGGGGAGTGCCCTCTATCTGAGAAAAAATAGAGGGTACTCACCCTATTTTATCATACCAAATTAAAGTTTAGTGAGGTTATCCAGGTGATATAAACCCTCTACACCAAATTTGGGCCCTTGGTTAAACCATCTAATATCCAATTATTGAGAATTCTAAAATAGACTTATGCAAAAAGATTGTGCATAGTATTTTTGGAGTATAGGCTAGGTATAGCATTTGAAAAGGTCCTTTCTCTATTATATATCCATAGTTAAAGGATTATATATACTTACATGTTTTTTATATAAGTTATCCAATCCTAATCCAACATTTTTATCCTTCAATGAACCTCCCACACTCTTCTCTTAGTCAAGACTGTGTTTCAACTCTTGACTATAATTGTGTTTGTTCATTTCAAATAGGCACCCGTAGGCGTTCTTGTATCCTTTAGGTATAGAAAATAATTCAAAAGGATTTATTTAAAATTTATATCATTTT